>JARJCX010000064.1:0-600000 GCA_029282285.1 Mycena rebaudengoi
TCGACGAGGGTTGATCATGCTTTTGAACAGTCTTATCTCTCGCCCTCCCTCCCTGTGCTGTTGCAGCTGCTCAGTGGTGCGGCCAAGGTAAATAAAAGCAGCGCCTTCTCCCTCTATACTAAGCATTTACCAGCCGACCGATTTCCTCCCGTCTGAGCAAGTGTACGTCAGGCTGCGTGTTGCCTGCATTCTTTGACTAACCCCCGGTTCAGAATCGTGCTGCCCAAGAACACGATCGTCGACATCAGCATTCCTGGCGGTGGAAGTACGTATTCCCGCTCAGATATTGAATACATGCTCATTCTTCCTTTGACAGCGCACCCCTTCCATTGTATGCACCCGTTTATTCTGGGCCCACAGTTTCTGATATTGAAAATTGCTAGTGCACGGGCACAACTTCGATGTCATCAAGCAGCCCAACTCTGATGTCTTCAACTTTGTGAACCCCGCCAGGCGTGACGTGCAACCCAGTAAGCTGATCGTCCCTCTTTGGGTTATGGTTGTTTGATCTCGCCGGCGAATGATAGTTAACGGCGGCAATACGACTTTCCGCTTCTTCACCGACAACCCAGGAGCCTGGTTCTTGCATTGGTCAGTAAAAATCCGGCCACTATACTGGCATCATTTCTCATGTGCCGTCACCATTTAGCCACATCGACTGGCATTTAGAGGCTGGCTTGGCCGTCGTGTTTGGCGAGCGCCCGCTGAGAACATCGCCGGCCCCCAGTCGCA
This sequence comes from Mycena rebaudengoi, assembly GCA_029282285.1. NCBI lineage: Eukaryota > Fungi > Basidiomycota > Agaricomycetes > Agaricales > Mycenaceae > Mycena > Mycena rebaudengoi. Next base: position 733 of record JARJCX010000064.1, read on the forward strand.
GATCCAGACTCCGCAGTGGAAGGCACTCTGCCCGACCTACGACAACCTCGCGCCCGAGCTCCAGTGATCGTAGTTGAAGGACTGGGCCTCGAGTGGGCAGGCGGCCGAACGCTTAGCCCACTACGACATATTTAAATACATACGCTGTTTTCAATCACTCATTTTGTTTCTGGTTCGGTCTGTTTGTAAATCTCATTTCCGGTCATCGGCTATTTGCATTGCCATGTATTGAGGAGTATATACGAATTCATCCAGGTTGTTTCTCCAGCAGACGCAATGCTATGCTTTGCAATTCTGCTCCATATTGTTTTGACCCACGAAGCCGGCAGAAATATTGCGATTTGTGCAACGTCCGATCAGTTTTTAGGCGGCAGTTAATTTAAGTTTGAGTAAAGTTCTCGAGTTTTTAACAGAACCGATGAAGCGGCATGAGGGACAAATTAATGCGAAAGAGTAAAATTCAAAGTCATAGGTTGGGATGCGTGTGGTGTTAGAATTCGCCCCAGCGAGGCTAAGATTGGCGAGCACAGGCGAGATAAACCAACAACAAAAGATTGTTTGTCCTCATAGGTACATGGTGGTACGGAGGCAAACGGATGGCGTACACAAAGGTAAGATAGGCCGCATCCATACTCATCAACGGTGACGTCACATAGTAAATATTGTTTTTTTTTTTTTTTTTTAAGCGTTTGGGATAATGACACTCAGTCTGCAGAAGCATTCCAAGCTCATCCGCTTGTTTTACTGGTTATTAGTCAGTCGTTGCCGGGGAAAAAACTCAGGCGGAAATGCCGTTACGCACAATGTTCAACCAGTGTGGGACTCCGACCTAAATAAAATTATCCTATCCCATGTCTATCAGTCATAGGTCGTTATACCCACTAAAACCCCCTCAGATGTCCATCGTAAATATTGAGTTTTTCGAGCACCCGGATGAAACAAAATTAAATCTCCCGTCAATCTATTCTAGAACTACTCCTTCGTGTACTCCAAAATTCTTGTGTATTATGAACAAGAGCTCTGGAACTAGATAGCTTTTTGGTCAATTTGATGGGAGGTTCAGAATATTGATGGGGCCACCGAAAAGCTTTCTCGCTTCTCATTTCCTTCAAGTTGTCAAATTTTCTCATTTTTGGCTATCGATTCTTCGCAAGTTTTAGAATAGACTAGCAGTTACCCGTGCTACGCTACGGGAAACACCTAAAATGCAATTGAGTTGGTAAATTTAGCGTCGCCCGTGGATGCTTCCTCAAGATGTTTGTAACCTGCCTAGAACATTAGAAGGAAAGATGTCTGAATACTGACTCTAACGAAGTAACCGCGCCGCTCCTCGCCAACCTTCGGTTGGCTCGTCGCGGCCAGCGTGCATCTGCCGTTAAAATGGGAAATTGAAAGAGAATATGGAGTTCATGTGCCCGAGTTTTCCGGATGAATCTGCGTCTCAAATGGTTCGTTGCCGGCCAACTTTGAACATTTACAGCTGAAATGAAGCCTCAACCTGAGAATCTGAGATTGGTATTTGATCATTGAAATAAAATAAGTTGTATCGTTGTACAGATATTGAATCAAACACAAATACCGCGCCACTCCTCGCCAACCTTCGGTTGGCTCGTCGCGGCCAGCGTGCGTTTAAAATTGAAGTAAGAAATTGAAAGAAACTTCTGGCCGTTCATAGCATTTGTCCTTGCCCATCTGCATTTCGTCAGGGACAATTATGAATGTTTACAGTCGAACTGAAGAGCTAGACCATGAGATTGTCAGAAAATGTTTGAGAGTGGATGCCTCGGAATATTGTGTCCGTATCAAATTGACTCTACCGACAGCCCCTCATCGGAGCGCCGTGTACTGGTCCAAGAACTCAACAACTTACACTTGACTTGAAATGAAGCCGGGAACTTACATTCAACAGAGTATGTCAAGGTTTCGCTACTCGCCTACCACACAACATGGTTCCAGAGCTACCTGATGCCCTAAGCTGCTCGCCTATCGCTGAGCGCGTTGTTGCAGCCCACGGTCCGCCATGTCACAGTAGGAAGAAGCTTCAACAGCGCCAACTGGTGTTGCTTCAAGTAATCGTGGTCGCCTAACAGGGATCAGTAGCGCCGGGACACAAGATGCAAAATGTTCAACCTGTAGAACGCGAGGACGTGGTCTTTGCTGCAGGGTGCAGGGCTCTACAAATTGCAGATGAGTTTAATGAAGAAGAAAAGAAAAAAGGAGACACACACGCCCATGAGACAGACACTCAAGATCCCTGAGCACTGCAGCCTCTTTCTTCGGGCGTACTGCTTTCTGGGAAAGAGAGGCTTTCGATGTGCCTGTGGGTTCGCGGTTTCATCTCGCCTCTCTGCGTGTTCACGTCGTCTCCGTTCCTGCTGAGCAAGTGACGCGCGAGATAGTTGGGATATGGGGGCTGGTTTGGTCATGTGAACGGTTCCTGGTGCTGGCGAAGAACAGTGGGTGTGGATGCCGTCTTCCGCTGGAACTGGTTAGCTGGGACGTCCGACACGTCCATGTCGTCGTGGCTGCGCTTGATGACGCTGCAGGTTGCTTGGACGACTTGAAGGCAGGTTCCTGGACAAAGAGTAAGTTGTGAGAGATGGCTCAGACACGTCTGGACGCACATTCTGTCGTCGCCGCCTGCAGGACGAAGTAAGTAGAGGAAGAGGGAAGAGGAAGAGAATCAAAAGAGAATACGGAGATGACGAAGTCAAGTGACTTTGACAGTTGTCTTTTGACATTTCCTGGGAAAAACTGCGTTCGTTTCTTATATAGATTGACAGGAGATTTAATTTAATTTCATCCGGATGCTCGAGGAACTGAATATTTACGATGTGACGCCACCTATGGACGCGGCCTATCTTAAAGCGATGGAATATCATGGAACAGCTTACGTGAGACGGTCCGTGCTTTCCGACGACAACCGCGAGCTCTTTGCTGCTCGCTACCCACTCCGGTCCAGCCCGGAATATTCCGACATGTGGTAGAATTGCTTGGGCGAGTCGATTTTTTTACCAGCTTTCCCGTGCTTGAATCCATTTCCAGTCGACCAGCCAATAGATCACACGTCTTTGGTGACCCCTCAATTTTCTCATCGATCCAGGCTTCCATGGATAATTGGATGGCCTTCCCTATGAGCCTGTGAACTGGTGTAAATAGAGTGGGAAATCACCAGGATCAAATAACGAGAAAGAAAGAAAGGCTGAGAGCCGTGCCTGACTCGGACGCCCCGTCATAATACACCAGAACATATTATATCGCGATCATTAGCCTGTTTGCGATGCAGCCATTCGAGCCATCTGATGGCTGTTTGGCGTTGCGCAAACTGATGGCTAATAGCTCGAATGGCTAATAAAATAAAGTCAGTGTATGCTCTTTTCTGCTAGAACAAGTGTCAGTGAGTGTGTTATCACACATGGAGCTTAAGGAGTGCCCCTAGACTGCATGAGACCTCCAAATTCAACAAGATTAACTATTTGGGGCCCACAATCTGGCTGTTATATATGTGAGTGGGACTGGTCACCCATACATGAGCTGGACGACTCAGAGGCAATTCAATGACTCCAAAAATATGGGCAAGTATTGAAGCCATTCGAGCCATTAGCCATCAATTTGCGCAATGCCAAACAGCCATCAGATGGCTCGAATGGCTGCATCGCAAACTCTCTATTATCTCTCTCGAAGTTTATATCGGCGGAGAAAAAAAAAGTATGCATCTGGAATCATCATGTCCTCGGAGTGAATTGAACGCCCACTCCCCCAACCAAGTGTTTGTTACGCACAACTCAAATGTACCGAGGTGACTCCTATAGTCCACGAGGACGATTTCTTTGAGCGGGTTAACGGGCGTGAGGTGGGCATTTTGAGAGGCCGCACAACATCCACATCCAAACGGCGGTCGACTTGAACGATATATTCACAGGTGTGATCACCGTCAACAGCTACTTGCACTGCAGATGAATCGAGAAGAAAAAAACTTTCGACAACATCATGATATTGTCCTAGGGGCGAATCGAACGCCCTATTGAATCAAACTCTCGCGGGTGCTTCATTCAAACTTTTTGTGAAATGTAACTCTCGTAGTTACATTGAAAACGCTCGCGGCTGAATTGGAACTCTTATAATGGTCAACTCTGTAAGGTACGCTTTTCCTAGTAACCTATGGCGCTCCCTTTGTAAAAAAAAATAAACAGCAAGAATTTTAAAATAAAAAGGGAAACTTACGAACTTAGCCATTGCAAGAGTTTGAATTGAATTTTTCTGCGAAAGTTTCAATTCTGATGCTGCTCCGAGAGTTTCATTTCATGAAAGTTTGAATGGTATAACGTGCGAGAGTTTCATTCAACGGCGAGAGATTAACAATTTCCACAGTAACTTTCGCGCATGTTGGAAGCAACAGCGAACAACTGTCCCCGCTCGCCATATGGCGGCTGTGACGGACACGGCAGTGCTGATGGACGTTGGTCGGGTCTCGGATCACCGGAACGGAACACCGGTGAAATAGTTTTTTTATACATGGAAATTGAAGCAATTAAAATGAAGCTTGAAGCGAAGCCCAGGTCATTATTAATAGGGCCAAGGGGATAAATATCAAAGGGCACGGCTAGCGGGGAGGCGGGGAGAGGGTGAGCTTGAGCCACGCTTTTGGAATGCACCTGCTGTTCTGGATATGTCAACCTAGCACAACCCCAGCGACGACAGAGCTCGAAAACCTGTTGTTTTTAGTCATGCTGCGTTCGAAAAATTCCCTGGCCCTTATCAGCGTTGGAGACAACACTATTCAAGTTACCCTGTTTGCTTGACAATGCTCAAGTACTGTATTTTTTGAATTTTTTTTCAATCAATCGACAGTCACGGGTCACAGGGGAATGTGTCCAGCGGTTCGTCACCCAAAAAATTGCCGAAGACTTGCAAAAAAGCTCATTTTCGACGAAATTTGCCATTTTTGTGTCGAAAATTTGCAGTTGATCACGCAAAAATTCCGGGCTGCCGAATTGTTGAATCAGAAATTTTGCGTCACACGGTCGAATCCATTGAAAAAATACAGTACACCAAACGGAGAGGCAGAGGCCCCTCGCTTACATTTGGCCGAGATGTTCACGATACCGTCTAGGATGATCCATAAGTTCAAGATCCTTGTGAGTGGAAGTAGCACAAGCACCAAAAATGTCGAATTCAAAGGATCTGGGAACACTGCCCACAAGTGCGGAGAGGATATGTACCGACAACAATAGATAGGAATTGAGCACCCCTATTGGCGACGGCTGGGGTTTTCCACCCTAGACCCCGACCACTGGCGCGGAGCCCAGCGCTCGCCGCTATGGCCCGCTGCGCGGAGCGTTTTCGCTGGCCGCGAGGGCCCACTGCGTGGTGCTGGCGCCTTCGGCGCCTCTGTGCGGACTCGGAGTTTAAAATCATTTGATTGATTTGCGTGCGAGTCCCCTTTTCGCGCCTTTCTTGGCTGGTACATTCTAATCGAATGTACCGTATTTGAACGAATGTGCCGTGCGTGCGACGTAATGTACCAGACTTCCAATGTACCTACGTTACGAGTTTGGTTATTCCCGCGTAGGAGCCAACTATGACCAAATATCGGTCCGGTAATCCGAAGCCCGGAGAACACCTGCCACAGCGCCGCCGTGTCCGCTACACCCGCCACATAGCGAGCGGGGACGGCTGTTCGCTGTCGCCGGACCAACATTCACGAAATTTATGTGAATTTTCGCTGTCGAATCAAATTCTCGTACGTTGTGCTGCTCAAACTTTTTGTGAAAATAAAACTCTTGGACTTGAATTGAAACTCTCGCAGAAACAATCAAACACTTGCAATGGTCAAGTTCATAAGTTTCGCTTTCATGTTTAAACTTTTGCTGTTTCTTTATTTTACAAACGGAGCGCTATAACCTCTTGCTGTTTATCTATTTCACAGAGGGAGCGCCAGAGAGGCGGGAATACGCATCACGAAATTCATCCCCTAGCGCAGTGATCCGATAATGGCTCACTAACTCAGAATGGTTTGGCAGTGGGACAGGGTAAGCATGCCGGAACTTCGAACAACTTTCCGTAAGGCTTCAGGCCGAGGATACGGTCACTATAGTGTAATTCTCCATCACATCAGCGCTTTCTTTCTGAAATGGGGCCTCGTAGGGACAAGGGCAGTGAACATTGGACCAGCTATGCTGGTCCTCGGGTGTGGACGGTATCGGAGGGACACTGTATGGTTATGTTAGGATAGGATGTAGTAGCATACGTCAGCACTCTTGGCCATGACGTCAACGTACCGCGTCTCCCTGGGCCTGAGCACGCCCCAGGGACCACTCCCCCTGCTCCAACATACAAGCGACGGACCAGAATCCTTTTTTGGAATTATTGCAGTGGTCCGGACTCAGGTATGTGCCGTCTTTCAGCTGATATGTCGCCTATTAATTTAATGTGTCGCCTGTGGTTACTATGTGTGTGTCTGTCGCCTTTCGTTAATCCCGCCTCGGGATATCCGCCGACCAACGGGAATATCAGTCTCCCGGACTGGATCTCAGATCTCAGCATTCCTCAGTATCGGTGATTTGGCTGGCATCACGCACTCGATGCCAACGACTCTACTCTCTAGGCGTCAGCGCGCTCGCATGAAACTGCCTGTCCCATCATTCGGGATATTTGGCCGGCCTTGTCCCAATTACACATTTAAACTATTATCACGAAATCGGTTACGGCTTTAGTGGCTGGGTGGAGAACTGACCAGCGTGAGCCGCTCAGGAGGCTCCGAAATTCACACTTTTGGAGGCTGGAGCTCGGGGACGGAGGGTAGTGCTGGGTCGATTTGGGCTAGGTATTGCTCGGTGGTTGCCAATGATGGCGCCCTTATCAAAAAGTGTAAGAGACGGAGGCTCGCTTGTCCTTTACCGCTATTGCATGTTTTCTCTCACGAACTCAGGTGCCTATATAAAACGCGATGCGTCTTCTGTGTTCTCCGTGATTCCCCTATCCTTCCGACATGAAGGTCTCTGGCTTTTTAGCGCTCTTGGGTGCGTCGTCTGCCTTGGGGAAAGTCGACCTGTCGAGCGTAAAACGGGTGACGAACCTGGGGTACTGTCCCCAACAAATTCATCGTCGAGGTGGAAGCCGCAGCGGACATTCCCAACAGAAGAGATGGCACTGTGAGTTTGCCTCCTTCTCCACAAATCCTCACTTAATGTCCTCTCCAGCCTCATGAACGCCTCTACAACTCTCTCCGGGAACGACAAATCGGGTTCAATGTGCACAAGGAATACGATTCTCCTGGGCTTTTTGTTGGAGCGGCTCTGGAACTGACTGTAAGCGTTTTGTTTCTGTGGCGTTTCCGATCTTTACGGAATATCAGAATGCCAAGGTATGTCTTGTCGGAGGCGTAAAATTTCAGGCGCCTAATTGTCGTCCAGGATGTAGCTAACATTCTTGGTACCGCTGGCGTTGTAGCCATCCATCCCATCAAGACATACGGTCGCCCCAAGTGAATACTGTCTCTGCATATCGCATAGCACAAGTGCTGACTCTTTCACCAGTCCCGTCTTGAGCAAGCCTGTCCACGTCGGCGATGAGGGACTGCCTGACTCGCAGTCGACGCACGTCCAGACCGTGAGTTTACGCGTATCTCTCTGCGTCGGCCTCACCACCCCGTATACAGGGTGTTGACAAGCTGCACGCAAAAGGAATCACTGGAAAGGGCGTGAAGATAGCCATGTGAGCATTGCTTGGATCTTTCTCTCGTCGAGTCTGATGATCTCTCTACAGCCTCGATACGGGAATCGACTACACACACCCTGACCTTGGGGCCGGCTTCGGGAAGGGCTTCAAAGTTGCTGGCGGATTTGATCTTGTTGGCGACGACTATATCGGCTCCAACGAGCCGTACCGGACAACGATCCTTTGGATCAATGCGCTGGGTGAGCGAGCCTTCCTTTCAGCCACTACTTATTCCATCTGACAACCTTGCAAACAGACACGGTTAGCATATTTTTCTTGACATTCTCCTCGTTCCCTTATTTTAAACCTGCATAGGAACTCACGTTGCGGTAAGCGCAGACCGACTTGGTGGAGCTCCCAGTACTGATATTCGATCGGCAGGGTATCATTGGCGCTAACCCGGGCAACGCGTTCAACCTCAGCGGAGTTGCGTACGGTTCTACCATCTTGGCCTACAGAATTTTCGGGTGTTTGGGGCAGGTTAGCGATGACGGTAAGCAAGTACAGCAATTGCTGTGAATCTCCTGACTCACTGCGCTCAGTTATCATTGATGCGCTGCTCAGAGCTGTGAAAGATGGCGCTGATGTTTTGAACTTGTCCTTGGGCGGCCCTAACGGCTGGACTGAGAGCGCGAGTAGCGTTGTGGCGTCTAGGATCGCCGCGACAGGAAAGATTGTTGCTATTGCTGCAAGCAATGAGGTATGTATTGTCTATGACAATCTCCCAGCAGGCTGATTTTTTTTCTGTAGGGTACTTCTGGTTCCTGGTTCACTTCCAGCCCCGGAAATGGCATCAGCGTAATCTCAGTCGGGTCTTCGGATAATACTGCCGTTCCACTGCAAACACTCAAAATTCAGGGTGCGGCCCACGATCCCATTATATATTACGCTGTATGTTATCATAATCGTCGAATATTGCCTAACACTAATGCATGCAAGCTTAGACTTTCCCCCCCCCTGTCACAGAGGCTCTGCCCATTTATGCCACATCTAAGGACACCACCATCGTTGACGACGCATGCAACCCTCTGCCAGCCTCAACCCCTGATCTTTCTAAATTTGTCGTCCTTGTTCGTCGCGGAACTTGCGCATTCGTAAGTCAACCACAAGAAACTCTATGATCAAATCACGCGCTAAATATAATGGCATAGGTTACTAAGATTGCCAACATTCAGGCGTTCGGAGCTAAGGTGGCTTTGATATATGAGCTAGTCTACCATTTTTTTTCTAGTGGATGCAAGCTGACCTAAATGAATATTAGTAATGGAAGTGGTTTCGCTGGCGCAACGGTCGGAGACTTCCCCGCATTTTTAATCCAGGCAGCGGACGGTGTCTTCGTGAGTATCTTCTTCTCTTCATTTACGTATAATTGACGATTTGCAGCTTGCAGAGCAATTCGCTGCAGGAACACCGATCACGGTGACCTTCCCTCAAACCGGCGGTTCTATCAGCTTCCCAGACCCCCACGGTGGCCTAGTTTCGTCGTTCACAACCTACGGACCCACGAATGACTTCTACTTCAAGCCCGCCATTACCGCTCCGGGAGGCAACATTCTGTCGACGCTCCCGATTCCACTAGGCTCTTATGCTGTCAAGTCCGGAGTAAGCCTTACAGTGTAGATTGGTGTGTGATATCCATGCTGACTTTCCCAGACGTCCATGGCTACCCCTTTCTTGGCTGGAGTCTCCGCGCTTTTATTCAGTGTCAAGGGAAACTCTGCTCAGGTCGGAAGAACCGCGCGCACTCTCTTCCAGTCTACTGCCTCTGTAATACCGTCCAGCAAGACCGATGGCGACCCACTGCAGACTGTTACCCAACAGGGTGCTGGTCTTATCCAGGCCTACGATGCCATCTTTGCGACCACCACTTTTGTCTCGCACTGAGCTCATTTTAAACGACACCGCGCACTTCGCCGGCGTGTACGTTATGTCATCTTCATCAATTCCCCGAAACTAATGACATCGTTTGACAGTCAAAAATTCTCCGTTAAGAACACCGGCAAGACTGTGAAGAAATACACTGTTAGTCACGTTCCGGCTGGAACCGCCGTTACCATTACTCCCGTACGTTCCTGTGGGCATACAAGGGGAATATCCGCTGACCCTGCTACTTGGAACAGGGCACAATCCTGCCCGCATCTGGCCCTGTGCCACAGTCTAAGGACTTTGCGAGCGTGTCTTTCAATTCCGCAAAATTCACTCTGGCCCCTGGGCAGTCGCATGAAGTCGTTGCAACCATTAAGCCCCCCAAGGGTGTTGACTCCTCGACCTTCCCCGTGTATTCTGGCTTCATAGACATCACCAGCGGCGTTGAGAATGTCCATGCGACCTACCTCGGCCTCGCCGCGTCCCTCAAGGACAAGCAGACGATCGACGATGGCGACTTCCTCTTCGGTTTCCCAACCCCGGTCGTCTTCGATCCGCTCGGGAACGTCCAGGAAGGGCCGGTCAACTACACCTTTGTTGGAGACGACGCACCGTTCCTTCATTGGCGCCAGGCGTTCGGCACGCCCATCCTCCGTCTTGATCTTGTGTCATCCACCATCGCATTCAGCGGCACCTTGAACAAGCGCGGAGCAGCGTTCGGGATTTCATTCACTCACTCGCACAAGGGCGGCTCCTTCGCCAAGGTGCCCATCATCGGCTCTCTCCTCGAAGCGGACTACCTGACTCGTAACGACGAGGTAAGCCGTGTCCGATTGCAGCGCAGTGCTTTACCACTCACGTTTTGAACGCACGGTCAGCGAGTTCTGTTGGAAAACAGCATTGTGCTCGCCAAAGCCTTTGCCAACGGCACCGTGATCCCGAATGGGTACTACAAGATCCTTCTCCGTTCTTTGCGGGTAACGGGTGACCCAACTAACGAGGCCGATTATGACAGCTGGTTGAGCCCTATCATCGGGGTTGTCTAAACCGTGGGATAACACACTATTGAGGCTCCTAAGTTGTGAAGGGGGATTCGTATAACCCTATTGTAAACACGCTCGTTGAATACGCTCGTTAATTTTTGAAACCCACAAATAGACAAACTGAAGGGATATGGGGGGGGGCATATTATACTCGCATGCATGGCCGGCGGGGCGGATTTACGAAAAGTGAAGTTCGAAAGTGCCGGTCACAGTGGAGAATTGATCGAAACTCTACATTATGCTTTCCGTAACAGAAATGCCAGTATCGCGGGGTCCATCCATTCTAAGGGATGCTCATGGTACGGTATTTCTCAATTTCCAGTCCTGTGTCTCCAAAGTATCTCTCCGAACCGAAGTACCATTGGTCGTCACCGCGAACCCATTGACCTGCAAATCGTCTGAGGCAACAGATAGATCATAAAAACTAGCGAAAATACCCAGTGCGTCGACATATTTTTTGACTTGCTCGTCCATGTCCCCGCCCCACGATGGAACACCATTTCTGTGGTTGAGTACATCATCCCTGGTCGCGAGGAAGTGCTGTGCGACCTCATCGTGGCGGTCTGATATCCACTGCATGCCGCCCGCAACGTCTGTGAGATTAGCGCGCATAATGATGGTCACCGCATTATAGGCTGTATTCCCGCTAAGGACTTCCTTCTTGTAGGAGTACATATCCTGGACCGAAATCAGGACTCGTAGTTTGTAAGAAAAATGCCAACGTTAGCTAGCCAGGTCATGTCGGTGGCGTCCCTTTTGAGGGCAACGATTGCTAGACTCGTTACCAGTCTGTAAACGAATCCGAAAAAATGCGGCAAGCGCTTCGGTGTTTACAGACTGGTACAACTCGTTGACAGGTGTCGAGCTGTCCCCGGAGTTTGAAAGTTTGGCAGGTGCCGCGATCGGCCGAGAAGCGAGCCATCAATAACCATCAATTCTGCCCGAAAGTTGATGCGTCGTTCCACTCTGCCAAGCCGGATAAAAAATAAATTTAGGAGGCAGATCTACTCATTTTTGTATTTAGATTGTTCCTAGGTATCTCAAATTCAATCATATCCAAACTGCAGCGCAGAACAGGGACGTCGCTGAAAATTCAAACTCCGCGCACAGCCCAATTCGGTTTCCCGAGATGTACCAGTCTGTAACCACCAAAAGTGCCTGCCACATTTTTTGGATTTTGGTTACAGACTGGTAACGAGTCTAAACGATTGCTGGGTGGTCCATGACCTCGTGGGGTAAGTCGAGATTGAGGGATATTTCGAGCAAGGCAAAGCAAGGGAAAGAGCCGATATCTTCGCGACGCGCAGCCATGTATTCCTCCACGTCGCATATATACGAGCTCGATCGGCATTCAGCCTGTTGCAGGACGGCAGCAAGGTAAGCGCGCCACGCCTTGACGAAACGTTCTTGACATGCTTTTGGGGCATTTATACGGGCCCTCTGCCACATTCTGCGGGGGTGGGATGTGTTAAGCATATGTGGGTATTCATTGTTCTTACACTCACTGTCGAGTCATTTCCGCCTTGACGAAACGTTCTTGACATGCTTTTGGGGCATTTATACGGGCCCTCTGCCACATTCTGCGGGGGTGGGATGTGTTAAGCATATGTGGGTATTCATTGTTCTTACACTCACTGTCGAGTCATTTCCCCGATTATTGATTCTTCCTCTGGGCGGGATTTATCTGGGTTCTCTACTGCCTCCATGGCAGCAGCGCACAGAGATTTTACATCGGCGACGTTCATGACCTCGGTGTAGTCATCAAGAACGAAGAAAATGTGCATACAGTCGCAAAAAATGCGTAAATTATCTGGAAGAAATTGTTTGAATATCATGTCAACCACTGACGTTATTCAGATTACCGAATGACGCCTTCGGGAATACAAGGGCAATGAACAAGCCTAAATGTAATGTTTGGATTGTGATATTCGGAGTGGGATTGAAAACCGACTGCCGTTAATTTTATTAAAGGCCCGCTGAGCGTCGGGCGTGAATGGCCGGAAACTCTCAAGCCATGCGACGGACGCGGCTTGAGCTTGGCGGTAGTGCTCGTTAATCATGTAGTGCCACGGCCAAGTTCGGAGCGTATCAGGGAGGTGGTAGACCTCTGGCGACATGTTCAAGGATCGAAGAAAGTAGGAGGAGGCTGGTGTATCTCAGGGAGAAGGAAGAGGTCAAAGCACGCGGAGGAAGTAAAATGACATGACCAACTATATGGTGGCGAGACTACATATGTTCACTTTCCACCGCGGGCCGACGGAAAATTTAGTGGTAGAGATCCCGTAATTATTCAGGGGTGCCGTTAAACACCTTGTCCGTATATCGGCTGGATCTTGTCGATTCTGGGAAGGACCCATGATAATAGAGGGGAAGGCCAGGTCCTGAATTCAGCCGATTGCCCGATTTTTGTCGGCATAGGTTTTGCGCCGATTGCCTGGATTTTTGTCCGTTCCAGACCTAGCCTATCAAAAAAAAAAATCGGGTTTTTCCGCCCTGCGGGGCTAAATAAAGCATATCGCGGCCACATATAATGCATTAGGACGTTTTCCGCCCTGCCTTTTGTCATTTAGAACTATCAGACTATGACAGGCGGCGTAACAAGCGGTTGAGCCATAAATAAGAATATTATTGGTGAGGTTTCTCAGCACTAGTCCCAGCAATTTTGTCCGCCACGGGACCTGGGCTTCCTGGCCCCAAGTCACCATTTTTGTCCGTCCCCCAAATTCTCAATTTTTTGTCCGCCAGCGGGCCTGGCCTTTCGCCTATTATCGTGGGTCCTTTCTGGGATAGTTGAGATCTCCGTGTTTGTTTCTTGGCGGCGCTAGGCTGCGTACCGTATACGGTATTAAATATCCGTAATACGGAATTTTTTTCCCGTATTACGGATTCGGCAATACTCATGACTCAATTCACCATACGGTACGGTACAGAAGGAATACGGCCGGAATACGAGGTACGGAAGGTACTGATGTCATCATGAAATTTTCGGGTGTCGAGCCCGGTTCCACAGTGCGAGTTGGGTAATTTTGTGCAACAGTAATGGTCAGGAACCCGCTCTTCGATAGCTACACAAGAGATGTTGTTCTTCAAATTGGTTACCGTACATAACACGTACATACAGCCGTTTTCCAGCTAAGCTCAAAACGATAGACACAAATCGATTTGAGAGCTGAGTTCGGGCCGAGCACTCGGCACTACTTAACCCTTGTTGAAAATGCCCATCTTCGCAAGGCGCTCACACGCATGTTGCTCAGTCAACATCCTCTTGCGGTGGAAAAGCTAAGATATCCTCGCCGGTACCATGATGAACCGGTTCCACGAGAGCTGCGCAAATGCAGATTTCTGTGCGACCAAGTGGAAACGGTTGAGCATGCACTGTTCTTCTGCAACGGGTCAGAGGATCTGCGAGAAAAACGGAGGGTCTTCAAACTGGGAGTTTCAACAAAGGTTCCGGAGGTGTTGGCTATTAATCCTTGGAATGCGACGGAAGTCCTGAGGAAGCTCGTCTTCGAGAGAGAGACAGTGTGTCAGTTGGCCAAATATGTCCATCGGGTCTTTGCGATCTTTGAAACGGTCGCTATTAAGTGGCCGGATGGGTATTGATGGGATGCGTCGGGGGCGAGGGGATGGAACGGGTAACATACGGTACTAACAACTACAGCTCGTGGATTTAGATCTACAACCTTAAAAGCGGTGAGCTCGTCGAAGATAAGTGGGCTGTAGTGTAGTGGGTAGGGCATATAGGCCGATGTACTAAACACTACACCCCTGCATGTTCCGAAATGGGACCACGCAGGGTAATATATTATCCTGATACTTATCCTGCCCCCGGCTAAACAAAGCTCCATCCACTCCACCATGTATCCCACCGCTTTCGACTGCTACCACGATGGCTGGTAACGGTTTATGATTGGATCAAGTGGGTCGTTATCTGCCAGTTATCTGCCACCTCTGCCTCGTTTCGCAGCTCTACGGCTTCTCATGTCTGGTAAAAAAATGTAGAACACTGTGTAGGTGCTGTTGAACACTCCTGTCTATTCAAAATTCTTGAAATATGGAGGAATAGGTGAGTTGGTCAAATGGCAGATAACTTTGTGACTGGCAGATAACCGTGACGTGACTTTATCTGCCTTTCTCTCCCGTACCTCATCCTGGGCGCTTCGTTCTCGGTGCCTTTGCCATATTTCACTGTGTAACACTACCAGCATCCCTTCTTGAATGTTCAGCAAGTACTGGCCTGTAGAAACTCCCTGAAATCCACTTCTTTTCTTGCGAAATCTCGGCACTTGCATAAACGACTTCTGGGCTCTTCCAGGGTTGCTCTGCACCTACTATGCCATCGACGGGTATATTGATTACCTCGCTACCGACGCCATTCAACTACTGCATGCAGTGACAACGAATCTGATCATCCGTACTCGCCGATGCCAACGCTGCACGTCGCAATTCTAGTTTTTAAGGCTTGAGCCTTTGTGCCTCGTCCAGCGGCGGCTCCAAAAGACGATCTGGTCCTTCCCATGCGGCTCTCGCTGCCCTTCTGTGTGGTCACCCAACACTCTTTATTTGATCCACTATATCACACGGCTGCGATAGGTTCTGGGCGTGTCAAATCCCCGCAGAATATGTGCATGGAGCCCGATATATCAGTGGTGCATGCTGGCGGCGTTAATCTGATGATTATTTTGCAGAGATATCAGCGCTGGACTGCTCGCGCTTCTGGCCTGCATGCCGGTGTGTCGTGATGATGATGTTCCGGGTGCAGGGCATCCTAGTGCATAGGGGCATCACTCAAGTCCTCGTTCTCATTTTCT
Organism: Mycena rebaudengoi; assembly: GCA_029282285.1. Taxonomy (NCBI): domain Eukaryota; kingdom Fungi; phylum Basidiomycota; class Agaricomycetes; order Agaricales; family Mycenaceae; genus Mycena; species Mycena rebaudengoi. The sequence goes on from JARJCX010000064.1 coordinate 16,172, forward strand.
ATACAGTTCCAGGTTCCTCTTACTGGTTCCCAAACAGGTATTAGCCCCCGATGTAGTTTAATCACCATGACGAGCGTCTTGAGATTGGGCTTCGTGCCAATGCAATTGATTGTTTTCGCCCTCACGTTCATGTAGATAAGTCACTGAAGGATTCCCCTGAGTCTCTCTTAGTCTCTCCGAGTCTCTCTCCTTCCTTCCTTTTTCGAATTCTTTTTCGCTTTTGCCCGATTTGGGACCCACTCTATTGGAATAAAAACCCTGGTAACAGACACCACATACCAGAAGAGCAAAAGCAACTGAATGGCCAGTAACAAGAAGCCAAAAACCATCGCTGCCGCCACCAATATCGACAAATGTAGAGCTGCGAGAGGGCCATTTTATTCTGTCGGAGCCCCACTGACGTTGTCGTCATTAAGAACTTATTTTGTGGAGGACGTCGATGAGACAACGGACATTTGAAATTAGCTGGTGGCTTTCAGGATTTGTTTGGTCGGGGGCGGTGCTCGGCCCGAACTCAGCTCTCAAATCGATTTGTGTCTATCGTTTTGAGCTTAACTGTCAAAAGTTTGTGCGCTTTTACGAAACGATGGAGCTCATTTTGTGCTTACCTTTGTTTGTCGCTGCGTCATTGTGCCGAAGTCACGCCGTAGTTCAACTTCGTCGAAATCTCTCCGGTTTTGCCCCAGATACTGAGATATCAGTTGTCTGACCATTCCCTCCACTTTCCTCCTCATATTCAAGAGGATTTCGGGAGAATATGAAAAAGCGGTCGCATTTACCATCAAATCCACACGCCGCAGCAAACAGAGGTAAGCACAAAATGAGCTCCACCGTTTCGTAAAAGCGCACAAAGTTTTGAAAACGGCTGTAAGCCCTGTAACAAATCGACGATTTCAATTATGAAAACGCGAATTCATCAAAGAGAATTCCAGCTCTCGCCGTGCATCTGGCGACTGAACCCAGCAGTGAAGTAACCTCTTTCACCCGGTCGCCAGGATCAACGATGAGAGGTGCCAGGCCCAAAACTATCTATCCTATCCGAGACCCTGAGCCCAGGTTCTCGGATAAGATAGATAGGACGCAAAATTATGTAGAGGTGGACATGCACGCTGACAACAATTTCACAGGGGTTCCGCTCCCGAGGATCCCCATCAGTAAGCCTCCGATCCAGTTGATTTGTTTCACGCTAAGTCTCTTTGTAGGACTGATTTTACAACCCACCCTCGAATTCGCCGTCTTTATCCGGGCGAAAGAGGCGGTAATTCTTTTTTGTTTCATGACTGACTTGGCCTTGATTTGATTTGATTTGATTTTCATGTATGTTACTGTATGGGACCAGGTACGGTTATGACAGCAGTACGAATGTGGGTAAGAGAGGATCGTGGGGTGGGGAGGTATCGTACGATCCACTTAGCTTACATCTCTTTCTGACTTGGCCAACTCACACAAATTTAGCCGTGAGGAGGACAATAATCCCCCCGCTTACCATTCCCACTCATAGTCAAGGAATTATTTACATTGATTTTGACACCCTTCCGCCAAACTCGCGGCCGCCGTCACCGCGAAAGAAAGCGTAATAATTGTTTCACTCTCGTGACAGACTTTCCATTGCTCACATGTATGCAGGCGCGTCCAGCAACCACCCCCAACCGCTACTTCTGCAGCACGAAATATAATTCATCAAGCCCACGTCGGTGACGAAATGCAAATGCGAGTCCCAGGCGGCACCTGGCAGCCTCTCATCCTACTGGCACCTGACACAAATAACGCACCCCCCCCGCTGCCCCTCCCCGATTCCGAGCCCCAAACTTCGGCGCTCCACCTGTATCGGCTCTAAATGCTGCTCGTCCTTCTACGCTCTCCAACGTTGCACCTGGCCGCATCGCAAAATGCCCAGCACAAATCAGCGCCGACAAGGCGATCTGCCTCATCCTGGTTAAAACAACCAAAGCAGCGCTCGATGCCCTGAGTGGTAAATGTCCTGCATGTTGGGCGAGGGGATCTGATGCAAACCATCACCCCAACGGCTACCGTGAGCGTTGTACAAATGACCATAGAGCTGTTGAGGCGCATGCGCAGATTTACGAGGGACTTGTACCCGCTCAGGAAAATCCCCTCCTGGCCCACTTCATCGACAGACATCCAGCGCACCAGGTCGAGAAACTCGGGAGTCCTCAGAAGCGTGGTCATCTGAGGGCCAACGAGCATTTTGGGGGTCATCACGGCCATCCGAACATCGTCTCCCTTGACGAGTTCCTTGAACAGATCGCGTCGCGGGGTTTCCTGATCAGCAGCGCGCAGAGTGTCATGATTGATGGCAAGTACACGTAGACCGCGACGTTCAGCGACTTCGGCCTGGGAAAGAAATGTCAGGCATCGTGAGATGTACTCGCGCGTTAAAACCTCTGTGCCCGCCCCCCTCCTGTGCTGATCATTGGTCATGATAGTTTCCGTACCTCTATGATCATTCTGAAATCTCTGCTTTCTCTATTTGCGTGAGGGGGACTTAGGACTGGATGATTCAGATCATGAACTTGAGGGGCGGAAACAAACTTGAAGGACAGCAGACTTGAGGGTCATTGTGCTGGCACAAGGAACCTCCCACGAACTTTAGGGACTGATCATGCCGGTATGGGTAGGGATACTGTCTGGAGAGCGGTATCGCAGAATTCTTAGGTCTTTTACATTTGATCGTATAACAGAATTGCCGCTGAATCTCGTCTACCTGTAGCAGGGTGGCCCCGAACGAAGTGCGCACCCGGGCTGCTAACAAATATTCAACTACTGTTGAGCCATTCATATGTCACGGGTCATCGAGCGGATTTTCGAATGTGCCGAGGAAGTCACAAAATCGGCGAAAAGCGGCTCTCAAACCGAAAATTTGCGCGCCATATGCGCGATTTAATTGCGAAAGCAGTGGGATAAAGGCAGGTTTTGCGCCGACAAAAAGAGTCATTGTTTTGCCGATTTCTCTGTGAAACACGACTTTTAGCGCCCGTAAGCTAGCAAAAAATTAAAATAAAGTACACAGTACGAAATTTTACACTCGTGCAACTTAATGCAAGACAGGGTGGCATAACCCACTTTGCGAGAAGGAATTGGGGATTTATGAATTTTTTTTTGCTGTCACGGCTGGCGGGGCGGACTTACGAAAAGTGAAGTCGAAGTGCGGGTCACAGGTCACAGCCGTGGAGAATTGATCGAAACTCTCTCAGGCGCTCTCCTGCTTTGGCCGACTTCAACATGCCAAATACAATCAACGCGGATTCTTGGTATGCTACCCCTCATATGTACATACTCCTGTTCACTATCTCAGTCTTTCGCACAGCGACGGCCTTATCTATATCCTTACGCCGTGTCTCTACCACCTCTTTTTGCCGCGTCCTTGTGGGACAGGTGTTCTCTTGCGGCGGCATCATTCCGTCTCGCGCCATCGCCTAGAACGCTCGGTGCCAGTGTAGCCAGAAAATTGTCTCGTGCTCGTCGCCTGCCGCTCTCCATCTTCGTCTTCTGCACGTACACCCGGCACTATAGCCACGGCCGATGAGGTTACAATCATCGCGGACGTCCCGGCCACGCAAGGACCGCCGACGTGGTCCTGTATTGTCGATTGTGGACGAATACATGTACGCCAGCGTTTTCCTCCGCCGCTCGCTTCCTCACATCTGATGATTTCCTCAGCGCAGTCGTACAGCGCCTACACTGACTCCCGCCAAGCCTGTCCTCCCCCCTTCCAGTTGCCTGGACGACATTCCAGCGCTCTCCTTCTCCGCCATCGACATCATCATAGGGTTAGGTTATGTCTCCACTGGGCCGCGCGCCGTTGCTCCTACTTGCGGCTGTGGACGATGCACGACCAGCCCGATCTGCTTACGCTGGGGACGGCGTCGACCTGCGTCGCGAGCTGCGAACGCTTCGCCATCCGCACGCCCTTCTCGCTACACACCCGCGCATGCACCTGCGCCGACTTGCGGTGGCGGACAGCGACCTCCACTCCATGCCCGCCCATCTCGCGCCTCGATACTGTTCCTCCTCCGCGGGCGTTCTCTCGTGCTACTCGACTGCGCCGACGTCCGCGACCTCGCCTCCATGTGCGCGCCCTTGCGCGTCGGCGGAGGCGCGCAGCCGCGTCCGGAATGAGTAGCACGCCCACCTCGATTTGAGCACGCGGGGTCAATTTGCGTACGCGTGCGGAGGCCTGCGTCGCGTCGCGGGACGCGAGCGCGTCGCCATCCGCGCGTGCTCCTCTCCTAGCTTGTACACATACTACCCTGGCTCGCGGACGATTCGCCTACGCCCCAACCTGTGCACGCGAAGGCCTGCGTTCCGCCCGCCCTTCTCCGTCCTCCCTTGCGACGGATGGTGTGCGGAGCTGCGTCCCTAACGAATGGCGCATGTGGATCTTGTCGATGGGCAGGTGGTTGTCGTTACGGTGCGCGGATAGGCCACGTCCGTGGAGGTGGAGGCGGAGGCGGGGGTGCCGTTTGAAGAGCGTCAGTGTGTCATAGTCTGGGCGGCGACGTCGCGGAGGTGCTGGCTCGGGACACCGGGGACGCGGGGCGGCGGGAAGGGGGGCTGTCCTAGAGGCGCTCGCGGTGCTGATGGACGGCGAGGATCTGGAGGCGCGGAGGAGCAAGGCGGGGGTGCTGATCGAAGAGCGCGAGTGTGCCGTGCATGGTCTCGGCGGCGTCGAGGAGGCGCTAGCTCACCTCCGCGCGTCCGTAATGCCGCGCTGGGTGCCGGGCGGGCGGTCGTCGTTTAGGTGCTCGTTTGAGTGTCCGTGTGGGCGATGGCCGAGGAGGACGGGGCGGGGGCGGGGCGCCGGGAGAGGAGTGCTAGTGTGTCACGGGGGCGGGGGGCGGCGCTCGCGGCGATGAACCTCGAAGATCTCGACGCGAGAAGGTGGTGCTGGAGGAGGTCGACGATGGGTCGCGAACCTTTGCTGGGCGAGGATCCGCGTCGTCGTGACAGGCTGCTTGTAGTGGAGCGGCAACGCCTTGCCTCGCTGGAGATGCTTGTACGCTATCTGAAGGTGGAGGTGTGAGTGACTGGCGGGCCGGCCCGCGGAACGAGGAGCACACGTCGAGGGGCTGTCGTCTGGTCGTGGACATCAGGAAGCGCTGGATGATCTGTGTTGTCGGTTGTCGCGGCGTGGCGAATGCGAGTCGGGACCGTAGAACGGCCCAGCGTGCCTGTGGCGGAGGGAGGTGGTGGCACGACTGTCTCTCTTTTGGCTGTGCACGGTGATGCTGAGACTTCAGAGGAGGAGGAGGGAGGAGGCTGCGTGCAGATGTTTGCGCTCTGTACGACGTGGGGGGCAAGCGGGATCGAGGACGGGCGTCTCCCTGATCTTTGACTACGTGGTCGTGCTGCAATTTGGAGGTGGAGCATGTGCAGCGTGTGTATTGGCGGTGTGGCGGCGTGGAGAGCGGGTACACGATATGCGAGTCATGCCCGTGGAATGGTCGAGCGCGGAGACTTCGAGATAATGGAGGAGGAGGGACAGACGAGCGGGCGGGGATGGCGAGCATCCTGTCTAATGGCTACGGCTGCGTGCGGTCGTGGCGTACGTGCTTGATGAGGGATGCGCGCGGATGCACGACAAGTGCGGGAGGGGGTAGGCAAGCGGCACCGCGGATGGCCCGACCTTTGACTATGTGCGGTGGTGCCAGCGGCATGCTGGTCGCGGTGGAGGATATGGGCTGTCGCATATTTCTGTGGAGGAAGGAAAGGCGCCTGCCCGAGTAGGCCGTCCCGGATTCTACATCATAAAGGCTGGGAGGTTGTGGTGAGCGGCGGGGATCGCGGGTGAGTAGCTCAGTGTCGCTGTGTCGTGCTTGGCTGCGTCAGGGTGCTGGGGGAGGACGAAGGGGGCGTAGCCGCAGCTCGCAGTCACATCGTTGCTCGGCTGCTGGTGGAGTCCATACTCCTACGCGCTGGCTGGGAGCAATCAGGAAGGTGGATTAGGGTTAGTTGCCGTGTCTGCGCTGCTCTACGGACGCGTATCTGACTTTGTATGTCTTCCAAATCTATTCCTTGTGTTACATCCTCTACTTGAATTATTGTTAGTATATACCTACTCCTGCCCCAATCGAATCCTGTCGCAACGCAACCTGAATTCCTCCGTTGTGATCTCTCGCTTTGCCCCGTACGTGGCTATGAGAATCTGCCCAATCAAGTATTCCGCCGCTTCCATTCCTACTTGGATCGCGTGCCTCTCACCATCCCGTACGTTGAAGAGCACGCTTCCTGGCATCTCCCTCATTTGCTTGTGGCGTGCCCACAGATAACAGTAAACCACCGCCTGCACGATATGCCGGGGACCCAAGGACGACACAAACTTGATCTCGTGGACGATGTACGTCCCGGCCACCGACTCCTGCACAATATCCGCACATCCGGAAATCCTCGTTTCGCGTTGTTCCGGTTCACGTGAGGCATGGTCCACTACGAATGACGTCTCCATGGGCACCTCGAACTCAAGGTTTTCGCAGTCGGGGAACTCGGCTTTTAGACGTGCAAGCGCTTTTGGGACGTCGGGAACGAGCCAGTCAAAGGAGTGGTTCCTCAGTTGAGTGTTCCGCGCGGGGAACTGGGACCTATCCGCCTCATGCGCAATTGCACGCTGTGTGAGTTTAATCGTCCGCTCGGGCCCTTCCGGAAGGGCCGCGAAGTCTCGGAGCTGTTCCTGGATGTCTTTTACTCCCAGGGCTTTCAGCGAGCCGTTTACAGTTAATTCGAATTCCGCGACGACGACGCGCCCATTGAGGCCGCTGGTGGTCTCGTAGTGCTGCCTGGCGGAGTCAGAGCAGACCTGCTGAGATGCCTCGATGGAAGATGAGCGGGGGCATGTGAGCGTGAATCCGAGGTAGTGCTCTACAAGAGTGGCTAGTGTATCGGGATCCATATTTTTCCCAATGTCCGAAGCAGCGATTTTGTCGGGGAAGAAGGTTCTGGATAGCCGGGGGCCAGCGGAAGGCATCGCTGGCGAGATAATGTTCTGGAAGTCCGCATGGGATTGCACCTTGGGCCAAACGACGCATCATAGTAGGTCGCGGCCGAGATGGTGAACGCCGACCAACTTCTTGTTCGCGCGTGTTAATGCAACGAGGAGCGGCGGTGGGCATGCTTTGGTGTGCACGTAATCTCCGTTGTGCAAGACGGGGTGCTCCGTGTCAAAGAGAATGACGAGGTCTCGTTCCTCGCCCTTGAAGCGCGTGAACGACGTGATGACGAGCTTATCGCGGAGAACTCTGTCATCGAACTGCGCGTCTTCAGATCCCGCGACTTCGACGAGGATGTCCCGGGCGCTGAGGGCCGCGGTCAGTTCCTGGAGGACGCGGTTTCCGTCGACAAACGGCGCGAGGATCGCAGTGTTTGCGGCCCCGTAACGATCGATGAGCGGGAGGATGACAGGGAGGATAGTGTCCACGAGGTCGAGATTAGCGTGGAGGTACGTGGGTTTTTCCCCCGCCTTCCTGCCACCGACATTGCCGACCGGAACCCCATACCCATCCCGAATGAAAAGCGTATTTTGAAGTGAAAGGCGGAAGTTTTCGGTGAGCTTGAGGCGTTTCCAAGGTGCCAGTTGAGCTGAAAATGGCACGAAAATCTCTGGAGCGTCTGTCAGGTACCGCGAATCTCCGCCCCGATATCCGTTGACCGATTGGGCTGGATCTCCGAGCACAATCAAGCGCGGCGGCGCCGTTGTCCGGCACGTCAACGAAATGAATTCACATATGAACCGGAACATATATTTTGTGATGTCCTCAGCGTCATCGAGGATAATGGTCTTGGGAAGTTCCTCTGCCTCCAAGGTCCAGCTCAACGTTCCACCGTCTCTGAACGCCGTCCGTAAAGAGAGGTCGTCGTAGATAGTGTACTGCTGGAAGCACACGTTGGCCATGGAGTGGATAGTGTGAACATTTGCCAATGGATATGCCTCCAGCCGACTCCGTATGGCATCTTTAGAGCGCGCCCACGGTGTCAGCACGAGAAGCCGATCCTGAGGGAATTCGCTAGCCATCGCGGGTGCGAGTGCCGTTTTTCCAGTGCCTGGAGGAGCACAGACGAAAACATTGTACTTTTTGGCCATCTCAATGATGTGCCGCTGCTCTACGGTGGGGGAGAACACCCCGTAGCGTACGCCGCCCGATACAGCGCTTGGATACATGACGTGGAAGAATCGCACTAGAAGCTAAATCCTCGATATTTCGACGCCGTCCGGCTGTTCAGTGGTTAGAAGCGTATCTGTCCAAGTATTCGCCGCTTACCGATGTTCCTGGCGAAAGTCGTCGCGCCCGAGGCGTAGTGTCGTGATCGTTCAGGAAGAGGTGTCGTGATCGTTCCGACGTCAAGGCAACGTGATGGAATCATTCTATGGGCGCACAAGCATGCGCATACAGAGCGTTCAGAATCATAGTCCGGCTTTCTTAGCCCTGAATCACCCGCTTCCGATGTCGGTCTCATCAGCCTTCTGTGAACGAGGTACGACGAAAGCGTGTGTCCCCTGAGAGACTACTTTCCTGGCCCAATACGCCTTTGCCGATGACAGGACGTTTATTTTGTTATTTTAAGCTACCATAGTTGTTGAACATTTATCCCAGTGGGCTTTACCCTCAAAACGTGCTCAGCGTCAAATCCAGGGGCCCAAATCGAAAACAATGAAGACGAAATGCTATGGCATCTCATGGTTTGAGCTCAACTCTTTCTACTTTAGGCTGAGTCATTGTTTAATTTGCACTACGTGCGTGGGAATAATTTTGGAAGGCCTTCGGGGGATACAAGAGACCTTACGGCCTCCTCACTCTATACATAGTTCTCCCACGCATGCTTTTCACCATCAAGACATCCTGTATAACAACGACAACAGGCATCAAATTTTGCATCGCTACTTAGTTACTTCCCCCATGCCTCTTGTCCGACGGCTTTTCAGAGGCATCGTCTCGTATCGACTAGGATATAATCCACAGCATCGTAAGCTCCTAAAATCCGTTTTGCCTTTATTAACTGATTTCAACACAGCGTACCCCTGGCGCTGGACTACGCCTATTGTGCTGTGCACCTTTATTTTGCTTGCTACGGTTCTTACTGCTCTCAACGGTACATATACATTCCACAATCTCCCATATGAGAACAAAACTAAGAGCCGCAGTTCCTCTCTCTGCCTACGATGTTGTTCAAGAACGCACGTACTGGCCGAATGACACGCTTCCTGCGGTCCCTCTCAGCAATCTGATCCCCGGAATATTAAAACATCCGACAGTCGGATTTTCGCCACAGATCTGGTCAGTTGGCGATACAGTTCGACTCAATAATTCAATGTTCAACTTCACTATCGCCGAGGCGTTTGACGCGCTCGATAATAAACGACCCGTTTCGTCATTCTCGTACTACAACAATCCGTTTTCTGACGGTTGTGATATTGTAAGTACAGCTTTTCCACTTCTCCGATATCTGATAAACATTTGTACTTCCTAGTCGAATATGACTGTTCAAAGTGATTATCGACAAGACGCTTGGGATCTAGATGTGACGGTTAGTCCCCATGATGCCAGCGAATCCTTTTTCGAATTCGGCGGTCCATAGGTCACTTTGGCCTGTCATGTCTCAGGTTTTTTCGCTTTGACTTGGAGCACATCATTGAAATATGGTCCCAAAAGACGGTTAAAGCTCGATCGGGGTCCAGCACGAGATGATTTCATTCAACACGCAGATGACCTGGTGAGACTTTCACTACTGATATTCGACTGAGAGCACTCATAGGACGGTCCATTTAGTCGTTGCTAATGTCCTTGTGGTACCATTCATCCCTTGATCAATCTGTTACTGGTCAGTAACCCCGGGTTTTTATTCCTAACAGGCTTTTGGTTCAAGAGAGAAATTGGACCGAGAATAGTCCAAAAGCAACTGTGGACCCAATCAGCTACTGGCAGGTATTGACTGTCACCACCTATCCCTGCTGCGGGTGTGGTGAAAACTCAGCCGTGGATATGTCTACACCCAGCGTTCTCCCAACCCAGCCTCCGTGCAGTTCGGATCCCGCCCATCTCGTCGCAGTTCAACTGGAATTTCAGGATCCAATTCACGAAATATCTGTGATTCCCAGCACAGCTGACATTTTCTCACCGTGGCAGAATGACTCCAGTATTGTATCTTACTTTGGCAACAATGTAACTTTGTCAGCCTTGGACGCCGTACTCCAGAACACCTTCCAATCCCTGTACCACCTTGTTCGCATGGAGCTGGGAGTCATTGTCGAAAATCAGATATACGCCGCTCCACAGATGTACAACCTGAGCATCTTGAATGTTCCGGTTGATTCGTGGGTGTCACACGCCAACACTTCTCGCAGCTCCACCTCCAATGCAACGTTGATGTCCGAGTGGAAGGAAGCTGTGCATATTTTCAACGACAGTGATCGTGTCCCCGTCATGTACTATCTGCGGCCTGTGCCACGGCTGAAGCCTCTGGGATCGGCTATCACCAGTGTTTTCGTCTCAACATTTGCAATGCTTTCAACACTGTGGACCATATTCAGCCTCGTTGCCGGGACGATTGCAAGGTCGCACACAGGTGGGAATCATTCCAGGTGTTTCTTGACATTATGTGTTTCTCACTGCGGTGCACGATCCAGAGCATGAGGCTGCTTTAAAACCCGCTTCGCACTTGGGAACTGACACCGAAGTGAAGAAGGGGATTATCAATGGTATAGCCTTGATCCAACCTGTTGATTGGGAAATTGATTATTCTTTAGGATGGGGGAGCGAAGCTAGTTTATTTGCTACTCGCGACGCCTCCAAGGCCTCACCTCAGGCGGGTCTTGAGCGTATCAATCACAATAACGCCCGTATCGACACCGGTATGGACCAAACTAGCAGCAACACTCTGATGGTCGAGATGGTCGAGATGAAACGCTCATTGGCGCGCATGCGGCGCGCACTAGAAACTCACGGCATTCTAAATGACGGAGATGAAGATAATTTAATTTAGGCGGGCACATTTTTGGCGAAAAGCCGGATACAAGGCCTGGAATTGACTGAGGTACTGCTAGTCTCATATTTACGTTGCGGACACTCGGTGAAAAAATTCGGAGTATACTAAAATGATCATGTGTGCAAAGGCGGAAGACTTTAAGTAACATGGAAAAAACAAATTTTTGGGGTCCTTTTAAAACGCCAGTTGGGCGGACAGGACCGGGACAACGTGTTTGTTGCCCCGCCGGAGATTAAGCCCTGCTCGGCGACCTGAACTTGATTGAACTCTCCGTGGTTTAACAGCAACAATAGTGACTAGTTATGCCTGAGGCATCCGCCATTTCTTTCTTCCCCGCGTTCCTAAATCCAGATGCTGAAGCCAACGAGAACTTGAAGCTCCTTCGAAAAATATCGCATTCTCGCAAATCGCTTGAAATCAACCTCTGGAGCTGGGCTACACATCCATACCAACCCACTCGACCGCACCTTCGACGTTCAGCGCTTGCAATCTCGTGTTAATCTCCTTGATAAACCGTTCTCGGACCAGCGGCGCGAAGAACAATGTCACCTCAGTTATGTCCAGTCTGGAGGTCCACATTCCATCTCCACTGAATGCTGGGTTCGGACGCGCCAGCTTGAGATGACGCACAAAGGGCACCGTCCCGACGTAGCTACGGGTCTTCCCGGGATGCCCAAAGTGGATTTCTGGACGCATGATTTCGTCAAGGCTGCGCCAATACATAAGCAAGATGAAATATCGCAAAGAACAGGACGATAACACTTACCGGAGCGTCGAGTTACAGAGTATATGCCCCGGCGGGCTAGCAAGATCCATAACTTCCCCGCGGTTGGTCGCTTTTGCCGCACGCTCAGCCTGCAAGTCCGTTAGCGCAGCGAGGAATTGCGGTGTGCGTCCACGCATGATGCTCTGGCGGACCGCGGCTGCGTAAACGTAGTAATCTTTGCCATCCGCAGGTGTAATTCTGTCCGTGGGCGCGAAGGTGAACCCATTGAATGCGAGCTCTTTCGGGATATCCCCTACGCCGCGAAAATCGAGGATCGTGTCGATGGTGTGGATCGGCGGGTTGGTTACATCAGCCGCGTTGGTGGCGACAGCGATAAGGGCGACGATGCAGTCTTGCCGTGTGAGGAAATTCGCATTCTCCCCACCCTGCGCGTAGATGGCACCGTGAAGCTGTTGCACTTGGGCAGCAGAGAGGCGAAAATCAAGCCTCACGTTCGGTGGTTGAGCGGCCAGTTGGGGGTGGGCAGAACCAGAAGGGTAGTAGGCTTCCACAGCCGAGGTATCTATGCCTTCGAGGCAAGTTCTATCTGGTGCAGGGAGGTACGTCTTTGCTGCTTTGTAGACGAGCTCCGGTTCATCGAAGGCAATACCCTGATAGAACTTGCTCAGAGTACGGATGAAACGACTCGCGACGTAGTCGCTCCCAATTGGGTGCCAGCGCGTGATACCAATACTGGTAAGCCCCAGCTTCGGAAACTTGGTGAGAAGGATGCTAGCAAGTGGCGCCGTGGGATCCAGCACAATTTTCTTGGGACTCAACGGAGGCAGAAAGCGCAATGGCTTCTGCACGACAGCTTCAATTGGCACGATCTCTGTCTTGTCGCTCTCGAGGACGGTGACAGGGATGCCTTTGGGCGGTAGAGTGAGCTGTCCCGGCGTTAAACATGATCGCGCTGATTTTTTGATTTTTTGGAAAGACGCACATGCCACGGGGCCCCTCCATTTTCTCCACAGCTGACGCGAGCAGCATATAGGGGAAAGTAGGCAAGCGTCTTGGCCAAAGCGGCGTTGAACCGGCCAACATCTATCAACTCAGGGATAATATACGAGTTGGCGGCATTATAGGCGAAGAAGTCGAGATGGTCGATTGGGAGCACCGAGACGCCCTCAAGAAGAGTGGGACCGTCTGGAATGATAAGTGATTCCGCCATGCATATGGATGCAGGAGCCCGAGTTGGGTCTTGTACTTATGCGGCTCCGGCATTCAAGCAGGTAGCCATGTATCAATTGAGACTGTTATCAGAAGACATCAGCTTCGAATGGTGCCTGCCACATTAACACTACTATGGGTTACGCCGGGATTGAAAACGGACTAGAGTTTGAAAATGCGCTCGCTTCATCTCAGTTCTTCTCGGATGCCCTTAATTCTTCGCGGAACGTGCTCCGACACATGTTTTACATTAGACTAGCAAAAAAAATGAAAGGATTCCGTTCGGAATTGAGTGAGCATCAGGACCGGGGGCAAATCAGGCCTGATTCACCCATTCAAATCCTCGCGTTCAGTACTGTCCGCTAAACCGTTTCACTTCAACTTTGACAGGTGCACTTTAACGGCTTAAAAAGCGATGTTCCCACAAAAAATGGAGCGATAAATCGTGCGGGGCGTCCGGGGGGTGGTATATATGCTCAGAAAGCGCTTGAGTCACGCATTGTCACACCAGCTACAAAAAGTCACGCTTTTGGTGAAAGTACCGTCTCCTGGACGCCCCGCGCAAGCTTTCGCTCCGGTCTTTTTGATAACATCGTTGTTTAAGCCATAAGAGTGTTCCTGTAAAAGGCGAAGTGGAACGGTTCAGCGGACAGTACTGAACGCGAAATTTTGAGTGACACGATCTGGCATCTTTTGCTGGGGCCCCGATGCGCACTCCTTTCTGATTGGAATTGCTTCATTTTTTTTTGCTAGTCTAATGTAGAATATGTATTGGAGCACGTTCCGCGAAGAATTAGGGGAATCCGAGCAAAATTGAGATGAAGCGAGCACATTTTCAAACTCTAGTCCGTTTTCAATCCCGGCGTAACCCATAGTACATTAACGTGAACTTGAGCTATATTAACTAAGTCAAACCAAGTCCTTTGAGCGGATTTACCGCATAGAAAAGCCCTTGATGGGATGTACGGTATGGTTTATTCATGTATGTATTTCTTCCAGCATCTTCTCTCCCCTGTGCAGGTGCTAAGCGGAGGTGTCCGAATCATTCACCGGAAAGGAATTCCAACAACGGTTCTACTAGCTAGCGCGTTCTGTTTGTTGGATCACGTGAGCGCGATTGTCTTCCTGACGATCTGGATTATTATGACCCCAAACCCAAACGCCGAAGAACCAGGTAGTCTTGACGACGGTCCTTTTTTTTTTTGGGGGGGGGGTGGAGCACAAAGTGGCGAACAGTTGACCTAATCAGCTCTCGACACTAGCTGGTTTTGGGATTATCTTAATCTCGGCTCCAGATCTCCGGGTGGCGGAGTTCCAAATTTGAGGCAGATCAAATGATGAAAAAGATGTGCGGAACTACCACCCTAAGATCTGGTGCATCTCGCACAGTCTCTTACCAGCCGCACGTTACGGGGTTGGGAATATACAGAGCAGTGGGATGCAAAATGAGATCTGTAAGTAGGATAATTAAAGAATTTTGATGTCGCATAATTATGTCAAAGTTTAAACTCTGACCTTCGCTTAACCCAACCCTTCCACGGCGGCTGGCATTTAACACACGTAAACAACATAGCCACCCCCTGATCATTGCCATCAGCAGGCAATCCTTTCGTCAACAAAACCTTGTCATGTCCCGCTCTGTTCTTGCTCAAGAGGAATTAATGGCCGCTGAACTCATTCTCACACTCCTGGAAAGGTCCTCTTTGCAAGACAATCCGTCTATTACAAGCCTTAGCCCTATCATTGATGCCTTCTAGCAGAATTTGATGTCCTAGGCATCTACCTTTGTGTGGGCACAAAAAGTCATCCAAAGAAAACCATCAAAGTTTTGTATGGCTCTATGCCATCGAGAGTGGTGAGCGGGACACGACGAGGTTTTGTTGACGAAGGGATTGCTGATGGCAGTGATCAGGGGGTGGCTATGTTGTTTACGTGTGTTAAATGCCAGCCGCCGTGGAGGGGTTGGGTTAAGCGAAGGTCGGAGTTTAAATTTTGACATAATCATGCGACATCAAAATTCTATAATTATCCTACTTACAGATCTCACTTTGCATCCCACTGCTCTATATATTCCCAACCCCGTAACGTGCGGCTGGGTAGGAGACTGCATCTCGTATAGAAACCATGCGAACGAGCCGTTTTGTCACATCAGTCACATAGATCAGTCCGATAAGATTAAGATCGCCTCCTCTCGCTCAACGCCAGAGGCTTGCTCAAGGCCCTCGCTGCAGTTGTCATTATGGATGTGAGTGGTACAAAAAATCAGATTTTTTTTTCAAGCTGTGGAAATGTGTTTTTGAAACTGGTTGAGCAATTCAAAATTTTCATTGACTTTTTCACCAAAAAACTGAGTGGAAAATTTAAAATGCTCAGCCAGTGTGAACCATTCTTTTCTCCTTTGAAATACAGGGTGTTGAACCGGCAGGTCATGCAGAAATAAGGAGCAAGCAGATCAGATACAGAGTCCAGTAATACACAGAAGTACAGAATGGCAGTGTTCGGCCTTAAGCCCTTAAGAGCGGTTTTGAAAATCCTTAAGGGTTATTAAGGCTTAAGGAGGCAGGGAGACGCGACGAGAGAAGACAAGCTGTCAGACGCGAAAAATCACGGCGTGACTCAATCGCATGGTTACTATACGAGATGCACCAGACGTTATATTAGGGCAGTGCTCCGCGATCAAATTTCATCAAAAAATCTGCCTCGGACCTTTCCGACCGGTCCGGAGGACCGCAGGCGCGGAGTGGTGCTCCGCGCCTGCGAGCGCAGCGAGCATACTGCCCTATAATGTCGGGAACGAGACTAGGATTATCTCCCCGTAATCGAGCCACCCAGGAGAAATGCGCTTACGCACGCCCATCAACAGGCAGTGTGGGACTCGGTTAGGGCTGCCGCCCGTGACCGTTGCAACGGTTCGACGGCATTCGTCAAACGGGTGCCGTGCCCGTTCCGTAGAGCATTTGTTCTAGAGCTCAACGGCACAGTCGCGGTACGGGTTTGCTGTGCTATGGGCCGTTGAAAAACGGCCGTCACGGCTGTTCGTCGACGGCTCAATTTTTCTGGCATGAAGAGACACTATTTATAGAGCGATTCTGGATTAGGAAGGACGTATGTGTTCCTGGTTCCGGATCTCCGTCTGTACGATATACACTGCTTATTAATGATGCCATCAAACATCTCTTTGCTCTGCTCCAATTCAAGTACTCACGACTTCACCTCTTGGATCTGACAAGCATCCTCTCAGTTGTTTCTACCTTCCACACAACTTCCAGCGGGTTCCAGAGTAATCTTACCGCTCTCAGGGGCTCTTATGAAATAGTATCTCCTCTCTCTTGAAGCAGGCTTTCAGACTATGGGGTTATGACGCCAACGATGTCTACAATCTATGGTAATGGCTGATTGAACCACTCTCTGTTATATCTGCCTCAAAAATAAAAAGACTCTGGCTCAGAGGGCGATTACATTTATTCACCCTACTGGAAGTCTGGAACCACTTGCCTACTTGTCCAGCTTCCGATATTCACATGTGCCACCTCATTGCTCTTGGTATTTAATCACCTACGTGTTCTGGTATCTGCTCCCCTTGACCACTAATCCTGTTGAGGCCACTAACAGCCGGCATAGAGCGGCACTCACAGACTCAATGAACAACCGAAACAAAGCTTCGCATCTAAAAATGTTCAAATAAGTATACAGTCTCTTCGGTTTGTTACGGATTAAGTCCAGAATAATATTGTCAATGAAGAGTATTTAACTGGCAGCCCGAGACTCATAACTCGTCTGGATTCGGTAAATAAATTGCGAAAATATGCGGCAAGCACTTCGGTGCTTCAACGGTGCTTACCACATTTTTTTGCCACTCGTATATCGGCTGGTTAGTTTAATAAGTGGAATCTGTGACCGGAGGAGGAACCAGGGCTGCCTGGAAGGCTACTGTATGGAATATGATGCTCCTTTCTCATTGGCTAAATCTTCTCTGCCCTCCAGGCGAAGTATTGATCCATCACGGCAATTGCCGCAACCATGATGGCGACGTTGAACCCAAGTTCAGCTGCTTGTTGGCAGGCGAGGTTTTTTCTCCGCTGCGCAAAATTCAGTTGCTGAAATTCTACCTAGACTTTTTGTTATTTGGGCTCTCATTGTCACGATTCGATGCCAAATCTAATCTAATCGAGACAACGCCAACATCCCCTATCTTGACGCCCAAGATCATAAGCGCCCAGATTATATATATTGATGACGACAACGATGTCGGGATTAGCCGAGAAGACTGGGAGATGGCCGGTTAAGGCGAGGTATGACATCACGGATATATTTATCCTCGTAGAACGTAGTGGAACATTGAAGAACATTCGGACATGAGGCTACGGGACATTTACATACAGGCTTCCATATGTACATAGTTCACACGGTTACGACCAAACAGTATAAGTAGAGTAGTGTTTCGACTGTAGTAGTTAACCTTTTATTCCATCATCTTTTGAGCTCTACACATCTCACTACCCAATCCCTCTCATCTTACCGAGAGTGGACGATATTGAGTCTTGACTGTGACACTCATAATGAGTTGAACATATTCACTGATGCATTTTGGAACCTAAGTGAGACTTTTTCAGTGCTTTACAACTGGTATCTGAATCTATTTGTATTCAAAAACAGTATGCTGCAGCAGGTAGATTCCAATATCCATGTTCATGATCCCTTCTGGTGGTAAACATGCTCAAAAAATGATTTTTCAACCCAGGGCCTGTCAACACACCCGTTACGGCCGTGCCGTCAACCGTACCGTCCCGTGAGAGGTCCTCAAACCTATCCAGCGGGCCGCTGAACAACGGCCCAGTGCTGTCGAGTAACCATTGAATCGACGGCCATTGCCGTCACGAGCACGGGTGGCAGCTCTAGACTCGGTAGCTCACTGCTAGCAAGCTAACGGTTCCGTCCCGGGGGATGGAGAGCACATATACCCACTAAAACTCCAGACTGCCAAATCCAAATTTCTGGCAGATTTTTGTTGTCCATCAGGACTCGGTCCCAAGTTTGGAGCACCCATTCAAGCTTTGTTGCTCGACTGCCATATCGTGAAATGTCAGTTAGGAGTTGATCCATTTTTAAGCGCATATTTAAGCAGTTTACCCATTTATTGTGTATTTCCAAGTTAAAATGTTTCCGGCCTGATATAATCCGTTCATTTCGCAACTTCCAAATGATGGGAGCGGATTCGGAAATCATTATTCTAAATAATCGGGCAGCTGCACGATTTTTCTTCCCTGTGGAGTTTCTGAACTCTACAAGACTACATCCCAAGATCAATCCAATGGTCATGTCAGGTAGTTTCTTGTGTTTTTTTCTCCCGTAGTTGGTGGCATAACTGCCAAATCAACTCTTGGCCGGGCATGTTGCACTCCAGTAGTATATGCTCCATGGTCTCATCAACCTGAAATGTTGGGCATATTCCCCAGTGTTCATATGTGGGGATATTCCACCAGCAAGTGCCACATTTATATGATTGATGCAGGCACCTCCATAGGAAGTCACGGATTGTACGTGTGATATCTTTGTCTCGAATAGACTTCCAGATTTGTTCATCTGTCGGTGTCTTGCCACATTGATCTTTCACGGCGTAGCGTGTTATATCCGGCATTACAGTTACAAATGTAGCTTGAGAGGTATTTTCCAAACTAACCCTCTGAAGTTTATATCTGGGAGGTACCGTTGTTATGAGATCCTCTGGATCTATTATATAGTTATCTGGATCGTTGTTCATGGCCGTGATAGCCAATTGTTGAGCTAGTTGCAGTTTATCTTTGTCAGTATCATTTTCTCCGGCCTCACAGAAAGTGCTTCGCCTTCCTCTCACGCGGAGAGCGGAAATAATTGTTGTCAAAAGGGTTTTATCCTTATCCCCAGTCTATCCCACCGATTCGGAGGACCGGACATCAACTGTAAGCTTTCGAATAATGTGTTTCGATTTCAGACAGAAGTTTAGTACCATATTTTCGGGGGAGGACTGAATAGGATGAAGGATTGCAGCTAGTTCCCCACTGTTCAGCAACAGCTTTATTTTGTGGGTTATTCTGAGCAATCTAGATTCCACCACCGGCACAGCAATTGCCCGTATCATCTGTTATGTATGATCCAGCAATAAAGGCAGCTAACTCAGGTTGCTGAATTTCTTGTATGTTATCCATTTGATCTGCTGGGTATTTACTTTTAGGCTCATTGAAAAAGACTCGGAAAGCCAATGAGAGGTTAGATTTCACAGTTATGTTAGGATCAAAGATAACTGGATTCTTCCTGTCCAGAGCAGAAATATTTTCAGATCGTTCTTCATTGTTAAGATCAGGGTTGGGTTGATGTAAAACCCGTCTCGGATCCCATTTAGGATGTAAGCAATTCAGAAGAACTAATGCCTCCTCATGGCATCGGAAGGGCTTGGGACATCCTGTAATCCGGGCGCCTTTACAGACTGTGCAGGCGCAGTTTACTCTTTTGAAATGTTGCCGGTTTGAGTCTGACCGTGTTGAGAATTCCATCAGCTCTCCGACAGTTGTTATTTTATGAATACTTCGCAGCCATTTTGATGCCTCAGAGTTGTTTAGATGATTCAACTTAACACTCGCTCCAATATGGAACCATATCGGCATTTTTTGTTTCAATTCAGTTTCAATGTTCAATCCATCGGGTTGAACGTCAAAGTCTCTCGCTGTTTTAATAAATGTTGGGCATGGTTCCTTAAGGGGAAGTATCAGTGGAGACCAGGTTTGAAGGAAGGGGTTTATACGAGCATCGGGCGATACGACAGGAGCAGCAGGAACATTTTTAGCAAACACACGGTCTGTAAAAGCAGCCCACGTTGGTCTTGATACATCAAAGATGAGATATCGCTGAAGAACTTTTAAATTGGTTGCCTTATTCCGGTCTTCGAGGCAAACCATATTCTTGCTGCCATTAGAAATTGGTTGAAAGAGAATATCGCTATCCAGAGGTGCTCGTTTGTCCTCACCCCAGAGGAAGGATTTAGTCATTTTCTCCAACCGGCCCAATACTTCTTTTGCCATGCCTTGGACGGATGTCAAGTATTGTGTCATGCCTGCCACTGTCATTTGAATAATTTTCTTTTTACCTTCGATTGTAGGAAAGGATTTACCCCAATGATCAAGACTCTTTTTAATTTTTTCAACTGTGGGGGTCCATATAGAAATTTGATTTATGGAATTTCCTAGCCAGGTTCCGAGAATTCTTGTTGCTGTACCATCTTTTACGATGTTAATATTTGTCGGAAGAGGTGGTTGGTCTGCGCTGATTTTTCTTGTCTCAACCACTTCTTTTCGGTAAGCTTCTGTACTGATTGGAATAATTTGTGTCTTTGAAGGGTTAAATTTGGCCCCCGGAGCGGTGCACCAGAGTTTCAAAATTGCCTCCAGGTCAGAATATTTGTCCTTTTCGGATAGGTATACCGTTGTGTCGTCAGCAAAAAGCGAGATTATGACCCGATATTCCAAGCCTTCACATTTAAATCCCTTCAACTCTGAAGCACAAATTAATTGTGCCAGGGGTTCAATGGCTAGGTTGAACAGCAGGCATGAGAGAGGGTCGCCTTGGTGCACTCCACGCGTGACTTTATATCTGGAGCTTTGAACACCATTGATCATTACCGATGTATATGCATTTGCATATAAGGATTGGACAATGTTTGTAAAATGGTTAGGAAAGTTTGCCACTCTCAATGCGGCCCACAAGTAATTGTGCTTAATTTTATTGTAGGCTTTTTCTTGGTCCAGAGCTACAATTACCCCCGTTTTCTTCTTCAAATTCTGCGTAATTGATAATTGCTTCCGTGAGTTTCACTTGATCAATAATGCTTCGTCCGGGAACAAAGCCAGCTTGATCTTTGTGGATCACACTCGGTGCTGTTTCTGCTAGTTTCAAGGGCAGAGTTTTCGTGAAAATTTTGTAGTCACAGTTCAGGAGTGTTATTGGTCGATAATTGGGGACATTATTCCTGTCATTCTTTTTGTGTAGGAGTGATAACCAGCCTTCGGCAAATTCTGTTGCAGCAATAACTCCGAGTCTTTATATGTCATTATAAACTTGTTTAAGTGCATCAACCACATCAAATGGCTTGTTTGTATCAGATTTTAAGGTCTCGAACATTTTATGTAATTTCTTCCAGAATTCATAAGGAAGTCCGTTGATTCCAGGAGATTTTCCATTAGGGAGCATTTTCAGGACTCTTCCTATGTCTGCTTGAGTGAGAAATTTGGCCATTTCAGATTTATCAGTTGCAGAGAGTTTGGCTTCCATGGATTCGAAGCTTCGTCTTGCACGGGCCGTTTTTCCCTGCAGGTAGCGCACCAGCCAAGCGCAGAAAATAGGCTTACGTGAATATACCTCAGGAATTTTGGGTCGGCACCACAAAATCCTTCTCCGATACTGTATTATTTCAATCAATTCGAACGTCACGCGTCACGCGTCACGCACCCAGTGTTCGAATTGGTCCCAGGGTTCGTCAAAATAGCTCAGAAAATGACCCAAAAGGGTACAATTTGATTCTGAATCTACGGCACCTGAAAAACCACAATTCAAGTAAAAAAAATATAAAATAAGAGTAATTTTCGTCCCATTCGTCTTCATCGTCTGTCACTGCGGCGATCAAAATATTTTACCCCGGAAAAAACGGCCCTGTAACATAAGATTCCATTTCCGGCCTAAATATTACCTTGGAAGAAAATTGGGAAGCAGCTGGAATATTTCCTACCAAATTTCCTCAAGTAAAATAAATTCTTTTACCCTAGAAGAATTTGAGGAAACAGTTCAACTTTTTCTTTCAAAATAGAGAGTTTGCGCAGAAGCCACTGGAGCCACGTGGTGGCTTTTTGGCTGTGCGCAACTGGGTGGCTCCACAGCCAAAATATGACATCAGTGGCTCCGTGGAGCCACCCGCCTGCTATTTTTGCGCACGGCCCGAAAGCCACTGGGTGGCTCCAGTGGCTCCTGCGCAAACACGCTAATGTCCTGAGGAAACAGGCAAGATTTTTCCTCGGGAAATTCCTGGGCCGATTCTTTCTCAGGAATTAGCCGGGCTGTTTCCTTGGGAGATAGGCTGGCTATTTCCTTTCCTTTGTTCCAACAAAGGAACGGACATAGCCAGCCTGTCTCCCAGACAAACAGCCGGTCTATCGCCTGGGGAAAAAGGAGGCCTGGATTTTCCCGTGGAGATGGACAGGCTTTGTCAAGCGGAATATTTCTAGAACAAAGACCAGCTGTTTCTCAAAAATCTCTTTGGGTAAAAATCCATCTATTTCCAGTAGAAATGTGAACAGTAACATTCTGTCTATCTCCCAGTTTTCTTCCCAGGTAATATTTAGGCAGGAAGTGGAATTCTGTGGTACAGAGCCATTTTCCCCAAGGTATAGGTTTTTGATCGCCGCAGTGTGTGTGCCGCCAGAATCCCTGATATCGAGTCGTTGGTTTTCTGCGCCGTTGCTCAGCATTCTCCCGGCGCTCAAGCACATTTTCCTCGCCCACTATCTCGGCTGGATCGCTGCCAAGTCCTCGCAATTCGGTTTTCGGATGCCAAGGGCTCCCCCGCAAATCACATCGTCCCTTGTTCGAGCTTTTCGCGCCTGTCACACTAAAATTCGCCCGCGTTCGAATGTTCGAACTGGATGTTTGTGTCACGCATCACACCCCCGTTCGAATATAAAACAGTATAAGCTTTTTCAGGCTGAAAATCTGCCAAAAGATAAGTTTTTTAAAGCCAAAATAGGGTGATTCCTTGGCAGGAGCTTCTCGGGGACTCTCCAGATCCTGGCCACATCGGTAGATGCCGTGGTAGCGGTCAAAAACATCCAGACATTCTTCAGTCATTTTCACCGCCGAACGGGAGATTTTCTATCCACGGAGGTTTCCGCCCACCAGAGTGGAAGTTTGGCTGCATGGACCCGGGGTCTCCCTCCATGCCTGCATATCTGCAGGAGATCATTTACGCGATCGTGGATGAGCTTCGAGGGGACCACTACTCGCTCAAGGCGTGTTCACTCGCCGCACCCCCCTTCGTTACCCCCACCCGTCGCCATCTCTTCAAGGCCTTGAAATTATCTTCAGACGCCGAAATACAGTGTCGCCGCAATTCCCTCTCTCCCCGTGTCGCGCCGTTTGTCCGCGAACTCGTTATTCATTTCGGCATAGCTATTGGTGTCCTCAGCGTGCAGTGGGTCCCAGTAACCATAGCAGCTTTGTTTAAACAATTCCTGTTGAGACAGGAATTGCCATTTAAACAGGTGTTTAATCTAAACACGTTTAACGGGTTGGTGGGTTACCAGCAGGCACTCAGTGTGGTTTAAACGGACTGTTTAAACAGTGTTTAAATGGCCAAAAAAGCACATTTACACCGGGGTTCGAACTCACAACCTACTGCTTATTACATCCAAGGAAGTGCACCGTGCAGTATCTGACTGAGCCAACATGAAGTGATGAAAGCTATTATAATGGTGCCTTATTAAGGATTTCTGAGGTATGCACCAACTGAGAGGCACTGACCTTCCTGCTTTGCAGCTTGGTTTAAACTTGTGTTTAATCAAGTGCACAATGCACCTTTCAAAGCATGATTAGAGCAACAAGTGCTCTGGTAACAATGATGTGGTGTTGACCATTTCAAACCGTGCATAGCAAGTTAGTATCCGCTTTGAAGCATAATTCAAACTTATGTTTAACTCAGTCACCAGTGCAGATCTAAACAAATAGCTGAAGAGATCTCAAAGGTCCAAATTTCATTCACAGACAGCTTAGAAGAAACAGGCAATTTTTTATCCGTGCCGCAGCTCATGTATCTAGATCTACAACCTTGAAAGTGGCGAGCTCATCGAAAATATATGGGCTGTGGTGTAGTGGACAGTACATGTATGGCCATTGTACTGAACACTACAACTCTGCACGTTCCGAAAGGGGACCTAGTGGAGCAATAAATTATCCTGAGAGTCTTATCCCTTCATGAATTTCATCCTTGAGTTGCAAAATCAATGCTACTTATCCTCCACTTGTTGCTTTAATTGTGTTTTGAACGGTGCACTGTGCGCTTGATTAAACACAAGGTTAAGCCAAGCTGAAAGGCAGGAAGGTCAGAGAGAGCTCAGAGTTATGCCTCTCAGTGTTGGTGCAGACCTCAAAAATCCTTAATAAGGCACCATTATAAGAGCTTTCATCACTTCATGTTGGCTCAGTCAGATACTGCACGGTGCACTTCCTTGGATGTAATGACCAGTAGGTTGTGGGTTCAAACCCTGGTGTAGGTGTGCTTTTTGGCCGTTTAAACACTGTTTAAACAGTCCGTTTATACCACGCTGAGTGCCTACTGGTAACCCACCAACTCGTTAAACATGTTTAGATTAAACACCTGTTTAAACGGCAATTCCTGTCTCAACAGGCATTGTTTAAACAAAGCTGCTATAGTTTCTTTGGGTCCTGAACCGGCTGTAAAATATCCACACGCTGTCACTCATAAATTATGAATACGGTCCAGGAAGACCACTCGCATTCTCCATCGACCGCATCCTCTTCGGTCCCGCGTTCCAAGTGCTCCATCTCCGCAACTAACCCGCCTTCCTCACATCCGTGATTACGGCGTCTACTAAACTGTCAATCCGTTACGATCAGCGCCGGCACGAGACGCGCCATCCTCCGCCCTCCCCCCCGCGAGTATCTGCGCCTCCGGTGCCGAAGCTCCAAAGCCTCTGTTTCTGCTGCAATCTCTTTGTAAGCAATCCCGCATCGCTAGGCGCCTTCCTCCATCCCGCGCCGCACCTCCGCGCTGCTACCCATCTTCGCATCTACGAGTGTTGGGGGATCTCATTTTCGCGCAGCTGCTCACAATCGCGGCGCAGACGCTCGAGACACTATGGGTGTACCGCAACCGTTTCCCCGACCTCCCCGCCCTTCCCGCGCTATGAATGGTGGAATTTCTGAATTCCCCCAGGAGAGCGGAATGTATCAACAGCTAGACTCATTACCAGTCTTTAACCAATATCCAAAAAATGTGGAGCACTTTTGGCGGTTACAGACTGGTACAACTCGTTGACGTGCATAGTTGTCTGCGGAGTTTAAAGTTATGTTCTCTCTTGCACTGACTCTTATCAAATTCAAATTGTCAAGAACCTTCCTATGCTAGAAATGGACACATTTACTTGCTCAGATTATTTTTTATTGCAGGTGGAAGAGCCGAAAAGGCTATCGGGTTTGAGGCAGAATTGATTGGTTTTGATGGCTCGCCTATCGGCCGATCGCGGCACCTGCCAAAAGTTCAAACTCCGCAGACAGCTCAATGCACATCAACGAGTTGTACCAGTCTGTAACCGCCAAAAGTGCTCGCCACCCTTTTTGGATATCGGCTACAGACTAGTAACGCATCTAATCGACGGCGTCGTTCGCGACCTTTGCACCGGCGCGTGCCATGTAGGGATTAGCCTGTTTGCGATGCAGCCATTCGAGCCATCTGATGGCTGTTTGGCGTTGCGCAAACTGATGGCTAATGGCTCGAATGGCCAAAATAAAGTCAGTGTATGTAATGCTCTTTTCTGCTAGAACGAGTGTCAATGAGTGTGTTATCACATGTGGAGCTTAAGAATGCCCCTAGACTGCATGAGACCTCCAAATTCAACAAGATTAACTATTTTGGGCCCACAATTTGGCTGTTATATATGTGAGTGGGACTAGTCACCCATACATGAGCTGAACAACTCAGACACAACTCAACAACTCCAAAAATATGGGCAAGTATCGAAGCCATTCGAGCCATTAGCCATCAATTTGCGCAACGCCAAACAGCCATCAGATGGCTCGAATGGTTGCATCGCAAACTCTCTATTTTCGTCGAGTATCACGCTTGATTGGTTTAGGGCCCTGTAAGTATTTCCCAGCCAATTAAAAGTGTGTATATATACTTGGTATATATACAGGCCGTATATATATCTGTATATAAACGCTGCACCTAAAATACCATTTTTTCGGCTTCCCCGTCCCAGCTTATTTTCCCCCCACTCCGTGTGCCATTGCCACCAGAGTTGATGGCCGTGCCGGACCAATTCAAAGGGCTGGTGACCTTATTGACACCATCCACAGGTTTGTCTGTCAATAGATCCCTGAAAAACGGCAGTGTTATGTCCACATCATCGCGCCGCAACGAAATCGTCGCTTCCATGTCCGAGTCGTGCAAATCCGATAAAGCAGAATCACTGGAATCATCGGTTAGGGCAGAGTTGAGGACTGCCAGGCCCGTCTCGCATTCTGGTGTGAAGGAAACCCGTATTTTCGAGGTCCTCCCATTTTTCATGCAGCTCCAGGCAGTCACGGCGCCGCTGCGACCGACACGGCGACGCGTTTTCCGGCTCCCCGTCCCTCCGGCACCGCGAACAATGAATCCAGCTCTACCTGGCTTAAGCCCTGTCCATTGAGGTAGCAAAAAAAAACACCAAGCCAGCTTAAAATTAAGCTGGCTTAAGATGACTAAAAAACATTGTATATGTACTGTGCTAATACAAAAGACGGCGACTTAAGCCAACCGTAAGCCGCTCGTAGCCCACGCTAGCCCAGTCCGATCCGCTTGAAGTCCGCCTTGCGGGGTTGAAGGCCTGTTGATAGCTAGCTCAAATTAATTCTGCCGCCGCTGCGCTAGACATAACCGGCTTAGCCAATTTAAGGAGAGGAGTAACCAATTGACTTGGCAAATTGTTGCCCACCAAGCGGAGTTTGAATTTTGGTGTGTTGACTTGCGTTGACTTGTGTCTGGGCTCGCTTAGACTCAGATAATAACACCTTCAAGCCCTTAGAAACTTCCTACCAACCTATGCCACGTTTGCCTCGTGAGTGATGGTCGTTCAACGATGCCGGGCCCAATGCCGTTGCGGCTCAACCCTCGCCGTTGATGCGATCAATATCTTGCTCGGGTTTGCCCTTCCTGCAAACATTTTTTAGCTGATTCCAAGCGGCCTTTGTTTCTTTTCTCGGGAGTGGCCACTGACTCCGTAAATTAAGTGCAAGTAAAGTAGAGTAAAGGCATGATTAAGCTACAACAGCCGCGTAGGTGTGCTTAGTGGTTGGCACGGCAGATCAGGGTCAACAAACCGGTCAGCAATGAATCCTTTCAATCTGAAACAACATATTACAACCACTGGAACTTGTGTATTTCTCCCGCATCCATTTGTGCGCAGAGGAAGCAAGAAATTAAAGTGTAAAATCAGAGTAAGGGGGCTCAAAGTTAGGGCATAAATATATATACAGTTGACTATCTCATAGTGCATATGGTCGGGAGCCTTGCCAAAGTCTGCATGGCTCTATTCATTGTCAGATCTATGCATTGTGAGGTCAGATTTACAGTGAGGATCAGCAGTTTGTACCCTCCATTTCAGCTCCAGATTCCTATGCATTGTCAGATTTTTTGGCAGGTATGCATTGTGATATCATGCATTGTGAGATAGTCAACTGTATTCGGAGATAAAAATATGAGTTATGGGGTATTTTTCCTCATTTAGTGCGACGCGGCGGGCAGTGGGAGCAACTCGGCAACGAGTCTACTCAACCCAGGTTGAAGTTGTTGAACTCAGTGGAAGCGTATATTTTGAATGACCCACTTCTAAAGGCCAGATAACAGTCTTGAACCACCTCAACATATTGTACAAACAAAGTTCGGATAGATATGTAAATGCGGCAGAGACTAGAAATGCGCCCAAGTCAACGGCGACTTTGTGCGTGGATCACGTGCCAAGCGGATTGACTTGCGCACCCAAACTTAGCTGGCTAATGTATAGTCTGTGGGCACATTTTATGAGAGTTTTGCTAGTAAATTATCAATAGAGTTTGTTGAGTGGTATGGTTCAGATTGGAGAAGGAAATTCACGAAAATAAACATTGAAAGTTGAAATATTTGTGGGTGAAGTTGGGGTGAAGTGAAATATGGTGCCAGCGCCTGCTGTGAAGGACAAAACTCCCACCAGCCCATCTAAGCCGAGTAGCATGCGTGTTAAATCAACCTGTGCGCGCAAGTCAATGGTCGGTGAAGACTACATTGGCGCGTTACCTTGGTCGTGCTGTTGATAATAAAAGTGATAGCACAGGTCGACGAGGTGTGGCTGGAAAATTGTGTATACTGGGAGGCAGGGTGCTGAGTAATGTATAAGTCGTCTTAAAAGGTTACCTTGGTAAGCAGGACATCAGAATGTGCCTAAGCTCACACTCGACATTCGTGCGTGCCAAGCCAACAAATTGACGTGTGCGTGCGACAAATTGACTTGCGCACCAAAATCCACGTACAAGTCAATACAAATCAATCCGCGTGGGCGCAAGTCAATTTGGCAGGCACAAAGTGAATCCTCAGCTTAAGGAGACAGGGCTCGCGCCAGCGGGAGATACACGCACCGAACTCATGAGAAACTCGGATGAAGTCAAGACCCACGCTGCAGTGGAACTGGAAGGTGAATTGGTAAGTATACTGTATATTTGAGCCAATGGATCGAAGAGAGAAATCTCTGGCCACAAGAAAACAATTCAACTGTGCCACTGTCGGGCACCACGCTGCCACCACCGAACGATTGAGCCGTGAGAGCAATGCTAGGATGGAAATTCCGAAGCAACATTCATGAGGACAAATGGTAGAGCAAGATGGAGTTGTAGGTAGAGGCCAAGTAGAAGCGGTTGCGCAGAAGGCGAGAGCAAGTCAAGAGTGTGTCGAGAGAAAGAGGCAGTTTATTGGGTATTATTCTGCCATCAAGAAGTTAGAACAAAGGGATTGATCGCCAAACACACACACTTTCTTCGCTCCTTGTGTCACTACGTCCATGTCCACTGCTTTCAAACCTCTTGCCTTCGCATGCCGTCTGATAATACCCCGCCATTCAGCAAGCCGGCTGGTGCATGCAGATAACATGCAAGAAAATATTGAATAAGCTCAGATAGGATTGCTACTTGACCACTAAGTAAGTCGGAGTGGCATTGTAGTGGCAGTGGCAGCTTTGAGGGTGTCCCGCCACAGGATCCAGTTCTATTTCCCACCGATGCCGCCGTGATTCTTGAATATTCCTCCCCACCTGCCGAAGATTAATGCTTAATACTTCTTATTTTGCTGAAGGCGCTTCAGTCCCACTCCAGGCGGACCTTTTCCTCAATCTATGATTATCAAGGTGCGTTCATCCCCAATGAAGCATATTTTTCTACACTTGAGCCAGCTTACTGATGGATTTCAAGCACCACCGGAGTTGGCTTGAAGTTGGCTTAACCGATGTTTAAGCGGTAGCTTAAGCCGTATTTTTGTATTAGCATGGTTGTCATATGACTCTATTACTGTTATTTACTGGGCTTAAGCCGGCTTGAGTTTAGCCGGCTCAGTGTTTTTTCGTCATCTCAATGGGCAGGGCTTAAGCCAGGTAGAGCTGGAGACAGGTACATTCAATCAAAGATTATGCACCTCTTTGATACTCTTCCACCTATGGCCTGGCCACAACACATTCGCACTCCCCGCTGCATCGCTCCCAGACTTCTCCCTTTGATTCGCTTCGTCCCACCCTGTGCTGCCAGCCCCACTGTCTAGAAGCTTCAACAGTCCCGTCTTCGCTTCGTCGCCCTCGATACGATCAACGTGCTCCACCGTTGTCTTGAACTGCACGCCGAGATCGTTCAAACACGTTCTTTCGCCTTCGAGTCGGAATATACGGTCCTGCAGCTCGTGGGGAGGAAGGCTGGTCAAGACGTATGCGACGAATCCTGAATTTCTTTTCTTCAAGTGTCAACCTTGCCAGTGGTTGCGAAGCGACGCACCCGACATGTCGCCAACAGACGTGAAGGACACCGGTGCCTCACCTTTGCCGACGACTATGATTTTTCCATGCTCGTTATACCCAACAAGCCACGGAATACCCTCCATGAAAGCCCCCGTCTGAACAAATGACTGGTCAATCATGCTTAGGACCACCTTTTATCCGTTGCTCACAAAAATTCTCAGCGAAGGCATGCCAACGGATCGCGAGTACTCTGTCGAGGCCATCGGCACCCAGTACGAGGTGTGCAACACATGGTCGTACCTGCTATCTGATTTTTGGTTCCCGTCCCTCCAATGGGATTGTCGGTACCCGGTGACTGACTGTCAGTCGGTGTCGCGTACTCGGAGGGCACGAACAGTTGCACTGCGGCAAGCTTCGCGGCATCCACTAGGGCTGTCTGGCCTGCAAGCCCGGGGATACCTACGGTAGAGAGTACGACATCGATTCTGTGCTGTTTCAGCACAGCGGCAACCGCTGTGGCGTCATTATAGTCGACGGGAACGACCTTGACGCCAGGTGGCACAATTTTCTTGGGTGACCCCGGCCGGGAGAGCAGAACGACGGAGACATTCTGTGCGGCGAGAGCGCCGAGGATGGGCGATCCTATCTTCCCAGCTGCGACAACAGCGAATGAGGTGTAGGGTTTCATTCCAAAGTACTTGCTCTGCGAGTCTGTTTGTCCAAGTTGATGGGAAAGAGGACGGTACCCGGACTAAGAATACCCGACAGTGGACACGCCCGGCATGGACGGGCCGACATAACTTGCAACTATTTGGAGAACATACTAATCTCAAGAACTGACAATTCAAAGATATATGCAATATTTGTGGACAGCGAGTGTATACTATTCCAGATGCAGACATTTTTTGGAGAAGAAAGAGGGAAGAAGTTGGGAAGAAGGAGAATAATAAGAGGAATTCTATTACAACAAATGCACTTCAGGTAATAGTTATTCCGTGACAAAGATTATTTAGGTCTACGCACGCACGTGCAAATGCGTGCGAAATCTATCCGTATACCACGAAAAGTTGGTCCAAGGGCCGGATTTTGCCGAACACCCTTTGATTGCCCAGGGTTTTGGCGCTCGGCACGTTCGGTTTTAATCGGTCCTTCCGACCGATTTGCCATCACCCTTGGAATGGCTGGGTTGCCTGCAGGAAACAGTCCAACCTTCCGCCTCAAGTGAGTTCATACTTTAAATAATTTAAACAGAAATCGAATCACGCTCAGGATCCGAACCTAACTTGATCGCAGACGATTCTGTGGGTCTTCACGAATATGTATTTCTTAGAGCTCGATAGGACAAAAAATGCTCTGAAGGAGCTTTGAACAGCTGATAAGGTACTATGGCTGATAAGGTACTATGAACGGGGTAAAAATTGCGGGGTAGATAAGGGATGCGAGTCGACTAAGCCTACAGCGTAAGATAAGGTTTCGAAGTATGAAGTTTCTGAGTCGAGCGCATACCCGTGAATAAAGAAAGCCTAAAGGGGGTGAGGTTGTTGTGGCCATTTCCGGGACTGCGTGGAAGCCGTGCAACAATATCAAAGAGGGAAAAACTCGGGATTTTATCATGGGCGTGAAGCTTGATGCTTCAAGTACCCCATGGGTCAACCATTTAATCAATTATGTCGGTGAAAGTTCATTCATTGGGTGACACCTTTCGCACTCCTGTTTTGGTGGAAGGAAGGAAGGAAGTTGTATAAGCGCGGTGGCTCCATCGTGTTTCACTCCACGTTTCGAGCACAAGAATCAGCGCCATACTTAATGTCGTTCCGTGACTATAAAATCGCCAAAAAATCGCGAAAGAAACCTTAGAACAAATACGATTTTCTTGTCCTGGTGGGAGGCGGGAATGTGTGGATTATGGGCTGACATGGCGGACAATGTGATTACTTTCTATTTGTCGATGTGCAGTAGCCAGGAGCCTCCTTTTTTTCTTGCAAATGACGCGCACACGACAAACGGAAAGTGACATCTGATTGTCCGCCGTGTGATAAATTGCGCTGATGTGTTTACAGAGTCTCCGTGGTCGCGAAATGGCCTGATATGCAGTCAGGCCATAAAACAAATACGGTTTTCTTTTTTTGGTGCGAGATGGGAAAACCTCGTGTATGGGCTCATGTTGGGCCGACGTGTTTTAAATATAAAAGTCTCTATCGTACCGCCCCTGCCCCTTCCATCCCTTATCTCTGGTCCCCCTCCACTTGTGAGTCCCATTCACTTCTGCTATTCCACGAGAAAAAAGAAATTACATATCCTGTTCGCGACGTGTCTCGCTGCAGTCAGGCTGGGCGGTGCGTCTTCGGCATACATCCCAGTATCCTCTCCTTCGTTTCATTCTCGTTTTCAGAGTGAGCCTCATTCTTACCAACCTTATTACAGAGTTTTAGCCATCATGACTGTCGTCCAAAGTCACGCTGACGGCCGCCAGGGCGATCGCATCGCCAACTACACCAAATTCTGGAGCAAGGACATAACAAAAGAGGACACCACGCATACAGACAGCCGAGTCGATAGCTACACCGAGGTTGTCAACGGTATGCCGCCCCTCTTTGTAGCCAACCATCTCTTTCATTAATTTATCAGGCTATTATGACGGGGCGACGGAACTTTACGAATACGGATGGGCTCAATCCTTCCATTTCTGCCGATTCTATGAAGGCGAGGCGTTTGCCGCTGCCCTAGCGCGCCATGAGCATTACTTGGCTGCGCAGATGGGACTGAAGCCTGGGATGCGTGTGCTTGATGTTGGATGCGGTGTGGGCGGACCCGCGCGCGCAATCGCGCACTTCGCGGACGTTGAAATTGTCGGCCTCAACAACAACGAGTTCCAGGTGCAGCGTGCGCGCAAATACACTAAACACGCGGGGTTGCAGGGGCAGATTACTTTCGTCTGTGGTGACTTCATGAAGCTCGAAGAGCAGTTCGGCAAGAACTACTTTGACGCGGGTTCGGGTGGTCGCTCGCTCTTCTCCTGCATTGTTGACGGCTAGACAGTATACGCCATCGAAGCAACGTGTCATGCTCCAACGTGGGAAGGCGTTTATGGGGAGATCTTCAAGGTCTTGAAACCTGGAGGCACCGTAAGTGACTACGCATTCTTGATATTGCGACGGTCTAACTCTGCCTTCAGTTCGGAGTCTACGAATGGTGCATGACGGACGAGTGGGACGCCTCGAACCCAGCGCACGCCAAGCTACAGCATGAGATTGAGCTGGGGAACGGCATTCCCGAAATGCGCCCCCTCAAAACCATCCGTGAGGCCCTCAAGACCGTCGGCTTCGCCGTGAAGCACGAGGAGGATCTTGCAGACAGGAAAGACGCCGTGCCGTGGTACTACACCTTAGAGGGCGACATTCGCAAA
The DNA here is from genome assembly GCA_029282285.1 of Mycena rebaudengoi. Classification (NCBI taxonomy): domain Eukaryota; kingdom Fungi; phylum Basidiomycota; class Agaricomycetes; order Agaricales; family Mycenaceae; genus Mycena; species Mycena rebaudengoi. Next base: position 49,272 of record JARJCX010000064.1, read on the forward strand.
GCGCAGACTGTCTGGGACTACATTACTGTGTGGCGTATGAGCTGGAGCGGAAAACTCGTCACGCACAATGTCGTGTGGATCATGGAGAAGCTGGGTCTCTTCCCGAAGGGGACCCACGACGTCGGGGAGGCGCTAAAAATTGCGGCGCTGTCGCTTGTGCGCGGCGGGCAGCTAAAGGTCAGTGTTTGTTCTATATCGGTGTAAATTTATACTGACCTTGTCCATAGCTCTTCACACCCATGTACTTGGTTGTCAGCCGGAAGCCCGAAACTTCGTAATATACATGGTTGCTATTAGTATTACCAAAGAAATCCTAGTTCTCAGAACATTTCTGTGCAACCGAGAGCCCCTTGCGCTCCAATAAAATTTGTTTATGGCTCATGTCAATTTAGAACTTAAAGAACTGTACATTTATTCGGTAGTCTCCCACAATGGGCCATGGCATGAGGGCCGAGGGGCCCAAGAGGCAGATACACCATCGGAGACATACATGAGCAGCGAGGTATGCGATATAGTCGCTGAACAATGAAGATTAGTATCACTAAGACCTGCAAGCTCGTCAAAAAATTCCACCATTTAAGCGCTGTTGGTATCTGTTTGCGCTACTCTGACCGCGTTTAAAGCTCATGTGATCGATCATATTTGTTCCCACCGTCATGCCTCACCTTGTCGACCTGCGCTCGACATGTTACAGCAGGTAGGTGCTCGACTACCGAAATTCGGTTTGTTACAGCACTTAAAGTTCAGAATTCGGTGTCTACGCTCCCAACAGAAATCACAGTAGAAATATTCCTTTGCACTTCCTTCGCCCACCGCCACTCGAGGCGCCCTTGCTTTTGTGCCAAATCTGCCGCCAATGGTGCGAAATTACTCCGAATACCCCCGATTTGTGGAACTCCTTCAAAACTGCTCCAATCATGGCTATCGCGCTCAGCATATGCCTTTGGATTTTTCACTTGCATGCCACGGCCTCGCTGCCGCAGACGCATTGATTGCCGTCGGCCGCAGAAATGCGCATCGCTGGCAGTATGTGGTGCTCAGGCTCCCCCTTTCATTATTTTGCGTAACTGAACATTCGGTCGCTGCCAATGCTCCACAGCATCACCGTCGGGATACTGTAATATTAAAATCAATTCGACAGTCACACGTCACGGAGGGGGTTGTCGAATTCACCCAGCGGTTTTTCACGTTGAAATGCGTCCAAAACGCACAAAAAGCGCGATGTTGGCAGTTTTTAAGGTTAATGTATCAAAATTTAGACGTGTGTCACGCGAAATTTCCACAAAGATCGGCAGTTGGAAATGCCGGCCCATCAATACCGCCGGCAATACCGGCCGTGATAGGTCGGACTTTGAATGTCAAGGGCTTAGCCAAACACGGCAGCTTCGACGCGTGCTCCTCCTCCTTCCCACCACCTCCACTGTCGTACCTTCAAATGCAGTGTCTGCCCCCCAACACTAATACAAAATAACTGCTGTCCTAAGTGCTCCAGCCATCTTGTAACTAAATTTGCCAAGGGCCCTAATTCTTGGTATATCCGAGTGTTCTATGGCTTTACAGGCCCCCGCCAAGTCTAAAATCGTTTCTACACAGTGCGACCACCCGCACCAAGACGGCCTTCGCTTCTTCTACCGTTTACCCCCCATGCTAGCGACCAATCCCCCGACTGCTCCACCGACCGCAGCTTTCCAATCCCCACTCCCTCTCAGTGCTCCGTCTTCTGTCACGCTCAAGTCCAAATGTTCGCATCCCTCATGCAAATCTACTCGGGTCCCAGGGACTGATAGCGGCCGCAACGAAGTCTGAAACTGAGGGTGGGAGGACAGCAGGTGCTTGCTTGGTCAAGATGCTTATGGGCTGACAACTTAAAATAATTGTATCCTCCTTCAGAGCAGAGAGAACACGTGTAAAAAGCATTATTTTCAGAAGTGAAAGGCCTTCGAGCTCGGGAGCCCTGCGACGCGTCGAAGAGCGCCATGGGATGAGTGTAGATGTTTGTTTGTTACAAAAGGCTATGGCGGCTGACATTGATACTCCGCCTGATCGCTTCGCCAAAATCATACCGCCGATCATACCGCCGGTATGATCGACGGTCGGTATTTCCAACTCCCAATTGCCCTCGAAATTTCGTGGGGTGTCGAATTGTCGAATTAAGGTTCAAGTGGTCACGGGTCACACCCCGTGTCGAATTGAATTTAAAATCACAGTAGACGGTGCCAGTGGCGATTATATTCCGAAGCACGCCGTCATTGAGAATGCGCCGGTCCTCCGTAGCGTCCTCCTGCAGGTGCCCGACGTCTACCTCGACCTCCCCTAGACCCAGCTGACCTCCTTGACCATCAGCTGGGGCATGGAAGTCGGCGACTGTCTTGCGCTGTTGCCTCACTGGCAGTGATGGTGTTGTCGGGGTTCGGCCAGGTGCGGTTTTTTCCCCAAAAAATCTGAACCCCGAGCCTAACCGCAGGTTCGGGGTCGGGGGTTTTTCCGAACCTAGAACCGCACCTCGGGTTAGACTCGTAACCAGTCTGTAAACAATTGCCGGAGAAATGCGGCAGGCGCTTCGGTGTTTACAAAAAGTGCTTGCCACATTTTTTGGATACTGGTTACAGACTGGTAACGAGTCTAACCTCGGGTTAGTTCGTAGAGGTTCGGTTCGTGGTTCAGAACCGGTTCGAACCTCCGAGCTCATTTCCTTTTCTATGCGAAATTTTCGGGTCGTATTCGGCTGCGGTAGTGGCTTGAATAGTTTTTTCTTTGGGTTTAATCTCTAAGTTTGCAAGCACTCACCGCTGCGACCTTTATTTTGGTACTTAGTCCTGCCCTGGGCGTTAGGTTTGACCTTACGTGTATTCAGCTGAGCGAAGGTGTCTGCATCAATTAAAACAGTAAGTTGAAGGCCTCGTCGATGTCTTGGCCTCCAAAAGCGATGCCTCTTGAGTCTTTGGAACACAATACGATCAAGCCGACGGTACGGATCACGACCCAATCACGACCCTTTCAATTGCCCCGGTCCGAAGTTCGGGGTCAAGATGGGCGTGGATATTCTTCTCCAAGGATACGGTCTGAGAATCGCGTCGGTATCTCTTTCTATTCCTTTCCTGTTAAAGCCAAGCAATTTTGCGTCCAAAGGAGGCGCTGCGGCACTACCACTACACATGCCATCCGGATGCAGCTTCCGTCCGTGATCTAATCAATCTGATGGCTAAGAAATGAGATCAACGCATTGTCGACGCAAGCGAAAATTCTCCCTCTTACTTATGCCCACTCCGGCGTCTCTCAAGGATCTCATCCAATATACGGCTCTCGCGGCGAAGACCACTCGAGGACTCGCAGACGCTGCCCATGTCCCGTTTCTGGGTTCTACCGCAGTATTGATTCTGTCGATCTTGGAATGCGTCGAAGCAGGTCCCTCCTCCTCCATTGTGCATCGGCTAACCGCGGCGACAGAGCGCCCGCTTGAATAAGGATGAATGTACTCACCTGGTGGAGCAGATTAACGAAACTCTTTACCTAATTCTGGAGCTCTACACCTCTTCCGACACCAAAGGGGTGCTTCCGACCGCACTCTTGTATGATATCGGAAATTTCACCGAGTACGGATTTGTCTCTCTCCTTCTTTGCATAACCCACGCATTAATAATCGCACAGAACCCTTCAAAAGCTTCTCATACTTCTCAAAGCGCGACAGAGGATGGGGAAAATCAAGCAATTATTAACGCAACCGGCTAATTCTGCCAGACTCGAGATCTTCAGAGAAGAACTTCATCATGCTCAAGAGCTCTTTAAGGTACGCTGGGATCAGTCTTTTGGTATGTACCTAATCCTGTTGCAGATTCGGCTCGCCGGCTCAAACCTTTCTCAAATACTGCAGGCGAAGAAGGATGTGAGAGAACAGTATGAGGAACTCGCTGCTCTCTTGGATGCCAAACTCGATCTAACCGGCTCGGACTACTCCTCGGTTCGTTTCAAGTTGATTTTCGAATTCGGTGTCCGCCGCTGATATATATATTTGTTCTCCAAGGTGACTGGAACTCTCTCGAGTTTTGGTGACAGGTCAGCGCATTCGCTTGGTTCCATAAGTCTTGCTCATTTGTACATATAGCTCCGAATCCTTTACCATGCTTCCTCCGCCTCCTCAAATCTTCCATGGCCGCGACTCTGAGCTCAAGCATATAGTGCACATTCTCATCCAGGACTCCGCCCGAATTGCAATCTTGGGCATGGGCGGGATGGGCAAGACAAGTCTCGCCACCGCAGCCCTGCACGAGCTTCAAGTAGAGTCCAAGTATGCCACCCGATGTTTCGTTCCATGCCACTCGACCGCCACTTGCGCGGACCTCGCATTAGCCGTGGCAGATCATCTTGGTGTCGAGAAAGGGCCAAACCTATCTGGAAGAATCGCCATGCATTTGATGCACGGTCCTTCGAGCCTACTTGTTCTCGATAATCTGGAAACTCCGTGGGAGGGCTCCACTGCGCGACCTGAAGTCGAGGAATTTCTCTCGCTCCTTGCTGATGTTCCACATTTGGGACTTATGGTAAACTTCTCTTTAAATTTACGGAGTTTATCATTAATCAGAATCTATGCTTAGGTCACCCTGAGAGGCGCAGAGCGACCAGAAAAAGTCAAATGGACGCACCCGTTCTTAGCGCCTCTCAGCCCGCTCTCCGACACCGCTGCTCTTCAGACGTTCATGGATATTGCCGACACGTATGAAAAGGACACTGTCGAGCAACTTCTCGAGTTCACAGGCAATATGCCACTCGCTGTCAGCCTTATCGCCAGCGTGGCCGCCTCCGAAGGGTGCAACGGCGCGCTCTCACGCTGGAAATCGGAAAGCACTACGCTGCTCTCTGACGGATGTGACCAGCGCTCCAGTCTGGACATCTCGATAATGTTGTCGTTCACGAGTTCTCGGATGACGCCGGGGGCGCAGGCACTGCTCAGCATATTGGTCATGCTTCCTGACGGCCTCACAGATGCTGAATTAGTTCAGACGAATCTGGCAATTCCTGCCATCCTCTCTTGCAAAGCCATTCTCATCATGACTTCGTTGGCATTTGTAGACAAGGACCAACGGATCAAGGTCCTGGGCCCAATCCGAGAACATATTCTCCGAATTCATCCGTCCTCAATGGTTCTTAAGCAGAATGTCTCGCTGCACTTTCACCAAATTCTCGAGCTTTGGTCGCACTTCCGGAGTCTTAATCCAGTGCATCTAGTGACGCAAATCTCCAACAACCTCGGCAACTTTAACAGCGTCCTCCGTGATTCCTTGACCACCAGCGGGGAGCGCCCTGATTCGACCCGAAATTTCCAGAGCATTGTGTTTCTCAACAGCTTCTATCGCGGGTTGCGGAGCACATCTTCACCCCTCCTACTCGATATATCTGACGAAGTGACACATGGAAAACATCAACCAGCTCTCGGCGACTACCTGATCGAACTTTTCCACAGCTTCGTCTACATGCCTTCGATCGACACGGAAAGTCAAATCGCGCTGGGACATGCGTACTTCAGTGGTCAACCTTCCTTGGAACAAGGTGAGCCGTCGTCGTGCCATATATTTGCCTGAGACTGACTCATTTTCTGCCAGCGAAATGGTACCACGCACTGGGATTCTATACCTTTTGGGTCAACGGAAATGCACCCGGCGCTCTCGAGCTTTTTCAAAAGGCGCTTTCCTTGTCCGACACGGCCGAATCCCCTAACAGAGTCGGCCTATGGTGCCTGTCGTCCATATCCCAAATCCTGATCCGCATAGGAGATCCCCTGGGCGCTCAAGAACACGCGCAAAGGGCGCAAGCCTATGCCGAGCATCTCGGGGACATTACCGCACAAGCACAATCTCTGTATCTCCAAGGCAGATGCCACGCGATATTCGCGAATTATCAGCGTGCTCAGACCCTCGCCCAGACTAGTGTCGACCTTTTCAAGTCGTGTGGTCTCGATGGAGGCCCCGTCTATCTTCAATTCAGAAACGCCGAGGCCGAAATACATCTGTTGAAAACAGAGTATCTCGAATCTCGCCAAATCCAGGCTTCCATCGCCTCGACGAAACAGCCGATCGCCGAGAAGGCAATTCTGGCGAAACTGAACATCGTCATGATCGATATGGCCGTTGGCGTGGACCCCGAGCCTATCCGAAAGCAACTAGACGCGTGTCGACTTGAAATCAAGACGCTATACGGACGGGCAGCAGCCGACATGGGTTCTTTACTGGACCAGCGATACGTGGAACTCGCGCTTCACGAAGGAGACCACACTACTGCCAACGTCGGATTGGCTACAATCTTTGCGGGATCGCGCGACACCTACCTCGAGGAAGCACTCGAATGTGTCGAAAAACTCGCAGATTTATCCACGGCAATGAACAGTCTTCAGACGACATTCGGATGGTCTGTGCTGTTCCTCGTTCTCGCGTCGAAGGGAAAGGAGAAGTTGGCCACGATGAAGGCTGTGCACTGCCTTGGGCAGATTTTCGCTGCTCAGGGCGATGCTGAGACGGCGTTGAATTTGTTCCACGTTGCGCTCGATGGGTTCGCGTTTATGGACATCCACCAATGGCGAGCGGACTGTATGGTTCGGATTGCCGACATTTTGATGCTACGCGGAGAGGTTTCTAGAGCCGTTGATCTATGGAGAGCGGCGATACCTTTGTTCGAAAGGTCTTCGCAGGCGAAAGACATCGCCCGGCTCGAGACGAAGCTTTTAATCCTCGATCCGCAAAATGTGGCACATCATGGGTGACGAGCTCTTCAATTGCGCTGTCGAGGGGGATGCAATTTATATATATATGTAAACATTCGAAAGCATGCTGCGGTTAGAGTTTCAATCACTTCTTGATAATTTCTGCCATTCCATAGTTTACATGCTCATGAATGAGTCTGTTTATCAATTCACTGTCACTTCCGACAAATCTCTGCGTCATTTTGTACCCCTCAAGCTATAAACACCCTGTCTGAATGGTGGTTAAACCAGAAGCGCCGAAACCATCCGGCGCGCAGCGTATATCGCTCGTCTTCGTCGACGATGATTCAAGTCCAGAAACCTATTAATATTCATAGTGCCACTTCCACAATGTTGATGAGTGACGCACAGCACGGCACTAGCGACTCGTAGTGCGTTGACCGCACTACTTTTTAAACCGGTTCACATAGGAGAATTAAATATAAGACCGATTCAGTCAAGAAGTTCGAAGGAGCGGAATCAAAAATTTGGTCCACGGTCGCTGGGTTATTTTTCTTCGTCCGCGTGTCCAGTAAAAATATTGCGAACTTCATTTGACTCCGACTCCGGGATCCCCGAGATATCCGATCCCCGAATGGCCACACGTGGGATGACATGTCACGAACTTGTCACACCCTCTCACTCCTTGATGATGTTGCATCCCCAACTTGCCCACAGCACACACCCTCCGTCAGAATGTCGCGCAAACATCGTGCCGAGTCGTGCGCTCCCGCGCCGGAGATGAACATTGCCCACCAAGCCCAAACCCCTCTGGTGTGCGCACCGCCGCATCCCCTCGTATTTCAAGTTTGCTCGCATCATACCGCAGTTACAACTGCAAAAGCCTTCAAGCATTTCGCCTTGAAATATTGAATCTACTGCGTATGCGGTTATGAGGCCACATCAGCGAGATTAGCCCGAATCTGCGGTTTTTTTCAGTGAGCGGCAAAGACGGTGTGTGATTCATTTCTGCGCGGAGACTTTTGTAGGTCTGTTTGATCTCGGCATTATACCACGGGCTGACTAGTGAGTGTTTCGTTCGTCTGGCATTGCTGTATAATATATCGTTTCAACGCAGAAGATCTCCGCCACCGCATCCCAGTTTGGACGTTATTATCTACTGAAGCTTGAATGCTTAATATCTCCCCACCGTACCTTCCTTGCCTGCTCTGGTACTCCCCAGTAGACGATCTTGGACTGGCCGGATCCAGCAGTCGCATCCCACTTGGCTCATCGCGGATCAACACGGCACGGGCGACGGAACGGCGTTATTCCGCTGTCCTGGTTTGTCTAAATCCCCCAACGTAACTGGTGGCATCCACGCCATAGCTTTCATCTTTACGTCCTTCTCGTCCCACGGTGGAGACTTAATATGACACGCCGCGGGTCTCCCGACTGCGTACAATTGGAGTTCTTGCATCCCTCCCCATTCCCACTTTATACTTACGGCGATGGAGAAAGACGACATACGACTGGCGGACAAGGGATCGTCCCACTCCGAGCTGGACGAGAAAGGGGATGTACTGGCCGACAGTGTGAGTGTCTTATCTACTGGTCCCATATCAGACGTGGATTATTTTTCATAGGACGCCATCGGCACCGAAATCCAGGCGATCCCAGAGGACGTATTGGAGGCTGCTGAATATGCGAAAACAATGACACCCGAGGCAATAGAAGAAACAATCCAAGTAATTCGCTGCGAATCGACTCCGCTGAATTGTCTGACCTGGTACCCACCTTTCAGCGCATAGCAGACGAACACGGAGATGACCCTGTAGGTCTATATCGCGGCTCGGAGATCCTTCTAACTCTTTGATATTACTAGAATTTCCCTACCCCTGTCTTGACTGCTGCGCGGTGAACGCTTTGTCTTCTTTCTTGTGGTTTCTGGTGCTCATTACTACATTTTCAGCCGGTATCTGTACAACGACGAACTGAAGCAGAATCAAGCAGAATACCAGCGTGTTTACGAGGAATTGAAAGTAGAGGCGGCCATGATCGTCATCGTGAGTACTCGGGCTGCCCAGGGTATCGAGATATGTGCATATCTTTTTTATCAAGAACTCGCCATACGCGGAAGTTCGCGCCGTAGTCGACAACCACGACGATCTATCCATAAGCGCCAACACCTTCCGAACATGGGTCATAGGGACAATCTTCGTTGGTGCTGGGTACGGCATCGCGTGTTCCATACATACGCTACTCTGATGCTCATGTCCATCCAACGCAGGGGGTTCATCAACCAGTTCTTCAGCATCAGGTAAATGAATATCCACTCTCCTCCCCATACGTACCTCGCCAACAATGGATGAATTTACAGAGTTCCAGTACGCACCTGGCATCATACACAAGATTATTGATGAATTGACCCCACCCGGGAATCCGCAGTCAATCTACATATACTCCAACGTCGCGCAGGTCCTCGCGTACCCATTCGCCAAGCTGCTCGAGGCTACCCTCCCGCAGAGAAGCTTTACCACGTTCGGGTGGACATGGAGCCTCAATCCGTGCGTCAGGTGGCACTTGCGGCTCAGCTAACACCCTAAAGCCCCTTCACTCAGCGGCCCGTTCAACGCCAAGGAACACATGCTCATTACGGTACGTATCGCACTTCCCTGGAGCTATCGTCATCTCTAATAATAGTTTAATCGCCCAGATTATGGCCAACGTCGGCTTCCATACGCCCTACACGTACGCAGGTGTATCTTCGCCTCCAATGTACAAATATTTACTACTGGGTGCATGGCATCGCAGGACACAAATCGTGTGGGTGCAATACCTCCCTTTATACTTCAATCAGTCGTGGGCGACGGGCTTTGGATATCAGAGTACGGGTTTCCCTGCTGTTGGACGCTCTCATACGCCTCCCAACTAATACTCCATCTTTAGTCCTGGGTGAATTACTCGTTGCATTAGGCCCTATTGAAATTAACTACGTGATGGTGTGCAGTTTCGCTCTCGACGAATTTTATTGGCAAGTCATCGAAATACCTCACGTCCTGATTAATCATATAGCGCCGATTTTAAGGATACGGATTGGTAGGTTGTCTTGCTTCTACATTCACATTGTTGATACCCCCGTCCATAGGCGGGTATCACTCGTCGCTTCCTGGTATATCCCGCTGCACGAATATGGTGCGTGAGACCCACTAGTTCTACCATTGCATTCTGCCTGCTTATTATCCCCTATAAATAGGCCTACTAACCTTGGCGTGAGCTAGTAGTATCTCCCCACTTGGCTATGATACTAATAAATTGAACCAGATCATTGCTTTGAACGTACGTACTTGCCTACTTACCCCAGGAACTGATTCCAACCTCCGGCGCAGCGCGCATTCCACGCTGAAAAACAGACGATTGCAAACGGGTGGAGCATGTCCAGGGTGTGTGATTCCAGGTTCCCATTCGATTTCTGTTCTAAGTTGATCGTTCGGCAGATGCGCTGGTTCCTCTACTGCTTCTGCAGCATGTTCGTGTACTTCTGGTTCCCGGAGTACGTTTGTTCTCTTATGTGATTGTCCGCTTACAATTTGTGAATCGTCTTTCTTTCAGCTTCATATTCCAGTCCCTGAGTTACTTCAACTGGATGACGTGGATCGCGCCGGATAACGTCCATCTCGCGGCGATCACGGGCAGTATCAGCGGGCTAGGGCTCAACCCCCTTCCGACGTTCGACTGGAATCAGTTCGTGGTATTTGTGGATCCCCTCATCTTCCCGTTCTTTGTACGTATCCTCCATCATCCTCATAGGTACTGACTTCAACTCATTCATCGTTATTCCAGAGTACTTTTAATGTGAGTCTTGGTTATATTGAGGATAGTGGAGCGTGTAACTGTGTTGATTTTCGATAGACCTTCCTCGGAGTGCGTCGTGACAATTCGGTGACACTGAATGTGATTGATCAATGCCTCAATTTTAGTCTCTCGTCACTTTGCCCATCATCGTCGCCCTGTGGTAAGTATTTTTCAGCCCAAAACATCCACGACACGAATCAAGTTCCTTCTCATCCAGGTACACGAACACCTGGTACACAGCGTATCTGCCGATCAACTCCAACGTGCGGTGGTCCACCTCTCATCATCGATATCGCTCATGCTTCCCCAGCGCGTATTCGATAACAGCGGAAAGGTGTACAACGTATCCAACGCCGTCGGCTCCAACACCCTCTTCGACCAAACCAAGTTCAAGAACTATTCTCCTGCGTACCTGTCTGCTGGTATCCTCATGATCTACGGAGTATATTGTCAGTACTCTCTCTTTCATTCCATTCCATTCCACCAATTAGACTAACTATACATACTACTAGTCGCCTTGTATACCGCCACGGTTACGCACACGTTCCTATACCATCGGCACGAGATCGCGCACGGATTCCGGAGTTTGTTCAGTCGGAAGAAGACGTCGGAGGTGCATCCCGATGTACACGTCCGCCTGATGATGTGTGCGTGCCTCGTCTTTTAGATCTAAAATTACCTCCAATGTGTCTTCAGCGTACAAGGAGGTTCCAGAATGGCAATATCTCATGTGAGCGTCCATGTAACTCGGTAGGATCAGACCACTCTAATGCACACCCCAGGATCCTCGTCATGGCTATTGCGATTGGTGCTGCGGGTATTGGCGCCTATCCGACTCAGACGTCTCCCGCCGTGGTTCTGTACGGAGGTGAGTTAATCATGCTCGTGCTTTTATTCGTGGCTTCACAAGCCGCCGAAGTCTTCCTTGCTGCGATCTTCCTCGTCCCTATTGGAATTATCCTGGTGCGTGCGAATGCTCCGAACTTTGTCCTTTGGGCAACTGACATGCTCCAAAGTCCATCACGAATGTAACACTCACTCTTAATGTTCTTGCGGAACTATTCGGTACGTCTTATGACGCTCACTGCTGTCTTCCCTAACTTCTTTCAGGCGGCCTTTGGTTTCCAGGCGCGCATTAGTTGGTCGGGATTTTCTCTTTCGCTCACCCTTTTCCTTTTCCTCCCAGGAAACGCCGTCGCCATGAACTACTTCAAGGTGAAACGGTAAATGAATGACCGGAGACCCATTTGACACCTCGTCTCGCAGGCGTATGGATATGTAACCACTTCGCACACCTTAACCTTCGCTCAAGACCTCAAACTCGCGCATTACATGCACAGTATGCTCCTCTTTACCTTTTTAATCCACATATTCTTATTGAATTTCCACCAGTCCCTCCCGTTCGTAGGAACCCTGTTCTCCTCTTCTGTTTCCGACGCCCCTTGTTCTTCAGGTTCTGACATTCTGGGCGCAAATCTGGGCAACTATCGTCTCCTCGTTCCTCTGTAAGCATTATGGATTTCTTCCGTCACGTCACAAGCCTGAGAGACCCGAAAAGGTACAGGAATCTTGAATTTCCAGATGACCAAGATCGAAGGTGTATGTACTCCAGGCCAAGTGGACCATTTCACGTGCCCCTGTACTATTTACTTCGTTTCTACCTTCTGCGAGAGTACTAACGCAATCTTCAGCTATCAATTCATTCTTCACTGCAAGGTACGCGTTCTTTCCGTTCATGAATCCCATTATTCTACTGTCTGTACAGTGTTCTCTGGGTACGAGTTTCAACAAGCTTGGGAATCTGTGTTCTGACGTATTATGTGCAGGGAACCCTTGGTCCAAAGCGCATGTTCGGCGCCGGCGGAATCTACAATGGCTTACTCTACTGCTTCCCCATTGGCCTCATTCTCCCGATCCCAGTCTTCATGCTGAGGAAGCGCTTCAAGGTCCTCGAATACTTCCACCTCCCCGTCTTCCTCACTGGCGGGTTGACCTGGACGCCGTACAGCATGGCCAATGTCTGGCCCGCCGTCCCCGTCGCCTACGTGTTCAACGTGCTCATAAAGCGACGGTACATTCAATGGTGGAGCAAGTACAATTAGTGCGCGCCCTTTAACCTACGTTTCCCTGCCCTCGTTGACCGAAGTATCCTACTTCCAGCATCACCACCACGGCCTTCTCCTCAGCGATTGCCATTTGCGCAGTGGTCATCTTCTTCGCGGTGCAATGGCCCGGCGTCACCATCGACTGGGTCGGGAATAAGCAGCCGTTCCAAGGGTGCGACTCCAAGGCGTGTAGGCGACTTCCTATCCCGACGCAGGGATGGTTTGGACCTGTGAGTTCCTCTTTTCGTTTGCGCTTATGTTTCCAGGGCCAATGCATTCCCAGGGCGTTGGAGAGTTCCATTAAAGTTCCAGCCAATTGTAACATGTATCACGAGACATTATACTCTCTCTCTCAGACAAAATTCCAACAGCTTCTGAGCGTGCCACGATGTTTGGTTATGTTTCTCCACAACTTGCGCGTAAGCTGATCACGCGACCGCGACTTCTACCAAACCACGATCATCAACCCGATCATCAACGACCTTTCATCGCAGAGTCGCCGTGCAAACTGAGGATGCACTCATTACTAGGACACAACTGTTCCGTATAACGGTCTTCGTGCCGCTAAGATTCAAAGCGGCACTTGGGCGGCACGGCAAAGAAGCGGCAAGTATGCTTCGAGGCTACACGTGTTCTGCCCCCACACAGCTCTCCATTTCGCCCACCATGAATCTTGCGCACACCGGAAAGAATATCCCGTAGGTTCCAGTCATTGTGTAGCACTCACTTTGTTCTAACGAAGCACGATCAGTACATGCATTGATATCTCAGGCTTGTACACTTCTCCCCTTCCGTCGGGCTCCCCTCATCCCTGGGCCAGATATCGCGACGACACTTCATCCAACTCTGGATGGCCAATTGCACTTGCGATTATTGATGAATGGAAAGGCTTGCAGTCAGGAAACACTGAATGCCACTACTGGCTTCCAATTGCGTCCTCTCAAGACTCTGATTAGGTCAGCCAGTAGCAAGATATTTGTTTAACCTCGCTCAATCGCGCAGGTTCTACCAGAGATCCCAATTGACCGTTGAGCTCGTTCACCAGAAAAAATGGTGGAAAGCTGCGCCGAGTACAGTGGAGGCGATTTCGTTTGATGCTGCAGTTGAAAAGATCCGTGCGGCTCATTCTGGTGCGACTCACAGTCCCAATTACGTCCAAGTCTGACTTGCTAGATCCGAATCGGGTTCTCCGCGAGCGACTGGGGGTCACACTAGTCATCAAGCTGGTAAGATTCACGGCGCCATTAACCGCGTCAACATTCCGAATTCTTTTTTAGCTCAACGACCGTCTCGAACTATCATTTACGGCAACCATAAACCCAATAAACTCGTGGGTCTTCTTCCTCTAAATCTTGGCCATTCCCGTATGAACGTAATCCCGTAGAACCCCCCTGCAAATAAGAGGAAAGCATGCAGGTGTAACTCTTCCCCCGTTGTTATACTTACTTGCAGAAACAGAGATCGGGGTGACTGTGACCTCTAAACCCTATCGCAGACGTCATTGCATTATTTTTCTTGATGGTGGGGAGCAGGCTCTCTCCTACAACATTTCCCGCACGCAACAGTGGGAATTGCAATCTCCGTTGTATGTATTTTACTGCCCGTAGCCTCACGCTGATCATTGTTATCAAGTACGTTTCACCAACGGCGTTCTCTCAGCGTACAGATTATTCGGACGCACCGCGTCAGGTTCTGGCTGCATAGCAAAAAACTCGCGGATATTCCCATATCCTACGAGGACCTCAAAAGTTCAGTTGTATCAACCAATTCCCCTGATACGCCATATGGTTGGCCTTTGTTTTTGTCTCCACAAGCTTCCGTTGATGAAAAAATGGCAGTTCATTGCATTGACAGTGTCCTCCCCCTCAGTCTCGTTGTGGTATGACCACGCATGGCCATTGATGGCATCATATACTGACATATCTGTCCCCCAGACTTCGCACGATCTTCGCTCAGTCGTCGAGGAGGCCATGGCCATTTCGCGAAACAAGGCCGACATTCTCGAGCGTTTGCATATTTCTCGTGATTTATTAAATCGGATGCTCAGTGTCAGTCTCGCGATCAGCGAAGTCAGTCTTCATTCCTATTATGCATCTGCGATAATCATAATGTTTCTACTAGGTGCATCCGGCTGCAAAAGTGTTGGTTGGGTGCTGTACCGAAATATACAAGGTGACCCTTTCGACGACGGTGTCTAAATTTACTTAACGCAGTAATCATCCAGGAATTAGTTGATCGCCGGGAGTACGATCTACTTGTGGCGGATCTCGCTGTGGACATCCTAGACGCGATGGACTGTGTGATTGATATTCGCTACTTCGTGAACGCGAGTCGATCAAACTCCCTCGAGCAGGCGTTCTCATCTCTACAAGGTTTAGCTGTTGAAGCATCTAATATGATCGTCAAGTACAACTCGGGCGCTGGTAAGTTCGCATCACATCCCAATGACTTCAGAACGACAATATTCATATATTTTCTAGGTCAAATTTCTCAGAGGAAACTCCAGATAGAAACGCTGCGGAAGGAATTCCGGCATTTTATGGACCGTTTTCAACTAAGACTTCCCTTGCTCACTGCTACTGAGCTTGGACAGAAAATGGATGACTTTAGTATGTTTCATGCCATGTGGTCACACTCAGTGTCTCAATGGTTCCTGCGACCTAGTGTGTATGAGGTACCGAGATTGGCTCTTGGATAAAGTACCCCATGGCGAGGACACTCGACGGCTCCGACGGTGCATGAGCGGAACTCGGGAAGAGGTTTTCTCTCAAATCAAGTCCTGGGAGATGGATCTCAATGCACCCAATATTTTGTGGCTGACGGGGTATCCCGGGTCTGGCAAGACCTCGATCAGCTGGTCGCTGGTATACCATTCATCTCGACCGTACTTTTTCTTTCGGCGGGACAACACGGCCTATTCCACTTCTCGGTGCCTGTGGCTTACGATTGCCGCCGATATAGCAGGACAATACCCGCTATTCGGCAAGGCCGCTGTCGAGAAATTGGAAAAGGGACGAATAGGAAATCCCGCAGAGCTTTTCCTGAGCCTAATTGCCAACCCTTTCGACAAACTTCCCGATAATGCCGGAGTGGTTGTCGTGGTTGATGCAATCGATGAGTGTGGTGGACTCGACGGGGGTCCAGAGGGGGAACTGACGGACCTGTTGGCAACATTGGCCAAGTGGGCGACACTTCCCCGCCGTTTCAAGATAGTAGTCACCAGTCGAGATCAGCAAAATATTGCTGACAAACTGCGGCCAATCTGCCAAGAGATTCCACTGGTTCTACAGACTTCAAGCGCTGCGAAGGACATCCGTCTTTTTCTTGAGGAGGGCTTTCGAACGATTGTTCAAAAGCATTCGCGGACCTTGAAACCGCAGTGGCCCGGCCCAACGGTCATTCAAAAGCTCACCAAGAAGGCGGATGGGCTTTTCATCTTCGCTGAAACACTCATTAGTTTCCTATCCCAGGAGCCGGAAACTCGGCTGCCCCGTGTGCTTCGAGGGGACGTTGGCAGCGGGGGATCTACCTTTCAATTATACCAACAGATTCTCGACTGTGCTTTTCTCCAGGCACCAGATAGGCCAGACTTGGACAAGATACGGATCGTTTTATTCGCAATCATAATCTCTCACACACCGTTGACATTCGCCGAATATTCGAGTTGCATCATGCCAAATCTTG
This sequence comes from Mycena rebaudengoi, assembly GCA_029282285.1. Taxonomy (NCBI): domain Eukaryota; kingdom Fungi; phylum Basidiomycota; class Agaricomycetes; order Agaricales; family Mycenaceae; genus Mycena; species Mycena rebaudengoi. Next base: position 65,586 of record JARJCX010000064.1, read on the forward strand.
GGGTGCCCGCCAGTACATTCGACAGTATCTGCACGCGTCTTCGTTCGGTCCTTGAGAACGATAAACCGGAGGATTTGGTCAGGTTCCACCACCAGACCTTTGTTGATTTCCTTGTATCACATTCATGCCGAGTCGAATTCCGTGTCGATTTGGAAAGTATGCGTGCGAAGATTACGCTAGCTTACCTTCAGACACTACAGACTCGTCTCCGATTCAACATCTGTGACATCAGATCTTCATACCTTCTCAATCGTGATATACATGACCTGGCTACACGTGTCGAGGACTGCATACCAGCCTCTCTCTCGCACGCATGTAGTGGGTGGACAGATCATCTAGAAACCATGCCTGCACATCGAATACCACCAGAGCTCACAGCGGCGATCAAGTTGTTTCTCGAAACGAGGTTCCTATTCTGGCTGGAAATACACAGCTTAACAAACTCCCCGAGCTATCTGCACCAGCTGACTTCGTTGGCTACATGGGCCACTGTGCGTTTCAATTGCCCCGTACTCTTTTCGATGCTGAAATATTCACCAAGGCAGATAAAGTCCTGGGAACACTCACCGCGGACGCCCTCGCATTTGCAAAATCCTCAGAAGATGTCATCTCCACAAGTGTCCCTCACATTTATCTATCAGCGATTCCATTTACGGCACCGAGTTCGAAAATCTTCCACATTTATACCAAGCTATTCCCTCGGACTGTCTCCTTGCGTGTCAGGGAGAGCGATGCCGAGGCAGGTAATTCGCATCGGACGGAAGTAACGTGCATCAAGTTCTTTACGAGCCCCAGTGGAGACTGTATAGCGTCAGGCTCCCGGGATAGGAGTATTCGACTGTGGACGATCGGGGGGAGACTCAAATGCCCACCCCTTGTTGGTCATACTCACGTCGTGACTTGCATTGCATTTTCGCCCGACGGACAGCGCCTTGTGTCTGGATCTCGCGATCGTTCTGCACGGCTGTGGAGCACACAAACTGGAATCGAACTTGTGAAATTGTGCGGTCACACCAGGTCTGTAACTGGCGTAGCTTTCCAAGGTGATCGTGCTGTGGCTACGGTCTCACGCGATGGGAGTCTGCGAGTCTGGAATGCCACCTCCGGCCACCAATTCTTTCTTGGCGAGCCCGGCACAGGGCTGACTATGTCCATCGAGTCTCTCGGGGGTAACAGACTGTTGGTGTGCTACCATAATTGCGAGCTGGTTCTACTTCGAATCGTGATTCGCAGAGGCGGCGATACTTCACCGCAGGGCCATGGCGACTCGAGAGATCCTATCCAAATCCAGGCACGGTTTCCGATTAGGTGCATAGCAAGTTCGACAGATGGCGCTTGGTTTGTAACAGGTGACACCGCCGGAGCAATACAAAAATGGGACGTCGCAAGCCAACAGAGTATGCTCACTCTCCATAGTAATTCCGGTGCAGTGACTTGTGTTGCTGCGAGTTCCCCGAAAATTGCTGCAAGCGGTACCGATGGAAGTATCCGCATTTGGGATGCAGACTCCGGTCAACTCCTTTACGAGCCACTATGCGGATCCTTCTCCTCAATCAGCTGCCTTGCACTATCCTCGAACGGTAGGCGTCTAATTGCGGGATTACCCGATGGAACACTGCGACTGTGGACGCCTGAAAAATCCCAGAGACAGGCGACGTCCGAATTCACCGACAAATGTACTCTTCGAGAAGATTGGATACAGGACATAAATGGCAGGCCCATTTTATGGGTTCCATCTACATACCAGAAGGCTTTACTCTGGCCTAGCAATAACCCACTCGCCTGCACAGAATCAATTAGCCTCGATTTTTCCCGACATGTTGGTGGAACGGGTTGGGTGGGGTGTGCTCTGGAAGATAGTGTACCTGGACGTATTTCGGCCCATTAATTGTTAGATGGTACAAAAAACCATAGCAAAATCGAGATTGAACTGTCGATGATCGCTGGTTGATGTCGTCTGAAACCGTGCGAAAATACACCGATTGCCGGCGCCAGCCGCAAAGCAGTGCTAGTTCCGTATAAAAGCTTACGCAAGGTTCACACCCTTCCGCACTCTCTTCCGTCCAACTTCCGATTCCCTGCACTGGGGTGTTTCTGTGAACTGGATGACCGGCGGTTTCTCCTTGGTGTGTTCGAGTTCTTCCAAGCACATCTCGGAGGTCTTTCGTCGCAGTCGCATGCTGTCAAGCGACTTCGGGCCCACCATTGGCGCATTAGAAAAAATAGAGGACATATATATCCGGAGGTTGACCAGAAAGCTGACACACTTTGTTTTCGTCACTACTCATGGCAACTGCGCAATGCGCTGACCCTTCCGACACCCATCCGACCGTTGTGCGTTAAAAGGACGCTGCCGGACCCTGTCCATATTCTTCCCGTCAAACCTACTTTCACCTTCTCTACCTTCTCATCAATTTTCTTCTGCCTATGGATTCTTTCAATTTCCTTCAACTCCTCGCTCGCGCCGCCAATTCTACAGAGGTTGAGGAGGAGGAGTCCCAATACGGCTATATCCCCAACGAAAAAATCTGTCTCATGTTCCTAGCCCTCTTTGGTGTCAGCACAGGTCCGTTTTACTACTCAGTATCAATACTCCCTGGCTCATTACCTGTCCCGCCTAGCTCTGCATCTCGGTCAGGCCATCTACTTTAGAATGTGGTGGCTTCTACCTACCGCCACTCTCTGTGGAATCGGAGAGCTGGTGGGCTGGGTGGGCCGCTATTGGTCTAGCCAGTCCCCCGCTGCCGATGACCCATATATGATGCAGTCAGTGGACTCAGGTTTGTGTCAAAAATTATTTCAACTCATATATCGACAGGATCACCACGACGATTATCGCGCCAACTCCCCTGATTGCTGTGTCATTCATTCTCCTCGGGCGCATCGTCGAGCGTGTCGGTCCCTGCTACTCCTGGCTCAGCCCCAAGTGGTGTATGTCCTGCCGTCCTCGCTTTCCAGCATTCACTCATCTTCCTCGCAGACTCCATCATCTTCGTTTCATGCGTGCGTTCACCCTTTCATCCGGGTGTGATCTTTCTCACCTCTTGTACAGGATCTGGTCGCTCTTGTAGTGCAAGGAGTTGGTGGTGGCCTCGCAGCTTCTGCAGATGATCAAGCGGGCTCGAAGATGGTACGTTATGCATGTCTCCCCTTCTGCCAAATTTTCTCATTGCTTTCGCTTGCAGGGTGCCAATATTATGCTTGGAGGTGCGATTTGAATTCTGAATTGTCCAGATTGTTAAATGTAATGCTAAAGTATTTTTTATAGGCATCGTCTTTCAATTCGGTGAGTCTTTCCACGAATTGACATCACTGAATCCTGACCTAGTTTCCCGCAGTCGCCCTACTTGTCTACACGAGCCTCGCCTTCGAGTTCTTGCGCAGATACACTAAGAATCTTCCCCTCCGCCTGCGCCACACAACTGCCGCCGTTGAGCGCCCAATGGACCCCCACGTGAAGATACTGATCACTGCTCTCACTTTCTCCACCTTCGTTCTCTTGGTCCGGTTCGTGGCCATCATCTCATCATTTACATCACGCAACTGACCGGAATTCACAGGTCCGTCTACCGGATAATTGAGCTCTCTGCAGGGTGGCACAGCAAGATCATCGAGACAGAAATCTACTTCAGTACGTCGCTGCCTGACTCTACCAACTGGTGATCCTAGCCAGATTACAGATGTCTTCGACGGCGCCATGGTCGTGCTGGCCATCTTCACTATTAACGTTGCTCACCCCGGGCTCCTGCTTGGTTCTTTCCGATCACAGCAGCGCTACTCCATGGCGATGGAGAAACTCAACCCTGAGAGCACTACGACCTTGCCCCTACGGTATGCGGAGAGCGGATTGCGCGAAGGATCCTACGCGTGAACTAATAGATAGCTATAGACCCCTTAGCACATATATTGGACTTTTTTCTGTACTATTACATAACCTCTATTATTATTTCCGCACTGTTGTTGGCGACTTGACGGGACATGACGGACGTGGCCAACTCTAGTTACCTCCAAGTTCTTGGCCACGCGACGCTTGGCTCAAGATCTTTATCGGGTGGTGGCTTAGCACTGAGCTCAAGGAAACTCTTCGCGGACAATATCATCCGCCGCTGTTGAATGTCAGGACTCCACACACTCGAATCTTTTGCTTGTCCACCTTGGTTGACCGCCGAAGCGTTTAGGCCAAGCCACAGCTGGCGCTTAAGCAATTATATAAGACCGACGACCATCGCGACCTATCCTCGATTCCGCAAATGAATCCCACTTTGTCAGAGGTTTCAAGTGAAGCGACAATCCTCTCTTCTGTGGATTCCCTACTTCCGAGCACAGTACTTCGAGCCTGCATCATCTTCATTTGTGTTTTAACTGCGATCGTGTTCGCACTGCGAGCTACATCACTCGCTAAGGCAACATCAGACCTCCACAGACTCCGGTGCAGGGCTGAATACATCTATCATCACTCCATCGAGGCCGGCCTGTTCACACCATCGAACGACGGAATCCACCGGGACCTGCAACGGTATGTCTCGGAGTTCATTTTAAACGGACACAAATTCAATCCTTGCAGATTGCAATTTAGAGCGTCAGCGCTACGAGAAGAGAGTTTGCGGGCTTCGCTGACATTTTGGGGACAAATTTGCGCCTACTGTCGTGGACTGTCTTTCGAGCTGATGCGATGCACGGAAGACGTGAGGATCCTCAAAATTGAAATAGAGGTGGGTCCATACTTATTTCATGCGAAAGGCGAAATCAGCTCATGAGAACCGATGAGATTTAGATATCGCGAGAAAAGGCGATGCGAGAGATTTCCAAAGATTTCCCCCAGAATAGAATGACGCACTTATTTACCAGTTCATACACCCCGGGATTGTGCTGTAGTTTTATTTCGGAAACTAATTACTGTAATCACCTGTAGACGTAGCTGGGGAGAATTTGGAGAGAATCTTACTGTGTTGTCAATAATTTAAAAGACGTTAAATCTCTAATCAGGATATATCAGGGGGTTTCAGTGGGTATGCGGCCCATCAGCAATAGCAATAGACATGGGCTAGGATAATTTCTTTTAGGCTGGAGTCCCACACTGGTATAAATTAAATATGTGCGTAACGGGCCACGGCATCTCCTCCTGGACAAAACTCATCGGAAATGACTGGATAAGAACCAGCAACACAAGCGGATGAGCTTGGAATGCTTCTGTAGACTAGGTTTCATTATCCCAAACGTTCCCAAAAAAAAAAACACAAGCCCGCCAAGCATTACCAAATATTCCTCCTCAATAAGGGAATCACCGAGACGGTTGATCAATGTCGGCATGTCACATTAACTGCCACTGTCACGGTCACGGTGGCCGTCTCTTCATCTCCCACCACAAGCTCCCGGACTCGGAGTGGCGGCCTCAGGCCTCATCATCTGTCTATTGCAATTGCTCGGCAACGCATCCTCTTTCCTTTAACAGATCCCGCTTCTCACACTCGCTTCAAATTGCCTTGGCTCCATCTGCCACTTGGGCTTTGCCCAGACTCTTTTCGATGAGAAGCCCTCTATGTGTGTCAACAGGACTTGGCGAAGGTCTCGCGCCACATACAAGATCGTCACTTCGCCAAGGTTCCGCGCAACCTCCGCTTATCGCTACGGTCGCCATATGGCCAAGTTGGTCTTACTAGAAATAGAATGGCTGGCATTGAGGGTACTCTTGTCTGCAGAGCCAATGTGGAATCGTGACGAGGACTCATTCACCTAAATTACGCCAAACATACGACTGGGGAACGCTCTATCTTCTAAACGGTACTATGATACTAGCGTCTCTCGTATGATCGGATATATTCTGGAGATATCGGCATTGGCACGTCAAATTGGACCTTCCATTCTCATCTACAGCTCATCGTCCAAGAGTATAAGACCATCTGTATATCCGATTAATCCTCAGTGCTGTCTGCTGCTCGCCTTTCGCTATCGATGGAGAAAGATGCAGCTGTGGCTGACAAGGGCTCGTCCCACTCGAACCTCGATGAGAAGGCAGCCGTGGTGGCTGATATTGTGGGTATTCCATGGCCTGTTTTCAACACCCACCGCCGACCTTGGTTTCTGCAGGCTGTTCTCGGCACCGCAGTCCAGGCGGTACCTGCAGACCTGCTGGAGGCTGCTGAACATGCTCAGACGATGAGCCCCGAGGAAATTGAGAATACTATCCACCGCATTGTAGATGAGCACGGAGACGATCCCGTCGGTTCTTGGCTTGACTTCACTTGATATACGTCTCATGCTGGGTATGCTTAGAACTTTCCTACGGCAGTTTTGTCCACTGCGAAGTGAGTCTTCATCAGACATTGCATTTACCTTATTTTTTACTGTTTTTCGCAGGCGCTACTTGTACGACCACGAACTGAAGCGGAATCCCGCCGAATACCAGCGCGTCTACGAGGAGTTGAAGGTAGAGGCCGCTATGATCGTGATTGTGAGTGGATCGGCAAGAAGCACGCCGTATTTGGTCGCTAACGCCTTCGCAAGAATTCGCCATACGCCGAGGTTCGCGCTGTCGTCGACAACCACGATGACCCGAAAATCAGTGCCCACACTTTCAGGACCTGGGTCATCGGGACCGTGTTTGTCGGTGCAGGGTATGTCAGCTCATTTCTTGGCCTTGTCTTGCCCCTGACATGCAGCAGTGGCTTCATCAACCAGTTCTTCAGTATTCGGTAGAGATCTGACCCCTTCTTCACCTACGACACTCATAATATTTTTGGAAACCCGTAGATACCCGGTAGGTACCTGATACGGGGCCCGCCACTGTCATACTAACTACGTTCTCGATTCCACAGTCAATCTACATATATTCCAATGTTGCCCAGGTTCTTGCGTTCCCCGCCGCCAAATTGATGGAGCTGCTGCCGAGCACACAATGGACCACATTTGGATGGGCATGGAGCCTTAACCCGTACGTGAACCATTATTGTTTATCCGATTACGGTATTGATCTCTGGGCGTTCCTTCTTCAGGGGACCCTTCAATCCCAAGGAACACATGCTGATCACGGTGACTTATGCTTCTTGGGCTCGGCAGTGGCGTTCTGGGCACAATGCTAACTCTCCGTAGATTATGGCCAACGTCGGGTTCTCCACGCCGTACACGTAGGTCCAGATTCTCCGCATGGTTATGTGCCAATTAATTGTTCCTGTTTCAGGAACTATGTGAGCTTGGCAGAGTCGCGTGAACCCTCTAACTAACTAATCTGGTCCCGACCCACAGATTATCTGGGTTCAATACCTTCCGCTGTATTTCAATCAGCCGTGGGCGACGGGCTTCGGGTATCAAAGTATGCAGAGCATCACTACTTCCTGACCCCGTTGATACTAATGGGTCTGAATCCCTCAGTCATGGGTGCGGTTATCCATCCCTTCATGGAATCATAGGAGGCCTGACACTCGATTATTTCAAGTTGCACTCTCGACAAATTTCATAGGTAAAACTGGTTGCATGCGTCTCAGCTCACTGACTCACGTTTCATTTTAGGCTATGGATTAGTAGGTTTCGCATTGTGCTGCTTTTATCACGCTCATCTACTCCATAGGCGGGACTCACCCGTCGCTTCCTTGTCTACCCAGCATTGGCAATATGGCAAGTTTTCTCTCACAATGGAATGCTGATTTAACTAATATTTATCATCGAGGCCTACGAATCTGAGCATGATTGCGCTAAACGTGAGTCTTCTTCCCCTTTAATCATTTGATTGCAACTCTTTGTCTAGAGAGCGTTCCACGCCGAAAAGAACCCAATTGCCAATGGGTGGAAGATTACGAGGGTAGGTGGCGGATGTCTTTGCTAGCTATACATACCTATTTCATCGATCCTCAGATGCGGTGGTTTCTGTATTGTTTCTGCAGCATGTTCATCTACTTCTGGTTCCCCAAGTACGTTGCATGTCGGTTCTGTTGTTATTATCACTGAAGGTACCAGTTTCATCTTCCAGGCGTTGAGCTACTTCAATTGGATGACATGGATCGCTCCCAATAATGTGCATCTCGCTGCGATCACTGGGAACGTTAGCGGACTCGGGTTCAATCCCCTCCCCACCTTCGACTGGAATCAGTTTGTCGTGCAAGTGGATCCTCTGATCTATCCGTTCTTCGTGAGTCTCGTCATGTGGCCAAGGAAGCTATTTACCATCCTTGCCTTTTAAGAGTACTTTCAACGTGAGTCCTCTCGATTTTCGGCCGCCGAACTAGCTGTTTGACTATTACTAGACATTCCTCGGAGTACGTGAGAGTGGTTAGTTTTGCTCTATCCGCTGAGACAACCGTTTTAGACGCTCGTTACTTTTCCCATTATTGTTGCATTATGGTAAATACGCGTGCCGTTGATCTCACCTGTTACAACGAATGAACTCTTACTCAGGTACACCAATACCTGGTACACGGGTCACCTGCCAATCAACTCCAATGTACGTTTCTTCTTAATTTTTGTACTTCCTTTTCTCATTGTGGTCTGTAGCGCGTTTTCGACAACACAGGAAGCCTGTACAATGTCACCAAAACCGTAGGGCCAGACACGCTCTTTGATCAGACCTCCTTCGAGAACTATTCCCCGGTTTATTTGTCCGCCGGGAATATTCTCATCTATGGCGTCTTTTGTCTGTCTCTTCGTGCTGTTCGCCACATCACATTCCTAAAATGATGCCATTAGTTGCCGTGTACTCAGCAACGCTCTGTCACGCGTTCCTGTATCATCGCCGCGAGATCAGCCACGGGTTCAAGAGCATCCTCAGTCGGAAAAAGACGTCCGATCTGCACTCGGATATCCATGTTCGCCTAATGATGTGTGAGCTTTTTCATCTTCGGCAGGCAAGATCGCCGCTGACGCCTTGACATCAGCGTACAAGGAGGTCCCAGAATGGCAATACTTTACGTAAGTTGGATCGGACTTGACAGTTTTCCAGGCTCACCTAGAGCGCAGAATTCTGGTCCTTGCAATTGCCATTGGTGCCGCCGGTGTCGGTGCCTATCCGACCCAGACCACTCCCGCTGTGGTCCTATATGGAGGCACGTACAAAGGAAACCTCATGTCCGCCCTGTATCTCACGTTGATCTTGCTCAGTGTTCCTTGCTATCATTTTCGTGATTCCCATTGGAATCATTCAGGTGGGACCCTTCTCTCGGCCATATTCCCCACCTAATCCGCATTCTGCAGTCCATCACGAGCGTTCAAGTCACTCTGAACGTTCTCGCGGAACTGTTTGGTACGTGAGTCCTCCCAAGTACCTAGCTTTCGTAACTCGTTCACTGTAGGAGGTTTGTGGTTCAGCGGGAACGCCACGGCTATGAACTATTTCAAGGTAACTGGATGAATGACGGAGGGGAAAACCGTGACCGATTCTTTCCCAGGCGTACGGATATGTAACCACTGCGCACACCTTGAACTTTGCACAAGATCTCAAGCTCGCGCATTATATGCACAGTATGTGATCCGTTGATCGTCCCACAATGTATTCTAATCATCGTTTTGCCAGTCCCTCCCGTTCGTGACATCCCACTCGCATCCCATTATTTATTGCAGACTAATGTCATTTTTACCAGATTCAAACCTTCTGGGCACAAATTTACGCTACGCTTGTGTCCACCCTTGTGGTGGGTCTCTGGATCCTTTCTTCGCTCAAATATTCATCAGCATTCTTCAATCAGTGCACCTCAGTGCTTAATTTTCAGATGACCCAGATCGAAGGTGTCTGTACTCCCGCCCAAAAGGACCATTTTACCTGCCCTGGTATTGGTCTCATCCCGCCTTCCTTTCTTGAACGCTGACATAAGATTCGAGGCGTGAACACTTTTTTCACAGCTAGGTATGTCTGCTGGTCATCTTACAACTCGAGTGCTCAATTGCCTTGTATCACAGCGTTCTTTGGGTATGAATCTCGCCGCTGTTCGACTAATACCAACATTAATTATCGTACCAAGGGAACCCTTGGCCCTAAGCGCATGTTTGGCGCTGGCGGGATGTACAACGGCTTGTTGTACTGCTTCCTACTCGGGGCCGTGATCCCCATCCCTGCCTACTTGCTCCGCAAGCGCTTCAAGTCAATGGAATATTTCCACCTCCCTGTGTTCCTCACTGGTGGCCTCATTTGGGCGCCGTACGGCCTTGCAAACATTTGGCCTGCCGTCCCCGTCGCGTTCTTCTTCAATGTCTTCGTGAAGAAGAGGTATCTGGCGTGGTGGAGCAAGTACAACTAGTCAGCACTATTTTACTCCGCTCCGCTCCGTGTCCTCATTGACCACCCATTCTCACATACTTACATAGCATCACGACCACCGCCTTCTCCTCCTCGATCGCTATCTCTGCAGTCGTCATGTTCTTTGCCCTCCAATGGCCCGGCGTCGAGATCGCCTGGATCGGCAACACTCGCCCGTTTGAGGGATGCGACGCGATGGGCTGCACTCGGCTTCCTATTCCCGACAAGGGGTTTGGTCCTGTGCGTACCTTTCTTTTGTTTTTGTGTGCAGTCAACACATTTGCATCCACCAGGGCGTTGGAGAATTCCATTAAGAGTCTCTCGGGTTGTATTTGTATTCATCTTCACGGTTTCGCAGGAATGTTTAATTACCTTTGATTGTGGGAAACTTCGACACTCTGGCATGATTTCGAAATTGTATTTGAATTTATTGGATCAAGTCTAATTTCTGCTCTCTTCCCTGTCTTACACGTGGGGACCGGCACCGCCCTTGATCAAGGCGGCATGTTTGTCTTTGTTTATTCCCTTTGAATATTGATTCTCGCATGTTCCCTCGTGTACTCGCTTCCTCACGCACCGGGTGGACTCGTTTTGGCGAGACTAAATGTTCCCATAGGCCAAAGGTCTCTAGCCCTCCAAAAATATCCTCAAGAATTCCAACCTTTCCCGTGCTTTCAATAGTCTGGGACATTGAAACTGATATTTATGTCAGCTCTTCGTCTGTAATTTCCAATCAAAAAGACGGAAACGGATCTCAAGTGTAGAAATTGCCAGATGAACGGTTCCGTGAAGACTGACCTTGGCGGTCCTCTGAAAAATCAGTCCCAAATGGTGTTTTCAGTAGATTCAGCCATTATAAATATGATATTGCAACTCTAAGTGCGCAGACCCGTTCATAATGAGTGAATTCCACTTCAGTATTTTTTTAGAGATGAGAAATTCGGCTATAGCTGGCGATTTTGGTTGAACGAATGAAGCTGTCACAAAGTGTGACATCCGTCACAGTTCACGTCCTTCACCTCGTTTCAGACCCGTGGACATAATTATATGCATGTTTGTGAAATATAACGTTTTTATTAGTATACCAGGAGCCATATCTGAAAAAAAATCAACCACTTTCTCCTTTCACTGCCCGTATTTACTGATTTTACAGGAATTGTGTAAAAACCCTAAGGCTTTTTCAGTTCAATGTCAATTAGGTAGCTTCAGTGTAGAAAATTGTAGCTGAGGGCTCCATTCGCAGGCCTATGAGGCCGAAATTTTTATTATGGTCTTTGTCCCTGATATATTCCTCAGCATGCGCAAGAAGGCCGTCATATGTGATATACGGGGCAAAAATGGAAAATCCGCTCTCATAGGACTATTCTAATGCTAATTTCATTGTCACTTTGTCTTTTGTTCAAAAGGCTAAAGTGACGAGGCGAAAAGCCTTAGGGTTTGCGAAACTGGAACCCAGCGCCCTTGCCAACCAAACAGCAACAAACATGCCGGTCTTTAATTGGGGATTGCCGGTCCCCATTACACGTTCCTTAACACGCCACCAATTGTGGAATTTCAGGCACCCTGACAATGTTACCGAAACCATGGATCTGTATCAGGAAACCGGATTCAGAACTTGTTGATTGAAAATATTAGTAAATGCCAGGATCGATGCTGCAACTTTCATTAGCGGATAGATGTGGCCGTACACTCAGTAGGTGTATTTGCATATACATATATTTAAGAACCATTATTTGCCGATTACAATCGTGCGCAAAAAAAAAGCTATCGGAAGCCTAATGAAACTCTCCCACGCCCTGAAATGAATATTCAACGCGAAATAGCAGAAGATGAAGAAAAGGACATACAGGACCGAACCAGCCCTGGTCAGGAATTGGGAGGCGCGGGCAACCTTCCGCATCGCAACCGAGGAACGGGCGGTTGTTGCCGATCCAGTCGATTGTCACTCCAGGCCATTGAACTGCGAAGAAGATGACAACCGCGCAAATGGCAATGGATGAGGAGAACGCCGTGGATGTGATGCTGTGGGAGTTGCTTCTTTAAATTACATTTATTCGTACAAGCGAAAAGACGCACTAATTGTACTTGCTCCACCACGCCAGGTACTTCTTCTTGATGATGACGTTGAACACGTACGCGACAGGAACCGCCGGCCAGAGATTGAACATATTGTATGGCGCCCATATTAGGCCACCAGTAAGGAACACGGGCAAGTGGAAGTACTCGAGGGTCTTGAACCTCTTGCGGAGCATATACACCGGGATCGGCACGAGCGCACCGGCGAGGAAGCAGTAAAGCAAGCCGTTGTACATGCCGCCGGCACCGAACATGCGCTTGGGGCCGAGTGTGCCCTGCATAATGAGTTAGTACACTCAGGAGCTGCGTATCTGAAGTAACATAAGCTCATACCCAAAGAACACTGGAGGGAGTATGAGACTATGAACGCGGTAACGCAAGGGAGAGGGCTCACCTAGCTGTGAAAAATGTACTTACATCTACAGCAATTGGATGAGTGGGTGTATTATTCGTATTATTTGAGAGAGGAGCCTCACCAGGGCATGTGAAGTGGTCCCTTTGATGAGGTGTGCAAACATCGGCGATCTTGGTCATCTGGAAGGTTAGGATCCCAGTACAAATCTTTGAATCTAGCGCTAAGGATGCGGATTCAAATAAATATCAATAGACATACGAATGAAGACACGATTGTCGCGTAGATCTGTGCCCAGAATGTCTGAACAGGAGGGACTTGTGGAATTTAAAACGAGTTCAATGAATCCAAAGGGCAATCAAGGACATACTGTGCATATAATGAGCAAGCTTGAGATCCTGTGCAAAGTTCAAAGTATGTGCAGTGGTTACGTATCCGTACGCCTGGGAGACGAGGTGTCAACTGGGTGTGTGATCATTTATGTACTGTGTCACCTTGAAGTAGTTCATGGCGACGGCGTTTCCTGAAATCAGAGTTTGAATTTGAAAAGGGCTGTAAAATTTGAAAGAAGAATACCTGGGAACCAGATGCCGCCTGGAACAAGAGCGAACAAGTCAGGGAAGACAACAGTGAGCGTCATAAGAAGTACCGAATAGCTCCGCAATAACGTTGAGCGTGATTTGAACGTTCGTGATGGACTGTCGAAATGTCGATTTTCGGATGAACAGATTTGGCCAAACGCCTGACATACCAGGATAATTCCAATTGGGACGACGAAGATGACGGCAAGGAACACTGGGTGAGAGTATCAGAACGCGAGCAACGCAACCGCTGGATTAAGGGTGCGCACCTCCGTACAAGACAACAGCAGGAGACGTTTCAGTCGGATACGCACCCACCCCTGCCGCGCCGATACCGATTGAAATGAGCAAGATTCTGGGTGATCATTAATTGCACATGAGCACTGCGAGAGATAACTTTCGTATATAGCAACTCACGCAAGGTACTGCCACTCGGGGACCTCCTTGTAGGCTGCCCCGGAATGTGAGTGGTATTTTAGGATGGAAACGAAGTCAAGACCGACCCATCATCAAACGGACGTGAATATCCGTGTGCATTTCGGCGGTCTTCTTGCGACTGAACATGCTCTTGAAACCATGTCCGATCTCGCGCCGATGGTACAGGAATGCGTGACTGAGACGCCGTATAAATAGCAACTACGCTCCAACAGAGATAAGAATCCCCATTCGCAGCATGAGATACTTACAGAAAAAGCCGTAGATGACAATGTTCCCGGCGGATAGATAAGCAGGAGAGTAATTCTGGAACGCTGTCTGGTCAAAGAGGGTGTTGTCGCCCACAGCGTTCGTCACATTATAGAAACTTCCAGCATTGTCGAATACGTGCTAAAATTAGGTAAGACTGACTGGTAGTTAACCGCAAAAGACTAAGACGTGCGCACATTGGAATTAATCGGAAGATGGCCGGTATACCAGGTGTTGGTGTACCTGGCAATTGCTTAATATACAACATGAACATTTTGCGCTGCATACTTACCACAAGGCCACAATAATGGGAAAGGCGATCATCGCCTGCAAGCCACGTTACAGGCTGCACACAACGGGAACAACATTCTACGTACCCCGAGGAACGTCTAACAGAAATTAAGCCCCAAACAGTCATGCCATTGAAAATTAATATACAACTCACATTGAAAGTGCTCTGCATTGCGGAAACATACTTGGCTGAGCTGCATCTGCAAAGAGCGCACAAAACTCACGAAGAACGGGTAGATCAGTGGATCCAGCTGGAAACTGAACTGATTCCAGTCAAAGGTAGGGATAGGGTTGAATCCGAGGCCGCTTATGCTTCCAGTGATCGCCGCAAGATGAATGTTTTCTGGAGCAATCCATGTCATCCAGTTGAAGTAGCTGAGGGCCTGGAAAATGAAGCTAAGGAGCGACATTCGTGCATAGATATAGACGGCAATGGGGGTAACAGAGCACATACTTCGGGAACCAGAAGTACACGAACATGGCGCAGAAACAGTATAAGAACCAGCGCATCTGAGAACATGTAGGCATTGTCTCCGGGTACGCAAACCGGTACATACCCTCGAAAGCTTCCAACCATTGGCCTCAGTTTTCTTTTCGGCGTGGAATGCTCTCTGAAATAAGTATTTCAATCAAAATCAAATGAATTGGGGCCCAGGTAAAAATCTTACGTTCAGCGCTATCATCTGTTGCCAGTGGTGTGAGTACAGAACTGGGAGCAAACTCGTTTTCTTACACTCAGATTGGTAGGCCCGTTGGATTGTAAACGTTAGCATCCGTAAGTTTTGGGAAAAATCAACCTACCAAATTGCGCTCTGCGGGTACACGAGGAAACGGCGCGTGAGGCCCGCCTGCATGACATATTTGTCGGAACAAGATACAACACGAGCAAATGAAGAAACCGACCAATCCATAACCTGTAAGGTGGGAGGTGGTTAGAACTAGCAAATCAAAAGTATGTTGCGGGCTTGCCTATGAAATTTGTCGAGAGGGATCCTTGTCCATAACCAGTGAGTCCGGCCTAGCTGCGGCAAAAGAAAGAAATTCACCGAGAACTAAATGCTGTAAATCGCGATGACCTTTAATGCAGACAGACACAGACATACTTTGGTATCCGAAACCAGCAGCCCAGGATTGATTAAAATAGAGAGGAAGGTACTGGATCCAGACGATCTATGGTAGAGTGGTGGATAGGCGTCCGAAAAATATATCTGCCAATCAATCAAGCTCACATTGGCCCTGAGAAGCGGACAATGAGTGATCACAAGAACTTTTAACCGTTGGCTATCCAGTGGACCTACGTGTACGGAGCCGCAAATCCCACATTGGCCATAATCTACATTACATAGTTAGCCACTGCATGTACGCTCCCCAGACGAGCTACCGTGATGAGCATGTGTTCTTTGGGATTGAATGGTCCGCTGGTGCGCGGGACCCGAGATCAGCGTCGTAGTGTAAGCCACAAATTGAAGGGGTGATTGACGCACGAATTAAGGCTCCACGTCCAGCCAAAGGTTGTGAACTTCTTGGTCGGAAGGAGCTCCATGAGCTTGGCGCAGGGAAATGCGAGCACTTGCGCCACATTGGCGTAAACCGCAATTCTCTGGGAATATTGCAGACTATATTTAGTGCGTCAACTTTCGAACAAGATCGGCGTACCGGATTCCTGTCATTTGCACGGATATGGTTAGCTTTGCGGGTAAATGGGTAAAGAAATCGGTACCGAATGCTGAAGAATTGGTTGATGAAGCCACTTTTATGCCGTTCAAGCCGGAGCAAACGCCTTGGAATATGCCAACGTACCCCGCTCCAACGAAGATAGTGCCTATAACCCACGTCCGGAAAGTATGGGCGCTGATGCTTGGGTCATCGTGGTTGTCTACCACAGCGCGAACCTCGGCGTAAGGGGAGTTCTTGGGTTGCCGCATATCAGCAAAATGGAGATACGACACTTTTACTGGTCCACTCACAATAATAATCAGCGCCGCCTCCACCTTCAGCTCGTCGTAGACGTGCTGATATTCCACAGGGTTTTTCTTCAGTTCGGGATCATGTAAGTACCGCCTTCAGAGACGAATCAATAACTGGCGAAACGGATGCAACGATGCTCACCTTGCCGCCGCCAAAACGGCCGGAGGGAAGTTCTAGATAACCCGGAATGAGATGCATCTTTAAGCGGAGAAAAAAAGAAAGAAACCGACGGGATCATCATCGTGTTCGTCGACGATTCTATAAATGGTTTCCTCGATTGCTTCGGGAGTCATAGTCCGCGCATATTCAGCGGCTTCCACCAGATCCTCGGGGACCGCCTGCATGTCGGCGCCGAAGACATCCTAAGAAAAGGTTAGCAGAAACACACCGCACGGCGAAAGCAGAACTCTCACAATCTCGGGCAACATGTCGACCTTCTCATCGAGGTGCGAGTGGGACGAGCCCTTATCGACCAATTCTGCTTCTTTTTCCATGACTCTCAGAACAGAGGGGAGGGTAAGATGCAATAGGCAGCCGAAGAAAGCGGGGATTCTGTACAGTGTATATACACGCGCGGGATGATGGCGAAGAATGGTCTGTTACACTATATTGACATGCCCTGCAACAAGCCTAAGAATATGGCCGAGAAGCAGACAAGTTCACTGCCTTCGTGTCGGCGAAGTGTAATTTTTTGTTGGCCGATTGTTACAGCTGCATTTCTGGGCTTCAATTCCCTAGATCGGTGCCCGCCAATTGCCGTTTCGTAATCCCGTGTAACGAAACGGCAATTGTGCCAAAAGGGTCGTTCCAATCGCCGGCAGTGGTACTCGCTAATTGTGGGCCGTTTGAGACCGTCATGGGCGCGATCGTGCGGATAGGAATCAAGGAGCAGTACCAAACCGCCGGGGCAGAATCGGCAGACTTGGCGGAGGGAAGAAGAGGCGTTGTTTATCTCTGTATGTCCTCAGAAGTAGTTTCAGCGGCTGCGAATATAGTCCCACGGTGCGCAGCCGTGCTATCCCATCCGTATCCCCGCCCGAGATGAAGAAACTCGCAACTTTTGGCCCTCCTTGTTTGCGAACTCTGAGCACGAGCGCCCATCTAGTCCGATGACTCGGAGGTAGCCAGGACCCAGGTGAAAATCATCAGCTTGGCACCTGCTTCAACTCGTCTCAGCTTAAGAGCATAAAATTAAGCAAGATTAAGCGTTTTTGAATCCCTGAGAGCCACAGTAGGGGAGGTAATGCAAAAAAAAAAACGAACAAAAAATTAGCCATCGCAGATATGATGTACTATTATAATCAAATTGACAATCACCCTTCACGCGGGTACCTGTCGGTGGTGCTCCATCATTCGTCACCTGAACATCTGTCAAAATTTCCTGGCGGGTTGTCACGCCAAAAATGGAGTTCGCCATGCTAAAAAGCTCGATTTCTGCCAAATTTTGTCGATTTTGTCGATTTTTTTTTTCGACTGTCACGCCACGTTTTGGCGGTTGTTGAATTGTTGAATTAGGATTTTGAGTCCCGCGTCAATCCCCCTGTCGATTTGATTGTACAGGTACAGTATACCTAGATCTAGTACAGCCCCGGGTCCCGTCGAAATCTATATCACTGCGTTGGAGATGTCACACTGAGGCACGAAGCTCTCGCGGTCAACGATCTCGGGAAAGCCAAGGATGATCACGTAAGCTACAACATCGGGTGCTAACACAGCCAAACTGATCTGCAGTGTGGCCTCCACAGCTGCAGCGTTGAGGCCGTTTGTAGTCAGAGGCTGGCTACATTGGTTCACATTGGGTCACATTGGTCTACCCAGGGCCTACCCTTGGTAGATGAGGGGATCGACATATGTGTTTGGCTACGCTCGGGTAGCCTGGTACACAGGAGGTAGTCACATGCTGTCACAGTGTGACTACATTGGGCTACATCGGGTAGCCCAATGTGGACCCACCGCGACATACCATATAACTTTAATTATGATAAGCTCGTCTTCGATGGCTCTTCAATCATCCGGAAACGTGGCCGGTGCGTCAGTGGCACCATCTTTCTTTCTTTTTCCTCTGTGCGGCTTGTGCTGCATCAGAGAGCCAAACATGCCATAATCATGGCCACTTCAGAATTGATGTTGAGAATCATTGCACAAAGACTTACTTGGAAATACCACTACAAGCTTATCAATGTAAATTGGAGCTCCCAAACAGTTCTCCAACTTGGTGTACCTGGGTCTACCCTGGGCAAACCCTGGGTCTACCAATGTACCCCCGAGTAGACACAGTTTGGGTAGGGGTAGACCATGCGGTAACAACTGTGTTTACACTGTTATTCCCAGGTACACATATGCCCATGTCTACCCCCTGGTCTACCCCCGTAGCCATACCCTGTGACTACGAAGGGCTTAAACGCAGTGTATCCGGTATCCATGCGATGCATATCGAGTGAGGTAGGTAGGCAAATAATATTACGCGGCACAATCCGAAAACCAACACTGGTCAGGGAGTACATATAACCAAGCGTATTTGCTAACCCTTCCCTCCGCCTCCTAGACCGAGCTCTCAGCTCCATAGGCAAACTTGAACATAGATGCCCACAGTGACTAGTAGAGGCTAGACTATGTAGATAGTTGGGCACTTGATACGATCACACCCTGCATTATATTAATACAAGATCTACCTCCGCCTCGCTCCGCCATATTTGATTGGCAAATTACGAGAGCATTGCCCTCCCGGGGACGAGAATTTACTGGCGACAATCTGCACTCATTACGCACCTATGTCATATCCCTCTGGGAGATGTGAGTGAATTCTCGTAAATTATTTTGTGGTGATTAGTGACTCAATGAAATATATACATTCAATCACAGGTTGTGGGCGAATTCTTCCTTCTCTTCCCTCATAATATGCTCCTTATGAATGGGAAGTTTTTACATGCTCAAATTTAATTTATTGGAGCATCCAGGAATTTTCTGAGGCAACTGCAGAACTGGAAGGAATTTCGAAGTTGAATTGATGTGGTTTGTCGTGAGCCGAGGCCGATGTGATCACGTCTCCAACTGATGCCAAGCAATTAGCGAGATGTAAGCACGTTGGAGAGGCTGTGAGCACAGTGAAGTTGTAGTCTAGTCAGGTGTAAACAAGTAGTAAGTTGTTGTCCACCTAAACCACCCTAAGTTGTCAGCCAAAACCCAGTAAAATGCACATAATTATTGGACGGTATATCGCCCATATGTGAGATCCTAAGTATTTCACGCTCTAGTCCACGCTGCCTTTCTGCCCCAGCCGACATTAAGAAAAATGGCAGGCAACAAACATTAGGCAAGAGAATGGATCCGTGCGTCGTAGCCCGAGCACCTTGAAGCTACATGTATCATAGGGATACCATACATCAGTCAGACACCTGTTACTCGAGTGACGCCGGAATATATTTTCGACGCCGCCCAGCCCGCAAAGTCTTCGGTTTTCGGTGCGTATCTGGGAGTGTGGATGGAAGGTTCTCGAAGTAACTTCTGATCCCTTTCTGAGATTATTGACTATACTAGACAGGTGTGCGAAATATTTGCTGCGGCGTGTATCATAGGAGAATGAGAATGAGCCCCGAAAGTCGTGCGTCGGTGAAGAGCTGGTGGAGGTCATGGGCAGCGGACGAGCACAGGCGCGGGAGGCATGAAGAAGGATGGATGAACGAGGCTGACAGAACGGGCGGACGGGGGTTCGGGTTAGGACATATCAAGGACATATCTTGTGGACAGGTGGGAACATATTCGGCGCGCGGTGTGTATGGTAGCATCAAAGAAGTCCTGGATCTGTTGAGAGAGCGCGGAGCGCAGAGGTGATGGACAATGAGCGCGCAACAGCAGGAGACGTGCGGAATAGGCAGGCGGCCGTGGATGAGGAGGGGCGGGCGAACGGGGGGCTGGGGTTTGGACACATCCTGTGGATAGATGGGCGAAGTATCCTATCTGCGATGCGTATCGCAGGAGACCGGAGAGCAAGCAATGTACAGTAGAGAGTAAAAGGATGGTGCCAGGAGTGCCAGAACAAGCGGCGCTTCTCCGCGAGCATGTGAGGCTGGCCGAGTGCGAGTTAAGCCGAGGGGGACGTAGACCACACGATCTGCCCTCCACTGCGAACAGCGTGCTCACAGTGCTGACCGTCGTCTCCACAGCGAGCCAGACATGCTCACCGCTGTTGTTGTCGATCAGAGATGTCACGGTGGTGCTGTTTGGCAGTGCTGACTCAGCTTCTTTGATCTTTTTCCTCTCGCCCCCACCGCCTCCCTCGCCATGCTCGCGCTCAGGCTCGGAGATGAGAGCGTTTCGAACCCGCAGACTGTGGCCTCCACGCTCACCGCTTTGTTCTTGTTCAGCGCGTGCATCCTGCGGCATGCGCAGCAACGCCGCTATCTTCTCGGCGAAACCGCCCCGACCAACTCATGCAGCGCAACGGAGCCGCTCCGGAACCGTATCCCGCCGGCGCTCGCTCACAATCACTCCCAGAGGCTCTTTGACGGTGCTTGGTTCCTGATCGGCACAGTTCGCATGCGCCAGTAGATACTTGTTGTGGGGGATCTTCGAAGAACCACGACACGCTCGCCCACCATGCATCCTCCATCATTCCGCCATGAAACCTTTACTGCACCGCCGCAGTGCAGGATCATTGCGGTGCTCTGCGCTGCAGTATCTCGGCCAGATCATGCCGGAACCTCCGTTGCACGCTAGTAGTGAGTCATTCTCTGCCATCTCCGCACCTCTGTCCCCACCATCTTTCTTCTCGAATTTGTTCGAATCCGCCACGAGAGCACCTGCTCTCCGTGTCTCAGAATTTCTCTAGTCCAGGTGCATAGCCGGGTCCAGGCGAGGCGCCTCCGGATCCGCGTCCTCTCCAATGGCATCACCAGCACCTCCTCATACGAACCGTCCCTTCTCCCCTTTCACCTGCCTCCATGTTTTCCTGGCACGTGTTTGCGCCGCATCCCGCTGCCGTGGCACCTCTCCCGCCAGCGCCGCACTCTCGCTCTTCGCGGTCTCTACTGAGCGCCGCCGTCTCGCTGTGCCAAAGCACCAGCACACTCGCCCGCACTCGCCGCAGGTCCTTTGAGCAGGGCCTCCGTATGCGGGGGTGCGCTGCGCCCCTTCGCGCGCGCGCTGTAAGCACGCACTGGGCCGTTGGCGATCTAGGATTAAATATGTCCGTAGACGATTGGATATATATTGATATTGCTGTTCGATTTGCCTTGACTGGGCGGTGGGCGCGAGGGAATTTATCGGCTGCTTCTTTGACAAATTGCTTTTGTGCGGTAGGCCTTTTGTATAGTTCAATGTGTTCGGCGATTCTTAAGGCGGCGTGGATATGGTTGAACAGCGTATATCTATAGTTGCGACTGAACACTAGAGCATCGAGAGTCGCAACAAAGATGGGGGGAATGGGTGGCTTTGATGCCAGAATTGTCCTCCCTTACACAGGGATGTTTTGGTTGGTCACTTCTTTGTGCAAAGCTTCTGGGACAAGATGGTTCTCGAGAGCTATGTTGATTGAGTAGTGTGTTTCTCGATATTTGGATTGTCTGGTGTTTAGAATTTTCTCCGACCCCCTTTTGCCAAACTCAGACCGCCAACTGGATGGTGTTCAACCATTCATTATTTCCAGCCCTCCTTATGAAGTCGTGCCTGCCATCCTATATCTTCATAATCAGTTCACAACTTTATTCAGCCGTCTTCCAGACCAAAAATGGAAAAAAAAGATCTTTCACTTTCCACATCATGCACCCGACCCGAGTCGAACGGGACCTTCCGCATAAGCGGTAGCTGCCATAAATTGCGCGAGTGCATGCCACCGTGCTAGCAGGCGTTCTATTCCTCTCTTCTGTACCCGCTTTATTCAGCATATTTTGCGCCAGTTCTGAAGAGAAAAATATAAAGCCGCAGTCACTGTGTTCAGCCCCCCGCTAGCCGCAGTTATTTTGAGCTGTTACGATATGTGGCGAGCTCCTTGGCTATGTATGGAACAGCTCGCACTCATGGTCACCTGGGAAACTCTGATCAGCTGTCGCTATGCCTTTGCTACGCCTATGGCTACCCTGCGCTACTAGGTCTCTGAATGTAGTGAGTCATATGCACCCGACCCCGAGTCGAACGGGAAGTTCCACATACTGCCCCTAAGGCTGCGGCCAGAAAATTTAGGTAGTACTAGGTGCAACCACTGTACTACCAGGTGCTTTATTATCTTCTCCTGCACCTGCTCCTATTCGTTACATTTTGCGCCAGGTTCAAAAAGAGCAACGTCGCATGTGCATACACCTGACCCGTGTCCACCGGGACCATCCGTGTGATGATGCGATTGGAGGATGCTGGTGCTAAATGACGCGGATTTACGCAACCGTCACTGCGTTCCGGGACTTCCTAGACTGAGCCTGAGTCAGGCCATCGAGGCGGACCTAGGCAGAGCAGGTCTCCCCGATTCTGTCCAGGTCAGTGCAGGTCAGTGGAGATTTGGCTAGGTCAGTGTAGGTAAGTATAGGTCTATCCAGGTCTGTCAAGAGCACACGAGACAGGGATATGTTTGGACACTGAGGCGGAACCACACTCACCTACACAGAGGCGGGATCGATGAACTAGGCTGATCTAGGCTAGGCTGAACCCCCCTCAGCAAGCCAGACTAAGTCTAGGAGCTCCCGGAACGCAGTGCGTGTTATCAGGTGCGTTTTTTATTTTTTCTGTGGCCAGGTTAATTCAACATCCTAGCCTGGATATCGAGCAAAAACGACGGGCACTTCCATATGGTAATTCACGGAGAACGGGGCAGTAGCTGCACAGGAACATTGTTCCCTCATTTAATTCTTTCTTTAAATTCAACGCCTTTTGAGCTTGAAAATTTGATTCGAGCAAAATGAATAAACTGCGCATCACCCAACATATCACCCGACCCCGGGTCGAACGGGGACCTTCCACATATTAATTCTGCAGTTCAAGTATCTTCTGTGGATGCACACCACCGTGCTATCAGGTTCTGTGTTTGATTTCAGCTGCGACTCTTTTATTCAACATCTTTGGATATTGATATTGAATTTGAACAAACGATTCACTCAAGGAGAAAACAGTTCACTCGACCCCGAGTCGAACGAGGACTTTCCGCGTCATGCTAGAAGTGATTGGCCTTCAGCAATCCAACATCCCTCCGACTGCGTAACCAAGGATGATAAACTGGGGATCCTCCGTGGGCATTGTGTCTTTTATTCGGACTGATATTAATAATGAGTGTTAGTTCTCGTTTTATTCCCCAGGTATCCCAGCGCAGACAGCCACTTCAACGGCTATACGGACCAAGCGGAAATTGACGATATTCTAGCGGCTAGCTTGGTAAGGCAGTATATCCGAGAGTGTTACGAGTATTAACTTGCCGATAGTTTGGAGAATGTGGATCGTAACTTGGTTGCTGTTGATTGGGTTTTTTTCTTGTCATATTTATTGCCGCAATAGTGGAGGCGTGTCACCATGGCTTGCGCATAAATATTCGCTACTAAGTTGAAAAAACAACCGTCAGGGTCGCAAGTTCTTCTCGCATTCTCGAGTATCGAATAGTTCGACCGATAAGTCAGGAGTAATCCGATGCCTGCCGTGATTTATAGAGCGCATAGATCTGTAACAAAGTGGGAAGGACCTCCAGTCAACTCTCTGCGCCATCCCCTTTCAATTCATATTCATCACTGAGCTTTTGCCAGATGATGGCTTGGATCTCTCTTTGCCTCAACGACCGCTCTACGTTCGCCTATCCCTCGAGCGCATCCAGAACTTATACCTCAGGGGTTTCATCCTCACTCATGTCTGGTCGCAATTGGCGGCAAAGTTGAGTCTCAAGCTGAATTGAGCACAAACCTTTTTGTTGCGGGAACAACTCCGCTGGCAGGGCACGGAGAAATTGTTCCAGCTGTGGAAGAACCGTGAACACACATACATGAGTTCATACGGACGGTAGGGGCCGGCACCTCTAGAATCGCGTCCAGTATCTTCTCCACAGACTTCGACATTCCACGCTCCATATATCGAAGAATCGGCGCGTCCCACTGCCGAACCATGTAGCCTCCCGGCGTAAACCTGGGAAAGCCTGAGACTTGAGCGGGAGACTCCGAGTCTACCGCGAGCCGCAGATCATAGTAGCTGCCCGATGGGCATGAGCTCTGTTCGATCCCGAAGAATAATAGATAGCTGAACAGAGTACAATGTATGTATGAAACTATGCGCACCATCTGCGGTCGACGCCAGGATGCGCCTCCCTGCACCACAATTTGCTGCGCTTGTGTCTGGTGCGTGGCCCATTGCTCCGCAGGAAAAAAAAAAAAAACTCTCAGAGAGCGGGGGCAGCACCCGCCACGCACGATGATTTCTTTTATTCTGTGGCCTCTCAAGACACCTGGAGGCTCAAACCAGTCTAAAAATTGTTTTATGTACCTCTACATGTCCTGGACAAGAAATTAACAATTTGCATACACCAAATGAGTCTGTAATTGGAGAATTGCAGTATTTGCTTCATTTGGTGATTTTCGTTCATGATTGAGGTCAATTTAACCTGTAGACATGCTCTAAATTTGTGGGAGCTCATTTTCATGTGCTATAATCCCAAGACTGTGTCTTTAACTGCTGGGAATCCCTGTATGGCATAATATTCATAATAGCTCTTTTTAAAATAGCATGCCATCTAGGAGTGTCATAAATTTCCCAAAGCATAATAGAGTATTTATTTCAATATCACAGATGGATTATAAAGGTTCAAGACTGTGCTCCCTGTACTTTTAGATACATTTACATGACCCTCAAAAGAAAATGATGTGTGTTGTACTACGCATGCATGGACCTTAAAGCACCTCCTCCGACGATCCATAATATCATATTTAGCTCTTTTGTATGTTTGATTGCTCTTAGATGTGGCCAGAGCCCGTGGAATAAGATAAATCATCGCGTGATGGGTGCCCTCTGAAAGTTGTTTTTTTTTCCAAAGTGACATTAATTTTGAAAATTGCAATAAACATGATTGGTGGTTGGTAGGGAGATATTATAAGAGTTCCTGGGGAGCGCAGAGCTTGAGTCAGAACCTATATGGAAAGAACGCAAGCATCACAAAATAACAATTTTTTTGAACAAAAATACCTTGTAGCGACCAGCCTAAACATGGTGGTTGTTAGGACAGCGGAGGCTGACAACGGGAGGCCAACAAGCCGCGCGCGAACGCGGGAGGGCGAAAAGCGCCACGGGAAAGGACGCACGAAGACGACTATATCCCGTTGCCCGCGGACGTCTCCCTCCCGCGCGCAGGCCTGAAATATGAGGCTGCCGCGCACGAAGAAAGCGAAGGGTGGAAGCTGCCCCCGAATACGCCGCATCATGCCTCCCATGCAGCCACCCCGCAAGACGGCGAAGACAACGAACAAAACCGACAAAGCAGGATTACCGATCGAAACGAGCAGAACCGCAGGCGAAGTCCGAGAGAAGAGAAAGATAGGGTCCCGGGAGGTCGGAGTGCGGAAGAATGGAACAAAAGAGGAATAGAACGAACGAACGAACGAACGAAAAAAAAGCCTGGGAAAAGAAAAACACGCGTCCGTGTATAGCACTGTCTGCGCGGGCGCGTCCCCGACGGGCGAGAGGCGCACGATGGCGGATGGATGAAATATGAAATATGAAAGAGAAGAGTCGATACCCCAGAGGGGTTGCGAGGGACGGCGCGCCAGCGTCAGCGACGCGGGATGAATCAAATGCCCGGTGTCCGCGCCAACGGGGAACGGGGCGTGCGCCGCGCTAGCACCAGACGTCCACCGCGCAAGCGGGCTATATCGGCATCTTCGTGAGCTTTGTGTTAGCCCGCGCGATTTGTGAACAGTGATGGCATCCTGTGGAGGAAGTGTTTAGGGTGTAAGATTACGGGAGGCTACGGCGGAGGACGAAGAGCGGAGGAAGAGGGAAATAGATGGACGTGCGATGGGAAGAAAGATGGGAGGGAGTGAGGAGTGAAGACGGAGTGGGTTGGTAGGGGCCAATTCGGAGATGGCGGGGATGGCGAAAGGGAGGAGGGAAAGCGGATAGAGGAAGAGGGGACGGAGGATGGGGCGCGGGTAAAAAATGGGAACAGATGACATTGAGAGTGAAGGAGGATTTGTGGGGGAAGTCGTTTGCGCATGAAGGGAAGGAACAAGGAGGGAAAGGCGAGACGGATACGGGAGAGAAAACGAGACGGGATCGCACAGGATATGAATGGCAAAAGAAGAGAATACGCCAGAGAAAGTGGAAGGAAAAAGGATAAAGGCAAGGACATGAGGGAATGGGGGGGAGGAATTAGGAGGAGAAAAAGAAGAGATGCACGAAGATAGAAAGGATGTGAACGTGGGTGGCAAGGGAGGAGAGAGTGATAGCAGACACGGAGGAACGTGGGGAAGTGGTGGACCAGAAGAGGGACGGGCAAGCAGTACGAATCCTAGGTACAGGTAGCAGGACGTGGCACAGAAGAGAAGCTTGCACCGGACGAGGAAGAAGCGGGAGGACGGGAGGATGGCAGAACTAAAGACAGGAGTTCATGTATGAATAGAAAAGGCGCAGGCGACGCAGTGAGTTCCTTGCACATCTCATTTGGCGATTATTTGGCAGGTACACTCCGTACACATACTCAGTGGGCGGTGGCAATACATAAAGTCGGGGGCGATGGACATTCGGCAAGAGCTGGAGAGTGTGTCAGGGAAGTAGGGATTTTTTGGATTTTTTTTTGAGAGGTACGAGGTAAGTAGTGTATGGCAAGGGTAAGGGTATAACCGCGGTGGTACGGGTACGGGTCTGGGGGGTAAGGGTACGGTTCAGCCTGGGGCCTAAACCATAAAACCCTCAACCCGTACCGTACCGGCACCAGTTTTACCGCGGTTCCAAAACCGCGGTAAAGGTACGGTTTTGGCTGTTGGAGTGGTTGATCCTTTCATAGTGTGTGAGATTAATAACGACCATTTAAACATTTGCCATTATTGATACATAGAAGTATTTTAAACAATTCATATCTAAGGTGAGACAATTACAAATATATATATATTTAGATGTAACTATCAGCTCCTCAAGATAAGTGGAAGCTTCCCCTGCACGCCAGTCATGAACTGCAAATAGTTGCGTGTCATAGGATCATATTCTGACAGAATCTCGACGAGATCGCAGATGGCGCGACTTTCACCATTGAACACGTGGTCTGCCTTGAGCGCTTCACTTAAAGCTAAAGACACGGTACAGTCAGCACTGGAAATCATAAAATCATAAAAAGCACATACTCTCAGTGGTCCAATCCTCCTCAGAGTTTCCAAAGAGAAGGAGCTCATCGGCAGAGAAGGCTTAGAGATCAGTAATCAGGGAAACCTTGGAGAAGCCTTCATGGTGGCCTATGAGTGATGCCTAGTGAGGTTTCTGGATGACAGTCAGGGGAGGATTGAGCCCACGGAAGCCTGAGGAAAATACCTTGAGGTTTTGGCGTTGGGTTTATCACTGATAGTCTGCATAGGGTGGGCGAAATAGTTTTGGAGGAGCTGCAAAGAAGAAAGAACGAAAAACAGAGAAGGGAACTGGCACAGAAGATGGAGGAGAGGTCCAAGTTGGAGCAAGCGATCATTGATCTGGTTTGGGCGCTTATTTGGCCAAGGCATTGTCCAAATAAGCGCCCAAACGGCAAGAAGATCTTTCCTCCCAGATTCCGGGTATGCTATGTCTTTGATTCCTTTTATTATTGACTTATCTTTTTTTTTTTGGCAGTGGTTTCCTTATCCCACCACAGCTCATAGGGTATTATTTATGTAGCTAGGAGATAATAAGATATCCTATTTGCCACAAATTGATTTGGGTGGCAGCCATTATTCCTGAAAGTAGGCCACAATACCTAGGTTATATAACACAGTTTGTGCACCGGGGGTTTTGACCACACACCGCGGTGGGAAACCCGTTGAACTGTACCCGCCATCAAACGGGTACGGTATAGACGGGTCCGGGTCCGGTACAGCCCGGATCCACCCGCGGTTTACCCGTGTCATACACTAGAGGTAAGGCTTTGATTATCTCTTCCAGACGTTCTTCAATCCCTTTGGCATGGCGAATGTCTTCGCCTGATATCGCAGGAAGAAACAAGGCAAACTCCGAACTGCCGTACTAGAAATAGACGCGACAGGTGCAATTTTCCCTGCCTTCGCGATAAGCGCGCCTCATGAGCCCAGGTACATTTCACCTGCCTGATCTTGTTAAAAATAGCACAGTGGAGTGGAATCTCCGTGATGATCGACCTCCGTTTTAATTTTTTAAGGACCCACCGCGGATCTCTAGACGCCCGACTTGTGGGG
The DNA here is from genome assembly GCA_029282285.1 of Mycena rebaudengoi. Taxonomy (NCBI): domain Eukaryota; kingdom Fungi; phylum Basidiomycota; class Agaricomycetes; order Agaricales; family Mycenaceae; genus Mycena; species Mycena rebaudengoi. The sequence continues at coordinate 94,098 of JARJCX010000064.1, forward strand.
GTTTCTCCCCTCAGTACCGCGCTGTGGTCTGACGTCAGGTGGTAAGCAAAGTAATACTGTCCAGCTGCTGTTTCTGAACATTATTCTCGACGTTTTCATCCCCGAAGTGGCAAGAATTACAAAAAGTACAGCAATCTCATCCAACATTGTCGGTGATTGCCGACAATGATACCATCAGCCGTCATGTGTCCTGATGTGAACTCAGCTTACGAAAATCCATTCAGTTGCATGGATATGCCGATGGAGGGTCTTTTTGCTGTAGGAAAAATATCAAACTTGGCGGCCACCAAAGTTGTTCGGTGCAGGTCTTTAGTAGTGTAAAGGAATGAATATCACTAGGATTTCACTCTCAGTCACCGGTCCAGCTGGCTGTGGCATTCCATCTCAACGGCTCAAACTGCACGACATCTTCTACTAAGCGCCAGGGCGCCCGGCGCTTATCGTCCGCGCTCCCAAGTCGACATGATGAATGTGGGGCGTTAATTTGGACGGTGGCAGACGTCATCCCCCATTGAAGACGGTGCAGACTCGGAGGTGATCCATTTTGTTTTACACCGCTATATGGACACCGATGCACAAAATCAATTGTAGAAACAAAATTACTGCTGTTCTGCTGAAAACAAGACAGCGGTGTCTGCAGGTTGTCTGACTTTAGTGTCGGAATATGATTGACTCAAGGTCTTGCGATCACGGCGGCTTGTATAGAACCTCCGCTGGGCTGGGTTTGTCCCTCTCGGGGGAACATCGTCGCCGACTCGAGCCGATTCGACTGCAGTTTTCCCTGCCAAAATACCGACACCAAAGTTGAACAACCTGCAGACACCGCTGTCCGAGTCGGTGACGATACCCGCCCGAGATGGACAACCTCAGCCTAGCAGAGGTCCCATGCTGTGATCACAAAACCTTGAGGCGACCATATTCCGACCTGCTCCCTCTATTGAGTCGCCACTGTTCCATGGGCGAGTACGGTTCTCGTGCCTGGGGTATCAGAGAGTTCTCAAAAGAATTGTGGTAAGTCTATCCAGCCTTTATAGAATCCTGTTCCAAATTCTTGTGCACTGCAATGGTTACATTCCGTACGAGCTGAGGGCTCTGACAGGAGCATCTAGCGCCCTAGCGCCCGGTCTCTAATGAGGATTGGAGTAGGAAATTGAATCTATCCTTTTTCGGCGGCTAATTGGAGGGTGAAAAGTCCGGGGTAACAGGACGATCCTAGAAGGAGCTCCAAGGCGCTTGCAGGACATATATATAATACCGCCACTGGAACCACACTCACTGTCTGTCGTCCAATGGCCCCTGTATTTATCCCTGGTCTCAATATTCCTCTTCTGTAAGCCCGCGTCCTCTCATCAAGTTTCTTGGAGCTAAATACCCATTGATATTCAGTACCGGCCCACTTGTATTAATACGCATCCTCTACCTTGCCATGGGCTCACTCAAATCGGTGCACAGGTTCTGGGTTATATGTGGAGTTACTTTCTATACGGCATGCTCATGGTCCAACTCTGTGGGTTGATCGTTCGTCCTTCAATCTTGGGGGTTAACAATGTCAGCAGACATGTACTGCGAGGCTTTTCCGCAAGATCGACTCGGAATCAAAGCACTCGGTATGAGGCTCCCCTCTACGGAAATGGCATGTAGACCCTGACGAAGTAATTTAGTGTGGTCAATGTTCGTCCTGGAGACAGGATTCAGTATTCTCATCACTATCGCGGCATGGAATGCGTTCGGACCGGGTTGGGGAGATACTGACACCCTCGGGGAGCTTGACTGGACCTGGCTGCTTATGCTTCCCCTCAATGCCATCTGTCAGTAAGCCGTGGATCACGAGGGAGGGGGATGCTGACGGGTCTTGTGTAGTGGCCGCCATGGCGCAAGGCTTCTACTCGTGGCGTATATGGATCTTGACGAATCGGCGGCTGTGGCTTCCCATAATAATTAGCTGTGTAAGTTACCTTGAGCGTTCTGGGACCTGTGTTGGCCTAACCTGTGGCCAGGTGATGCTCACTGAAGTTACGGTGGCGTTCTACGTCCCCATTGTGGTAGGTTCTATGGCCCTCATTTACCACATATCCATCTAAGTATCACCGTGCCCAGTTGACAATTAAAGGACGGAGCGTGCGTCAGCTCTTCGCTCTGTGGCCGGAGATCACGGTATGTATTTCAAGTAACCCAATTATTTCAACTGAATCACCCTCGCAAATGGAAGGTCTGGCTCAGCGGGAGCGCCGCATGCGATCTCCTCATAACAGCTTCATTGGTTTACATAGTAAGTACCCGTAAAGATTCATATACTCTAGCAACTAATTCATTTGCAAGTTTACCCGCCACAAACGAACATCTCAATACCAGCATACGACTGGGATCATCAATAAACTAATTCGCTTCAGCGTTGAGACCGGATCCATAACTAGTGTCGCGGCCTTGGTTGAAGGCACCCTGTGGCTTACCTGTCGAGAATGGAATATCCACTACATTTTGTAAGCGTCGCTTTTGGCCGCCAAAAATCCGCCCTAATCGCGAGGATTCACAGCTTTTTCGTCCTTGGCAGACTGTAAGTGAGATCATCCATAGATTTTGAGATAAATGAACTTGGTCCCTTAGGTATTCCAATGTGCTAATGGCAACACTGAACTGCCGCGCCCCTATTTTGAAACGGACTTCCCCAACGGCGATCCCGCAAAGTTCTTTCTGGGCAGAACCGGAGATTGAACGCGGCCAAAGTATGAGCCTCAATCTCATCACTCGCACCAATGACAATGGCTCTCGTACGGCCGATGGAACCACCACTCACGGCACCGCTGTAGGTTTCTTTTGGTATATTTTGAGGCAGCATTTAATTATGCCTTCCAGAATTTTGACTCCAACACTGTGATCGGGGTTGCGATAACGAAGGAGCAAAGCCCCAAGCTTATCGGATAGATGGAAGCTTTCGTTGAATATGTTGCTACTTTCAAGAAACAAAGGCTCTTTGTTCTCTTTGCCCAGTTCTGCGTCTGTAACCACAATAATTCATATGTATGCCTTTTAGATGTCTTAAACTAATTCTGTAGGTTCAAAATTCGCAAGGAGACTTAGCAAGAGCGATGTGGAGTGTTTCTGCTGCAATGCTTGGTCATTGTTTGGTCGAGCATTTGGGCCGACAGGTCAATGACACAAAATCGACCACTTCATCCACTATAATCCTGGAGCATCAGAAAAACCGTTAGCCGAGCGTGCTATGGAGCCCTATGCAGTATTATGCAGCACTATCCAGTACTCGCATAGGTACATCCGTTCTACTGAACTGCTACCCATCGCATAGCACTCATAGGTACATGCCCCGGTTTTCTTGATGAGCTCAAAGATTCCCAACTTGTGTAAGATCATGAACTGCATAAAATTAATGAGTTCTGTGTACTCAGATCAGGACATAAAGCTCTGAATGCACCACTACAGGCTTTCTTTGTTTGTTTGTCTCGTTGACCCGTAATATACTGTACACCTTTCGGGACTACAAAACATGTTCTTTACTCGCAAATTTCATGTCTACTTGCAACTTTAAAACTGCTTTGATGTCCTACAACTTGAGGGAGTCCCGCAGTATGAAACTCTAGGATCTTTGATTAATCAAACAGTGTCTCAATGTGAAACCATGTTTAAACATTGCTCTGTTGAACACTCTATGGCATTTTCTAGGTTGTGGTGTGGACCTTAAAAGACGATCAATGGTTTAAACGGTGTTTTAATCCGTGATCACAACTTAAACAGTGTTTTGAAAAGATGTGTTGAAACAACATTAAATAACAAGTAAACCGGGATGAACAGTGCTGAACCATTGACACAAATAGGGACAAGTAGAGGGGGGATTGAACTCATGGGCTCGGGGAATACATGCGGAAGGAAATAAGCAGAAACATTGAAAAGTCTGAAAGTAATGCTTTCTTAAACCTGTCTGCTTTATATCCTCAAGTGTAATCAGCCAGAGAACCGAAAATTGGATTAAACAACTATATGTGGTGCATAGGCAGTAGGCTTCGAGGTTGTTAGACTTGCTGGAACATTATTAACGGCTGAGCAAGTCTCTTGGAACATACTTGAGAGGATGGTGCAACAACGCAACCGAATTCATGCGCGCTCCAAAAATATGTCTTGCTTTATAGCCTCTGGTTCGAGTCCCAACCCTTTTTTGTTTCACCTCTGAACAGTGGTTCAAAATGTGATTAATCAGAACATTAGAGAGTTTGCGCACAAGCCATATGAGCCATCTGATGGCTTTTTTGCAGTGCGCAATTTGATGGCATATGGCTCATATGGCTCCGATACCCTACCTTCTTTTCTCAAATTGTATTGCTTACAAGTGAATTGCAGGTGATATGGACCACTTATGATGAGCGAGTATTGTCCAATCCCCCAAACAACTGATTTGGATTCAAAATAAATTATATCAGTGGAGTTGCAACTCTCCTGCAGCTGAACATGGATATTGGAGTAAGATGGGTGTAAATTCATGACATTGGCATCATTTAAGAGTTAAATTGACTCTGGTTCACCTGAGACTTTGAAGCCATTAGCCATATGCTGCGCACTGCACATAAGCCATCAGATGGCTCATATGGCTGTTGCGCAAACAGGTTATTGTTTCAACCGTGATTCACGTTGAGACGCAGATTGATTAATCGAAGTTAATAGGGTTACTGTGCGGAGATGCCTAGGCAGACCTATGAAGATCTAGACACAGCAGGGCATACCTAAGCAAAAATCTCTGCAATGTTGCAACTGCGGTCAGGGCCTCATGGTGGGGGCAAGTGGTGGGGTCCGCATTGTTGTCAATGTTGTTATCGCCACCAGCAGCATCCGACATGTTCTGAGTGCTGCGAGAGGCAATGACTGCATCATATATGTCCTTGAACATTGCCTGCTCTGAGTCCCACTCACTCTCGGGGTTCACGCGGTGTTCCGCTGGAGGATCTGACACTCCTCAAGGGTGCATGTACTTGACCTTCTTGGACATACTCTCGGTGTACTGCAGGTGATATCTTACCTTGTTCTTCACCCAGTCAGCAGGTACTTGGGGGCAAATTGTTGCGCCGTCTTTGTCTGGTTGCGCCCGTTTCTGTGGTGCTAGTTAAAATTCTTGATCCGCTACTTGAGGGTGGTGTTCTCAGCATGTGTGAAGGTAGACTGGAATGCTTTCTTTTTTGCTGGGAATCTTGCCAGGCAGGATGACAGGCTTCTTTTCTGGCCCTTCAAGCACTCAGTATGAGGTGGAAGGAACAGGTTAATGGTGAGCACACACTTTTTCATCTTGTACCCAGCAATGACAGAAGTCTTCATGCCCACTGCAAATTCCTTCATGTGCTGCACCACAGCTCGGTGCCCTTGGCTGAGGCCTGAGAGGCCCTGCTCACAATTGGAGGCATCTTAGAGGAGGTCAAATGCACACCACTCATCAATCATGTTTGCCGGACCATGGAGCCAGGCAGAATCAGTGTTGTTGACATGCTCATTCTTCTTGAGCCAGGCCTCAATGGCAGCCTTGCATGAGGCACATGCTTTTCAAGGGCAGCAAAATCTTTTCTGAGGAGCTTGATGCTTCCCACCATAGACAGACAGACTTCTGCATCTGTTTTGTGCAAATTGATTTTTTTTTATCTCAGATCATTACAGAAATGCCCTTCTATAGTAATAACTTGGGGTAAAGGGCCGTGGCTGTGCCCGGCAGGAACTCGTACTTCCTTTTTTTTTTTGAGGGTACAAAATCCAATATCATATTGCCACCCATGCTAATCATTCACAGGATGCTCGAGTGGCCGAGAGAATGGCAGTTATGACCATCCAGACAGTTCACATAAAACCCGCAGAGAGCACCAAACAGAGGCAGATCTCGGACGAGACGGCCAGGGGGAGGACCAAGACATGAACAAGAGGCTCATTTTTAACTTCTTAAACAATACGGAATCAGTAGTAGCCGGCGTCCAGACCAGATTTGAGCATTTGTAGGAACATAGAGTAATAGAGAGAGTGCGATTTTCGGCCTCTGAGATTAAAGTCCACCGGATAGAGATGTGGGGCGGCATACACAGTGAGCTGCAGGCAGATCGGCAAACCGAAGTAATTAAGGTAAGATTAGATGCAAGATCAATCACATGTATAGAACTAAAATAGACACTAAGGCTCTCCACCGTAAGTGCAGTTGTCCTGGCCTAGTAGTACCTCGCACATATCAATAAGACGATGGACAGCAGACAAATCAGGGTTAACGAAGTTGAAATAACAATCAGTAGACTCCAGCAGATGAGCGAGAAATATATTGCGGGAAAGCTATGCGGAAAGTCGAATATTTCTAGGTGTCAAGCGGCCGTAAACTCATGCCCGCAGAAATGTGATGCAAAAACCTGTCGGATCATTCCGGACGCGATGGCAAAAAAAAATTTACAGTGTTTGCGCATGTTGTTATTTTTCACCGAGTAGGGGGTATTTTTCCCCGAGTACGTAAACATGTACAATCTTCAGCCACTAAATATACTAGGTTTTTTTCTAATAAAGCGATAAAAACGACTTCACACAGCCACTAAAAAGTGCCTCACAGTTTTTTGTCACTGACCCTAATTAAGGTCCCCCGAGATATGAAAGAGACGATCCTTATTACATAAGTACTCGTAATACAGTCTCTGCTGCCAAAAATTGCTATGGATCATGGGCTATGGGTTCCACCTTCACCCACCGGTTACATGGAAAATTCATGGGTTATGGGTTTTCCGGGGTATGGGTTAGGAGGGGTTTGACTGTAGAACAATTACCTAAATAAATTTAGGACTCGTAATTCAGGGGCATCAGACTGAAAGGTCCAAAGTCCAACAGCCAGTGGTAGACCTCCGACAAGTGAATCAGCAATCCCTACTGCGTGGAGTTCACGTTGTAGCTCACAACACTCCGGCTTTGTGTCGACCTTCATTTCATCTGGGACCAGAGGGTGAAGTCCAATGTCTCCGAGAAAATTACAGACAACAGTTGGCCCTTGCTGAAGCAAAGTGAAAGAGGGACCGCGTAATGTAGGACCAGCTGACGCGTTGTCCCGATTCGTCGCAGTGACCGGAGGGGCAGGATTACCATTGAAGTCAATCGAGTTGCTATGGGATTCGGTGGAGTCCCGCGGGGAGTTTGTCTGAGCGCTGGACAGAGGCGGGGGAGCAGAAGCCGATCCCGTCGGAGGGATGGGAGCAATAGGGAGTGACGTGGGAGGCGATTATAAGAAGCTTCTCTTAGCCGAGCTTAGCAACGGCTTATAATAGACCGTGAATATTAATAAATGGTTTTAATGGGTAACCTCCCATAGCCATAGATTATTTTGCCAGATTATCCAAGCTTCGTTGAAGGTGCCAGCAATGTGATCAATCTGGATGGACTAAATTTTCTTGTGAGTCCAATCTGAAGATTAAAAATAATCGCACTTAGGGCCCCCCGTATTACAAGGCCAGGAAGCTCACATGAGGTTGAAAAATTCCCGTGACTGACCTGGACCATTGGAAGTGAACTTGGCCGAAGTCAAGCAAGGCACTTGCCCAACCCAACCCATTGAACTTTATTCATTGAGATTAATCTGTTCAGGGGGAGCTACCCCAGGCTACCCTGTACAGATTCTGGCAGTTTTGGAATAAATCCTTTACGTTTGCGGGTGATGGAACTGATGGGGTCCTAGCACATGTCTCGGGAAAATACTCAGATATTCTCCAGAATGCATGTAACGCTATGGGAAGTCACCCATTGTGAGTGCCCGCATTTTGTTTTACGGTTTGAGAACGGTATAAGCAATAGACCCACAGTTTGCTGCATCTATATTATCTCTAGGAAAATAGACTTCACTTCCAGAGGGACCATAACCCCAATTTTCGCTCTCCTTCGCGAAAAAACCCTTCGACTTATCGGGGATCTTTATTCAAATAAACTCTGATAAGGGTCACAGTTCTTACGACACTATAAGGCCTCAGCGCCGCTTACGGTGTCAAACTAAAGTTTGGGACTATGTACACAAATATATGTTCCTGATGGACCCACTGGACTGCGTCCTCCCATGGTGGCGTCGTTCCCTGCCTCACCTCCCTCCGAAACCGCCGCAGCATGTCCCAGTCCACAGGAACCTCTCAACAAATCCCGGCATCTCTCCAAAGGCCACTCCAGATTGTGGCATATGTGTTTGCGGGCTCCTCTGCGGTGTGTAACCGCGCTGTATCTTTCCTCGTTCGCCATTGCTGACCAGTGGCTCAGGTACTTATTTGGGATATCCTGAACAACTTACGGAACGACTATTCACTGTTGTTCAGACACAAAATGTCCCTCGCCACCGCGGCGTATGTGGTGTCCAGGTAAAGCAGAGCTAATCATGGGCACTCCCAGTTCGCTAACCAGAAAGCGAGCAGAATCGCCTCTTTGGTTTACACTCTGGGATTGACGTTGTTCACAAGTGAGGATTTAGCCGATGGCCACGAACACAGGCATTGACGCCGTTCAGCATATCCTTTATCTGCGTGCAACACCGCTTTCCTCGCGTTCAATAGCTTCTACCCAATCGCCGTATCATCCGCGGCCCTACTGTTCTTCTTCCGTGTCCGGGCAATATATAACAACTCGCGTGTCGTCACCGTAATATTCGGAGTCCTATGGCTCGCGGTCTTGGCGACGTCAATAACCGTCCCCGTCGGCGTTCGGGGAATTTCGGTCGGAGACCCGCCGCAGTGCCTCACGCTAGTGCGCCAAGGTGAGCATGGTGAGCATGGTGGATCGTCTGGGATCACCATCACGATCCACGACACAATCGTTTTCCTCGCCATCTCCTACCGGCTGGTCGCAAACTTCGCGCACGCGCAGCAGACGCGGGGAGCTCAGCTCAAGGAGCTTTTCAGTGGCGCAAGCTTGCCCGCATTCTCAAAATCGCTGTTTACTGACGGGCAAATGTACTACATGTGCGTCGTTGTCTCCGCAGCCTTGTCTCACAGGTTACTCAATCCTTCCCTCTTTCCCCAGGGTTACGGTGGTGAGCAACATCCTCACCACGGTGCTGGCGTACGTCCCGACCAGCAGCCCGCTGTACCACGCGATTCTGGTCATCCCGAACGTGACCCTGATGAGCATGATGGCGTGCCGCGTCTACCGCAACACAATGCTGGGACTCACGCGCGGCAGCGGCGAGGAACTTAGCTTGCCAACGCTCGCTAGTGGACGCCACTCCATTCAGATTAGCAGCGTGTACCTTGGCCCGCAGCGCCGTGGGACGACGGCGGGGGATGTGTCCCACTTCACTGGCGAGTTGAGTGGGGCGATGAACCTCACCCTGAAGGTGAACGATTCGGGCTTCTCGTCGGAGGTACAGGATGACACCGGTGTTGCAGCTATTTAATAACGATCCGATTAAGAAACCACTGTATTACTGCGCGCTGCATACATTATTCTTGACCATAATATGAAGATTGGACCAATCGGGCCGGATCGTACCAGGAGATGCTCGCTTTTCGAGAAGGAATTTGTCGTGGAGGTGAGGCTCACCCGTCAATCCGTCTCACCCTAACCATATAATAGTCGGATTTTATGAATGTGCAACGCTATGAATCGTGTACACTCTTTCTCTGCTCCTCGGTGCCATCGGTGAATAAAAATAATAATCCTCGGCGTCAGAAGAACAAAATGAGTGTCGTGAGTCGAGATCATGCGGATGTGATCCGCAGAGGCAGTACAGACGAGTGTGATGAATGCAGGCGCAGGAGAATATGTATGTTGTGAATATTCGAGTATGTCGTGAATAATATAATGCGTACGGTAGCGCCAGGAGCCCTAAAGTCGCAATGAATCGGCGAAGGGCGTCGGGCCCTTCACCACGACGAGGGCTAGGGCACGGTGCGTCTACATACGCCCGCGAAACTCGGCGCAGCATGTATATGGGAGCCGCGAGGGGAGGAGGGGAGATATGGAGTCCAAATTCTGAAGAACGATCGCGAGTTAGCGATCGAGGGAGCGCGCATGTAGTACAGCGGGGCGGGGTAGGCGCTTAGACACAATTAAACCAGAGAAGCCGGAAATATCGAGGACCACGTCGCTTGGGGCTCGAGTCGAGCCGGGGCGCACGCGGATGCGAGGTCAACTGGGCCCGGAAATCGAAATGCGAAAGGCAAATTAAATGGGCTTGATGTAGGGAGGGGACTGGATCGCGTCGGCAAGTGTGAGAGGGATGTCCAGAGCGGAGATGAGGCTGCATCGGCAGGAGAGCGTGGAGTTTAATGGATGGAGCGTAATGAGATGAGAGCAGGCCCGGCCGACGGCAGGAGGCGTGATGAGGGAGGCGTGAAGTGCGTGAGCACTGCGAGGGGCAGGCGGAAGAGGGTGGGTGTGTGGATGGGGATAGATCTTATTGAGTATACTGAGCAGGTGTGCGAAATATTCGACCTGCGGCGTGCGGATCGCAGGTAAACGAGCCGCGAAAGTGCCGCATCGGTGGAGGGAGTGCCCACGAGCCTGATAAGAGCAGCCGCGATTAACGGCAGGAGGCGTGGATGAGGAGCACATGGACGAGGGTTGTTAGGACACATATCTTATTGAGTATGCTGGATGGGGGAGCGAAGGTTCGACATGCAGGTGGCAGAGCATCAGAATGAGCCCCGAGAGTCGTGTGCATCGGTGGAGGGAGCGCGCGCGGCAGAGACGGGCATGAGAGGAGCGCGTGCAGAAGAGATGGGTGGTCGTGGACGAGGACGAGGACGAGCGGGGCTAACGATCCACACATATCTTATTCCGCATACTGGATGGGTGGAGGAAATATTCGACCTTGGCGTCAGAAGAACAGGATGAGGCGCAAAAGTTGCGCATTGGTGGAGTAGTGATGGAGGGAGAGTGGTGCGGTGGAGGGAAGGACGGAGCGTTAAGCGCACAGGCGCCGCTGAGGGCGGACGAGCTATGAACATCCAGCCTGCGTGTGTATCGACGGAGACCATCGCGGGAGGAAAAAGGACGCAGCGAGGTGGGGACGAGCAGCGTGAGGGGGCAGGCGCGGGAGGCGTGAAGAAGCGGTGGGTAGGCTTGAGATGCATCTCGTGGACAGGTGGGCAAAGTATTTGAACGGTAGTAGAGCATCGGAACACCAGAATGAGCCCGACGGAGGAGAGTAGAGGTGATGCACCGAAGTGGAGGGAGAGACGGCGCAGGAGGCGTGAAGAAGCGGCGGTGGGCGGTCTTGGATGAGAACGAGAGGCTTGAGGGCCAGCGTATATTGAGCATAGGCGGGCGAGATATTCAAATGGCGTGCGTATGATGTATCGCAGGAGAATGAGCCGCGAAAGTCGCGCCTCGGCGGAGAGAGCGCGGAGGCGATAGACGGCGGCGGCGTGGCGCGGACGAGGGTGAGCGGCGTGAGCAGGCGCGGGAAGCGTGAAGCAGCAGCGGAGAAGAGCGGCACCTGCCCTGCACGGGGAAGGAGTCGGCACAAAGTCGGCACGTCCATGATCATGATGACGAGTTGTACTTTGCGGGCTCGTCGGGGATGGCTAGGGCGCACGGGCACGTCCTCGGAGAGCGTCTCCGGCCGTCTCGATACCCGGCTTGATGGCGCGCTGTCATGAGCAACGAGGACACGCCAGCGATGATGAGGAGAGGGAGCGGGTCGGCCCGGGCTGGCAATCGCCGAGACAAACACACGTACATATGGAGAAGCCGGCGCTCTTCAACACAAGTTGACATGGTTTTCGCCGCACCGAGATCAAATGATGTATGAATGGAAATTCTAGCCGTTCGGACAGGTGCCGAGAGGAGAAACACAATAGAGGGTTGAGTAATGAGAGTCGAGCAATAATTTCGGTTTTCCGAATATTCCACTAGGTATAAAATCGAAAAAAAAAACTCGAAAAAAGAATTCAAAAGGGCAAGACTTCCCACACTTTCCCGAGCTTTCCAAGAACTTCAGAGGTTATCTGGAGCGGCATATTTGGAGCAGGTTGGATTGTATTCATGTCCTACATGGCTTGTGCGCAACATGATTTTTTACATGAGCTAAAATAAGAGTTTTGGGCTGTCTTGGCAGTATTGGCGGAATAAGTGAATGGTACCCCTGCCACTGGGGGCAAAGGCCAAAATAACTAGGTGTTATTTTGCCCGTATATTGTAGTTATTTTTCAAATGTGCAGCCAAAGAACCTGCAATTTACCTGTCCAGGATTTTGCCCAGATTTTTGAAATTTCCCCAGAATGTACCTGAAATACCCGGATCCCGGACATCATCAGGATATTAGCCAATGTTCCTGGAATATACTTACAAAATCCTGATCCCGGGATTTTCAAAAGTCCGGACTCCGGACTTTGCAAACCACTCACAACCAAACAATCCCCAAAAAGGGAATAAATATCTTATTCAGCACCTGCTATATAGGGAAATAAATACAGATTAATTGGTTCTAGCAGATCCCTTCATTGCAAGCAAGCATCATAAATAATACAATACTCCTGTACATAAATGTTTACCAAAGTATGTATACTTTGTACTATGCTGCTCCAAGTACTGATGCCTTATTCACTCACCTTGCCTTGTCTCTGCCACATTTGAGAATCACATTTTTCAGAGTACTGTACTGGTACTGTATTATTACAATCAAATAGTGTCAAATTTCCGATTTGGCAGTTCTACAACACAAAATTTTGACCTGACACCACCGGGAAAAAGCTTCAACAAATTCAACAAAAAAATCACTGCATTCAGCCACCTCCTAGATTGTCTAAACCCTAGAAGATCAAGATTCAAATGTCCGATGGAACATTCGCAGACGGTTGCCCACAACCACTCTATTTCCTTCCAGGACATCTGCTTGCTGGCCATTTCAAGGGGCTTGTAAACATCTTAATCTGGTGCAGGATTTATATAACAGATAAAAATGTGCAGTGCAGCAGGTTCTAGTGCACTCCTCTGGCATTGGATTGTTGCTGCTGTTGCTCGCTTTATAATTACTCTGACTTTGAGAACGTCAAGTCAACCCTCAAGTCGGACATCGAAGATGCAGGGTTCACCTGCATTTAGCTTCCCAAGTTCCATTGTGAACTGAACTTCATTGAGCAATGCTGGGGATATGCTAAACACATCTATTGGTTGAGCCCTGAATCATCTCGCTAGGATGCACTGCTTGAAGCTCTGGATGCGGTGCCGTTGACATCTATTCAGCGGTGAGTGGAACTTATTCTATTTTTTGCCCATTTCACATCTAACTCTCTCAAGTTTCGCCAAACGATCATCATGATTTATGGATGCATATCATAAAGGTTTAAGCAGATCACAGGCAGCATGGGCAGCCTGCAAGTACCCAGGTGATTGAACGGAATCTAGTTTACAATATTTGTCCGCTACCAATGGACAATCACCGCGAAATTGCTATAAAGTTACTCAGTTCAAATCCCCTCGCCATCTTTTTTTATATAAAGACTAAAGTACACTTAGAAGGTCTAGCTACAATATGTTCAACATATTTTTTTGATCCAAGTCACAAAGCTTTCAGCCTGCATTTATTTTGCCCATTTCTTCTGATTTGGACAAGGGTGACCTGATGTGACAGGGGTTGGTGGTGTGTGGATGACTTCTACCTTATCTCAGTCATATGACCCATTTTATCTCTGGTAAGTAATACAATTTATTTCAGGCTTAGCAATAATGAAGGACTTGCTTCAAAATTGTTTTTAGGGTTTATGAGTCTGAAAGTGACTTTTACTGTTTTAGGAAGTTGGTTCCCACGGTCCTGGGATCACTGGCGACCGCCGGTGATTGCAAACACGTGACATGTATTCATTTATTGAAGCTAGACCTTTTGATACACAAAATTTTGGCATTATCCTGCCCATGTGGACTTCCAGTGAAATTGGCCCACAGCCTCCTGTTGAAATTGACTGGATTTGATCACTTGGGTTCTGCAAAATTCTGAAATCAATCTCTGCATTTCAGTGGAACCGCCCTAGGAGTGAAAAAAGAGAAGTCAGCTTAATCAAATACTTTATTATCTTTACTTAAGCTCTGGGCGCTTTACACCACTTTTCAAACCTAAGATCCCTTCTAACTTATGTTCTGCCAGTCACAAATAATGCTACCCCCTACTGTAGCATATCGGTATACAATATATGATGGCTACTCCAGAACTTAAGTTCTAGTCATAAAACTTGAGATCAAATAGGAGAGTGAACTGTGCATAGAATTTGACTCCAGTCCCAGGGCTAGACATACAATCAACTACTCAAGTTGCAGACAAGGACTTCAGTTCTGTGAACTAAAGAACACTTCAACTCTGCCTGTGGACTAGAGTTTGGGCAGAAGTGGCGAGGACTTAAGTTTGCGCCGAACTTAATTTCTACCACGAGACTTCAGTTCCATGGATCAAACAGGCAAAGCAATTTCATACCTTTTTCAGTTCTGGGTCATCAATTTCACTGGGACTCGCCAAAACATATGCAAAGCTGAGACTGATGAGTGTCATCCATGTCGGGACTGCAAGAAGGCACACCATGAATAGCTTGTGTGCCACCCAGTGCAGTGGCAACGTGAGGGGCACTGAGGGCTGTCCCAGATGCATTGAGATTGATGCCCAGAACAGAGCTCACAGGCAATACAGAGCTGAAGGGTACTTGTAGTCATTGTCCAGCAGGTCGTAGTTAGATGGGAGAAAAGTTCTGGAAACCGGTCTTAAGCAGCAGAACTTAAGTAAAGCTGGGCTTATTTCATGCATGCTTAACCCAACTTTGTTAGTGATAAAATTACAAGGGATATGAGTTATGATCACATCAATGGTTATCTAATTAAGCCATAACATCCGAACTGATGGCAATCATCCAAACACTGATATACATCAAATACATCTTGGCTCACAGCTATGAGTTACCACAGGAGCCACCAGACCCCCCCAATCACAAATACCCCTAGTACTTATGTCTTGTGCCTTATAATATCAGGGCTAAATAATCACAGGTATCTCAAGCTTTTCAAACAGATCCAGAAATACTGGTACAGGTCAGATTTCCCACAGGTTGAAGCTTACTAGGCTATATACCTTTGGAGTAGATAGGACACCATATTTGCGCTCAAATCCAGGAATCCAGTATAGGGAGCTAAGAGCAGCTTATGGGAGTCAGTATCACAATTCTTGCCGCTATGTGTCCTGCTTGAACTCTGCAAATAAAGCTGGATCCCCAAATTTGAATACAATCTGTATGAATAGAGTTCCTTTCTTTTTAACCAATTTATGACCACAATGTCATTAGCAGGTCTTCCACAAGGGAAAAAAAGAACAACTTCTATTCTTTCAGGAGATCCATATTCAGGGGACAGAAACTTTGATGCAGATGATGAGGGAGAACCAACCCATCATGATCAACATAATGTGCAAGACTGGATTAATTCCCAGTCTCAGGTATTTTGGACCAGCTTTCCAAGTGTTTATCTACTAAAATATGTGTAGCCTGTACAAAGAGTATCAGGACTGCTTGGAGGTTCTGGAACCCACATCCCACCTGGGTCCCCAGCACTGCCAGTGCCTGACAATGCCAGAGATCGTGTTTCCTATTTCAAAGAACAGTGGCGTGCCTCTCAATATAGACGGCAAGTTTGGTAAATATTTGAGAAGATAAAAACTAAAAGGTGTTTATCTCTCTCCAGAGATTTACCTCCACATGCAAATCTCCATCAGCAGAACCGTGAAGCTACAGTTCCACCCACACAAAATGACCGGAATACTTCCTCTATTCATGAAGCTACACCTGCACAACAGAACCCAATGACAGTCAGTCCAGAGCAGCAGCCTTCACCTAACAACACTGGTCAAAGACAACATACCAATACCCAGGTACCTCATGTCTTCATTATATTTTATGATTGCCCAATCTTTTTTCAAGTTTGTGCCAGCTTCCCATGAAGACTTCAGGGATCTTTTGCGAGAAATAAGAGTGGGATTTAAACAAATCAATGAAAAGGGGAATAAGATCGGAAGACCAGAACAGCCTCCTCCTCCTCCTGGACATGCAGGGTTTCACAAGTCCAACCCTTTTGCAGGTCATCATGAAGATCACAATCCCAAACGCAGAACAGCTGTAGCATTGCAATTGGAGGTTAGTTTGCCCTCCTTAACTGAACAGTGTATTGACAAATGCATAGAAAATGATCCATATCCATCTTGCAACCCTTGTCTCAAGAGAGTTGCAGATATTCCCTAATGTTCCACCAGCAGAGCGGCAGGCCTATGAAAGAAAACTTGTCCAGCCTAACAATGCTGTTCTAGAAGCTGTCTCCCTCAATGACTTTCGTTTTGATGTTTTGGGGACACCAAGTTCTCCATGGAACAAATCAGCTGCTAGAGTTTTTGCAGATATCACAATCCAGCAGCTTTGCCTGCCTAACACATTTGAAATGTTCAACTCCATTCGGCGTGGTTTTAAAACCTACCTTGACACTATCATCCGGAGATATAAACTGTCGCTCAAACCTGAGGAGGACAAAAAGAAGATACGCTCAAAAAAGAATAGACAAACAAGGAAATATCAGGTACTCATATACTCTCCAGCTAATTACTGGCTAACAGTACTTTAGCTCTACCACAGGCGTAGATTTCTTGCCTACACATTCCCACCATTACAACCTCACATTGATATGCTGGAATCTCTCGGAGTGGATGGGATGTCCAGTGATGAGTCCGAAACAGATGGAAATGATCACATCCAGTACAAGATACTTGTTCCTGTTTGGAGGGCAAGTGTGGCCACAGCTTGGCTACGGATGTTTGACAGTCTCTATCATATTCTCCGTAGATCAGGAGATGTTCAGGCTCTTAGGGGGTCCTTTCCCCATCAACGGATATTAACTCAGCAAAAGAACAGCAAGAACACTTTTGTTCCTGGGCTGCCCATCAATGTGTATGATGCTAGCTGGATTTCAGGTGACATCCGAACCCAATATTCCCTCCGCCCATTGGCAGAAAAGTATGACTTCAGTCATGCTCCTGATATCATTCAGTAACCCCAATGACATTGTTACTTGGTCTGACAGCTTATACATCTTCCATCAAGGTTGGCTCTGCAATTTGGACAGGCCAAATGAGTGCCCCAAAATGGAGAGTGACTGTATAGGCTTGGAACACTGAGTGGTGCTTAAAATGTATTACATCACAAATATATGTTGGTAAAATCCTTTAAGCCAAAATTCAGTATAATCTTAGAGATGAGACCTCCCAATACAATACAATACAATACAATACAAGCCTAATAAATTGTGATCAAATTGTACTATTTTTTCAAACATGAGACTCCAGAGTCTTCTAATACACCATCAAAATTTGCTTCCTACACTTGAGTGCATTGAGAGGCAGGCAGATGTTGTAAGGGAGTGCAGCTGCAGCTTGCATCACTCCATCAAAAATTTAAGCACACTGGACTAAGGTTGGCAGTGTGTGAATTTTAGATGTGTACATGTTTGGGAGGTAATTGACTTCTTTGCAACTTCTGAAACGCTGAACCTACTTTCACACATAAAATGGCTAGTTCATTTTACACTGTCCTGGGTGGCAATACACCAGAAGTTGTTGACAGCCCGTAAGTTAAATTTGACCAAGAAACACATCTTTGACCTGATTAGTTTTCAGACCTTTTTTGACCAGGAGCATGACTTCTCCAATAATGCCTATCATCATCAAATGCACCAGCAGAGCTGAGGCCAATGCTGCACTTGATTTACACAAAATATTCAAGCAGAACAATCACACACAGGCTGACCATGAACCTGAAGTGTTTGCACGAGCCCTAGCAGACTCACTGCAGATTTCAGACCTGTTTGCTACATCAGGACCATTTTATGCAATATACAATGGCAAAACAGAGAGTGCCATCATTGTCAGAAACTAGTATGTATAGATTCCTGATTCATGCTGCAGAAACTCATCAATCAGTGCTGATGTGGAGAACCAAGTCCATGGTTACAGATGGGCCAAGTTTCACTGCTTTGATAATATCAAGGATGCCATTATCTATATGGTCCTGAAGGGAGATATAGAAAGAATGGAGATGCTAGGCTTGCTTGATACAACAAGTCAGTTACCAACTACCACCTCCACATCACTATGTTCTCATGATCTTTTTAGGCACTAATAAAATAAATAAAACTACAAGCAACGTCTTTTCTCATATCCGGGACTTTACTGGCATAATTGCCACAATTTATGGAATCACCACAAATACTCCCATTTATCCAACTCAGAAGATTGGTCGCCATGCTGGATATTATCTACTCTCACATGGCTACACTGCAGACACAATTGCAGACATCACAAAGATTTGGGCAGACAGTAATAACATAGACCAATTTGTAGAAACAATGGGAAGTAGGGGAATGCCTGCCACCGAAGTCAGGTGGCTATGGGACCTCATTCGTCATGATGATGACTGTGGGTCTTAGCCAGTTACTATATATGATATGTAGCCAATTCGCTGGTTGTGCATTGCACTTTTTCCCCCCCCAAGTCTCAATAGTGAATGATCTTCAATATCTCCTGAACATTTTTCATTGGAATGAATCTGAAAATTCCCATACAACATGCAATGTGAATTCCCTCTAAAGTATGGTGGGAAAATATATTTGATCTTCCCATCAATGGGGGATGCATGACTAAGCAGAAATGACACAAATCCCATGGGCAGCAGGATAAGACCGGCTGCTGTCAAGATTACACAAATTGACATCGCAGTGGAAATAAGCACAGGAAAAATCAAGAAAATTTCTGTCAGTTCTCGCTTTGTATAATTAATATGTTACTGCTGCAGCTGTTTACCGTCGGCAGGGTGGCCACAATTGAATTTTGACAGTTTGACAGCACCATTGTCTTCGATTTGCCACCTAGCTCCGCCTGTTCCAGGCCTTCTGGCCCTATCAAACAACTTTTCACCTGTGTCATGAAACATGTCACGACTAACCCCAACATGGGCACAGGTTCTTCACTTTGCTGGATATATTTTGGTAACCGAGGCAGTCTAGAAGACGGTTCGTGCACGGAGCGCAATGGCGGAATACAGTCTGGCTAAATATTCTGGCCATCCCAGAATATAAGCAGACGACAATAGTTGCAACAGCGACTACAACAGCAACTAATGAGGACACATAGGAGGACAGGAATTGGTCCTGAAGCATGTTACAGACAATAGGTTTCCAAAGGACAGTGGAAACCAATTGCAAGGAATTTACTGTATAAGTGGTAGATAGAATCATGTACAGTAGATTCTATCTTGTCTATTCTCAGGCCTTACTTTGGCTGAGCTTGGGTAGACACCTTGATTCTCACCAACTGTGGGTTAGGCATGATGACCTACCTGGATACAAACCCCGCACTCAACCTGACTCGAGCTCTCTGAGGATAGTGGAGGAGCACAGGAGCTACGGCTAGCGTGTGATTAGCAGGGATACTGAGATCTGGCAAAGACAGAGAGGTTTACACAGTCCTGGCAGGTTTGCTGTGGTGGAGATCAGGCTCTCCTCCACACCTGCCTCATGACTAATATTGACCAACAGTGCCATGTATATGCGTGGTGCAGTACACATCATTTTCATTTGATAGCCTTGCAAATGGCTTTCTGACCATCTAATAATAAAGGGAAATCAGTCTTGGACACTTATAGTCCATTTATGCTATTGGAATAAGTGCTTTATTATGCTTTGGAGAATTTATGACCCTCCTAGATGCCATGCTATTTTAAAAAGAGCTTTGATGAATATTGTCACATATAGGTACTCCTAGGGGTTCAAAATACAGTGTTGTGACTCACAGCACCTGTAACTGATATTCCACAAATTTAGACTTGCCTCTGGACTAATTTGATCTCAATCTGGAACAAAACCGGAACTCGTACTTATAATAATTTGGTTTGTCCATAGCACTGATCTGAAAATTGCAATAGGGAGAGCCGACAGCACACAGTGTGGCACCTATCGGAGCTTGAATTTGGGATCAGTGGCTGCAAGCCGCTAGTACAGTAGCCACTCCGCTGGCACTCCTCCTTATGAGTCCCTCCCCATGCAACCTCCGGTTGACTCCTCTCAGCCCTGGTGGAAGTTGCGGAGCAGCCTGAGCTCCCTAGTCGGCAAACACCGAAGGATTGATCCGAAATCGCAAAAGAAAAACTTTTTCTTTTTCTCCTAGCTCCTAGCTCTTCTTTTCCTGAGTATGTAAATAGGTGCAATTGTACAACCCCAAAGTTCATTGGTTTCTCTCTAATGGTCATGCTTAATTTCATTTCACACAGCCACTAAGAAGTCCCTCCACATTTTTCGTCGTTAATAATTTCAGGTATGCCTGGAGAATGTACATAAGTACTCATAAATACTTCAATTGTTTCTTCATAACTGGAGATAGAACTGCTATTTTCCCTCCAGGGAATGTATGTGTGGAAGAATTTTGCATGCAATATTTGAGCCTCCAGTAGTCTTGAGAGGCTGAGGAATAAACGAAATCCAAATCAGCCACTGATGGCTTGTTGATAGCACCCCACCCAAGCCCTGCCCTCTTGATTTTTTTTTTCCAAAGTGACATTATTTTTGAAACTTGCAATAAAATGGGTGTTAGGATGTGAATTAAATGGCTCAGCATTGTTGAGATGCACATTATATATATGAACTTAAACATGAAAAAACAAATATGCACTATCCCCAAACCAATGGTGCTTATGCGACCAGTGCTTTGGACAAAATTGAGGGGCTGCCATCCAAGCCCCCTACAGCGCCAGAATTGATGTGGGCAGGAGCAGGGAGACCGAATGTTGAGCAAAAAAAATCAGATCAGTGTTGCCGTGATGAGAGCATGAGAAAGCCGTTATGGGAAGTCCGAAAATGGAATAAATAAATAAATAAATAAAGTCGGGTGCCACTATGCAGCACACCTGCATAGGAAGATGATGGGGTGTAGAGCACAAAATGGCAGGGAGACAATAAGAACTCCCAGCGCAACCACAAAAACTTGAATAAAACATGGAATAAACCGCTGCTCGCCACCTATGGGTCTGTGCGGATGTGATTGATGCCTGATCCCGACACCCGATGTCTGGACGGTAAGGAGGTGGTGGGCTGTGCTTGATGGTATGGGAATGACCGTGGCCAGGTGGCCGATGGGACAATGGCCTGTCAAATGTCAAAAATCAACCGTGGCCATCCTGCCAATGGTAGGCTGTTGGTTCACCCACAGGTGCGAAATACCAAAATTTCCAGGAGCCAGATCACTTCCCCATTAAAACTGCCTCAATGTTTCAGCCAGTAACACACAATCTGGTTTTTGTTCCACCTGCATGGAGAAATACTTTGAGATTTGATGCCATCACACAGATCACTGGAGACCGCCAGTGATGGTGATCACATGATCTTGTCAACCTCCTCAACTCTTACAAAGCCGCTGTACAAAGGAATAGTTCTCACTTTTTCTCTAGCAAGTTCTTGTTGCTTACACATTTGAAATTGAATCAATAATACACAAGTCTATATATCTTCTCTCCAAATTTACTCTGAGCTCAAAAGTAAAATCTGCCCGATGGTTTTATCCAGAACCTATTTGAAAAATGCTATCCCATACCAGGAACGACGCAACTCTGCAGGAGGAGGGCTGTGGAGACAGGTGTTGTGAATATGGGAAAAATCAACCTGATAAACCATATACCATTCTGGCTTAAAAGTGGTAACATCCAAGCTACCCAGTAAGTCTCTGTGGGCCCCAATATTGCTGAATTTGTATTCCACTCCCAACTCTGGGACAGTTTGTGAATTGTGATTATGGGGGCATGTGTCATTCTCGTCCTGACAAATGCCCTCTGTGCACTGAATTTGATCGCCCAGAACATATATAGTCACAGAGGCTAGCCGAGGCAGTTGCAGATGAAGCTCCCTGATCTGAAATGTATACTCCCCAACAGGAAATAACTCTGTGACAGCCTTGGGTTCCATGGAGAAATGGAGACGGTACTCTTGAACCCTAAGACATTCAAGTTTTGTCATAGACACAATGAATTCCGAGTAATGCGCCTGGATTCAGTCTGGTTAAACTATTTTATAGAGATATTTGACAGTGCTTACTAAGCATCCACCCAGCTCAATATTGAGATTCACAACATTCGGAAAGGCTGAAGCCAAACTGGGAAACAGGTTGGCAGAAGCAGGATAGCATAGTTTGGGGATTTCCACAGCCCACATATCTGCATCTAAGCCATGCAGATCCAGGGTGGTTAAGAATAGATAGCTCCCCGAGGTTAACTTGTCTAGAGTTGGACTCTCTTCTGTCTCGCTGAGGTTGCCTTCATAAAGGAAGGTTAGACCCAGCTTGTCCAGCCTCCTTCCCTGAGCAGATAATTGAACACAAATATCTGTCTCGCCTGTGAATGAGTGGAGTTGGGGTAATATCTGACAGGATTGAGGAATAACCGTCCCACGGACATCCAAAGTGAGATGGGAAAGTGTGGTGTGGGCCTCCAAGAAGGAGAAAATATTGGTCATATCATGGTGATCAGAGGGGCCATTGGCACAGCCTGGCACACAAGATTCCGACATCTTGAATGATTTTAGATGAGGAATATGAATAGTGTTGAGTGTGTCCACAATATTTTCCCTATAGGCTGCTTGGATATCATGGTCACAAAAGTGGCACCACAATCTCAGATCCAAAGCCTGGAGAAAAGATGATCCTGAGAGCATTTGAAGGCCCTCCCCTAGTTTGATGATATCACTGCCCTCAGCCAGATCACCTAGGAGAACTAAATTTAGTGAAATATATATATCAGAAACAATGCTTACCTTCAAAAATTATAGAGAACCCCAATGTTTCAAGGTTTGGGAGTTTAAAGAACTACTCTCAGTTAGTTCAAAATTCAGAGGGAAGTGAGAGACCCTGTTACATACATCCATTTGGCAGTCTGATGCAATTCTCTGTGTAGTTATGACCAGCTCCTTCAAGTTGGAGAATATGTGGCACTGAGAGAGGGTGCTGCCTAAATGGCAGATTCCACCAGGTGACTGGACATGCAAAACCCGCAGAGGGAGTCCACCCTGCTTCTGAGGCTGGGGGAGGAGTTCATACAGTTTTAGGAGTGCTGTAGCGGTGATTTCGTCATCAAGGTTCCAAGTGTTTTCTCCAAATTGCTGCTCTTCATCATCCTTGAGCTGAAGCTGATTTGCAGCTGTATCCAGGCTCAGCTTCAGGATCATATGTGCAGGGTGGTGAGCATCTGCATCATTGATACTGTCCATGAGAAGAAGGGAAGAATAGAAGTCTAATGGGGGATCTATGACTTCCTGATAGAGGTCGCGGGTGAAGGTTGCATGAAAGGCCTGTGATACCCCGCAAAGGGAAGAAATTGTTGATCTGGGGCAGCTGGAGGATATAAGACCTGATATCTCCAAGGGTATATTGAAGGGTGTCAGAAGAGGACAAGGACGAGCACTGCGGGGATTCTGATGAACAAGCACTGCTGGAAGGTGGAATAAGGGCAAAGGCTTCACAGTAGACTGGTACACACTTGTGACACCAGAATGGTCCATGATCTGAGATAAAGATGCCTCTATCAGTTTGGACATATGTATATAAATTATTATGTGTTACCATGACCAGTGAATGTGTGAAGTTCAAGATGACAAACAGCAACAAAGAGAAAATTCAATTTGGGTGGATCACATAATCATCTAATCAAAATCAAGTCACTTCTTAGCTCAAAAAAGAAGGTGTACATGTGAACCCTGTGAGTTTTGTTGAACCCAGCTTATGCAATATTTCAGCATTTTATTTCTGCTCCTGACCCATTTTTGAACTCATCTGGACACAGAATCCATGGATTGGAGCTTCCAATGCTGTTTCATAACCCTGGCACTTACATGTGAAAATTGCGACCCCGTGATTTTCAGTGAACCCAGCTACTGCAATATTTAAGTACTGTATTCCTACTCCTGGCCTAGTTTTTTGAGCTCATCCACACCCAGACTCCATGGATTGGAGTTTCCATTGGTGCTTCATAATCCTGGCACTTACGCATGAAAATCACGAACCCCCTGATTTTCGCTGAACCCGGCTACCGCAACATTTCAGTATTGTTTTCCTACTCCTGGGCCATTTTTGAGTTCATCCTGACCCAGACTGCATGGACTGGGGTTTCAATTGGTGCTTCATGATCCTGGCACTTACGCATGAAAATTGCGAACCCCACTATTTTCGCTGAACCCAGCTACTGCAATATCTAAGTATTGTCTTCCTGCTCCTGGCTATTCTAGAGCTCATCTAGACCCAGACTCCATGAATTGGAGCTTCAATTGGTGCTTCATAATCCTGGCACTTACACGTGAAAAACACAAACCAACCGAGTTTCGCTGAACCCAGCTACTGCATTATTTCAGGCCCAGAGGAATTTTATTCCTGCTCCTGGCCTATTTTTGAGCTCATCCAGACCCAGACTCCATGGATTGGAGTTTCCATTGCTGTTTTATGATCCTCGCACATACACATAAAATTACCCATCCTTTGAGTGTTGCTGAATCCAGGTACTGCAATATTCAAGTATTTTATTCCTACTCATGGGCCATTCTTGAGCTCATCTGCACACAGATTCAGGCTTCCAATGCTATTTCATAACCCTAGCATTTATGAAAATTGCCAACCCAGCCATTGCTCTTAAAATATTTCAGTCCCAAAGGCATTTTATTCCTGCAATAATGTGCTCGAAGTAAAGCCTAAACTGCTCAGTTCACATTTTTATTAAATATTACACTGGATTCTGTATTGCGCACCCATAATATGGGTCGTTTTTGGGCCCATGGCCAACTGAAAATACAGTAGAAACCATCCCCTGAGGTTCTCCAATTCGTACATAATATTTGTTTTTGCAAAACCAGCAACATTATATTATATATCTGAGCTTCCCCTTACCCTCAAACACTGACTGGTTTATAATTATTTCCACAGTTCTGTCCTCTCAGCTACTTTTTGTATACATATTAGCACTGCATTCAGCCACCCCATAGATTGCCGAAATCCGAGAAGATCTGAGACAGGTCTAGATCGGCTGAGATGATGTCTATATGGACCTAGTTGGCTAGACCTGTCAAGTACCCGTCATCTGCCGAGACCCTCTGAGATGGGTCTATGTAGTATATGCCGCCAGTTGAGCTGGCGTTGAGGGCTGCCTAGCCATGTAGAAAAAGTGTGTCTAGCCCGCTTAGACTCACCTCCGCACATCCTCCTATCCATGGCTGTCTAGCCACCTCGACGTGATCTATGAATAGGTACATCACAGATTGTCGCTGTGATTCTTGTCACATCAATACTTGGGCTTGAGCCACTGCATGTGCATGGCAATGAGTCCATTGCACCTGCGGCGCTCAAATTAAGTAAAGTTGAAACCAATGAATTTAAATTTGGCTCCGGCTTAACAAGTTGCAACAAAATCATTTTGACTAGTGTACGCATTGCCTTTGTACACTTAGATAATTCTTGGGCCTGGCGTTCCTGAGCAGGACCGTGCCATGTAATTCTACCTACCTACCTACCCAGTTGGGTCAAAGTAAATAAATGTGTCTAAGGAGGAACAATACCATCATTTCGAACTTGGCAGCAGTTGTCAACAACCATCATCTCTGGCAGATCTACGTTGAGTTCTACACAGCACTTCTTGAAGCCTTCGAGGACCTCATGCTTCTCTGCAGGGGATGCCGACTGATAAAAGGGCTGCAAAAAATTATAGATGAGCTGGCACGGTGTGGAGAATTTAACTAACCCATGCGACGATCTCATTGCCTTCATTTGAGAAGCTGAGAGTACTCTTCACCAATTTACTGCGGGCTTTGGATGAGTCAATGAAAACCCATTTTATTAAAATACAAGAAATACGTAGGCTCAGATTTCGAAGATATTCGTCGGACTCTCGCTATGTGTGCGTTCAACAAAGGCCATATATACCTCCCGGATCATATCATCAGTAATAGAGGTGTCGTTATACCCTTCTTCAATGGGAGAAGACAAGGGCTCCAAGGAGGGTGTTGAGAATGGCCCTGGAGTCACATTGGCCTTTGTGCAGCTTGAAGATATTGCAGGGAGTGTTCATGAACACTCCCTGCAATATCATGATACTCAAGCAGATGCAACCCTATTTTTTTTTGCGTGAGTGATAGACGTGTTAAATCATATATTGAATCTCACATCTAATATTTTCTGCAAGACCACCAGGTGTACTCAATGGCCTCAACTCGATAATTAAGTCAAACAGGTCCTGAGCAACGGCGCAGTGGCTGAAGAAATATGGAATGCCTCCTGGAATAGATGTTACTGTCTGTGCACGCGCAAAAATGATTGCTGACTTACTCGGAATTTTCCAATGCTCCAAGTCTTCCAAAATTTCTGGCTCGTTGTTGCAAAGCAACCATTCTTTGGCGTTGTAGAACCTGCATCTGGTATACACGTCTTATAGCATAATTGGAACCTCTGTTTCTTCCCAACAGTCCATGAACCTCTCGCGAGCCCGTAGCATTCCAGCTGTCCCGCTTCACATCTGTAGAACCACAGTGGGGACAGGTTCTGAGGCTGTCTTAATAAACAGGGTGTATGATATTGATAAGGCAAAGATATGTGGTTTCCGTTTTGATTTTTCCCCTTCTGAGCCTCGTGTTGTTCAACGACGGCGGTAAGAATCTCGGACCGTAGATGGGAATTCCAGACCTCAACGCCCGTTCTGAACTGATCTCGGTTGAGCCTTGAGGAACTGCTGGCACTCTGGTTTCGCGGTGCAAGAACAGAACAAATTCGGCGACATTTGCCTCCCACTCAAGCTGGGGACGGTACCCACTCTGTTTCCTAGCTTCAATCCATCCATTGAGCCGCAGACAGACCTGGACAGTATATCCGTTGGCGGCGCCAATCAATCCAGACAGTATATCCTACACTCTCTTTCCACTTCATCTCGATTTTTTTGCGCTCCGGTAGGTTGGGCAGCCACAAGAATACCGAGAATAATTGGCGGGTCGAATGAGGCTGTTGACAGGTCGAAAAACCAGATTTGACGTGCTGCTGAGACAAGATGAAAAGAGGAGGTAAAAAAGGTATCTGATAATTTACCTCCATGACTCCATGCCGATCACGTCTTAGGGTGGCGTTTATAGCGCGCGTCGGGGGAACAAATTTATGGATCGATGTGATATGATCTGAAGGGCAATTCTTGAAAACCTCAGTCCTTTGAAATTAGCTAGAAGTGTTGAGTTGAATCATGAATCCAAGTCAAAAAGGTGCAATAAACTCTGTTCAATAGTCCAGAAAAACACTAACTAGATCTCGCGAACCATGAAAGATGTGCCAAGTCTTTGCACAGCTGATGGGATCAGTTGCGCTTGCACAATGAATGCAGATATAACTGCAGAGACTGCACTAAAATCAAATAGGCTAGCAAGGATTGAACTGAGAGAGAGTTCAAATGAACTCCCGCATCCCAAAGCAATTCATCTCCATTAACATGGCCAGAAGAAAGTTGGTGACATGGCTAGCCGATGTTTCCTGTACCTACCTACCTACCTGGGCATCAAGTCGCCTAAAAGACCAGACATCTGACACCCCTTCAACAAATCACATAGATTCTCACAGCAACAAGCGGAGACTCGGTGATGTCAGCACTCTTGGCATTAAAATTAGGCAAAATCCTGGAACCGTCACTGAATGTGTTGGCCTGGAGTTTCAAATATTGAATTTTTAAAAAAATCGGGGCGGTGTTAGACACCACTGGCGGGGTTTGTAGCCTTGCAAGTGGATGCTTTACTTGGAATTTGGGCCTAGCTACTAGGTTTTGGGAAGAAAAAGGCTCCGTTCACACCTATTCAAATACAGAGCTCCGCAAGTATGCATATACATGTACACCGCCAAAGTGTCGAAATGTTCCCAGCAGCTGGCCGACTCAGGTTGTGAGCATGTGTGGCAAAAGGTGCACGCAGGTGGTAGTGATGTGGCTGCCAGCTGCAAGGTTCAGGTAGTCTTACAGCTGGCCTTGAGCTAGCCAGGCAGGTATCAACCATGTTCCTGCACCAGCTGCTTTCAACGTACCAATAATATTCCGATTAATTTATACATGCCTAATAGGAAAGCTCGCGCTTCGCCGGCGCCACCCTCTGAAAAATTGACATTCGGCGCTGCCGCTCTTTCCGCTGTTTATCACTAAAGGTCCTTTCGTGATGATGGAAAAACTAGCATCGACCGCCTCAGCTTCATCGACTGCCTCAGCTTCAGTCAGCTTCCTCCGCTGCATTTAATTTGTCCCTTGCAAGTGATACCAAAATGATATGCCCCCCCAGCTTCATTTGTTGTCAATTCGTCGTGTTGATCCTTGTCCATGAGCTAGCGCCTTTTCGTAACAGGCCAGGATCAGGACCAGCCTGGGGCAGAAGGTGGTCGTTGAGCTGTTATTTTCCTGGCTCCGAGAGAATAAACGGCATCGGCATGAGCCAAAGCATGAGTGCCGAAAGATTCAAGCCAATCGCCGAACAAGTCCGATCGGGGTCCAACGGTGACACGTGCACAAACAACGACAATGTTGGTCACTCGTCTTTCTTTCTTCCCTCTCCCATCCCCTCCTGTGTCTGCGAGGGTACCCTTTCTGCCGGGAGTCGCATTTCTCAACAAGCCTCTAGCTCACTCTCCCCATCCATGCAACCTCAAGCCATAGATAGACATATCCTCCATCTCGTCAACTTTGCACGCTGTCTTCAAGTATTCCTTTCAGCCTCCTCAATGACTTTCAAGGCCTTACAAGCAGATTTGCAACCGAGATGCTCAAGCACAGAATCTTCATCTCCTGGGTTTTTCTGCTCAAGTCATCATTCTCAATGTGGTCCGCCGTTTCACTGGTACCATCTCCTGCACTCCGTCGTATTCTGGCCGTATGTGGCTACTTTTTTCTCCAGCTGAGCAAATGTCTGCACTTCTTCGTGGCCGTGTCACTTTCAACCCCAAGCATTTGTCAAGCGACCTCGCTCCCTCAACTCCTCAGGTCCTAGACCAATTGCACTGTCAAGCGCAACCAAAGGTCCCAAGCATCTATTTATGTTTTTACTGGAAGATCCATCTCTCCTGGCTCTCCCGTCTACTTGCACTCCGTGCTACGTCGCGCTTTTGGTCATTTGTGGCTCTTTGCCTTCCTTTAGCGCGGTACATATTTGGGAAAAGATGTGGGGAGAATAAGCTTACCAGGAGCACCAAGGGTTGCGAGACTTCGGTAGCTTGATTTAAAAGAGCGCAGGTGGCGCTGCACGCCGCGTGCGCGTCGGGGGAACGTTGATGGGAGCTAGGAGAGACTGCATGGCGCCGAGATGTTAAAGAAAAAAAGGCGCCGCACGCATCGGGCGACGTTGATGAAAAGAAGGACTTCGCGAGAATTCGATATATTGAATATTTAAAAGCGCGGCGGCGCTGCGCGCCGCCTATGCGCCGCGGGAAGATGAGGGTTGGAGGGCAGTTGGTGGGTCTTGAAGAGAAAAGGCGCGTCGGGAGATGCCGAGGGGTGAAGGACTTTGCGGGAACTCCGGATCTTGAAAAGAAGCGGGCACGGCGCTGCCAGTAAAACCACATCGGCTTGTTCATTTTGGTAGGTAGACTGGCACTCGATTTGTGCTCCTCCAGCACGCTTTATAATTATTTCAACGTGACTACAATCAAGGAGGAAATATTGGGACGACCTTTGTGTGCGTCAACGCTGATCATAACCCTACAAGACACATTCAGGGCCGTCGTGTATTATTTTCGAACGCAAACGTAGATTGAGTGAATCACAAATTCGTTGGCATTGAAGGCGAAGCAATTGATACCGTGTTTCGCTGCAATATTGACGGTGGACGCTGACGTTTGTGGAGTCAATGTTCAATATTTAACTTGGTCTTCATTTCGCGGACCTAATATCAGCTCAATGTCAAGAAGCATTTGCGCCTATGAATTTTTGCTGTCGTCACGGTAGCATCGCCATTGATGAAGGAGTAGCGAGGGGATAGGTCCAGTTTGCTTTCTAAAGTCCAACTATTAGGCGTATGTGGCAAAATAACTTGAAGGGCCTTTGTTTTAGCTGGACGGTTACGCATCTGAAGTGATAGAAATAAATGTAGGTGCAAATATGGCATCGGAATATACTGACAGTTCGAATATTTCTAGTTCTAGCTGACAGACTGGGGAGTCACCAAAATGAAATCACCCTCATCGTAAGCAGGATAATTCTGGTTTTGAATGTGTTGGCCACCTGCCATATAGCTCGTGCCGCCGGCAACTGCACCAGAACTTCAAGCTGTGGCAGCCTCAATTAAGAGAATCGTCGCAACCTGTCGAAATCCTAAAATACCCGGCGCCATGATTTATTCGATATTAGATGAGTTCATGACTTGAATCGCGAGGGCTCACAGTTCGGTAACAAAAGCAAGCGCTAGCCAGCCAAGAGTTTATGGACCTGAATTTGTTGCAGCTCAGCGCCTATCGGTTTCTCTAAAAAAAAGCGTAGGACAAATTATGTGACTTACAGGCTAATATGCTGAGAATTTCCGACATGGACCCGAGTCGAGTGCTCAAGTGAGCACCGTGTCCCCATGGCCTCGCAGGCTGGTCGTCTTTGTTCGTTGTGGTGGTGGAAGGCAAAAGCCGAGCTTATCTAACAACTCCGCTTGTGGCTTTTTCTTTCTGTAACCGCAATGGTGTCAGTGGATTTTCTGTTCGACCTCTCCCAGACGTCGCTGCTGGTCTCTCTTCTCTCCATCCTATTCAACCCTGTCGCATGGAATATTGTAGCTCAAAATGGTGACTTTTCACTGGCGACCGGAATCGTGGATTTCAGGCTCACACCTGTTGTCGCAGAATACAGAAACAAAACAATTACAAGGCTATTCGGGGGCAACGCGCGCTACGGATGCTACTTCCTCACGATCCTCATATTTTCCTTTGGAATTCTGCGCGAGTCCCTGTGCGTTCGACGCGTTTTGCGCGGCCGCGTAACCTTCGAGGCGTCAGGTACCACCGCGCACTGACGGACCAGCCGCACCACGCCATTCTTCCAGCGCCCTTTGACATCGTCGTTCCTGTGCTCTTGTTCTCCATCGGCCAGACGTTCATCGTCACGTCTACCTGGGCGCTCGGAGTCACTGGCACATTCTTAGGCAACTACTTCGGTATCCTAATGGACCATCGCGTTGAGGGGTGCGTTGTGCATTGCAGCACCTGCTTCGTTGCTGACCTCCTACCCTGTAGCTTCCCGTTCAACGTCCTGCACAACCCGATGTATGTAGGCAGCACGATGTGCTTTGCCAGGACCGCCCTGTGGTACGCACGTTTCGCGCTCCTTTTTAGTGGATTTATTTTGACTCTGTATAGGTACGAGCGCCCTGCGGGACTCTTCATAACACCCTACGTGTACATCGTGTACATAGTGGCGCTGCGTTTCGAAGGGTACGTGGACACCGTTAATTCACGAATCAACGCTGACGGCCGCAGGCCCTTGATATACTCTAGACGCGGGGCAGCCAAGAGGAAAACATGATTTTAGAGATACCTAAGAGTCCCACGAGGACCCCAGGCTGCACGACACCACGCTGGCTTCAACAGCTAAATCTCCCTCTAGATATTACTAATTATCAAGAGAATAATACAAAGTACAGTATCACTAGATTTTGGGCTCGTCCGTAAACTCGTAGCCCTGCACGACTTTGTCCCAGATCGCTCGGGTGTCGACGGTCGTGCCGAGCCTTGATCCGAGCAAAAACGCGCCGCTCAGTTTTCTAGAGAAGCGGACACATGAGTATGCGGGTGGCCCAATTCTTGAGAAACACCCACCGATTCAAGCTGTACGTCTCCTGTGGGGGCTGTGTGAGCCGATGCCGTAGCATAACCGGGATCTGCGCGCGGATCTGCGCGGTGATGTCTGCCCAACCACTGCTCTGTCCGAACGAGAACGGCTGCGGCGTGGCGGACTTGAATGGCGTTGCCAGCACCATTGAGTTGACATGTGCATTGAGCATCACCTGCGGCGATGACCGTTAATGTCGGTCGGAGGAATACTACAAAAGCAGAAACAACGAACCTGATCCTCCTCGCCGGTGAGGTAGCCGAGCTTGAGGCTCCAGGTAACACAGGCCTCGCGGTCCTCCTGTGCTGCGGCCTGCAGGAGATGCAGCCAGCGGTCGATGAACTCCTTCGAGTGCGCGCGCGTCGCGCCAAAGTCGATCAACTCCACCTGCCGTGTGTGCGCGTTCCAGAGGAAGTTGGACCAGTTCGGGTCCGTCTGCATCATGCGGAACTCGAAGAGCTCTTTTAGACAGAGCTCGATAATTCGCGCAGCAATCTGGAGCGTTAGGCGCCGGTCAGCGCACGGTTTATAGAAAAAGTAGATGAACATACATCATCGCGATCTGTCTGCGGGAGGTGCGCAGCATCCGCCTCGCCGACGCTCATGCCACCCATATACTCCATCACCAGCACGCGATCAGTGCTCCCCTCCCACACCCACGGGACCTTGAAACACGGGTCGCCGCCCAGATACTCGCGCGTGCCAAAGGCGCGCAGGAAGGACGCTTCGCGGGTGTAATCACACTCGTCCGCCAGCTCCGCTTTCATAACCTTTCGCCATACCCAACTCAGCAAACACATATCGCTCCGGAGCGTGCGCCCTCACCTGCATGGTGATCGAGGAAGAGGCCCTTAGGAAGCAGCCGGCCCGCGGTCAGGATGAGCCTGATATACCCCAGGTCGCGATCGATCGACGTGGCAATATCGGGGAACTAGATCTTCACCGCGACACACGCGGCAGCACCGGTGGGCGAGAGCGCTGCCGCGAGTGTGGCTGTGTGGACCTGCCCGATGGAGGCGGCGGCGAAGGGCACACGGTCGAATGCCATGAATGCGCTGGCCCAGTCAAGTCCGAGAGATTTGGTGAGGACCTTCTAGGATGGCGTCTGAGACAGGGGGTGGGGGTGGGGGTGAGAGTACCACTAACCTCCATTTGCCAGTCCGGTATGTAGTGAGCACTGTCTTGTACCCGGCGGAATATCTTGTCGATGTCGGCTGGGAGGACATGCATATCTTTAGGAGAGGAATGAGCGGCCACATACAGGTCCGGGGAAGTTTGTGGTGCGTGAGCACGGCGAGGCGAGGTGAGGAGCGGCGCTCCGCGCCGCATCTGGCTCGGAGGATGCAGGAGGCAGGTGGTGCGCAAGGCCGTAGGTTGAAGACGAAAGAGCGCAGGTGATGCGCGAGAGGGTGCGGTCGCGGGGACCCGAAATTTAGAATAAAAAAACGACGCGATGGACTACCTGATGTCGTTCTTCGAGAACTCGTCACCTGTAGATTATCAGTATAAAAAACAGTCATCGGTATTGGCACGTGAAGCAAAGAAAAATCGGCGCAGCTCACACAGCCAGGAGACGAGAAGCCCAGCGCTCTTGTGTAGCTCTAAAACCGTTGATTGCAAGCACATGTAGGCCGAGACCGCATTGGTGTGGGGTGCTGTGGAACCGTCGCGGATTGCGCAAGATATCCTTGTTGTTTATCTGCGGCTTTCGAAACACACAACGGTCACGGCCCACGTGAGCCTTTCCGTGCTTCGTCTTGATCTCGACGCGTACTTTCCTCTCCTCTAGCTAGCACTCAGCTTCTGCTGCCTTACCGTATCCAGCTTCTATCTATGCCGGAATCTCAGGTGTCCAATGCGATGGCCCACCAGGTCCAAACGGGGCTGAAAAGAGAGGCTCGCAAGTCTAAAGCCTGGCCTGAAGGTGCGTACTAACTGCGTGCATATCTCTCGACCTTGGACTTAACCATCATCTACCACATTTCAGGACATCTAGTGCTGTTTCCCCGTACTTTTGCAATCGGAACAAAGACCAAATCCTACACCACACTGTCAGTAGATCGCGGCAACTACGAAGATGCTCAAGAGCCACAACCCCGCGAGGTAAATGTACACGACGCGTGTCGGATCCCCAAAAATTCCGACTGGGGTTACTTGGTCAACAAAACGCTAGTTGACGGGCCAGTAAACATCGCTGTCCGTGGAAAGTGTATCGCCATCTCAGCTGGCTTTGTGCGTTCTCGAAATTTATCTTTGGAGCAGCAAGCTGACCTGAAAGCTGGAATTCTAGCGTGCTCTGGTCTGCCACTTCTCTCTGGAAGGCAATCTTCGTATCATGTCGCGCTTCGACTTCGAGGACATTACATCTCGCTGCATTCCTGGCAGCAATGGGAGTGTACACAAGGCTGCTAAGATGCGGACCTTTCCTCTTCCTCCCCGCTTCATCGAGGCCTGTTCTCGCCCTGATTTGGAGCGTATTGTCAACATCCTAGCGGCAATCGTGACGAAGACTCAGGCGATAGTTATTACCGACTTCTCACGCATGACAAGACTCCATGTTGTCAGCTCTACCCGTATCTTTGAGGCCACGGATTTGGCTCCAGCATCGGAGGTACGGGGCTTCTACTATATTGGTATCTTGGCTGAATGTTCCTGAAGGCCTGGATGACTCGTCTCTGGACGAAGTTTCCGGGTGGTCCTGATTGGGTCTATGAGCGCAAAAGTGCATTGGCTTACCTTGATCGGTGGCAGGAAACTGTGATCGCAGAGAACGACTGGACTCCGATTATTGTCATATTGACCATGGCAAACGGTCCTGCAGGCGGTGTTGGCAAGCAACTTGCGAATGACCTACTCTATGAACTGGCGATACACCCAGACATGCCCAGCATCGAGCTTTGCTCTAGCCCTGAACTGTACGGAGCGCTTCGTAGCCATCTCCCAACATTCATGGATACCTGGGTGTCTCCAGAGTTCCTTAAACGCTGTGCTGGCCAGCCGAACTCGCTGAATCCCTTCCTATTCCACGTCAATTCTGACCGCAACTTTATTTCCTCCTTTGTGAAGGTTTATCGGAAGCGCGAGGCTCGTGTTCCTGAGACTCTCTACAACTTGTACCAGTCGCGGGGCCTCTTCGATCCTGATCATATCATTGGTAGCTATTCTCCATTCATTCTTACGTCCATCTTTGACATGCTTCTTAGGCACTCCGTACATGAAGGTATGGACTCCGGTGTTGACACTGAAGTTGGTCGAGGTCCATCTCAACCGTGGCCCCGGAGTCAACCGATATCATATCATTACTGCCAGGGTTCCATCTCACTGGAAAACCACAGACAAGGTGATCATTGAATTTATCAAGATTCCGAGAGCTAATGATTCCCTTATAGGAACCATTTGCCGACGTGTCTAATGCTGGGTTCGCGTCCACCTTAGGTTCCGCTTCCATGAAGGAGCCTCTCCAGAACAAGACTGCTATAGATGTGGCCAGAAGCCTTGTTCGCCGTGGACGCCCAGCGAAGGTGAGGGGATGCCATCTGCATCTCTGATCTTATCTGAGATGATTTTTCAGAATCGCACTGGATTACCAGGTCGGCCCAGGAACCCAATCACAACGAAGTCCTTGGACACTTTGGAAAATATCTCAAGAAAGCAATTCAAATCCAAAAAACGATCTGCGAAGGAGAATGAGGAGGTGGAGGTAGGGGGGAGCGAGGTTACTTTGCAGGGTGAGAGACAGAGCAAGAGGTTGAGGTGTTCGTAATTGATGTAAATTATTTGTGACTCTCCTGTGGTCTCTATCTATCCAGCCAATTGGATGTGTGTCTGGTTACAATAATTATATGTCACAGGTATATACATCTTTACTATTCACATTGGAATTTTGCTCTTGGGCACGAGTGTTCCAGGATATTATACTTAAATAGTGCAGTACGTGGATTCACCAAAACTTGCGGGATGGGGGTGATTTTCACAGGGAAGCAGGATTGTGAAGCACCAATGGAAACTCTAATCCATGGAGTCTGTGTCCAGATGAGCTCAAAATAGCTCAAAAGCAGGCATAAAATGCCTCTGGGACTGAAATATTGCAGTAGCTGGGTTCACCGAAAATTGCAGGGTTTGCTATGTTCACATGTAAATGCCAGGATTATGAAGCACCAATGGAAACCCAAATCCATGGAGTCTGCAGTAGTTGGGTTTACCGAAAATTGCAGGGTTTGCAATTTTCACATGTAAGTGCCAGGATTATGAAACACCAATGGAAACTCTAATCCATGGAGTCTGGGTCTAGATGAGCTCAAAAATAGTCCAGGAGCAGGAATAAAATGCCTCTGGGACTAAAATTTTGCAGTAGCTGAGTTCAGCGAAAATTGCAGGGTTTGCAATTTTCACGCATAAGTGCCAGGATTATGAAACAGCAATGGAAACCCAAATCCATGGAGTCTGGGTCTAGATGAGCTCAAAAATAGGCCAGGAACAGGAATAAAATGCCTCTGGGACTGAAATTTTGCAGTAGCTGAGTTCAGCGAAAATTGCAGGGTTTGCAATTTTCACACCTAAGTGCCAGGATTATGAAGCACCAATGGAAACCACAATCCATGGAGTCTTGGTCTAGATGAGCTCAAAAATGGGCCAGGAACAGGAATAAAATGCCTCCAGGACTGAAATATTGCAGTAGCTGTTCAGCAAAAATTGGGGGTTCATGATTTTCATGCGTAAGTGCCAGGATTATGAAACAGCAATGGAAACCCCAATCCATGGAGTCTTGGTCTAGATGAGCTCAAAAATGGGCCAGGAACAGGAATAAAATGCCTCTGGGACTAAAATATTGCAGTAGCTGTTCAGCAAAAAATTGGGGGGTTCATGATTTTCACGTGTAAGTGCCAGGATTATGAAACAGCAATGGAAACCCCAATCCATGGAGTCTTGGTCTAGATGAGCTCAAAAATGGGCCAGGAACAGGAATAAAATGCCTCTGGGACTAAAATATTGCAGTAGCTGTTCAGCAAAAATTGGGGGGTTCATGATTTTCACGCGTAAGTGCCAGGATTATGAAACAGCAATGTAAACCCCAATCCATGGAGTCTTGGTCTAGATGAGCTCAAAAATGGGCCAGGAACAGGAATAAAATGCCTCTGGGACTGAAATATTGCAGTAGCTGTTCAGCAAAAATTGGGGTTCATGATTTTCACACGTAAGTGACAGGATTATGAAACAGCAATGGAAACCCCAATCCATAGATTATGGGTCTAGATGAGCTCAAAAATGGGCCAGGAGCAGGAATAAAATGCCTCTGGGACTGAAATATTGCAGTAGCTGTTCGGCAAAAATTGGGGGGTTCATGATTTTCACACATAAGTGCCAGGATTATGAAACAGCAATGGAAACCCCAATCCATGGAGTCTTGGTCTAGATGAGCTCAAAAATGGGCCAGGAACAGGAATAAAATGCCTCTGGGACTGAAATTTTGCAGTAGCTGGGTTCACTGAAAATTGCAGGTTTTGCAAATTTCACGCATAAGTGCCAGGATTATGAAACAGCAATGGAAACCCAAATCCATGGAGTCTGGGTCTAGATGAGCTCAAAAATAGGCCAGGAACAGGAATAAAATGCCTCTGGGACTGAAATTTTGCAGTAGTTGGGTTCACCGAAAATTGCAGGGTTTGCAATTTTCATGCATAAGTGCTAGGATTATGAAACAGCAATGGAAACTCTAATCCATTGAGTATGGGTCTAGATGAGCTCAAAAATGGGCCAGGAGCAGGAATAAAATGCCTCTGGGACTAAAATTTTGCAGTAGTTGGGTTCACCGAAAATTGCAGGGTGTGCAATTTTCATGTGTAAGTGCCAGGATTATGAAACATCAATGGAAACCCAAATCCATAGAGTCTGGGTCTAGATAAGCTCAAAAATAGGCCAGGAACAGGAATAAAATGCCTCTGAG
The DNA here is from genome assembly GCA_029282285.1 of Mycena rebaudengoi. Lineage (NCBI taxonomy): Eukaryota > Fungi > Basidiomycota > Agaricomycetes > Agaricales > Mycenaceae > Mycena > Mycena rebaudengoi. The sequence goes on from JARJCX010000064.1 coordinate 131,874, forward strand.
ACTGAAATACTGCGGTAGGTGGGTTCACCGAAAATTGCAGGGTTTGCAATCTTCACGTGTAAGTGCCAGGATTATGAAACAGCAATGGAAACTCTAATCCATGGAGTATGGGTCTAGATGAGCTCAAAAATGGGCCAGGAACAGGAATAAAATGCCTCTGGGACTGAAATTTTGCAGTAGTTGGGTTCACCGAAAATTGCAGGGTTTGCAATTTTCACGCATAAGTGCCAGGATTATGAAACAGCAATGGAAACCCCAATCCATGGAGTCTTGGTCTAGATGAGCTCAAAGATAGGCCAGGAACAGGAATAAAATGCCTCTGGGACTGAAATATTGCAGTAGCTGGGTTCAGCCAAAATTGGGGGGGTTGTGATTTTTCACGTGTAAGTGCCAGGATTATGAAGCACCAATGGAAACCAAAATCCATGGAGTCTGGGTCTAGATAAGCTCAAAAATAGGCCAGGAACAGGAATAAAATGCCTCTGGGACTGAAATTTTGCAGTAGCTGGGTTCACCGAAAATTGCAGGGTTTGCAATTTTCACGTGTAAGTGCCAGGATTATTAAACAGCAATGGAAACTCCAATCCGTGCGATCTGTGTCTGGATGAGCTTGAAAATGGCCCATGAGTAGGAATAACATACTTAAATATTGCAGTACATGGGTTCAGCCAAACCTGCAGGATGGGTGATTTTTTCAGCCCAAATCGCGGGGTTTGTGATTTTCATGCGCAAGTGGCGGGGTTATGAAACACCAACAATCCATGGATTCTGTTTTCAGATGAGCTCAAAAATGGCCCAGTGGCAGGAATAAAATGCCTCTGGGGCTGAACTTTTGCAGTAGCGGGGTTCACGAGCGTTCGCAATTTTCACGTGTGGGTTCCAGGGTTATGAAACAGCAATGGAAGCTCGAAGCTCCAATCCATGGATTAGGTATGGAATATCCTGGGTCCATCCAAAAACCACTGGTTCACCTGCTTTGTGTTTGGGACTATCTGAGATGTCCTGCTAGTGAACAATCCAAGAAAACATATATAGTAGATACAGAACATCATAGCATCCTACCAGTCAGAATAAATCACATTGCTTTGTCTTCTCCTCTTTTCCAATGCATCAGGCTCCCCATCACTCCTATCTCGTCTCCTCTTCCTAGCTGGAACTTTGAGTTTTTCAACCACAAATTCCTCCTCTGTGGACCATGGCATAAATCTCCCAAATCCTGGTGGTTGCTCCTGGGATACTAGATCATTGTAGTCATTGACAAGGGTGTTGGGTGACCGGGGATCATAAGATTCCAATGCACTAATCAATTTCTCTTCGAAGGCAGCAGGAGTCCACAATTGGGCACTGGGTTCAACTTGGTGGTTCACCCGCTTGTAGAATGCCAGCACTGCTGCAAGGTGGACGATGGATCTCTGGTAGAAAGTCAGCTAGTTAAGCTTGTCAAGATAACACTCACATGGTAAATTTCATGCTCAATGTCGATAGGATGTCCGCCAGTTGCAGTCAGGACTTGATACGGTTCTACAAACCAGCCGCGGAACGTTGCAAATGTTGCTCTTGCATATGCAAGCTGTGTAATGACCTGCACTCTCCTGGCTCTTTCTGCCGAAATTTCTTCTCTAGTGAGTCCATCGGCGGAGTTTGGCTCCAGGTCCAGGTAGCTCTGATAGCTCAAAGCCTCCAAGAAAATCACCAAGTTCCCCAGAGCCACCATTTGAAGGAGTCCTCTCCAAGACTGGATGTTGGGAATGTGATTGAGGATATAATCGCTGGGTGACTGAGCTAGTAGTGACAGAAAAAAATGAGCTAAAATAAGACAACCAATTTCTAATAGTACCGTTCCCGTTCCCAAGAGACTTGAGTGTTGAAAACCAAAAGGATTGTATCTGGACGAACATGACATATGCATCCTCGTGGCCAACATTTGTCAAAGCCTGATCCAAGAGGGCTGTGTGTATATAAGCCCATAGAGCTTCAAAGATATTTGCAGAAGGGATGAAGTTGAAACCACGCATAACAGAATTCAAGATGGTGAGCACATAGTGCAATGTGTTCGGTTTCATGATCCTAAGCAATCCAAGTCAGTAGTTGAATGCAACCTAACAACTAGCATACAAAACATCTCCAGCCTCCAGCAGCACACCTTCGTAAGCATGGTCCACAGTGCAAGATGTTTGAGGATGCCAGTTCTCGTAGGCATACATGGTCTGCATGCGCCCTTTGAAGTTTGCTCCAGGCACATCTTTGCCTTCATTTCCAAGGTACCACATTTTTGCACCATCCTCGACTTGAGCCAATGTTGCTATTTTGTCAGAATGCGGCCAGGTTGAGGCACCACTCATTGATATTATGCCCCACTTTGTGTGCTTCTGGGGTGGAGTTGGTCCTAGCCATTGACACCCCGACGCTGTTCTGGTCTGAGCAAGGGCAACTTCGTTGGTATTGAGATCCCTGAATGAAACCAATTAGCAAAATGTATACTTCAGCAGGAATGGGACAATACCGGAAGCCTTCTGGATCTGAGCAATTAAGGCCATCCATGCGGATGTCCAAAATATTTAAAACAGTTCCGTTGGGATCTTCTGCGGCTTTGAGGAACTGCCGGCCATCGCCCTTCACCAGCCCCCGCAGAGGCTCTGCAGCAGTTCTCCTAGACAAATCTGAAATGCTCAACACCAGGGTTGTATTGATGTTAAACAGAAACGGTGGCTCACCATGCATTTCTATGGGGCGATCAAGCGGAATGCCCATGGCTCCGAATGCATTAACTCCAAATTTGAAGTGTTCCTGTCCTTCAGCTGCACCCAGTCCTTTCACTACCACATGGCGTTTTGAAAATACATCCCGTCGGCGAGCAGGGGTCATTGACCTCCACTGTGCTGGAGTGGCAGTAAATATACTTGAGCAGCCTGGAGTGTACTCTTCACAACTTGCACTGTCCAGGTGATATTTCACAGAAGAGCGAGGAGAGTTGAGATTTGGGAGGAACGATGCTTGTATCTCCCTGGCGATGCGGTACTCATTCGCAAATGCGGGTTCCAATTTCTCTCTGAGAGGGTGACGACCCTGCCAAATTTATTAGTCAATTAAAGAGCTAAGCAGAAGAAAATATGGTATTACCAGTTTTCTGAAGCTGCGGAAGGTGTATTTGCGAATGGCACAATTCTTTTGCGCGGAAAATAGCAGAATTTGAATGCCCTCAGTCTCTCGATCTGCGGTCTCAGGATCAATTTTTAGATCCTTAACCCAAAGATCCTATTCATTGAAATGGTGTCAGTCAAAGCAGAATAATGGGAGAGGGGGAAACAAATACATCTGATCCAGTCAGGTCTATGAGGGGAATTTCTTGTATATCATCATCCTCATCATCCTCCGAGTCTGTGGTGTCCTCTGCTTTACTTCCCTTGTTGGCATCTTTTGTGGGCAATATTTTGCGTTTGCCTTTCCGCAGTGCAATAGGGACTGCGATATCTTCCTCGGAGCTTCCTTCATCCAACAACATGTCGGATTCAGACTCGGAGCTCTCAGAGGAATAGCATCCCTTGCCTCTTCCCCGTCCTTTCCCCTTTTTGCGCCCTAGAGTAGTGAGAATTGCAGAAACATTGTCCGATTCAGACCCTGTTTCAGTCTCCTCCAAGTTATTCTGGCTGGATGGACCATCCGGCCCATTTGGATCCATATCCACATTAATATTGTGAAAGGCATCGGAGCCTTTTCCTTTCCCTCGTCCTCGGTGATCCAGAATCACAGGAGACTCGCTGTCATTGTCGCTATTGGTTTCGGATCTGTTGTCAGAGCTCTCATCTGCATCCATGGTATGGTTGGGAGAAATGTCGGAAGGAGAGGCACAAGGTGGGGTAGGAGACAAACTAGTATCATCCTTTGGCATACAGATATCATCAACAACAAGAAGGTCTGGAGTCGAATGCCGTGAGCTGAGGGGAGAATCGCTGAATCCAGGGCCAAGGTTCTGCCCATGGTCGAAAGAGAGATCCTGGTCGAAAGAGAGATCCAGAGTGGAATGAAATTCAAGACCAAGGTTCTGCCCATGGGTGAAAGAGAGATCCGGAGTGGGATGCCGAGAGCAGAAGGGAGAAATGCTGAATTCAGGACCAAGGTTCTGCTCGTGGTCTAGCGACAAGTCAGGAACAAAACTGATGGGAGGAGTTGGAATTGTAAGTAGAGCAGGAAGCGCACAGGGCCCCCCCAGAAGGCTTGTTCTGGCAATTATGGAATCGTAAGGTGGGGGAGCATCATCTGAACTGTTAGAGGACCCAGAAGCAGCAGAAAATAATCGTGCTGTGCCGTCTTGGTCGAGGGGAAGATGATGAGGAGCGCTGTGGTTTAGCACCGCTGCATTGTTGTCTGCACATGCAATAGATTGCACAAATAGGGATGACGTCTTGGAGCCAGAAGCAAAGGAGCCGTCTTGGTTGAGGGGCGGATGATGAGGAGTGCTGTTGTTCAGCACCGCTGCGTTGTTGTATGCATCTGCAATAGATTGCGCAAATAGGGATGAGCACTGGGAGCCAGAAGCAAAGGAACCATCTTGGTTGAGGGATAGATGATGAGGAGCCCTGTCGTTTAGCACCGCTGCGTTGTTGTATGCACATGCAATAGATTGCGCAAATATGGATGACGACTGGGAGCCAGAAGCGAAAGAGCTGGGTGATATTGAATCTCTGCCTTTGTATGGAGTTGTAGATGCTTCTGCAGGACTCCCCATCAATGCGGGAGACTCAATGGATAGATCAGGCTGAATATGCCTAGCATCGGGGAGAGGGCTCTGGTGCTCTAAATCCGAACCACCAGAAGCTCCAGTTGCAAGATCATCTGCGCTAGGAGCATCTTGTAATCCAGGAGTTTCCCCGTTGGCCGAATTCACAGGCAGAATAAGGCTAGCATCAGGGAGAGGGTTCTGGAGCTCTAAATCCGATGCTCCAGCAGCTCCGGTTGCAAGATCATCTGAGCGAGGAACCTCTTCGATTCCAGAGGTGTCCCGGCTGGCTGGATGTGCTGACACCGGCCCATTGCACTCGGGATAATCATTGAGGGCTATATTTGGAATTTAGCATCTACTTTATAGTTCAAAGCCACAGTCACTCACCAAACCATTGCGACATTGCTTCATCTACAAACTCTATATCTGGGGAAATCTTCCGGAAGAGCTCTGTAAGGGCACCTTCCGCGCCACACCTTGCCTCAGCGATATCCCAAAGTGCATCTTTAATTGCATTCTCTATGCGCCCGAGGAGTTCAGGCTTGTTCCCAAGAGTAAAGAAAACCTTTGTGAAGTGTTAGTACAACCTGGAGCTCTGAATAGCATATAATTTCACCCTCAACAAGTCCAAGTTGTTCAGGGAATAGGCAAAGATTTTCTTTGGAAGAAGAAGCCCAATAGGGGTTATATGCATCGCGATCTGGAAAGGTCTCCGGAGATCCCGCGGACTGATATTGGCCTGGGAGAAGGTTGCTTGAAGGTACTCCTTGTGTTGTTCTACCTCCTCTGTAAGACCTTGCCTGATAAATGTTCAGCCAGAAACTGGATAAGAGGCAAATTCATACTCAGAAAAGTACTTCAGTAACTTATCCAGCGAATCCGGTAGGTCGGGCTTCCCCTATTGCATTGATTAGACAGAAGTCTGTAGAATGGAAGCTCCATTTCTTACTTGACAATACCATGCGATCATGAACGCCGCCAACTTAAAGTTGGACAAGATGTTGGCATATTTATCGGTCCTGAATGTGGAGGTGAACAGGTAGAACATCTGCTTGGCAGCAGGCACAGATTGGCTGTTCCCATCCCATGATGGAGCAAATACACTCCGTCGCGAGGCAGGGTCTTCGTGGAGCTTCTTGGCCTCTTTGATAATAAGAGGCCAATTTCGAAGAGCTTTGTAAATCTATGGTTCATCCGTAACGGTCAGCGGGGAAGAAGAGGGATAGAATAGTACTCGCTTCCGCTGTTTTTCCTTTGAGAAGGGGAACCTTGTATCGGGGTCTGCGAGGGACATTGGAACACATGTTTAACCTGAGACCAAACAAATTCAAGGTCTGGAGCCAGAGGACCCAGTCGCCAATGAGATTCATATAGCGTGGGGGCTGCGTGCTCGCTACGATATCTTCAGTGAAACTGCCCACCGCTAGAGCTAGTTTGTTAAAAGGGTCCTGCGGATTCAAGCCCAAGTCTAGGGCGGTAAGCTCTTTGATGTTCCGGACGAGTTCCTAGAGTTCAAAAGTCACCAATTAGTAATTATACGCTGATCTGGACAAGTGATCTTGCTTGGAATTTCATGCGCTCCGGAATTTTGGAGATTTTGCTCCAATCCTGCGCTTTCCATCCTTCATCGGCTAGGCCACAGATTTCCCATGGCAATATCTCCACCAAGGGCGAAGCAGTAAAACGTTGTTCTTGAAGCATTCCACTTGGCCGGTGAGAGTGGGAGAAGAAAGAGCGACAGATATGAGGGTCGTGGCATATCTGGAATGCAGAGTCCAGTGGCTAGGTTTGTTATTTCTATTTTGGTACAGCTTCTTCAATGATCATCTCTTATTCATTACTTTAGGTTAGAAGCTCCCACGTTCCCAGTCCATCACTGGCGGTCGCCAGTGATGGTAGACAGCGTGGGAAATAAGTACCTAAAACTTCGTTCTTCCAGAACTGTTATGATTCTATTTTTCTCATTTTCACTGTAAGTCTATGCTCCCGAAAGTATGATTCATAAGATGGAACATATTTACTGGAGAAAACATTGGGACTTGGGCGCAATGTTAGGGAGGGTTGCGATGTAATGTGCACTTCCAGTGTGCAAGTATTCCGAATGCAAGAAGAGCTGGTGGTGGGGAGGCTACATAATCGAATTTGTAAAATGGGACGCTGAGGACAGCGCGGAGGTTGCCAGTAATAGTTTTGCTCCGCCAATGTGCAAGGGGTCTGCAGATTGATACTCACATTGCGCAAACTAGAATAAAAGTAAACACTGTTTCTTGCAGCATTTGACTTGGAAGCTGGTGCGAGTGGGAGAAGAAAGAGCGACAGATATGAGGGTCATGGTATAGAGTCCGGTGGCTAGGTTCGTTATTTCTATTTTGGTACAGCTTATTCAAGAGTTCGTAAGTTTGATGACTATTTTGATGAAAGATCCACTATTTTGATGGGCTGATGTACGGCTGATGCGCCCTTCAAGGTCGGCGAACGGGCGACACGGCATAAGTATCACACAGAAGAATAATGTACTTATAAGTACAACCTTTGCTTGTTTAAATATAGGTTGCAGGCGCGTTTGGCTCTGTTAGGCTGTGCAGGGTGCACTGATTGGCAGATACACACACCTTTTCTGCTGCGTTCCATACATGTCGGCGCATCGTCTAGCGCACTGCGACAGAGGATTGGATCCCACTACCCCAATGTCGACGTTGAAACTTGACGTTGTAGCGGGGATTGGACACTTTTTTCCAGGGTGCCGTCGGCGTGATCCGGGTGGAGTTTCAAAAATGATTAGATTGTCACATCACGGGAGCAACGCCGGAGGAGAGGTAGTGATGGACGGAGCTCGGAACTCATGAGGCGGGGCACATGCAAGGTGGGGGTTGGGGGGGGGGGGGGGGGGGGGGGGATCAAAATAGGCATATAATGACAGAAATAGTCGTAAAGATACTATTATTCCCTTTGGCTCTGGAACTGCCCTGTCTAGCTGGAACGGCTTTTTCTTATTTTCTTCTGTAAAACTAAGAGATTCGGCCAGAGGAACATATAGATAGCTCGTTGCCGGGCACAGTGATCAGAGGATAATATGTAATACTATGCACTTTCTCCGTGTTCGCTGACCCCGAAGCCCTCAAAAAATTCAGGGGTGTTTTTAAACAATGAAAAATGGTTTCTGCTTCCTCAGAATAGGTTCCCGGAACGATGTGCCCATGCACTGGGCGGGGAGGTGCAGAGCGCGTGACATGTCAAGCTCATATCAAAACCGTGACCAGGTCGTAGCCACATCGTTCCGGAAACAAATTCTGAAGAGATAGAAGCCTTTCCTTGTTGTGTAAAAAGATGCTTGTTTTTTTTCCGGAGCTTCGAAGTCAGCGGACACGGAGAATTTCGGTAATATTCCGTATTACCCTGGCATTGACGCGCCCGGCAACGAGCAAACCATACTTTCCTCTGACTGAATCTCTTAGTTCTTTTTCAGAAACATGCATTGGATATACACTAATGAAAGCCAGAGGATACCGGGGGCAAAGGTTTACAGGGAAAAAAGAGAAAAAGCTGTTCCAGCAAGACAGGGTGGTTCCAGACCCAAAGGGAACAATAGTATGACTACAATACTAAAGTTGTCGTGCCTCGCTTATTCAGTGATCAATCAATGACCATCTCTCATTCATTACTTTAGGTTAGAAACTCCCACGTTCCCAGTCCATCACTGGCGGTCGCCAGTGATGGTGGGTGGCGTGGGAAATATGTGCCGACAACAGTCATTCTCCTTCCGTGTGGTACTGTCATGGCTGCATTTTCTTTCCTGCAAATCTATGCTCCCGGTATTAGGGGAAAAATCGAACAACTTGCGTGGGATGGAAAGCACATCAGAAAACAGGGTGATAGTTGAGAGACTTGCGTGGTGGGGCCTAATTTGCCGCTCAAGATACCGAAATTATCGCCGCTCTAGTTGAAACCCAAGAGGTTGCACCGTTTAATTTTCTACTGATCATGTTCAATTCCTTACATATCTCTCTCAATTGCACTTGTCATTAAGGCCAGTGCGAAGACTGAACCGGGAGGGGGCTGGGCACGGGAACTCGGCATATCGAAGTTGAAGTTGCGCAAGCACTTGATTTGGATGTGGCACATAGGGAGATGTGTGCCACAGGCTGACTGAGTTTGCGGAAAGGCCAGACTTTGAAGATACAAATATTTTCAGCAGCGATATGCGCCGTGCACGCGGAGGGAAGTGGCGGAGGTGGAGGAAGGGCAGAATTTGCATAAAAAGATCCACGGCAGTGCCGCACCTCCCGCCCGTCAGGGGATGGTGGGACCCCGCCATCCATGCCAGCGCCGCTTACACACCATGGTGCTGAGTTGCCAGGGAGTGTAGCCGTTTAATACAAGCCCGTCGAGAGCGTGTGGTGGCGGGGACTCCGAAGGTGGAATAAAAAGAAGCAACGCCGGTGCTGCGCACTGCGGCCATGTGGAGAGATCTTCACAACCAGTGGACTAGTTGGCGGGACGTGCAGGACTTGCCCAAAAAAATACGCCGCAGCCCTATGGGCCGCGCGCACGTGGGGAGACAAATTGGTGAAGCAGGGACACTGAATACCGAATAAAAAAAATCCACTGCACTGCGCTGCCTGCGTGTGGGGAGACGTCCACATCGTTGAAAGAGTTTGCAGGGCGTGAAGTTGTGTAAAAAAAAATGCGCCGCGCGTAAAGAGACGTTCACGGCGGGTGAGTGAGCTAGTGGGGAGAAGAAAACTTGAGTAAAGGTTTGCGAGGTGGCGCTACCCGCCGTGCGCGCATCGGGAAGGGGAGGCGAGTTCGGGGAGATCGTAGCCGTTGAATAAACAAAGGCGGGGCGGTGCTGCGCACCGGGGGTGGTCGGGACTAGTACTAGTCTCTCCTAGACAGACGCTTCATCAGTTCCAACTCAAAGATCGGATCCGATGAAAATTGCCCCAGCAGTACTGCACGTGCAGGGACATGTTTGCAGGCGGTCAATCTGAGTTCACAGGGAGCTCACCTTTTGCATAGCGAATTCGCGCCCACTCTATGCGCCTCGCGCATGTCAGGAGGCCACCGAGCTGGGGGGAGTGTAAAATTCGAATAAAAGAACGCGCAGTGGCGCTGTGTGCCGCAGAGCAGAGGATGACAACCATTAGTAGGTGGCGAGCTCGCTCCAGTGGGTGGTTTCAGGGGATTGGAGATTGCCGAGCAAGATTACATAAATCATTTCTGGGACAAAGCTGAGCATCGTAAGACACTGCAAGTTTTGGTCTGGGCAGTGCAATGCCATCAATTTTCATCAACAGATCAATCCGAGCGGTCCGCTGCCCAAAAAAATCTTCGGCGGCGCGCGTCGCGGGTAGGGCATCAACCTGTCCCGTAAATTTACGCGTAAATATGGTTACGCCCCCATCCCGTCGGGCCAATCGATGTGACTTCCAACGGGACGGGTACGGTACTTTTGGAGGCGTAAACGGGACCCGTAACCGGCCGTTTACGCGTAAAATACGGGTTGGCCAAATAAGAGCAGCAGTATGGCTGCCAAGTGGTGCCGCGTAGGTGCCGACGTGCCAATAGCTGTGGTAGCCCCATTGGCGAACCTCTGGGCCACGGCGAACAGTGGCGAGCTCATTATTAACGCATGTAGCCACCGGGCCGGCTCCTGCCGGGTCGTTGAGAGTCCAAAACTGGATTCTCACGCGTGCCTTTCAAGTGACTTGGGCCAAGGTAGCGTGCAGAAAATGTTTTATGATAAAAGACAAATATTCCAGGTCGGGAGAGATCAGATAATACAGGCTGTGCGCAACAATGTTCAATTTGGATGAATGTTAACCCAACCCGTAAACTTACGCGTAAACGGATGGTATGCACGGGACCCGTCCCATTTGGCTTCTCGACTTTGGCTTAGACGGACGGGTTGACTCGTAGCGTACCAAAAATACGAAGTAAGTGTTACGCCCATGGGCTTAATACGCACGGTTTGATGCCCTAGTCGTGGGAGGGGGAATATGGTGGCGGCGAGTATGAATAGCAAATGAAAGTTGTACGGCCACGCTCCGCACTGCGCGCGTGTCAGGAGGCAACGAAGCGAGGTTTCGGGGCCAATTCGGGGTGCACAGAACTGGAATCAAAGTTGTGCAGTGGCGCTGCGCACCATGCACGCCTCCGAGGTTGGGGGAAGAGTATACTTTTGTTTAAACAACGCGCTGCAGCGCCTAACAATTGCAAAATTATGCTAGACTCCAAGTTCGTTCTGTGCTAGACCCCACTTTTGAGCTGACCGAATTTTCCAGTACATTTAGTGTGAAGAGAGGCAGCATGTGCCGGACAAATGCTGATGTGTGCTGACCTGGGTCAGCGCTGCCTGCCGAGCCGATGCTGACCCGGGTCGGCACACGTCAGCATTTGTCCGGCGCTGCCGACATTGCCTCGGAACGCAGTGCTTCTTGCTAGAAACACTGGGTTGAACTCCATTAGATCACGCTAGTTTCTCGCAGTTCGGCCCGCGCCCCAGTTGATTTTTTCTTTCTTTTTCGGTGTCACAGTTAATGATTTTCAGGTAGAGATACATGTACATACATTGCTCTCTAATACTTCCCGAATTAAGCGAGACTTCGAGTTCATTCTGTGATGGACCCCACGTTTGAGCTCAGTTAAATTCACCGAATTTCCATTGTGAAGAGTATTGCATAAATTTTCAATATTGGTATTGTTTTTCTATGGTCCCAGGCATCTTAGCCCTTTCAACAAGTCCTCATCGTCGGCCGCATCCAGCCCTCCATCGGCGATCAGTCACGTCACATTGGTCACAGTTCTCCTCCTTCAGGCAAGGTTTCTCGGTGCATTGTGAGTGCAATGTGAGTGCTCATTGACAAGTTTTCGCCGCAGAGGGGTGCACTTGCAATTTCTATTCCATATTTGCTCTCCACGCAAACTCGGTGTAAGTTCGATTCGAGCTCCATTTTCTTGGACAGTTGACTTACAATACATAGTATAGGGCTTCCAGAGGATGTATATATAGACACTGCAGGGGTCCACACATCTTTGAGGCCCAAAACGAGGTTCAAAGATGTCTATCTGTTTCATTAAAGATAAGATGAAAAATGTAAGATCATCTTCTACCTTTACCAGCGTCTCTTTTCAGTGGTCAAAATCTGGCCAAAGGGTGATTGAAGGGCTATTTGTTTCTTGGTGTGACAAAGAAATCATTATTGGAGCATGAAAGACTGGATGGACAATGGGGTCTATTGTTCAAACAGTCTTTGATATTATGAATAGAATTATTTCTCAACTGGAAAAAAAATCAGCAAAGGCCGCTTTATTACTCAAAAAATCTTGTATCAAGAGGGAAAAATGAAGAAAACACTCGATATCCTTGCCTTTTTTCCTGAGCTCCGAAAGTTGAACGAAAATGGTAGACATTTTTCAAAGATGCTTTTGAGTTTGGAAGATCCATGAACCCCCGCAGTGAGATGCACTGGAAGCGCTACGCGCTGCTGCCATTTTTTATTTACTTTTTGATGTCCCGCACCCAACAGTAATCCCCTTTCATTCACCTGTTATGTTTTGTACTCACAGCTCTGTCCAGATATGCTCTCGATACTCGGGAGGCGCTTGCCACCCCGGAGCATGCAGCACCGCTGGGAGCTTTTTGTACTCAAACTCCACATCACCACTGTCCCACCACGCGCCTACTGCGCGCAGTGCCGCTGCCGTCACCGATTTGCGATTTGGGATCCCCCCGACCACGCATCACCCCTAGCGCGTCCTTGGTGTCCTACAGCACGCGCGACGCGCAGCACTGCAATGGAACTCACGAGGTCGTGCCCACGCTTCCCAGACACGCCCACTTGTGCGCCGCCGCGTTCTCGATGTTTGTGCAGCCCGCGACGCTATCCTCACACGCGTAGCGGCACCCCCCGCATTTACCACCCCATCTACCACTTCCCGATCGCCTCACCTCTTATCCGCGTCCCCCGACGGGCGCGCAGCCAGCAGCACTACAACCTCCCACCACATCCTTCTCTTTCGCCATCAACTCTCGACGCGGATGCGGTGCGTAGCGCAGGCCCCCCACCTTTTTATTGGCCTTCCCACCAGCTCCCTCGCCGGTCCTTGACATCCTCCAACGGGTGCCACCCCCGCTTTTTTAAATCAAGCTATCAAAGTCCCGCCAATTCCTTCATCATTCTCCGATGCGCAAGATGCGCGCAGGGCCGCCCTCGCCCTTCTTGTTCCATCTTCTCCTGCCGCTGCCTTCGCTTACCTACTTCATCCTCCCACGCGCACCACGCACACGACATGGGCCCGGCGCGCAGCGATGCCGTGATTTTTTAATTCAAGTTGTGGATCTCCCACGAACTTCTTTGCCTCTCACCAACATCTCCGGACACGTGCGCGGTGACCTCATTTTATTCAACAGCTCGTGACCCCGCTCCCTGTTGACCTCCAACACCATCCCGCAATGCGCGCGCCCTTTTTTATTCAACATCTCGGCGCCGTTACCCTCGTTCCCCCCACACCGTACCCGACTCGCATGCGCCAGCCAGCGCTCTCTTTTAATTCAAGCTATTCTCCTCCCATGAGGTCCTCAACCATGCCACGATGTGTGCACCATGCGCAGCACCACAGCACTTCAACTCATAGACAGCCTTCACCATTCGCCATCATCCCCTGCGGCCACTTTTTTTCGTCAAGATTTGGATGTCCCGCAGCGGGCATTGGTTACCCACGCCTTTCCCCCACGCGCACGAGGTGCGACTTTTTTTATTCATTCTTTGGACTCCCCATGAAGGCAGTCCTTCACTCCTGCTCGACGTCACCGCAATTTTCTTATTCTACTTTCCGACGTCTCGTGGCCCACACCACCTATCCGCATCTCCCAATACACGTATGGCACGCAGCCCCGCCGCTCTTTATTTTATTGAAGCTTCCCGCGGAGTCCTCCACCATCTTCGGCGCGGTCTCTTTATTGAAGATCTTGGGCCGCGGGACACCCCCCGATGCGCGATCTGCGCCACGCTTTTTTTATTCAAGCTCTGTTCTCCCGCTAGTCCTCCACCATCCCACGATGCATGCACGTCTTTTCCACAGGCTTGATGAAGACAAAGTCGCGTGGTTACGTAGCTTGCAAACCTGCCAAGTCAAGTCCCGATTTTCTCCCTGCTGCGCGGTCCTCGGTGTGTAATTTCTGTGCCCATATTAACGTAACTATTGACGCTGAAGTCTCAAACATCCAATGTTATCCAGGTAAGCATGTATCTTGCAATTGTGAATCTTTTACGTGTTCTGACACGTTTTAAAGGCAAAATCCTGCAGAATCTTTAGCTGCGTGGTCTTTGGATCAAGTCTATGCGCAGGCATGTATGGATTCGTTAATAGTACGCGTGTTCAAAGCCACAAATTCAAAATTTTCTGGCGGCGCGGCCTTTGGATCAACCGCACGCAGAGATATCTATGTATTCGTAAGCTTTACGTGTTCTGACGCGTTTTAAGGGCCAAAATTCTGTCCCTGCGCCGCTCGGGTACACGATCCCTTGTGTGCTGGCTCACGCAAGTTGGTGAGCTTGCTATATGTGTGCTATTTCTACCAGTTTTCATGTCTTCTCTGCTGCACAGTGCTTGGAGGTAAGCCCGCGCTCAGCTTTTAACGAGTTCTAATTGTGACCTTCCTTGCACCTATATATGCGCCTTCTGATGCATTTCTCAGGCCCAATATTGATTTTTTTCTCAGTGCGCGGTCATAAGTACGGGCGAGTTTTGAAGGGCGCGGACTTGAGAGTTATATTAGCTGCGTGCTCTTTTCATGTCTTGCACAAGTTCTAATAGTTGGGCTACAATGGTGGTATTGAAGTATTTATCCTGTGAGCCGCATTTTTAACCAGTTACCTTATTTATCCAAAACACCTCTGAGCTTGCATCTGTCAGAAAATATTTTATCAATAATATGCATGCAGGACTCCTACATTTTAAATTCCTGAATACGAGCCATTGAGATTGCACTGGTGACTTATATTTGTTTCAGATGGAACTTTCAAAGACGGAATTAGTATTATTAAATTTGCACCATCTTCCAAGCTTGGCTGAACATTTCTATTTATGGAAATATATTGGACAAACCACAGTAATCTTCACAAATGAGCATTCTCTCCAATGAGCACCCAAAACGAAAAAAGGGGATAGTTGAAAACTCCCACGTCCCCAGGCCATCACTGGCGACTGCCACTGATGGTGGATGGTGTGAGAATTATCTTCATCATCCAGCGCTAATGGTTGATGAACCATTTGAACACAGGTGAGTGTGTTTCAAAATAATCTAATGAGGATTTTGACATGAGGGAAAACATGTTTTCAGGCTATTTTTTCTTCTACTGTTTCAAGAAGGTAGGTACATGCCATCTACTTGCTGACAAGTTGCTGTATGTCTTAATTTCTCTGTTAAGTATGTCTTCATTTCACTACATATTCAGGTAATGTGTGTCAAGCCCAAAGTTTCCAACTTTCAGGTTTTGAGTGCATGTGCATGGTTTCCAGCCAATTTTTTTTCTTGGTTTGGGTGAGTATAGCCTGATTTGTGTAAAGGTTCTCTATTTTATGAGCTGCAGTGTGGCCAGTGATTGTCGGTCAGTGCCCTCCTGCAAAAAAAATTCATTCTGCCTTTGGGATAAGAATTAAGATTCCCACGGTCAGATCACTGGCGACCGCCAGTGATTTTGGCAGGCGTGAGAGAATACTTCCCAATAAGGATTCTTGCCAACTCGGGTGGGATTTAAGCAGGATCACTCTCTGTCTAGGTAGTTCATTTTACCTTTGGAATCTTCATCACCCACATTTATATTATAGGAATGAAAACTTATCATCCTGCCAAATTTCATTGAATTATTTGAATCCTTTGAAATATGTATGCAGTTATGTTCTTACCTGCCTCTGATATATCTCGGATGGTGAAATCTATGCCTGACTCTTATTTTGGTAATGAGGGAGAAAGGTTTTGACATGAGCCTCATGTTGTTCTGATCTAGTGATAGCACACTGATTCAAATACAGACAAATACCCACAAGGAAAAACAACCACATCAAGATCAGATCATTTTGTGTTGTTCTTCCACAACCACAATGTCTCCGGTTTGTGATATCTAGCCTCCTCTTCAAAGTCTGATGCCTCTGCAATGCAATAGCAAACTAGCATCAGCACTGACACCTCCCCCACTCATGATGTGAACAAGATCATAGATGTCGATAAACTTGAAGAAACAGCAAAGCAGTGTTTCTTCACAGATGAAGGCAAAGTCTGGCTTCCCATTGATGTGGATGCTGGGGAACAAGATAACCCAATTAATGTTGAGATGTGGATTGCCTTAGACAAGGCAACATCTGGAAAACTAACAAATGGTGTGTCTCTATTCTGGTCATAAAGATTCACAATGTCTGGTTTTACATTGATGTAGGTGCTGGGGCACAAGATAACCCCATCAACGTGGAAAAATGGATTGCCTTGAGCGAGGCAACTTCAGCAGGTGTTGTCTTGGGGAACCTAGCAAATGGTGTGTCTCTATTCAACATAGTTTATGTATATTGAGCTCTTAATCTACAGTCCAGACTTCTGGGAACATCTTCAACTGTTGCATTTGCTTTGGGACTTTCGTTAAGCCGGTCACGTGAATATTTTCTCGGGTCTTATAAACTGGGTGGGGGCTAAACATGTTCATGCATACTCTAGGACCCTCTGCATGCATGTCTTTTGTTACAAGTGCATCCGTGCCAACCTCAAGTTCAGAACTACTTGTCCTATTTGCAGGGCAATTATCAAGGAGCAGCCCATGAGAGATGAATTGTTTGAGGCTGCCTTGGCCGAACATCTTAGAGGCAAGAAATGTGTACTGCCGACGGTAGCAGGCACCATGGGCTACAACTGGAAGGGAGTTGTGTTTGGATAGATGTTGCTATATCAGTTCTTTATGTCATGAATCATCCAAGTTGCCTCAACTCTCATCCAGTCAGGGGGAAAGGATGAAGCTCTTGAGAGATGAGGATATTCAATGCAATGACAGCTCCAGAAAATTGTGTAACAAGGAGAATCACAGTGCCTCTTCCCTCTGGGATTGTTTTCCCAGACATTTCCTGCCCACTCAAAATCATATATTTTCTGCTATTTTTGAAGTCCACCCTGGCACTTAGGCGTGAAAATCGCCCATCCCGTGATTTTCACTCAACCCATGTCCTGCAATATTTAAGTATTTTATTCCTGCTTCTGGGCTATTTTTGAGCTCATCTGGAAACAGAACCCATGGATTGGAGTTTCCATTGCTGTTTCATAACCCTGCCACTTACACATGAAAATCACAAACCCCACAAGTTCAGCTGAACCAGGAACAGTCTTGAACCGGGAAGCGAAACGAAACACTATGTGTTTTGTATCTTCTGTGCATCCCAAAGGGCCGGATTTTTTGAGAGCATTCCATACTATCTAAAACTCATATTCACAAACAGAATTGAGCAGGTAGCACTCAAAAGCCTACAAAATGTGACTATTTTGAACCACTGTTTGGCCCAGATTTGAGCAGCCCTGTGCCCCAGCTGCTGGGCAAGAATTTCACAGTTGTGACATGTATTGGGGGTTTGAAGGTCTTAGGTTCAGAATAAGGCCACCCCAAGTCTTCAAAGGCTCTGCCTCATGCACATTGTAGTGTTTTGCTTCGTAGTGTATCACCAAATTTGATGGTGTAGCTAAATTGAGCCCATTCTCCATCAGTACTGCACCAATTCACTCCAACCTTCCTGTAGTCAGGTAGCCACTGAGTAGATACATCAACAAAAAAAAGGCTGGGCAAATATTACTTTTAATCATGGAGAAAATCGCTGTAGCGCTTGATTGTTTTGCTTCCTGGTCTAGGACTGTACTGCAATATTTCGGTATTTTATTCCTCCTCCTGGGCCATTTTTGATCTCATCTGCACACAGAATCCGTGGATTGAGGCTTCCAGTGTTGTTTCATAACCCTGGCACTCTCTGAAAGTTGCAAACCCCACCATATTCACTGCACCCAGTTGCTGCAATATTTCAGTATTTCACTTCCCTTGCAAACAGCCAAAAGTCCTATATGTATTGTTCCATTTTCCCATACCTATATATAGCTTAAGCCCTATCTCCATTTGAGAAGTCTATTCCTATTTAAGCAAATCAGGTTAAATGTTTGGCCTTAGCCTCATGTTCTGATCCAATGATATAAAATGTCAAAGACATCAGAAGAAGCCCAACACTTTTCCCTTCTACTCTGATGGGTGTTCTTCGCACACCTCCCACAACTAGGCCCACAAGGGTGAGTGATCACATAATTCTGGTGAATATATATCTATGATCATGAGTACTCATATTCTATTCAGCTTGGTCAGGCAAAGGCGAAAGGATACCTCTATACTGAGCTCAAAGCTGTATCTCTCGGCATCTCCACAGAGGTTGCTCTCAGTAATCTGCAAGCCACCACTCCAGCAGCCAACATTGACCTTGCCCACATCTCTTCCCGAATCCGCAGGCTTCCATACCTGGCAATGGAAAATGACTTTACTGTTCAGCCTGATGTCATTCATGACTGCGTGGTGTCTATTGGAGAAAGCAGATTTCTCATTTCTGGCCATTACTCCGCTGAGGCCCCAATCAACGGTGCTCTGAAACAAGTTGCACCTACATTTGATTGGAAGGGGGAAATCATAGTTGTTCAGCTGGGTAAAAGGGTCAACTACTTGGCAAAGATGAAGGCTCCCTTAGTTATAGCTGCAGCAAATAAGTAAGTCTTGGCCACCACTTATTTCATCATATCTGACTTAGCCACAGATTCATTGCTTCTGTGCTTCTCCACATGAACTTGAAACAGCCCATTCCACTGTCTATCTCTTAGAGAGTTACAAATACTTGTATAGTTCCTTTCAGACTGCAGAGAATTCAGTTACAAACAACCATTTAACCGACTTGATATGCATGTTCTTATCTATTCCTGTCAGGTTTACAAATTGAGACACAAAACTGGAATATTTTCAGCCAGTTTTTCACTGAAATTTCTGACAAGACTGAAGAGTGGAGCCAGAATGTTGGAAAAATTGAGACAGTTTTAAATTTAAAGGAGAACATGATCACCCAGATGTTTGTCGCAAATTGGCAGAAGGAGTTTCCTCCTGCCATGGAGAAGCACATATGTTGACAATGGATTGATTGTGCCTCCTGGACAATTATGTTGAAACACACTCGGTACTTTGTGTTCATGACAAATGACAGCGCAGGTGTAGGACATGGCTGGTAAATCCTGGGTTTTTGAAGGCCAACACATGCTTGGAAAAAAAGGGTTTGGGAGGGGAGTCCATGGTAGCAATATCATCTGGTGCACATCAAGGAAGCTAGCCAAATTCTTGAATATGGCAAAAACTACAAAGGGTTATTGAACTTGCAGGCACTTGGTTCAACAATTTCAGGATAAAATCATTCTATCCTTGGAGGCACGACACGCTCCCGGTTTCCAGCTCCCATCATGATGGATAACTCCCAGGGCCAATCTGCATCTTCCTAAGGTGCACCGTTGGTTTCACGCATGATCAGAGATGGCTGCAAGGTTGCTCAGCTGATGGTATTCCCAGTGAATCACGGCCAATATCTGATTCAGCCAAAGGGGATGAAACATGTCCTTGCTGAACACAGATTCAATGTGACAAAGATCAAGGGAAAGTGCAAAATGCCACCCCCTGCCCACAGATGCTAGCTGTAGGCTCTTGTGCTACTCCACTATCCTCGGAGAGCTAGAGCGGTAGTCGTATCCAAGTAGGTCTTTGTACCTAACCTGCCCATGGTGGTGAGAAAAATGCACTTGCTCTGCACAGTTTAAACTGGCTGAAAAAAGGCAGGCTTTGTCAGGCCCTACAAGTCAACAAAGCCCCCCTTTGTCCATTGTCATCTGGATATATTTTGGGGTTGCGGGAATATATCCCGACCTGATGTGTCTGGGGATTCACCAGACCATATCCTGCAATGGTGCACCCTTTGTGAACCACCTCGGAATATTTTTTGGGACTGCCAAAATATATCCAATCCTCGAGAAAAGCCGTATACTGTACCGATTTGTATGGGTGAAACGGTTTGTGACTGTGACAGCAACACTAGGGCAGAAATTATGAGAAACGGGGGGAGGATTATGCATGACATCGCTGATTGAATTCTTGGAGGCCCAGGGACAAATTGTAATAGCCTGTAAAACTGTTCATGAGGGGACCGTGGCATGTAATACCTACCTACCTACCTAATTGGGAAGTTCCCATCAAGCGATCATTCATAATTGGAAAGAAAGATATGTCACATTTGTGACTGTCTCAATCTTAGCTTTCTCCTTTGTCCATAATGTCCTCAACTGCCATACCTAGGTTGCACCTTGTGACTTCAGTCAAGGCACACACCGATAACATCAACACAATTGCATTTTCCGAAGATGGGAAGCATTTTGCAAGCGGAGGAGACGATGCGCTTCTACGTGTCTCAGAAGCGAGGTCTGGAAAAGCCACCCATCAATACAAGCTTGTGTCTCCTATTCGTTGTGTTGTATGGACTCCAGGCTACAACAATCTTTTAACAACCGGGTTGCGAAATGGCATTGTTTTGACCATCCAAATTCAACGAAACAATGTATGTGGTGATCTAAATTCCACTGCAATATGCTCAATTATAATTCTAGAAATGTCTACAATTTGAGCACAGCGTTGATGGATCTGTTCATTGTATGGCATTTGATATCACCGGCAAATGGATTGCTATAGGCTACAACAATGAGGTGCTGATTGTGAGGCAGAGTTCAATCTGTGGGTTTCCTTATGCTGGTAGACCATCTTGACCAATGAAATATAGCGACTTGGAGTAATGAAAAGAAACTTCCAACACCCCTTGACTTTCAGGGAAACAAGGACATCACTCGTGCTGTACAGTTCCATACCAGGGAAAAGCTGCTGCTTGTTACATATTTATTTGGTGGGATTGTGTAAGCTAGTTTCCTTTGTTGGAGTTCTAGGCTAATGGAGTATTTAGGGCTTACAACATTCAGGAGTTAGGCTTTGGTGTTGTTCACTGGCATATTGATGTTGATGCACTCTGGTATGGGCTGAATGATTCAATGCTCCAGTATATTGATATCCCATAGTGGTGGTTCTGCACTGTCTCCATCCTCAAGACTTTGGCCCTCACAGATCTATCTAACTGCATACATTGGTATGACACAGCAAATGAAAAACTTGTATCAACAACCCAGCACGGATCTGTATCCAATGACAATGTCATACTTCCGGTGATATTCATAGGACCAAATATTATTGTGGTTGGATCCGCTACAGGAGAAGTTGCAATCTTCAAATCTGGAAATCCTCATCCTCTCCAACTTCTCAGTCACAATGGTGGGTTTCTCTATCAAAACTGTTCAAGTACAACCAGTTTATGTCTTTAGGGGAAATGGTGCAGGAATGGTTAGGATTGATCTATACTTGAACACTAGAAAATAAACTGATCCTTTTCCTTAGGCTTATTATTATAACCAGAATGAAAACCTTTACATTCTGGTCACGGGAATATCTGAACAGTTTGAGGAGTGCACACTCAATATCTGGATAGGCAAGGGGAAAACACAGATGCCTAGGCCCCTGGTCTGTGACTATTTGTCCTGTTTGAATTGTTCTCATTCTTGCTGGGCATATTAGCTTCCCTGGCAGACCGGCTTTTATGTTTTGGCGATAGCTCTTGCTGCTTTGTTTGCTTCCAGAAACTACGAGGCTCTGAGAAGCAGTGTGAAGTCTGGGTATCAGAAGGCTGTCGAGGATATTAGAGCTCTCAACCAAATCTCACAGATGAAGGAGCCAGATTCAGGAAAGATTGTTACTTCTATCCCCACTCCTCTTATTATTGGCAGTCAAGAGAGGACAGCAAGTCATGTGGTATGGTTCTGTCTGGGCCTGGTTCAGCCACCAGCAACTAACAGTGATTTTTATACAGGCAGCAGAGGAAGCCATCACCAGAGATGAGGCTGAAAATCTGGACTAGGTTACTGAGAACCTTGCTGTCATATTTCCACATGCCCAGTTCAACTATTCAATGTAACAAAATCTGAATTTGAGAGAACAATTCCTGAAAATCATTACATGTGAACATCTCAAATTAGAAGAAGCTGGCCACACAACAAAATAGAGGAAATGCCTACCATGGAAAAAACCAGGATAGTGTAGAGGTTGTGGATCTATATCACACATTGCAATTGAAGCTAGGAGTTCTACCTATGGGATACTGATCTCGGAGTCTGCACACCTTATCTGAAAATTCTGTTGTGGGAGCATAATCAGACACGGTGATGACTAGTCTCCAACCATAAAAGAATTCCAGATTAGGTGGTTTGAAATAATGGGCGAATCCCACCAACTACCTATTCATGGGATTGAATATTATATTACACATCCATAGTGGAAGATACTTGGGGGGGATGTTGCTTGATGAGGAATAATGTCAGCAACTACCCCTAGGTTGGCCTGAGCTCCACCACAGTCTAGTGCAGGTTTGTATCTGGGTAGGTCATTGTACCTAACCTGTGGTTGGTTAGATCAAGGTGTCTAGCCCAATAACGGCTCAGCCAAAGTAAGGCCTGATAATAGACGAGATAGAATCTACTGTACATGATTCTATCTACCACTTATATAGTAAATCCCCTGTGATCAGTTTCCACTGTCCTTTGGAAAACAATCATCTGTAACATGCTTTAGGATCAATTACTGTCCTCCTATGTTGCCATCTGTCACAGAGTTGCCAGAATATATCCCACCTAGTGAGAACCGTCTTCCCGGTGTGTCTGAGAGTTGCCAGACCATATCCTGAAATCGTGCAAACTGTCTTCGGGATATATATGCCTCAGGATATATTTTGGTGCTCATCCTGCAAAGCAAAAAACCAATGCATGAAAACCGTGTGGGGGTTAATCATGACCTGTTTATGACAAATAACTGCTAAAAAAAAATTGACCAATAGAGCCTGGGGTTTTTCACCCCCTGGTCAGCAGCTAAAATAGGGGTCCTCAATGTAAAAATCCGAACTGCTCAGTTCGCTTTTTTATTATTAGATATTTCCTTGTTGATCATCATGCATCTGATTCCCAAGCAACTCTGTCTGCCAAAACAGGCCACAACATGGGGGACTCACGTTTCTGAGTCTGAAAAAAGTTCAACAGTGCTGTAGATGTTCTTTGAATGGCTTTGTGCCATGGTTGGCCATAGAAGCACGGAAGTATTCTGCAAGGAATCAGAGCAGAATCAAGCCAAGAGAGTTGGCATGATGATCAACGACTATAATTTTTAATAAAAATTCTAACTGAGCAGTTCGGATTTTACATTGAGCACCCCTAATTAGAGCTTGCTCTGGGTTTATAAGTTCGTATTTTATTTTTACAGCCCTAATTTAGGTCAATTTTCAGCATGTATACACGGAGGCTGTGTTATTAAAATGATGGGGTGACATCTGGATTAGGCCCGTGGGAGATTTTACCAGGCTTTTTGAATTCAATTTGTGACATATCTCATGTGACACTCCTACTGTTTCCTGTCTGTCATGTCTATTTTCAATTCTCTGATGTCTTCTGGCCGGGTCTCTCCTCCTATTTTGGAACTGTCTGCCAATTCAAGTGGATATCAATTACCCCATGACAAACTACATTCAGATGTAAGGAGACAACATCTAGCACTTATTTAGCTCATGAGGAATCAGCCTCGTCGCCACCGCTATCCTAGGACCAAACAGATAGTACCTGACAAAGTCTACGATTTGCCTACACAAGCTCAAGAAACTCCAAATTTGCAAAACTCTAGGATCAAACAGTGTGTTTACTGATTCCGCAATATTCTGTCCTGATCCACAACCAGGGAAGAGAAAGAGGGCTTTTTGTATGTACAGACACTCCTTAAGCATTACCTCAATTTACATTCATAATCAGCCCAACTTCTCATGGCTCAGCATCCCGGATAGTGAGATAATATTCTTATTCTCATGTGGTCATTATCTTATTCCTTCTGATCAGGGAAAGAAATCACCAACCGCTACCATTGCTGCTGTACTTTTGAGTGATCTCAAAGCAGATCTTTCTGGCCTCTTAAACCAATACTTGCAGAATGAGGATGGATCCACTCTGCAGGTTCTACTTGGTTTAATTACCAATCCTGCAATAGGGGACTCCAATATCCTAAAGAGTTTTCTCGGTGTTGCTTTGCAGGAGAAGCCTCTGGGGCAGAGGAGCAGAACTGATCTAGTTGAAGCTCTAACTGCTAGGGTGGTCAAATATCAAACGGACATTAAGTAAGAATTTCTGCTGGTCAATACCTAGTCTCAACTAATACTTTTTAGACCAACAATATCCCCCCCACCCATGAGTATGAGAAACAATAGTGCTCCAGGGTCTCTGCGGACAATCAACAAAGTAAAGGCCTCCACTGTTGAGCCTTTGCATCCACTTCCTGCCGATCTGGACATTACAACTGTGGAGCAGCATTTCTCCTCCACTTCCTCTGCTGGATCATTTAAATACTTCACCACTACCTCTGCTGGAACCCTCCACAAGCCACCGGCATTCAGTCCAGGACCTGTAGCAGGAGATCTGTTCATCCATGTGGATACTCAAACCATGAATAGGCAAGTGTGGTTGTATGTGAAAGAGAATTGGGAGGATATCTCAGACAAATGGGGGGAAAAGGGGATGATTGTGCATCCTAACTTTGCAGACCGGGTTCTCACTGTTAGGGCCAATCAGACCCCGAACTGGATTCTCAGAACCAGTGCTGAACAGAAAGCTCAACAGAAGAAGCGGGAAGCATCTGTCTAGTTGTGCAGATACCTGTTATGAATAGCTCTGCTCTATTTCTAGAATTATTAATTGAGGATTGGGATTGCAATATGACTACAACTTGACTTGTTTAGAGCAAGAGGTGGGCGGAACGGAAATCCCGAACACCATCCTGTCAAAGAACAATTTTGTTTCCTTTTTCCTGGACTTGCAAACAGTTCATTCATTTTTTAGTGGAATCATTTCATTTCGGCACAAGACCCCGCATTTATAACCTCTCTGCATTGTTTGGTGGTTTCCTCAGATTTTTTTAGAATCTCAGAACACTGGGAAAATCCCAATGTAATGAGCATCCTGTTTCGGAATTGGATCAATTCCTGTGCACACATCAAGAGGCATCGAAGTTTTCCCATGCCCATGACTGATGGCAGAGTTTGCTGAGTGACTGATGTTACTGTCACCCCCCTCCCCCCCCAGTATCCGGGGTCCAGCAGTTCCAGAGGTGGGTGTCAGGGACTTGTGTTCCGCCGACCTCTTGGTTTAGAGCCTGTTCAGATGTAGGCTCAAACCCAGCAGCAGATCCAACACTAGACTTTCATGACAGTATATCAAACAATTTTTTGCTTCATCGGAAATTGTGAATGCTAAGCAGACCCAGGGTGAGCCCAAAACCATGACTAGAAATATCAAGGTGTACGGCCATATACACCTAATGTGTAACTGTGGAAGGTTGGTATGACAAAGGTGCCACAGGAATCCAGCCTCCACCATTTGCAGAGCAGCTGCAGAGAATATCGGTGTTGGTGGGAGAGAGCAATTCACGTGTAGCAGATTGGTTCAAATTTTGCCAGAAAATTTCCGAGAGCTCATCCATCTAGTCTATCTGGAACTCAAACTCCCACAGCAGCCATTTCAGGGTGCATTCATTGTCCCTGTCATGAACCCTGCACTTCTCTCCAATGTCACTACATTGATGCTGGTGAGTGACACCTTTTCTGCCTACCACTGTAGGCACATATTCCAAATGCTCACACTACTGAAACTTGGGAGCCTAGGCTTATCCTGCCATGACCTCCTTCTTGCACTCCCACCCTTTTTGGAGCATTCACAACCCCAACTTCACACTCTCCATTCACGGTGAACTCCAGGTTCAGTGGCCAGGAATATGAATTGGAGGGGGGGGGGTGCTGGTGTTTGACAAAATAGGCATTGGCATCTTAAAACGAGACTGGCAACAATTAATTCTATCTTAAATTTAGATTTGACAGAACAGACAGAAACTATAGTACAATAGTTGAAAGTATGGCATAATCTAAAGGCTTCCTTCCATATAGCACGGTGAACCTGCATGTTCCGGGAGTTTTGATCCACTACCAATACCAACTACCGACGAAGGTAAGTTATTTGCTCTGGTGAAACAGTGAGTCAGGAGCATAGCAAGGGACATGGTAGAATTGGTCAGGACCCTGAGCAAAGGATTCCTATCTTCCCAGTCCTGTGGGTTCTCAACAAACAAAATGTTTCATCAGGCTGGAATTGTTGCCAACATCGTAGTAGATGTTGCCTACATGGTCAGGTCATCCAAAGGCTTGTCTACAGGATCAGTCACATGCTCAACTCTGTGCAGCCCATCTTGAAGCATGCTGAAAAGAAATATGTCCTGTGGCGAGCACTGGTGTTCTCCACGGATCTGGAGGTTGTGGGAGTTCCACGCCTGAGCCCACTCCTGAGTGTCCTCATTGATGTGAGGTAGGAAAAGGTGATGAAGGAGGGTGGGGTTCAAGTCATGACCCACTTCTAGTTCAACAACAAAGTTCTTCCACTTCTGGCCTGGGGATAGAAATGGTATTTTGGCTGGCACTGGTTGATGTGGGAGGAGTTTGAATATGTCAGAAATCTGTCCAAGATCAAATTACCCAATTTAGGCCATGATCTGCAGCTAAATCTCAACAGTGGTATCCTCCTGCCATAACCTTACAAAATAAGCCTGAGTTTCACTCCATTCTGCTCTGCACAATAGCAGAATGGCTGACACTCTGGTCAACTGTGACTGTGTGGCTAACTGTGGCCATAAATATCCTGAAATCACAAGGGCAACCCGGAGTAATCATAGGAGGGATGACAAAATATTGGCTGTCCAGATAAAATTAGGGAGAGCTCCACACATACATCATCCGCGGCATACACCCTTTCCACTATCCAGGTCCCACCGCAGATCAGCCGATACCAGACCCATGCCTGGTCCACAGAGCATCCACAGGCCTTCATCTACTCCCCCCAACGACCAGAATCTTTCCACTGTCACCATTGCAGGACAGGAAGATACTGCTGTTCCCACCAGAGCTCATTCTGACAGGCCTCCATCTGCAAGTACTAGGTCTGCCCTAGAACTTATGGAATCAGAGATCAGAGCACGCTCAATGCTTTCATTTGCGGACCTGGCCACACCACTAGTATTTGTTGGTCACCCTGCCAATCATGGTGCCTATGAACACATACTACAAGGACACATCCCAAATTCAGGCAGATTCATGTTGGATCCCAAATCCAGGATAAACCATGCTATTCTTGAGCATGAAGTCCGTCTATGGGATCTTCTGGGCCATGCACATCTCTTGCCCCCGTGTACAGAAAAGGAAGAGCTGGAAGACCGGATATTTAGGGAGATGGATAGGGTATCAGTGGAAAAGGAAATTCACTGGAATCAGCAGAGGCTATATTTAGATATTGGACTTGTGGTGGTGAACACAGGTACATTTCAGATACTTCCAAGTGCATTCACATCTCTTATATACTATCCAGAGCCGTATTTTGTGTCTGTTTCACACTGGGAGCCTAGTGTCCTGGTCTCAACAATAGTCACCGCCATCATGACAGAGCTATTTCACTTGCCACGTCAAGGAGGCACCATCCTTCTAGCTGGACTTCGAGATGTACTCCACAGCACTCCAGATGCCAAATCACAGCCTGCTAGCCTACCTAAAGATCCAAGGACTGTGTACTCCCGCTTACATTTGGATCCCCAAACAGAGGCATATATATGCTGTCCAGCATGCTGGGCATTAACACCCCACTTGCGTACTGCAACTAGTAATCCAGCATTATCTGAAGACCCTGGGCTGGAACTACCAGTTTGTCAGGACAAATTAACTTCAGAGAGCAATATCTGTGGGGAGGAGCTATGGGCAAAGAAGGTCATTGGAAAGAAAGTCCAGCTTACACCTCGGAGAATCTACCTACACCAACTCCTCAAGCATTGGCTAGGACGCCTCCTCTCCCGTCCTGGTATGGAGGATATTATAGATAATTATCCAAGAGAGGCATCCCAGAGAGGCGATGGAGAATCTATGTCAGACAT
The DNA here is from genome assembly GCA_029282285.1 of Mycena rebaudengoi. NCBI lineage: Eukaryota > Fungi > Basidiomycota > Agaricomycetes > Agaricales > Mycenaceae > Mycena > Mycena rebaudengoi. Next base: position 159,774 of record JARJCX010000064.1, read on the forward strand.
CTGGAGTTCCCCAGCTATTCAGAGCTTAATTGGTCCTGGTGGTGAAGTCTTCTTTGTGGACTTTCCTGAGGGGGAGGGACGGTACCTTTTCAGCATCTCTGTTGATGGCTTCAACCCCTTCCACAACAAGACAGCAAAACAGGTAGTCACCTCTACCGGAATTTTTGCGGTTCTCTTAAATCTTCCTCCCCATCTCCGATATCTTTTCGAAAACATGTGTCTTCTTGGCACTGCTCCAAGTCCGGATGGCCCAACAGTTGGCAGACTCAATCCCTTCTTGAACTTGGTGGTTCGAGACTTTCAAGAGTTTTGGGAACCTGGTGTTTTCTTCACCAGGACACACAAGTACAGATTGGGCAGAAAGGCAAAGGCAATGCTTGTGCCACTTCCATCAGATATGTTGGCTGCACGTGCAGCAGGAGGCTTCACTAGCTCAACTTCCGTCCATTTTTGCATTGGATGTGATCTTCCCATGAGCCACATTGAGGAGCTGGATAAGACCCAGTGGCCATGGAGAAGTCATGCTTCACATTTACAGCATGCCCATGCTTGGAGAAATGCGACAAGTGCAGCGGAGCAAGAGAAGATAGCCTTGACTACTGGAGTGCGATATTCGGCTCTTTTGGAACTTTCCTATTGGAAAGCAGTGCGATATGTGCTGATTGAAACCATGCATGTTCTAGACCTCCGCATGATTGATATTCACTGCAGGGAGCTGCTCAAAATTGATTTGGAACATGATGGAGGCGATGGATCTGCACTCACACATTTTATACCCCAACGGCCTTCTAAAGAGCGCATGACAGCTGTACTTCAACTATTCCAGGGGCATCGTGATCATCCTGATCTGTTGGAGAACCTTTTGAAAAGCAAATGGTCCAACTTTGCTGCACTCTGGCATATATGCAACGATCGTGGCCTGAGGATTGCTGGCAATGCCAAAAACAGGGCTTGGTTTATATATAGAATCCAGTTCTGGGTAAGTTATGTTTCCTTCAGAAATTTGATATCAGAGCTCATGTTTCTTGTTAAGATGCAAGGAGTCACAGATGAAGAACTGATGCAGATACCTGATAAACCACCAGTGGTTGACACTGTACTTAGCAATGTGCCTCTAACTACAACAGAACATATGAACGAGCTGGAAATCGAATCCTGCCAACTCCTCCTCAATGCACTGCGTAGGGGGACCAAGTTTTCCAGTCTTTTGGCATACAATAAAAAGACCTATGAATATTTATGCAAAGTACGGGACCTACCTGAAGATGGATCAAAGGCAGAGCTATATGACAGACTGTTGGAATCTGTGTGTTGACTTTGGGCTGTTTTAATATTTTCTGACTTCAATCTAGGTCATCAAAGAGAAAGAGGACCTGGGCCTACTAGCCACTGATTCAGCAAATGGAGGTGCTGTTCTTGGCAGAGATGTTATGAAGGCCATTTGGGCAGACATGCATAAAACTATCCTTCCAAGTTGGGTTGGTGCTGCACCCAAAAACTGGGGTACAGCCAAGCGAGGCAAGCTCAGTGCAGACCATTGGCGCACTATATTCACCATCCATCTTCCAATCACACTTATCTGGCTTTGGCGGGAGGAAACTGGGAGGAAGCAGGAACTGATGGACAATATTGTTCATTTGGTCCTTGCGATATTGACAGCCAACTTCAAAACTGCAAGTGCTAAGCAAGCAGATACATATGATCTCCACATCACCCATTATATGCGTGGGATCTCTAGATTATTCAGAGAGGATCCCATTCATCCTTCTCAGCATTCAGCATTTCACATTGGCGATAATATACGGCACTTTGGACCAGTTCATGCAAGAAGTGCTCCCCACTATGAGCGCTTTATTCATTTGTTGCAGCGCCAAAATACCAATCAGCATTTTGGTGAGACATTTTTATTGTGGTTTTTTAATTCTGATATTTTTCAGGTCAAATGGAAACAACATTCATGAATTCAACATCCAGAGCAGCAAATCTTCAAGCCATGTTGACTGATAACCAGGAAATCAGAGCTCAGGTCTCAGAGGCAATCAAAGTCCATGAGCATGGGTTAACCAGGGATTCAAGGGGAATCAGATTGGCCAATATGCTTGATCCACAAGCCACACATTTTGATCTCAAATCCCGGGCCCGATGGGGATCGCTTTCTATGCAAGAGCGGCATCTGCTACAAAATCATCTCTCACAGCGCTATCCCAACTTTGAACTGGGTGATTGGCAGGCCAGCGCTTCAATAATGGATCAAATTGCTCTCAACGGAGTCAAGTATACAAAAAAAGATGTTCTTGGACAGGATCCGGATAGTCATATCATTTTCCAAATCCAAAAGTCCTCGGGAACAGATCAGGTTCCAGGTAAAATCCAAAACATTTTTCAACATTGGCATACAGCACCTGGTGGAGTTGAGACACAATCTATTTATCTCATTGTAGATGAATATGGCCCATGTCTTGATCTGGGCATACCAGATCCATACAGGAGATACCCACTAGCACTGGGCATCTTATATGGAGCAAGCAAGATAGATACCCATCTCGTTGAGGCTGAGCATGTACTCAGTCATTTTGCATTGACTCCTCGGGAGTACAATGAGATGAGGTTCATGCATGTATTGCCATTAAACCGAGTGAGTGCAGCATATCATTCCATTCCAAGAGAAAAACTCACTTCCTGATCAGTTGGATCTCCAAGACTGGTGGCTGCATACTTCTGATGAAGAAGGTGGTGTGGAAGAGCAAGAGGAAGGAGATATGGATCAAGATGACAACCTATGACCTTTTCAAACATTCATAGTTTATTCCAGGGTCAATAGCAATTAAATTGGCCTTATATTTTCTATCCTCAGCCTTCCTCAATAATTGTGTTGCCAATTTTACAGCTTTGATGATCATCGTAATTTTTTTGGAAATGAGGACAGCTCAGTCACTGGCATCCGTGCTTGAGCATTTCAATTTTTTCACCCAGTTTTTCAGTGAAACACTTCCTTCTATAATGGTCCAGATGATGCTAAATTAAAACTGCACCTACTTGTGCTGCAGTGCAACTGTACAAGCTGTTGTGGAGAGGTTCTTTCTTCCACAATATTGTCTCAGCAGTCCGATATCAATCTCTGTCTTAACCCATACCCGTCATAGCCTATACTCTGCAGTACCCCATACTTTTTCAGGCAATTTTCTCCCACTTTTAGCAGGGATAACCCATAACTCTGCAGTACCCCATAGGTTTTTAGGTCCATATGGGCTAAGACAGAGTTGACTGAAGTAAAAAAAAAACCACTGCTACTGTCTTCCTGTCTTATAAAACTATGCTTCCTTCAGACCATTCCAGCACCCAAGTATATATATATATATACTGCAGGAGTTAGACAATCACACCAAATGAGACAGCTACTCAACAGAGTTCTTGTGTCACAAGTGCATCACTGAGAGTTCACTGAACTCTCCTCCCTATTCGACACCACATTTCAACTACTGGGAAGCTCTCAATACTGTTGCACATTATCTTGAAGATATACAACCCCTCCATTGACATAGGTACTAAGGTAGTAGCACACCAATCTTGTTGGCCACATTGCCAAATGGATCCTACTTACCAAATTAGGAAAGATCTCAGAGAGATAGCCTGGCTCTTGATAAAGGGAGAACTATGGGATCCCCATTACCTTGCTTGACAAGGTTTCTGCCAAGTCATAATTGCTGCACTTTTTGTAGCACCCTACTTCATCTGGCTCCGTTTTCTCCTGTGGATCACAATCTAATCAGATCTGTAGAATCTTGCTAGGATCGGCTTTCCTATCTCCTCTGCATACTATCTGCAACAACTCTGCAAAGGCCTGGCAAAGGTTCTCATCTTCTAGCAACACTGGATCACCATGACTTTTTCAAAATCATCATCAAAATCCAATAAAATCCAATCAAAATTCCAACAAAATCCCTCAGCATCCTAATTATTTCCGCAAAAGACTGAAAGTACTAGAGGTGACGAGACTTAGCAATCTGCTTGGAGACGAAGCTATGTCCACTAACACAACAAGAATGCCTTGACCCCAAATAGCTGCTGACAATCTGTGAATTCAAATATCACCATCCGAATCATTGGCTGGAAGCATCCGCTGTGTTGCACCAGTTTCATGATGTCTGCTGTTGTCTCTGCATCTATTACATTGAGATACTGGTTGAAATTCTGAGACGTGAAGGTACATGACAGCTATGCATTCTTTCGTCATCTCCGCACAAATATAAATTTACTTGGGGTAAAGGGCAGTGGCTTTACCTGGCATGAACAAGTACTTATTTTTTTGCTGGCCAACTTGAAGTTTTATAATGGATTATTCAGAAAAAGCAAGTGAACTTGCGGTGACAGTTGTGTGCATGCTTCAAGATCTCTCTTGCATGCTTAGGATCCATGGTCAATTTGGCCCCTCTCAGGCTGGACTTCAAGGTACAGGCTTCCAGACTCTTTCTGAGTCTTTTTTTTATCTTCCTCAAACTTCTTCAAAACTTCTTCATTTTCCTCTTCTTGTTTTGAACAGATCCTCCTTGGGTTCTCCAGGCTCAATGGCTGACGGTACAGATAGCTATTACTTTCAAAGAATCCTGAGAGTTATTACTGTCAAGGAATCCTGAGCTTCAGTGCATTGGAATTTGTATAAGGATGGTTGTAAATATTAAAAGCATGTTGGCCTGCTTCATTTGATTTGATCTTACTTGGGTAATGCTGCTAGTGACTAGGAAACACAAAGACCTTGATGACACTGTAAATCGCTGTACTTGCTGTTTAAGTTACCAGGAATGTAGGGGAAATCAGATCTTGTTGAAATCACAAAATTTGGTCACAAATTATGTATCCTGGGATGTGTTATTTGGAGCTCTGCTCCACAGATATCACTGTCGGATGTGATGCCGGCTACTATGATCACTGAATAACTTCATGACTGGTGGGATGGGTACCCGCACCCATGCCACTGGCCAGGTACCAGGGTGCAGGTGCGGGTTGCACTCATGTCGCCTGCAGGTTTTCCGTGCTGATCATCAGCTAGATGTCGGTAATCTCCAGCTGAAAAAAAAAAAATCCTGGGTGAGGTGCCGAGCAGTGGTGATTGCCAGCTAGACCAATTCTTTTTTTGAAAAGATAGGGTCTGACAGTTAGGAGTGAGTCCTGAGTATTCCCCAAGTAAGTAAACAAGTGGATACACTCTGTCACTAGATTCATTAGAAAATATTGCACCGTTTTAAACACAGCCACTGTTTATTTGATACACATGCACTCATTGAGCATTTTAAAATTTTCAGTGAAAAAAATGGTGACATGCCATGATGACCAAGCACAGAAAGACTCAAAGAACAAGTGGTCGTTGACTCGTCCTCATCTCTTGGTGTATAATAACTACAGTGTGGCTAGAGTATTTATGTAACAAAGCTAGTGTCCATGGTATGATAGAAAATAGGTATAATGGGCAGGCAATCACTCCACCATGAATGGTACACTCACTGTCTGCCTCTGTGATGACATACTCAACATGCTTGCCCCAACCCTGTTTTCGACCACGGCCCAGTGATGTCCCTGCAGCTGGCAACTGGACCCTTCCACAACGTGCCTCGCCATTGACAGCGCCAACACCTCCACACACGAGCTTGTCAAAGGGCAGGCACTGGGCTTCCACCTGAGGGTATAGGATGAAGGGGAGATCAAGCCAATTGGCTTGGATTTGTGGGTGCAGCTCCTGTACCAGCGACTCATTTTGCGGGGTGGGAAGGGAATTCTACGAGGGCCATACGGAGTCAGTTCGTGTCATGTTGGCCGACTCAGACATATGGGTGGAGGGCATGGGCAGTGCAGGTGTTGGCGAGAGAGGAGTGGGGAGTGGACATGTGGGAGGAAGGAGGGTGGCTGACATGTCTGTTTGTTTTTTTGTCAATCATTGGCACTCAGACCCTGCTTGATGCGGCCAAATCATGCCGCCATCAGGATCACCTTTTCCAGAATTTGATCTGAGGTGGAAAGTCAAAAGTGGGATGAAAGGGATGTAAACATAAGTACTTGTAATAGTCATGTCCACTAGTACTGACCCAGGCTTCAACCAGTCTGCATCAGGCTTGACAAAAACCCATCACTTGGGTATGATCCTATCCTGTTTCTATGTCTGTCCAGTAGATCCATAGACTGAGTGGAACATGGAAAGTTGGTCACCTTGCAATTTCTAACACTGAGTCCATCATGATCACCATCGGAATGCTGTTACCAAGAAAATGAGACTTTTCTGCTGGGAGACCTTGAAATTTGGCCACACACCAAAAACAAGAGGTAAAATACTGAAAATATTTATTTGAGCTTCTTCCACCTATCTGAGCATGATCCTCTACGAAATGAATATTTTCGACAAGCCATTATGTCAGAAATTACTGGCGGAGCTGGGTGTTAGTGTGACCTAACAATCACACTTCAGCAACTGTGGATTCAAGGAAAACACAGAAAGTCACTTTCAGGGCTAGCAAAATAGTCCTGGAGCTCAGTGAAGCTATATATAGTATCAGCCTCAAGTGCTGGATACCTTCAGGCTTCCAGGGGGCTCAAAGAGGTATGCACAATTTTGATCAGATTGCCGAAAATATTAGCCGCATCCATTTTCTAGTGGACAAAATCAGGAAAAATCGGTTTTATATGTATTCAGGGGTGCTGAATCTGATTCTGACCTCAGATAAGTGTAAAAAAATCATATTTTGGCTGATAGTGAATTTGTGGACTTTGATTGTCCAGAGCTGTATACTTATTGCTTATATGTACACTGGTTGAACATTTCAAATTTTTCAGTGGAAAATTTAGTGAAAGACTTGATTTTTTTTTCACATATTTTTGCACCAAAAAAGTAGGTGAAAAATGTGAAAGATATTTTACATTTTTCACCTTATTATTGTTTCAAGTCAGAAAAAGGTAAAAATGTTTTGCCATTTTCACCCCTTTTTTTGCGGAAAAAATAGGTGAAAAAAAATTCAAGTTTTTCACCAATTTTTTCACTGAAAAACTTGAAATGTTCAACCAGTGGTACCAACCAAATGTACATACAATGTAATGAAAAAAACTCTACAGTTTCAAGAAAGGTCTTTGCCGGCAAAGTCTGTACTTCCTTGTTCAAAAGTCATTCACACACAAATGCAACACAGATATATGTACAGTGGCTGAATGATAAATCAAAATTTTCCTCAAGGCAAAGACATTGAATTGGCACATCAACCAGTGAGTGTTTAACATTTTGCATATTTAGATGCCTGTACACAATAAGGTTATATTGTGTGCAGTTTACTTCTTTTTATCCCTCTGTTCACGCATGCCAAGTGCATGTACTGCACTCATGACAACTAGATCAGATTCAGCTCTCTTAGAGACAAGATTCTGGAGATAATTTAGTATATTGAGAACCAGATAATTGTGGACAAACCTGGGCCTTTGTTAGCTCACTTTTTGCCAGTTCCACCTCCTCTGCTAATGCTTCTAATCTCAACTTGAAACTAAGGTATTAGTATAAACATTTATTGGCCCAGAAAACCTACCTGGTTTGATGCCTCAATCTCATTCCACTGTATTTCTGCCCTCTTCAGTTTTTGTTGAGTGTCAGAGAGCCTACCCCGCAACACATCTACCCTCTTCTTCATGGCATTGTTCTGAGACTGTAACTCTGTGCATGTCTGTTTCATTCTTATTTGTTCTGCCTCCCAGCTGATTCTCTCGTCCTCTAGCAATCTGGAATTTTCAGACAAGGAGAATAAAAATAAATTCATGCCTTACTGCAGAGTTTCTTTTGTCATCTGGCACTCCTTGTAAACAGCATCATATTTCAAGTGCAGATTCTGGAGTTCTTTATTTTGTGAGTGCAATTCTGCCGCTTGATTTTGTCTCTTGTCCTCAAGTGATCTGGCATTTTTAAGCAAGGAGAATAAAAATAAGTTCATACCTTACTGCAGAGTTTCCTTTGTCATCTGGCACTCCCTGTAAACAGCATCATATTCCAAGCACAGATTCTGGAGCTGTTTATTCTGTAAGTGCAATTCTGCTGCTTGATTTTGGAAGGTTTGGATTTTCTCTTCAAAGGAGCTAAATGATAAGTGAAAGGAAAGTGTCCAGGATATTTTCAGAATTTCAGTACACTTACTGCATTGAAATATCTAGCTGGGCATGTCTTCTTTGCCACCAGTTTTCAGTACTGCAACAACAGTGAGACCTAAATTGGAAAGATAATCCCTAGTTTGGTACCCTTCAAGCATTGAATGAGCTTTGTTCAACCGCTTTCGTTGATTGGCTGCTTGAATCTGAACTGGAAGTCCCTAGTAAGGCTTTTTGGCTACCACATAGAAAATTCAAAGGTCACATACATGTCAATATTGCAACAATAAGCACATTCACAAGGTGTCCTTCATCCCCCTATTTATTGGGTGAGTAAGTCTTGATCTCATGTTCAAACCTTCTTACCGAATAATCTAGAGAGTTGGTGTCATCAAGCTCTGCTGCCAGACTTTGGGGCTCATGGGGGACAAAATTCTCCTGCAATTGTAGCTGGAGGTCCTGGATATCGATTTGCTTTGCTTCCAACTCTTCCATGTAGTTGCTGATGGTTCTGAGTCCTTGCTTAAGTTGGTTCTCCTTGCTCTCCACTGCTTCCTTGATTACTTCAATTTTCAGGTCTTTCTCTGCAATTTGATCCACGAGTTCCTTGATCTTTTCCTGGCATGTTTTGTGGATGTTGTTGGCTGTGTCGGTGACATTGATGTTCAACTTTTTCTCCATGTTTTGCATCTTGATGCTCACATCCTGCATCCAAGTAAACATGAGATTCAGCAAGCCAAGACAATGTTACCTGATTTTCTTTTTCCAATTGGGAATATTCTTCTTTCATTTGCAAGATTATCTTCTCGAAATCCACCACTTTAATCATCTCATTTTCCAGATGCATGGACCTGAATGCCAGTTAGAACACCCTCCTTTTCTTGATCATGGTCTTACTTTTCAGCCAAGTTGCTTTCTAGTGTTTCCACTTGCAAAATAAAATCACAGCCTTGAACCCTGCTGGTTTCAAGCAATCGTGCTGTAACTGTGTATCTTTCATCCAGCAACTTATGGGCATTTTGGAGTGTGTCATAGTCATTTTCCAATCTTGTTCTAGGTCTGGTGTCAATACAATATTGTTGAAATTGTTCTTCTGCTTACATCTCTTCTTCCACAGCCACTAACTCCCTTCTTCCCACTTCATTTAACCGATGCTCTGCATCTAACTCTAGTCCAGATTGCTCCTGATCTGCTAAAGCTGCTGCCAGATCTGTCTGAGCTTCCTGAAATTTGTCCTGAGCTTTGACCAACTCTTGTTGCAATGTTTCAGTATGCTGGTAAAAATTCAGGCGGCGATAATAGTGATGTTCTTCTCTGAAATTCACATGAAGCAGATAGTGAAGTGAAAAAAGGGCTTACTCAGTATGTGTGATAGTCTTTACCGACACTGATTGATGGGCACCAACATCCTCCATGTCAGTGCTCAATTGATCTTCATCCTCCTCGGATAATTTTCGGAAAGTTGTTAATCCATTTAGATGCACATATACACCCAGAACCAGAGCATTCATTTGCACAATGGCTTGTTGTCCATGAGGTCCCACATCATTATCTGCAATAAACTCCAGCAATGGGACTTTAAAGTTTACTGTGGGAGTTGCAATACATGTTTCAAAGTGAAACATCAGCTGTTGGTAGAGACTTGTCAAGTTTTGCCATCTACCATCTCTGGCAAGTCTGCTTTTTGCCAGAGATAGCTGATCATTGGGAACTGGTGACACAAATCCGCTGCAATATTTTAATCCATATTTATAATAAAGCAAGAGAAAACAGACCAGTTTGACAAAACTTTGAACCAAATTGACCCATCATACAGATTCTCCCAGTTGGACTCTGCTGTAGCATCTGTAAGCCGTACAAAATGCATGAAGGCATTTATGGAAAGTGTAGATTTGTCTTGCATGGTGGGAGAGATCAAGGGGCAATAATGATTTTATTCAAGTGATGATCCTCACTTTTGATGAGGAGATCAGCTGGTGCCGAATGATCTGTATTTATTTCCCTATATAGCAGGTGCTGAGTCAGATATTTATTCCCTTTTTGGGATTGTTTGGTTGTGAGTGGTTTGCAAAGTCCGGAGTCCGGACTTTTGAAAATTCCAGCATCAGGATTTTGTGAGTATATCCCAGGAACATTAGCTAATATCCTGATGATGTCCGGGATCCGGATATTTCAGGTACATTCTGGGGAATTTTCAAAAATCCGGGCAAAATCCTGAACAGGTAAATTGCAGGTTCTTTGGCCGCACATTTGAAAAATAACTACAATATACGGGCAAAATAACAACTAGTTATTTCGGCCTATGCCCCCAGTGTGCGGTTTTCTACCCATTCGTATATTAGAAGCGGCCGAAATATCGTAAGGTATGTATTTCAGACTCATTCCCACTTGTATTTAGAGCCACTCCGACTTTTCTCTGTTCAGGCTGAACAAAAAACTCGCAGTTTTGAGTGTTGATGTGTGAAAAAAATGCTGCCTAAGTGTATGGGCTGTTGAAAAGATACCAATATGCACTCCCTCAAGTCACTTGGATCCGGGCAAGTTATCTGCCATTCATCGTTTTTACTCACTAGTGGATTTTAACCTAAGAGACAGTAATGTTCTAAATTCTTTTACAGATCTTCAATAATATTCCTCTGAATTGAGGTGCTTCAGGGATTGAGAACAAAAGCAATGACAGATAACTGTACAGCCACATGGCAGATAAATGCCCAGCTGGTAAACCCCTCCCTACTCCCTGTCTCTTCCTGTGCACAATCAATTGGTTTCGGATCCAGATCCTGCAGCTGACTCGAAATCATGAACCTCTCTTCGCAGTTACAAAGAATGATGTACTCTCTGTTCAATGTTTGATCAAGTCCGCTCTCGTTCTCTTCCCGGTCCTGTTCATCATTCAAGGCCATCCAAAATCTCAACATGTTTTTTACGCCGATTTACACTCATTTGAAAACAGGGCTGGAAGTTTTTTCAGCCCCGGCTGGACCCCCCCCCTACCCCATATGAGATATTCGAACTCCGAAACCCCCTTGTGCGTCGTCGTGTACTATTTACGGAGCATGCCGATATTCTTGATCTAATCTGATCCGGATCACACTTGAAGCCGCGCCGATTGCTCCCGTGCTGATTTCCAACTACTTAATACCCCCCCGCCGTGTTTCATGAGCCAAATGTGCATCTGGAACAAATTTTGCTGCGGGATGTCTATCGCCCAGGGTCAATCTATCCTAACCTGATTGTTTAATCTCCGCAACGGCCTTGACTCATCATTCCCACCCATCAAGCAATATTTATGGCAGATCCGGTATTTCTATTTGTTGGACTTCTTCATCTCACCATGTCAGACCAGTCGGGTCCCATTACCATTGCTATCCTCGGCGCTTCGGGAGACCTGGGCGGCTTCCTTGTGAAAGCTATCGCAGAACACCCTAAAGCCAACCGCGTTTCTCTCCGTATCCTCACGCGACCCTCAAGCGCTGAAAAGGCCCAGGAGGTTGTGGCTCGGCATTCCAGTCTGGCTGGAACGGTCCATCCCGTCGACTATGCGGCTCCAACCGTACAGAGCGACCTCGGACAGGCTCTGAAAGGAGTTGATATCGTCATTAGCACCGTCGGGGACGACTCGGGGCGTAGGGCTAAAGATGTTGCGCACACGGGCTTGCTCCCGGGATTTATTGCCCAAGATCAAGTAGCTAAGGCGGCAAAAGTGGCCGGGGTGAAGCTCTTTGTTCCATCGTGGGTGTTATTCAGCCTCCCTGCACTTCACGCCGTCTGATTCAGTTTGTAGAGAATATGGGAGCCCTTCCACTCGATACCCCGGGACTCGGGGTCGTTTGTCCTTGGAAAGCTCTACCATCACGATCTTCTCCGCGAGCTTGGACTGCCATCGTAGGTGCATTCAACCGCTTATTATCACACTGCAATTGAACAATCGGTCGTCGTCCAGGCTTTTGGTTTATGCAGTACGTTGAGCTTTCCATACACATCGACCTTTCTTTGCTAAGAACCTTCCATAGGGAATGTTTCCCAAGGAAGAGCCGTAAGTCTCAGCCGAAAATATGCTTCGTGTGCTTGACGATCTGCAGCGAATCCACGCCCTTGCCTGTAAGCACTGAAGGAATTCCACTAGGAGAGCCGCCCTTCGAGACGACGCGATTTCACGTTGCTTCCTACATAACTCACCTGCTTCTGGATCGCCACGTCGATGAGGTGAAAGGCGGAATTTATGTGATTCGGGGGCTGAAAAGGGACAAGGGCATCGTGAATCCCGAGACCGAGAAAACGCAGTGGACGCTGGATGTATATTGATGTAGATTGGAGTGCTGATTTATTTATGGACCGTGGCCGTCGTTGCTCTGGACTTGAATCTTTCAATTCAGCGGGATATTATGGGCAATCACTACTTCTATTCAGGAAGCTTAGATGCAATATCTGACCTGGTTCGTTGAATAGTCTAGTACTTAAATAGACCAGGAAATGATTGGAGATGCATAATCTGTGGGCTCATTCGGTGATTACCATTCCCCTCGCGCCGGGATCAATTAGTGCGACGATTTTGGCAATCGTTTTGCAAGGACTGAGGAAATGTGAGGTAAATGACTGCATGAATTATCCGGCTGATTTTCAGCCTCCCAGAGCTAGAACAGGACTTGGTCCGAGTCTCCGTGCCAATATCCAAATTATCCAGGGTGGAGGGCGGCTGCGCCTTCCCCTAATCGAGTTGACCGCTGTCTTTTGAGGAACGGTGAGTTTCTCCGTGATTTCCCCGCCCATTTTTCTATTATCCCGCACACCGCAAGGCGATAGTGGTCGGATTGATTAATATTGATGACCGCTCTCGTCCTGACGCCGTATCTGAGTAAAGGAGTGCCGCATGGGGCGGGGAATAGAAGTCGTTGGCAATTATGCCATAGTGCTCAGGCAACTGCGACATTTTATCTTTTCGGTGGTAGGATTAACGGCCGGTCAACGCCGTATCCACAACTAGCAATTCAGTACGCAGGGCATGGAAGAGAATGCTGTATTTGTTTCTTTTTTAAAAAAACGTACAGCATTTCAGTACTGGGATAGCAAGGTACTCGTTCCTGCATTAAATATAACGAAGGTCTGGATGTACCCGCAATGATCTTCCGCGTTTCAACGCGACGTGTAAGATAAGTATCAGAATAATATATTACCCTACTAGTTCCCATTTCGGAACATGCAGGGCTGTAGTGTTTAGTAAATCGGCCTATATGCCTACACTACAGCCCACTTATCTTCGACGAGCCCACTGCTTTTAAGGTTGTAGATCTAAATCCGCGAGCTGACACTGATATGCCGCTGCTATCCGAGTGACAGGTCAGTTGAGCCACGAGCTCAGAGGGTAAAGCCAATTCAATCTAATTCAAATTCAATTAGAGTGGGCGCGGGCCTGTGGCACTATACAATGTACAGGTAGTTACGCTAGCTGGTTGAGGAGAGTGTCTGAGGTAGGTAGCTAAGGAGGAGGTGCGGCGAGGGTGGCTATGAGGGTGTGTATGAAGTTTTGGCAGCTACAGGATGTCTTGGCAATATACGAGATAAGTGGAGAGAAAAAAAAAAGTAAGAAAGTAAGAAATCGGGAGCTAGACTATAGCAAATATCTCAGGCGTCGGATGAGGTCGAGGCGCTGGCGTCTGTAGCGGGGGAACACGAGGAGGAAGTGGGGGACGGTTTCGGGGACGAGGCATAGCGGGAATTCGGGGGAGGGCGTGGGAGCGGAATAGGAAGTTGTTGAGGTCGATGTGGCTTGTGCGTAGCTGCGTCAGGAGACTGCACTGCGGGTGGCTCAGGTCGGTGTACAAACGCGCTGTGGCGCTGGAGGGGCGGGCTTTGTCGAACAAGCATATGCAGCGGAAGTGCGAGGAGGTCGACCACTCCGCGATCCACCGCGCCTTGAACTCCTTCACACCGGCATCCAAAACTGTAAGGCCACTGGGGCAAAAGGTAGGTCCTAACGTAACAGAGATGGTGTCGTAACGGCTCAGTTGAACAATACTTATGTACATCCCCGGCTAGCACAGCGGGTTTCGAGACCAAGGTAGCCTGATCTTGACTCTAAATTAGATCGGTGGTTTGGTTGCTCTTCCGACAGCGCTGTGACCTTGAGAAATAGAGATAAAAATGGATTAAAAAATGGAGCGAAATCGCATCATCAAACAACTGGGGAATATCCGTCCCAGTACTGCAGTTACTGGATATAGCCAATTTCTAGGCGCCGACGGTAAGCGAAACGTATTTAAGGGAGGGTGCCCTAAGGTGGTCCCATTCACTCAGAAAACCCTCATCCACATTTCTTCATCGGATATTCGAACAGATGAAGCTCCTCGTTATTTTTGTTGCGCTGTCGACTGTGTTTTCGGTTTCCGCCAGCCCTGTTGCCGTTCCAGCAGAGGTATCCCTACTAATCAACAAACCTTGGAATATCTCTCATCCATGGAATTCAGGGTGCCTATTCCACCAGTAATCTGGTCGGCCTTCCGGAGAAGCCTGAGACCGCCGTCAACAAAGCTCTGGCAACGAAGCTCCTCGACATCCTCGAGAATTACGGACTTACAAACGTAGGGAGCAATTCCTTGCATACTGGCCACTCGTACTAATTATCCCCCTCCCAGAACTTCGGTGTGGTTGCTATCCACAGCCACATGTCCCTCGCGGAGGGACAGGTCATCTTTCAGCACGGCAACGCCAGCTCTGTAAGCCAAGGAATCGAAATTTACGAGGATGTCAAAGACACCGGAATCCCGTATACGTACCGAATCACCGATGGAGCACTCCTGCCCCTGGATCTCGGGGACAGCAGCCCAGAGGCACTCGCGGCGCGAGATGAACTCGCTGCAGCGACGGCTGGCAATTTTCTGAACGGTATACAAACCGTTCGCTGGTTGCTTATGATGATCACTGAGTAGAGAAACATTTCAAAGATTTCTCTGCTGCCTCTGGCGGCCATTTGGCTGGAATCGGGTATGTCAGGCCCCTTGATCGTGCTGCACTCGAGAACAACGGTGTTGTCAAGAACCACGTATGTCAACTTACCATATGTGTTCAAAAAACTCTCACTAGACCCTACCAGTACAACGAGGCTCTCACGGCGGGGTCCGCTGCCGCCGTCAGTCTTGCGGCGGCGCAGACAGATGACGCGCCGTCTTTCTTCACACGTGGGATCGGGAATTCGACTGATCCTAGCCGTATTACAATGTGCGTGTGCATCCACATGCGTCTTGTCGATTCTCATACTCTCCGAATAGTCTTTGCAGCGTCTGCGGCCATGGAAACCCGTGGGCTGACTAAAGCCAAACAGGTACCATGTGGAAGATACCATTTCACTACCTGTGGCCAGAACCTGTCATTTTTACATGTGATCCTATCTATTGAATATATGATATTATCCTGTTTCTCTGAGAGTTGAAATATCTGTCAATGTGTTGACCTCCCCACATATGCGTTGAAAGATGACTGGTAGCTTGGGTCCCAACGTGGATTTAATTTGCATGCCGTGGGCCCCCAAACCCTATGACGCACCGCGATTCCAGCGCACGCAAAAAGCGGCGCATCCGCTGGCACCATATTAGATGTCGAATCCAACACAGTGAGGGGCTGTTGGGCGTGCAATAATACCTCGAAAAATGTGAGGTTCAACGTGATGTTGAGGGTTTTGAGGTTCGTAGCCGATAGAGAACTCGCGCAAATGCGGGGAGATGCTGGACAAAATGGGACTAAGACGGCTTTGTCCATATCCATGCCCATGTCCGTGTGGCGGCTGCTGACTTCGAAACGTTGAGGGGCTGGGAGAATGAGGAACGCGAGGCTACTGGCGCTATCGGCGCAAAATTCGCGCGTGCGCAAGTTTGGGTGCGACACTGGTGGTTCGGCAACGGCTATGTGGTCCTGAAACAACTCGGTGTACTCGCATTCGAGAAAGGATCGACCCGTCCGCAGTTCCACGAGACACTGTTGAATGGGAATTTGTGTCGCGACGAATCTGGTCAGCTGGTGCCAGGGATGCACCATCGCCAGCGTGGAAACTGAGCGCAGACGAGGCTTGCGAAGGAGAGGAGTGTCTCGGAAAACACCTATGGGGTGTCATGGTGGGAGAACGATTTTGGTGCTGATCGTCAGGCTCTCGAGTCTCAAGTAAATGAAACTCGAGGGGATCCGAGACCGTGAAACAAATCCATAATAATAATCATCCATCTGTCCATGATACCTGCCAACAAAAGTCGAGCAGAACGCGCAAAAGTATAATCAACTCATCTATGTACCAAGTTCCGAGCAAGTATACTGCGCCAGACATGCCAGTAGAGTCTAACAGATAGAATCGCCCCACACGGGAGTACACTGCGTACTCAATCTGCCCCGCACAAAACATTGACTTTGAGTTGTCCAGGTGCGGACATATGCTGTATCCGAGAGTCAAACCCAACCCCCCATTTCGTTCGTCTCCTGTGCTCCTACGAGACTTTTCCGATTGGCGTGGCAAATCGGCTTGCCCCCATACTATCCTCCCCCTAGATCTCGGACACTTAAGGAAAATCGTAATATAGCATTTTATCCAGTGGTCTTTATGCCAGGGTGAGTAAGTAGATCGAAAGGAATCTGTCCTTTACCTCAGATTCAAATTTTACTTCATGTGAAACGGGCAAGAATTGCTCAAACGGCGTCGTTTTTTCCGAGGTTGCCATGTGTCCGAGTACTAGGTAACACATCAAATTTGGATTGCCGGCCTCGTATCTGATCCTCTTGCGGTCGAAGCGCCTCCAAATCTTGTAGGGTGGAGCCTCTCAATCAAAAGTATGATATCCATGAAGCAGAAGATGAGGCATGCCCTGGATGGTCAGCAGGGAGCATTAACTTCTTGCCATCATTGTTGGCAGTTGAGAAATCAATTTGGCAGGCATGCCTTGATCTTTCGGTCCATTGTGATGGCTACAAGCTATGCCTCTGAAATTTTATATGGGCACTCTTACGATGTAAAGGTATCTTTGGGATGCATTCAGGAAATAATATGAGAGGACCTTAGGCCTTAAAAAAGGCTAAATCGGCCAAAATGGCTCAAGTTGTCAACTCTCCGTGGTGATATATATCCGAAAGAGGTGAGGTTGTAAGGGTTTTTGCCCCTATATCTGTAAGACATATCCTACCGCTTATGTTAAGCTAAAAATCTCAGAAAACGGTTCAGCTTTGCACGAGAAATGTTTGTTTTGTCCGAGTACTAGGTTTGTCCGGGACGGTGGGGGACGATAGTATCGGAGTTTGAATTGGCTCTCATGGCATTTTTGGCGTGGGCAAATTGGCTTGTTCGGCGGGCGTGGCTTGTCTTCAAATACAGCCAGTTGTTCCACTGTGGTAGAATTGATTTAAACAGACCTATTATCCGTTCTCTTAACGAGATGTCTCGAATTAGTTTGTATGACTTTGGCCACATCCCCATAGGTATTATCCCCATTGTGGTTCCTCCTCCACGGTGCTTTGCACTGCACAAGTTCAACTCCCCCAGTGCCGCAGGAATCACACAGCCTTTCCCCATTCTCCTTCACGGAACTGCACATCGCCTCCACACTCCTGTGGTCCTGCTGCTCAGGTGAGTCAGCACAGTAACTTTAACAGTCGTCATGTGTTGAACCGATGACCCAAGACCTGCTGCGCCGCAGTTTATCTGAAGCGCCAGGCATGCCGCAAAGACGCGTAATTCGCAAGATCCGGTGCCGTCACTGCCGTGCTACGCCGCAGGGGAAGCTACCGCTACGAGCTTTGCATCGCCTCCAGTTGTATATAAACTCCGCACATTCCTCGAAGTATTGCCTGGGATCTCAGCTTGCATCATTCCTTCCACTGACCTTTATTTTGCTGTGTTCTGCCGTGTTCTTCCCCAATGGTCCTGGTCACTCCGTCAATCAGGCCTGAAATTTCTGTCTGGCCGAATATTATTTGTACTTGATTCCAAATTATCGCATATCAAGCAAAATCCATTTGGTCCGGCAACTAGTCACGCCCAAAGTTCCAATATTCAAACGAGAAATCAGACCACTCTCCTACAGCCATCATTTTATGCAGAATACTGTACAAATCTACACCATCTGCCAAATTTTCCCTGTCATCGGTGTGAGTAGGGTTACAATTTCTGCGGGACTTACGAGATACTAACGAGGAATAAAATTCGGCAGTAACTAACCCCTTAATCGCCTCCACGAATTTTAATTCAAACAATTGCATCTAGTATTTTGTATTTGTTGTACTGAGCCAATGCGATACAATTTTCCAGACAACAACATACTCATTTGCTATGCCTACTGCCGGAGCGTAGCGAAGGCATATTTTGTATTAATCAAAGCTTATGAGTGTAGCCTGAGTCAAGCCATCTAAAAGAATGGCAGTGGGAATAGTTGTTGAACGTCCTGTATCGGTTATTTGACGTGTGACCATACAGCTGAAGGTGTTCTTACTCCGACTCTGAAGATTTAATTATCTCAATTCGACTTTTCTATGCTCAATTGTATGGCTAGAATAGTGTTCCATAATTATTTTGGGGCAAAAAAGCGCAACCCTTTTTGGTTCCCTCAAAAAAGCACAACCTAGGTCCATTGAGTTCAAATTGAGTTGAAAAAGGCACAAGTCGACGATATTCATTTCACCCCACAGATGCTATAAGAAAAAATGGCACAACCTTTTTCATAAAAAAGCGCAGGTCCCATAGGATTACCAGGAAAAAGCACAGGTTGGAAAAAAAGCACTGCGTTTGATTGAATTGATGATGCCTCAGGTGTGCAACACTCATCAACAACAACCGGATGGCTTTCGAAAGAGGATGTAAAATTTCCCCGTATTTCGGACAGTTCCAGGACCTCAGTTGGCGGATGATAGTGACGAGCTCATTTATGATGATTGGGACCAAACATGGGGCCCCGACATGATTCTTAAGCCACAGCCAGATGCAGGTGACGCTGAAGAGGATCGCGATACCAATGATGGATGGGGTGATGAGCGGCTGTTACCAGATGGTGATTCTGACGAGGTACCGCTGGTAATAAACGGACGATACAGAGTCTTCTCGAAGACGATCCATTTGATGTTTTGGGGCGGAGCCAAAAGAAGGGGATGTATTTGCTGGGAAAGGGGTGTTATCGTTGAGGAGGAGGATCTTTTTGGGCACGCCACGAATGATGCCGATTAGTGACCGTGGTCAAATTGTGGGGTATGGTGCTCACATATTTCTGTGATGTAAACTGAATGTGATTCAGGAGGCCTTTTCCTCGATCCGTATTTTCAGAGTCAGAATTGGAGGCTACCTGCTGGTTTGCCTCCAAATGTGGCGCTGAAAACCTACCGCATATCTGCACAGTGAAAAGACATCGCGCTCAAATCTTGGACTTGTGTGGTGCCGACGTAAGATCTATTGAGGGGCGTCTTGGCAACACATTTGCGGTCCTCGGTTTGGAAAAGATACTGGCACATGTACGTCTTGTATTTCTCACTTCTTCGCCAGTATTGTCGCCAGTATTGTAACGAGACATTTCTGACAGGAGTTTGCCAATCCATTTGTTCGACCCTTCATCCAAATGTTGAGTGAAGATTCTGGCGAGCTTCTTTGACAGGCGTCGCAAGTTGAGAAATGGCATCGTGACATCTCGCCTGATCTATCAGGTCCAATGGTTCGACTCGGCCAACAGGATTTCTTTGTCAACGAGCCAGCACTTGCGCATATAGCATCTGAAGGGGAGTTTTCTTCGCAGGAATGGGCCGCCGTCCTACCTTCTCGTTGGTTATTCGAGACAATAAAATCTGGGCCAAAGTTCAGTGCCTCTACTCCCATCCGACCGAGGATTGTCTCCTCATTGACACTCGGCAGGAATGTGAAGACATCCCATTCAGTAGTTTCTTCGCTTCCTTCCCCGACCTGGAACCCGTCCATAAGTTCCACGGATCGAAGAATCCATCGAAGATTGCCGGTACGAGTGTTTACACGACAGTTTCATTTCTCTCATTGACGACTCATATAGGATCCCTTGATAAGCTGGATATCACACCTTGTGACATCTACGCTTCAACCCTCTTCGTGCCATCACCGGAGGGAAACGGATTCATTCGGTTGCTGTTTGGGTGTATTGCGGCGACACATTCAAAAAATGAAACAAGCATAACTCCATTCTCATGTCGCTGGCCGGTCTTGACTCAAAGAAAGCACATCTTTTGTATAATGTGATATTCACTACGGGGGTTCATGGATCTTCCCAACTCAGAAATTCCTTTGAAAGATGTCTACCATTTTAGTTAAACTTGCGGAGCTCAGGAACAAAGGCCGAAGATATCGAGTGTTTTCTTCATTTTTCCCTCTTGATAGAAGATTTTCTGAGTAATAAAGCGGTTTTACTGATTTTTTTCCGGTCAAGAATTAATTCTATTTATAATAACAAAGACAATAGGCCCCATTGTCCACCCGGTCTTTCATGCTCCAATATTGATTATTGATTTCTTTGTCACACCAAGAAACGAATAACATTTCAATCACCCTTTGGCCAGATTTAGACCACCAAAAGAGACACTGGCAAAGGGAGAAGACAATCTTACATTTTTCATCTTATCTTTGTTACAAGCCCTAAATTTAATGAAACAGGTAGACATCTTTGAATTTCGTTTTTGGGTCACAAAGATGTCTGGACCCCCTCAGTGATTCCTCGCAACTTCGAACTTAGCTCATCCACTAGAAATGTTTGAAGCTGTCGTTGAGGCACTCAAGTAATATTTCGTTCCGTACCTGCAGCAAACTCTTCTCTCTGCTAATTTATTGTAGGTCGGCGCAAAAAAGCAGGGATTGAAGCATATGATTGCCAACTCGAAGAAATGGTGTTACTCATCCCTTGGATAATCACAATGCTAGGCAACAATCCAATGCAAAGTGAATTTGCATCGCACATTGGGTTATCTGGAAAGTGCTTTTGTAGGGTTTGCCATGTCCGAGGTGCAGACAGCAAAAATCGTTCTGCAGGCGACGCAGGTGATCAGGAAGGAGTCCGGGATTTTCTAAAGGTTCTGGATTTATTTCAGGATGTGTTGAGGGCTTATCCGTTATTTGCAGACATCAATCCCTCACTCAAAGGAAGACACGCTTTAAAAGCTTCACGAGCAGCTGCTGCGCTATATCGAGCACACTGTGGACGAGTGGACGAAATATTAAGCCTGCGTGTGTATCGACGGAGAGCATCGGGGGAGGAAAAGGGACGGAGCGAGGCGCGGGCGAGCAGCGTGATGAGAGCAGGCGCGGGAGGCGTGAAGAAGCGGTGGGTAGGGTTGGGATGCACCTTGTGGACAGGCAGGCGAAGTATTTAAGCAGCAGCGTTTATGGCAGGAGAATGAGCCGCGAAAGTCGTGAATCGACGGAGGAGAGTAGAGGTAATGCACCGAAGTGGAGGGAAGGACGGCGCAGAAGGCGTGGAGAAGTGGCGGTGGATGGAGAGCGGTGGTGATGGAGAGCGGTGGAGGGAAGGACGGAGCGTGAAGAGCACAGGCGAGGAGTGGGCGGACGAGGTACCCAGCACACCGTGGACGGGTGAACGGAATATCCAGCCTTGCGTGTGTATCGACGGAGAGCATCGAGGGAGAGAAAGGAACGGAGCGAGGCGGGGACGAGCAGCGTGACGAGAGCAGGCGCGGGTGGTGTGAAGACGCGGTGGGTAGGGTTGGGATGCATCTTGTGGACAGATGGGGGAAATATTCGAACTGTAGTAGAGCATCAGAACACCAGAAGCCCGAAAGCTGCGAATCGATGGAGGAGAGTTGAGGTGATGCACCGAAGTGGAGGGAGGGAAGGAAGGCGCGCGGCGGTGAGCGGTCTTGGATGAGAACGAGAAGCTTGAGGGACACCGCATATTGAGCATAGGCGGGCGAAATATTCGGTGAGTGAGCGCGGAGGTGATAAACAGCGGCGAAACGACGCGGACGAGGGTGTGCGGCGTGAGAAGGCGCAGGAGTCGTGAAGGAGCAGTGGAGAAGAGCACGAGGAGCGCGGACGAAGGGCATGCAGTGCAGATTTTGAAGAACGACGTACACCAGCGAGAGCGATTAGGCAGAGAAACTGGGAATATCGAGGACCCCGTCGCGTGAATGAGTCGATCGGGACGGGGCGGCGAGTGGTGCGGGGGGACGCGGAATCGGGGGAGATAGCGGTCGGGCATGAGGGACAACATGAGGGAGAGTCGGCTGGGTGGTTTTGGATGCAAACGGCGGGCGGATGCAACACATCTTGTGGCCGAAGTATTAGACCAGCAGCGTGTATCGCAGAGCCGCGGAAGTCGTTATTTGGCGAAGAACCGATGGGGGATAATGGGCAAAGGTGGAGGGAAGGAAAGATGGTGTGGTCGACGGCAGGAGGCATGAAGAAGAGGTGGTGGACAGGTGGGCGTGTGTGGACGGGTGGGCGATTGCTCGTAGGTGGTAGGGTGGCAGAGTGGAGGGAGCACGGATGTGGAAGGAGGGACTGAGCGATGGCAGGAGACGTGAAGAAGAGGTGGCAATGGATGAGGAGCATGCGGACGAGGGGTTAGGGTTCTGGAGGGTTGGAAGGAGTGGCATGAACGCGCGTGATGACAGGCACGGCCGACAGCGGAGAGGCGTAGAGAAAGAGAAGGGACGGTCTAAGGCGAGAACGACGGAGAACGAGGAGCGTGCGGACGGCGGGAGAGGTAAAAGCAAGGCGTGGAGGAGGCAGGAACAAGTGAGCGGGCGACAAAGCGATGCAATGAAGAAACAAGACAGAGACAGCACCTCCGAGGTGGCCGAACGCGAGGGGTGTAAATGACGCGGTAGGGAGTGAGCGTGCTGGGCGTGCCCCCGCCGGGCAAAAGGCGCCGATTTATAATTAAAGGGAAGAAGAACGTACCGAGTCCTACTCTTACTCCGACTCCTAGAATGCCGCAGGGAAGATGTTGGCACGTCCATGAGGACGTGACGTGCCTTTCGGGCGCGTCGGGGATCGCGCGTACGAGCAGGTTTATCGTTAGCGCATCGTCGTTTGGGAAGAGAAGGGACCGGGCTGGTAATCACCCAGAAAAACACACGTAAATATGGAAAGCCGAACTGTCGTTCACCGTGCCCGTAAATTTGAGATGTGGTAGAATTGATATAGCATGTATTTATTTGCAAATTTTGAGCTCCGATGAAACTAGTATGTCAGGATCGAAAAAGAAAATAGAGAGCAAAGCATAAGAGTCGAACTCGGCTCCGCACTACACCCAACAGTCTACCAAACGAGTGTGCGATGCTCCAAGGCTGTGGATCTCATACACCGTTCCCTTGGCCACCCGCCATGAGTCAACGCAAATGTACCCACGAGGAGGACATTTAAATGCACCGGGAGAGGCACACCACCCAGTACCACCGGTACACCGACATTTGCCAGACATGTGCCAAGCAGCTGGGCATGAGGTGTGTGCTGCATGCCATGGGAGAGTGGCTGTCAGGTGTCTTCCAGGTCGGTGCCAGCTTCGGTCGCCTATGGCTCCAGACTGTGGCCAGGTTGGTGTGGCTGCCAGCTGGACAACGAACCTGGAAGCAGCTGCACAGTCAGGCAGAAGAATATTATTGAAAATTGTTTCACGCTGGGGTGCACATATTACCACTCAACAAAATACATTCATATCTACCATACAGTAGATACATATGTGTTCCGAACAGAATCAAAGCGTGTTCGCGTCAAGCATGACGGAATAAGTGTCTCTGGAAAACATTCCCATCAGTCTGGGGTCTGAAAGAAGATGAAGAATGACAAACCTAGCAGTGGTGGGAGTCCATGGGACCAGTCGAGCGCGTTTTTTGTAGATTCATAATGGTTGCGAAGAATAGAATAACGGCCATAGAAATCGGCCGCAAGAAAAGAGCGTTAAACCACAGTAACTATTGAAAAAGGGCAAAAAGAATCCATATTGCGTCCAAAGAGGTAGAATAGCTTTGATGTGTTGAGGATACTGGCGCAGCACCAGTATACACTTGACTATGGCTCTTCAAGCTTCAAGCATAGAGCAGGTGATCCGGAAGAGAAGCTGCTCCGTGTGCTGAAGTTCGCTTCATGTTGACGAGGGCGACTCCATATTGACGAGTCTCGGTTGTAGCGACGAGAAAAGCTTGTGATACGCACTCGTTTTGTGATGTCGTTCCTCTTGATGGGCCAAGAAATATCTAACACTACATCGGAGCATTGAATTGTTCTTGAATTATTCTTGATGAGCTTGAATCTAGCGCTTGCCAAGGACCTGGAAGCCGACGCCGTTACAGAATGACATGCGAAGAAGACCAGATGTACGGGAGAGAGGATGAGAAAGGAGGCGGAAAGAAGCAGAAGTGGTGAGAGAGGGAAGGGCGAAAAGGGTGTGGCTCTTGTCCTTGATTCTAGACGGGGTAGTTGGCGGTGGTGGTGGAAAGAAAGAGAGAGAGTGAGACGACATCAATATGCACAGCCCATTCACGTGCCGATGGCGGAGTTTCAAATACTTGATTTGAACTTCGCACAAACTAAAACACATTTGAACATCATGCCGCAACGAAATCCAGCCAAGTAATAGGCCTGAATGATTTGATTTGAATGCAGAGTCTTTTGCTAATATTATAATTTATTGACGGTGTGGAAGGCAGCTTTGTGAAAAGGCTGGCCAATACCTGACGGGCCAGGCGGAACCGTACAGCTGGCGACCACATAATTACCGCCTGAAACCAGGTTTGGCCAAACATGTCTGCAATGTGACCTGGCCAGCTGAAGGTAATCTGTCGGCACTTTGGTGGTGTATATAGGTGTAAGTCCTCCCCCTCCCAGATCTCCCTTCGTAGCGCGATTGATAGAGCATGTATGTATATGGAGTTCTGATCTGGGGGAAAAACAAAATTAAAAATACGGAAGAACACAGCCACGATCCACCCGGGAGTCGAACCCTGCTCCGCATTACACCGGGATTTCTTTTTCACATAAACACTATGAATGTGGGGTGCCCCAAGGTCATAGATCCTACATATCACATCCTCTGCTCGCTGCTATGGGTCAATGCACATGCACTCGGGAAACGCAGATTTAAGTAAATGCACGGGGAAGAGCCCACAGCCGGTTATATGTATATATTATTATATGTAAGTCCTCAACTCCCAGGCGTGAAGTTCAGAATCGTACCACTGGTACAGTATGTATTTACCTGGAGAGATAAATTCAGAATGTCGAGGACCGGGGGGGGAAATAGAGAAGAACCTTTCGGGAGCCAGGATCCATTCGGGACTCGAACCCGGCTCCGCATTACAGCCATATGATAATCGGATTTTATGAATGTCCAAGGCTATGAAGCGTGTATACTGTTCCTCTGCTCCTCGGTGCCATCGGTGAATAAAGATACAGATAATAGTCAGGCGTCAGAAAAACAGAGTGATTGTCGTGAGTCGTGAATTGCTGAGATTATGCGGAAATGATGCGCAGAGGCAGCACAGACAAGTGTGATGAGTACAGGCGCAGTCAACTGCAGGAGAGTATACATGTTGAAAGTTCAAGTAGTTCGTACGGTAGTGCCAGGAGCCCGATAATCGCAATAAAATGGCGAAGGCTAGGGCGCGGTGCGTCTGCATACGCCACGCCGTTCGACGCGCAATACATATGCCCGCGAAACTCGGTGCAATTTGTGTATTTAGTGGTAGAAATCAGAAATAAATAAAAACAGAAAAAAACAAAATGTCTGAGCAAATATGGGAGCTGCGAGGGGAGGAGAGGGGGATATGTAGTTCAGATTATGAAGGACTATCGTCAGAGAAGCCGTGAATATCGAGGACCATGTCGCTTGGGACTCGAGTCGAGCTGAGGCGCACACGGATGCGAAGTCAACCCGGCCCGGAAATCGGATGAGGAAGGAAATGCGAAAGGCAAATCGAATGGGCTTGATGTAGGGCGGGAACTGGACTGTTTTTATCAAACCCATCGGTTTTCTTAAAACGTCCACAGAGACGTCCGTATGGACATTGATCCGAGCAGACTACATGCTCTCAAACCCTCGGTAATCTGAGGCCGTTTCCGGTAGACCGGTCAACGAGTTCTCTTGTCATCCCATGTCCAGTGCATGCACAGGTGCGACGAAGGCAGCTCTCATCCATAATTCGCATAAAAATGGAGGGAATGGGTTGAGCATTTGGAATTTTTGTGGAAGCGGAGTTCAAAATATAAGAGAAAATTTCCGTACTTATACCACCCAATTTACACAAAACCATCATATTCAACGGTTAAAGTGGAAATTGTTTCAATATTGACGCAGATATCGTGCCAGAGTAACTTAATAGAGTCCCTTGGATGCATCTGTGATGAGGCGCGGCCGTTTTTTAGAGAAGGCGTGCCTTTTTATAGGGATCAGGCGGCCTTCTATCGGGAAGGGGCGGCCATCTCGGAACAGGCCGCAGCCTTTGTGACAATAAAATTTTAGTGTGGGAAAAAGGTCCGGGCCGGTATTTCATCAGATCCCGGGGACATTGCAGAAGGGATTTCACTCCCCACAATATGCTC
Source organism: Mycena rebaudengoi (assembly GCA_029282285.1). NCBI lineage: Eukaryota > Fungi > Basidiomycota > Agaricomycetes > Agaricales > Mycenaceae > Mycena > Mycena rebaudengoi. Next base: position 186,409 of record JARJCX010000064.1, read on the forward strand.
GAACTGGTTGAGTCCTAAGTAGTTATAAATATTGGACGTAAAAATACGATATAAATATGCGCGCAGAGCTGGAAAGCGCGCGATTCTGATGGTGTAGGATTTCATGGATAAATTCTTGCTTAAACTCTCGTTACAGGATCAAGACACCCAAAACACCGGTTTTTGGTCTTGGAGGACGAAAATATCCATAGGGATATAACCAGGGAAAATCACACGAATCTGGGGCATCAAAATGGCACCGTTTTCACATTTTACTTCTGAATTGAGACAAGGACAAACAATATTTGTAACGAGCGCCAAATTCCGTGCCGCAATATGCCTAAGCCTAACTTTTCAATGCAGTGTATGTATGCACCCGTAAGCATACCGTGGGTTATGTGGAGGGGAATTTTTCAGTACGGGATTTGTTTTTCATTACCTGGATGCGAGGCATTTCAAAACTTATGATAACTGTGTCTTCTTCTGCAGCCTATGAACTTTCTGCATACATAAATCTCCGTTGCAGTGTTGTGGTATGATGTATAGCACAGAAACTTGACAGAAAATTGGTTTATTGACATCTTGCGGTTCATTCGGGTGCAAACCTCTTCAGAACCTGAACCGAAGCTTTTTTGAACTGGACCAATGTCATTTGGAGAAGTTGGGCGAACCAACCCGCAGTCAGGCACGGGCTTCGGATTTCCAGAGCAAAAAATCCGGTGATAACTGAACCCCAGTAAGACTAATTGTTGGAGTAATTGGCCTGTCCGGTATTGTTGAAATTTTTGTTTTCCATTGTGGCTCAAGTTGGATGGGTGACCGTCTGTCTTGTAAATAGAAATGACACATCTAATTTCGTAGGTAGGTTGGATTCAAGGCTAGGCTCAAGGGGGTAACAATTCGACTACAATTTCGTTTTGTACATTCAAAGGCTGGAAGACTCCACAGGATGCCCTCAGGGCCAAATTTCACCCCCTAAATGCTGTCTCCTGACATGGAATAAGGTGATGCCGGTGAAAGAGAGGGAGATTGGTGGTCTTCCCATGCCTCAAGAAGGCCAAGATCCCAGATATTTTGATAAGGCTTCAAGCAGATGAAGTCAGTGGTCATAATAGGAATGGAGAGCCTTACAATCTGGATGACGATGGAGGACCAAACAAGTCAGAGTGAGGTTGAAGAGGGAGGGGAAATCACTCACGCCCTAGAGACGAGAAGGCAAGGCATTGTGAGCGAGACGAGCACAGGGGACAGAGGAAAGCATGCACTTCCTAGAGAGGAGAAGGCAAGGCATCGTGAGCGAGACGAGCACAGGGGACAGAGGAAAGCACGCACTCTCTAGAGACGACAAGGCAAGGCATCGTGAGCGAGACGAGCACAGGGGACAGAGGAAAGCACGCACTTCCTAGAGACGACAAGGCAAGGCATCGTGAGCAAGACAAGCACAGGGGACAGAGGAAAGCACGCACTGCCTAGAGACGACAAGGCAAGGCATCGTGAGGGAGATGAGCACAGGGGACAGAGGCAAGCACGCACTGCCTAGAGACGAGAAGGCAAGGCATCGTGAGCGAGACGAGCACAGGGGACAGAGGCAAGCACGCACTCTCTAGAGACGACAAGGCAAGGCATCGTGAGCGAGACGAGCACAGGGGACAGAGGAAAGCACGCACTTCCTAGAGACGACAAGGCAAGGCATCGTGAGCAAGACGAGCACAGGGGACAGAGGAAAGCACGCACAAACTAGAGACGACAAGGCAAGGCATCGTGAGCGAGACGAGCACAGGGGACAGAGGCAAGCACGCACTTCCTAGAGACAACAAGGCAAGGCATCGTGAGCGAGACGAGCACAGGGGACAGAGGAAAGCACGCACTCTCTAGAGACGACAAGGCAAGGCATCGTGAGCGAGACGAGCACAGGGGACAGAGGAAAGCACGCACTTCCTAGAGACGACAAGGCAAGGCATCGTGAGCGAGAGGAGCACAGGGGACAGAGGAAAGCATGCACTTCCTAGAGAGGAGAAGGCAAGGCATCGTGAGCGAGACGAGCACAGGGGACAGAGGAAAGCACGCACTCTCTAGAGACGACAAGGCAAGGCATCGTGAGCGAGACGAGCACAGGGGACAGAGGAAAGCACGCACTGCCTAGAGACAACAAGGCAAGGCATCGTGAGCGAGACGAGCACAGGGGACAGAGGAAAGCACGCACTTCCTAGAGACAACAAGGCAAGGCATCGTGAGCGAGACGAGCACAGGGGACAGAGGAAAGCACGCACAAACTAGAGACGACAAGGCAAGGCATCGTGAGCGAGACGAGCACAGGGGACAGAGGAAAGCACGCACTCTCTAGAGATGACAAGGCAAGGCATCGTGAGCGAGACGAGCACAGGGGACAGAGGAAAGCACGTACTTCCTATGAACACGCGTGCAATTGCCTCCAATTAGCGTACTTGTGCCATTAAATGTTGGCCTGCCACGCACTTTTACTTTTGTTAATATGCTCGAAATTCCTTTCACCTTCTGTTTATCCATTTCTCGCTGGAAGATCATTATTCACTTGGTTCTCTCTCCCTTATTTTGATCTCACCTTCAACAGCCCCCACCCTGCAGCGGCCACATCAATAAATACCTGAAGTGATATGTTTGCCCAGATTTCAAAGACTGCTTTTTCCACCATCTGTCCAAGCAAGTTCCACATCCTCTCATCCTCCCATCTTGAGCCTTCTTCCACCGCTCCTCGCAAGTGTCCCTGCCAATGTCCAACAGAGTACTCCAAATCAATATCCGACCCGCTCCCTGCCTTAACAATGACTTCCAAGCAGCTTCTGGCCGTCACGAAGTGTGCATCGCCAGTGAGTATACGAAATTCAGTCGGTGCCGCATTCATGATGTAATCACGAAAAGATTTGTGCATCTGGGGTGTTGCTTCCTCAAATGATGCAGTTATACCCGGAAGCAAAACACTGCGGAACTGCTGTAGGAAGTGTTCGACATCCAACTTGGCTACCGGAATGTCGGCCAATAAGGCAATGATTTGGTGAATGGTCAATGGCTTGTGAAGCACGAGAATGGTTCCGATAATGTGCCGAAAGCCGCATAGTCGATCCTCACGCAGTTCATACAGTTGTGTATTCCTTGCCGGATGGTCTATGTCCTCGAATGAGGTCAAAATGAGCCTGTACAGCTCCTCAAGCTGACCAATACCCATCTGGGCAAATTGATCAAAGACCCAAGATTGGCAAGACTTGCTGTGCTTCCCAATCTGCTCCTTGATCCACTGAAGCGCAGTTGCGGCATAGTGAAAAAGGCCATTGGCTTTTTCGGATAAGTTCAGCAATTGGTTATCAGTTGGCCAACCATCCCAACCCGGTTTTCTCGGTGTAATTTCCCGCATCTTCGCAACAATGAAGTTGTGAACTTCCTTCACGGATGATTCCGTCTTGAGGCTATGCTGTTTGAACACTGCGTGCTCGAGAGTTTCTGAGCTGGAGATGTCAGCCCAGTGCTCTGGTCTAGAAGTAATCACGAATCGGATGTTATCTGGAAGGTCACAGTCCTTTGTTGCGATGGGTGACAGCATCTCCAGTACACTCTCAGCAGCATTCTGGAGCTCATCCAGTGCATCAATGAGAATGATGACCACATCACAGGATTTGCAGATTTCCCGGATTGGAGCTAAAAGAAGTGCCTTTACTTGCTCTTCCCGGGAAGAAGGGAAGCGATATTTCACTGTGTCATAAATGACGTGAGCAGCAGCTGGAGAAAATTCCGCAAGCTGTTTCGCAATAGTGGGAATGATTTTATTTGGATCGATGGTTTCGGGGATGTTGCGAGAGATAAAGAACTGAGCTGCAACCGGTGTGTAGTTTTTGCCAAGATTGTCCACAACAGTTGCAGAGAGTGTTGATTTGCCACTGCCTGCTATACCCGTGATCCAGAAGATACGTTCGCGGTTGGAAGGCTGTGGTGATAGCCATCGCATGATCTCGGCTTGGATATCCACACGAGTATGGTCCGCACAAAGAGTCTTGCTCTGATCTGTATATTCATGCCTTGTTGCAACATGGTTGGCGAGTTTCTCCTTGATGAAATCCTGGTCGGGCGGTGAGTTTTTCTGTGGAAGGAGACGACATGAAAGAGCAGACATACTTTGTGTTTGTCATGTTCGGTCGCTACGTTCATGTTTCCGACAAACATCTGGCTGGCATGGAAAACGGGACCCTGCCCACCACCCCCTCCTCCTCCATATTTACCCATTCCACCAGCGCCCCCGGTACCTCCTAGGGAAATTCAATCATCATGCAAGTGTCTGAAGCTAAACCGATTTTCCCGTACCGTGAACATTTTGAATGTGAATCTGGAATTCATCCTAGTTGAGCGCTAAATTCTTCCGTGGAAGAACAGGACATAAAAAGAGTACCTTGCGCTGCGCATCAACCTGCTCTAGAGTGGACTTGAGATACGGGTTAATATCGGAATCACTACCAGGCTTAGACTGCCCAGTATCCGATGTATCTGAGTCCAATCATGAATAGCTGCAGGTATGTGGTACAACAAGACGCACCAGGCTTAGGTCCTTTCAACAAATCCTCCCCGGGATCGACGCGACTGGGTGCACTCGCAGGGTTAACTGGAAAAACTAGGTTGGAGGAATCAGCGGTGGCTGGAGAGCGAATGAAAAGACTCACTCGCACTTGCACCGGGTGACGATCCTTGCTTGTTATATGGCGCTGGTGTTGTGCTTCGAGATGGCTGCGGTGGAGGTGCCGGACTGTGTTTCGAAGCGATTTTGCGCGATCCGTCCTTGAGCCAGTTGGGCTTTGGTGGCGGTGAGGGTGCCGGACGGCGTTTCTGCCCCCCGTCCTCGACCTTGTCGAGCAACTTCGACTTTCGCTGCTGTGGGTGGTCGGACATGGACGTTGTGTAAAGCAAGGTGGATAGGACGTTTGCAACGTGGTCGATACAGTCCCACGTCACTCTGTGGCGCTGACCGCTATTTCGATCAATCTTGCCCAGACCTCACGCAATGGCGAAGAACTCCTTCCCTTTCCGGATTCATTTCCGCCGTGTTCGGCTCCCGAAATTGAGAGCGCGCCGGGAGGATTGGAGGTTGTTGGGCTGTGAGTGAAAGGTATTGAGTATTCTGGGCTGCTAATATGTTACTATATATCAGAAAACAAACAGAAAACATTCCAAGAATTTTCTGTGTATTCAACACAAACTCAACATGTACGTTGACATCGGAGACTGTTACAAACAAGCGCGGTAAAGGACTGGCAGGAGGGGTTCATTTGGCCGGAAATGATCAGATTGCCGAGGGTTTCGCCGTTCGGCAGGTTCGGTTTTAATCCATCTCCCGACCGATTTGCCAGTAATGGCGGGGTTGCCGTCCACGGCCAACAAGAGGTCCAGTTGATTGACAGCCAAATGGCAAGGTAAACGTTGTGCCAGGTGAGTGCTGACGGTGGCGCAACTCGAGGCCTGGTTACAGCATGATACAAGGCGGCTTCTTCGGAAGTCCAAGGCGTGAACGAGCCGAGTCTGGTGCTCAGGGAACACTGAGCAGGATACTGGAATCTGGTGTGGCGAAGCTTAAAGGGAGTCGTGAATGCGACAGATTTGCAGGGCAGGCTCATGCAATGTGGATGCATAAACTGCACCGGAAAGTGGTGCCGGTATGCATCCGATACCAGAAATGACATTGGTGCCGCGCGGACAGGGTTCTTAATTTCGCGCCCCAAAACCCACGCTTTGACCACGCGACAATGGCATGCACGGCGCTAAAGAATGGAATACTAGAAATTACCAAGTCCACAGGTGAAGTAGCGCCATCGAGCCCGGCTGAATCCCAAGCCAAGGTGGTTGGTGGTCAATCTTAACAGTGTCGACTTGAACCAGAGCTAGAGTCGTTTACGGGATCACAGGCTGTCAATCAATCGCATCAATCGACCTCATCTCCGACGCCGTTGACGGGAGTCCCACCACCACCAGGCAGGTCTCATTCAATCGCTCAAGAGGGCAACTACGCACCCATTCGCCGTTCGAGCCGCCTTCAGCTCCGAGTGATTCAATTCAACGGAGGTCCGCTCTAGGAATCGTACGCCGTCTTAACTTCTCGTCTCGTAATCTACACACCCATCTGTCTATTTACCCATTGACACCGACCCCTTGCTCCCATGGACGCACCCGCTACTTCTGTTCAGCGCCAGCGCATCGGAAATCATGTAAATGTGCACGCCGCCTTGCCGCCTTGCCGCTACCGCGCCCTCCTTCGCAGAACACATCCTACTCCCATACGCCTCGAACCGAGCCCCTCATACCCCCGTCCGCCCTCAGCGCGACCTAGAGCACCCTCCTCCGCCCACGCCACAGCCAATCTCCAGCTCGTACGCCCCCGCTCCTTCATGCGCACGTCGACCCTCCTCCATTTCCGGTGCGCGACGCAACTCTCGAGTGTGCCCCGTTTACACGCACAATTCCCCGCGTAACGGGACGTCGACGGGTACGAGAGTGCTGAGGGGCGTATATGGATCTTGATGAGGTGAGTTTTTTGGCTCGTCTTTTACTTTCGTCTTTCCAGTGGACTTGTACTTGTCGCACTGGACTCCCTTCTTTCATACACGCTCTCACCATCCACTCTTCCTCGCCCTTTCTTCCTTATTCCTTCGCGCACGCCCCCGTACTTTTCTGCTTGACAATGATCCACCCTCCTTAGTTCCTCCCTCGCATCCCTCACTCTCACCGATGATCCTGTCTTTTTATTTGCGTTAGCATCCCTCTCCACCAGCCGGTTCGCCCTTCCCTTCGTAATCCTGGCTCATCCTTCCTTGCCTCTCCCCCCTCTTCCTCTGCACACGCCCACCGTACTCCCCTCCATCGCCGACTGCGTCTTCTTGACCCTTGCGCCTTGAGGCCGCTCCTTCTCATTTGCGTGCCACACGCACCGCTCTTCCGTCCACCTACCCCGTACTCCGCTATGCCCTTTCCTCCGTTCTCCTTCCCTCTCCTCTTCGGTCTCTCTTGACCAGCATGTATGACGCTAACACCCTCTCTCCAGACTCCGACCCGCCGCGAGCCGTGCTCCTTTCGGGACGACCAGCCCTCCATTACCTCCAACGCCGTGTCGTCCTCTGTCGCCACCACCCGCGACTGCGCCGCGCATCGAGCGCAACACCATAGCACAAACATCACGACGCCGCTCGAAGCCCAAGCGCAGCACTATGAAGACTACGACGCACGGTCTGTCCTCAAACACCACTGCACCGTCAGTCCTTTCTCGGTGGCTCCGCTACTCACGCCGGCCAGGGGCACGCACTGCAGTGGAAGGGGGCAGTTGTTTCGTGGGTGAGTTGCGATCTTTGCCTATCTTTTCTTTCTTTGTTTCTTCGATTGTGAAGATGCGGAATTTTGGGGGCTCTCTCTTGTATTTTTTGGTGCAAGAGGTTCCGCGGAGCGGGCATTTACCTGCGTGGGAGGGATGTCGTTCTGCGGGGCGGACGCGACGCGGAGCTCGTGCGTTGCGGTCTCGCGCTTGCCCGTGGATGCGTGGACATCGCCCTAGCCTTCTTTGACGCGTTCTACCCGCTGCGCAGGCGTCCCGTCTGCGCTTCCTGCCCTTACCCTTGAGTTTTGTGCAGCATGCTCCGCTTACTGCACTTCTCCATGTGGAGCTCGCGAATGTCGGCGATCTCACTGGAAGTCTGATCCTGCTGCGAGAGGGTGGAAGTGTGCCACTTTGGCTGTCTCGCCTTTTCGCGAGACATGCACTCCCGCTTACGGGAGTTTCGCCTCCTCCGTGCGCGCTGTATACTCCGGTTCGTTACCCGTAGCTCGCTAGGACGTCGGGTGAATGTGTCGGTGCATCCACCGACGGACGATTTAGCTCACATTTCACTGCGCATTTCATTGCTATCGCCTCTATCCTCCCGCGCCCGCGGATTATATCAGCGCGCACTCGATACCTCCATGCACCACCCGCGTAACTGTGGAGTGCTCTTGGCTGCTCCTCGTCGCCCTCGAGCTGTTCGTCGTCGCCAGATGTGGCTGTCCCTTGCGACGATTATTTTTCGACTTTTCTTTATCGCCGTTGTTTTTTGCTGTGACGTGTTGAGGATTCGCCCTGTTGTCCTCTTCACCCCCTCTCTTGTAGCTGAGCTCTTTTATCGTGTTCCACGTCGTCTCTTTTGCCGCGGTAAAATAATCTTGTTACTGACCTCTTTTTCCTTTTGCAGCAACATCTTCGCCCGACGATCTCCACTCGAGCCAAGCCCCTGCTCACCGTCCACGGAAACGCCCTCGGCGCTTCCGCCGGATGCCGTCTCATTTTCCGCCCGCATGCGGATGAACTATTGCAGTTCTATCATTGCTAGAGAGAATTACGAGATGCATATAATGCAACAATTTGGAGGGTCCATCTGTCCTAATGAGTACCACGAAGTGAATACTCCCCATATAACTTAAATATTTCCACAGTGCGATTTTATTTCGTCGCTGCCGCCGCGGTGGAACATACAAGACATTCGGTTTTTTTTTTTTGTTGCCGGCCCCCACCGTTGTACTAAAATTCAAACAGAATTTAAGGATGGGTGCACTGTCTCCGAAGGAACTCCGAGTTGAATGGTTATTCGTGCTTCGTCAGTGTGGGCATAGTTTGTGGGAATTTGCAGGCCCGTATATGCGCCATACGCTGTCATAATGCAGCAAATTCTGATTCCATGTCTCCACGTCGCGTGCCCATCTATTCACTCTGATGAGCACTGCGTTAAATAATAATAAATTAAAATGATTTGAGCACACTCACCGTGAGAAGAGAAACCGGGCACAGCGGAGAGATTCCTTGCATTCGCGAACCGGCGAAACAACGCAGACCCATTCAACTAGCAGAATAATTGCGGCGTCCAAAACTATGCCCGATCGATTGATGATGATTGACGATTGATTCCCGCTATCTCAAGCTATCGCTGAAAGTGGGTGAATTGGATAGGCTCCTAGCTGAAAGGAACCCGGCCGTTGATCGCTGAGAAAAACACACGTAAACAGACTGCGGAGGATTTCTCGCCTTTGGGCCACAAATGGCTCGGGCCGCAATGGATAGGAACTCGTTGCCACAATGATGCGCGGCCTAATAACGGTACAGCTACCTCTCAAGGCAAGGTCAACCCCCGTAGTCCTTTGTCACAAGCGAGTCCAAAAATGCGAAAAAAACATGTCACCTACATATTTTTTTTTTTCGGGGGGTTCAAGCACTCAGGACATTTTGTCGAGACTTTTAGCCGTGCAAGGTAATTTATTTTGGTCCTGACTTAAGGCCGGGCGAATTTTTTTCCGGACGGTGCTTCTGAACTAAATTGTTCACCTGGGAAAAGTTTTGCAGGAGGATCTGAAAGAACAACTTGGTCTACCGGCCCGGCTCCCGCACAACACTCAGCCACCGTCGCCGCCTACTCCAGCATAGGTCGACGAAATAATCACCAGAAACGTGTTGAGCCAAGACCTGCTGGACGCATACAACGTTTTAACACGGATGTCATCGCTGCGGCTCCGAGTCCACCCACATTCCGCAAGAACAAGAAAACAATGAAACTCGCGGGTAATGTGGCGGGATTGCCGCAGATTCAAGAGCCCTTCAGGCAGATCATAAATGGCTGGATTACGTCAATGCTCAAAGCCAACAAGGTCAACAGACGACGCCGGACCACGTCGCCTCATCGGGCCAGCCCCTAGCGGAATTTAGTTAGAGGGATGATTACTTTGGACATGATCTTTGGACAGCGTGAATTAATTCGAGTTTGATTCATGTCGTGCTGTGACGTGGCAGAATCCTGCAGAACTAATGGCTGCAGTCATGTGTTTCTTGGAAATTTCATTTCAAGTTGTGAATACGGGCCGACGCGCATAGCGGAATGTTGAAGAACACGAAGAGCCCGACAGGTACTGACACAACCCAGGTACACACTTATCCAGGCAGAGCAAAGGAATGCAAGCTCGATCATTCCCGTACGCAATAGTTACAGGAGGCTGACAGTGAAGAGGACGGTGACAATAGCAGGGTGATTCATCGGGTATTTCCAGACTAAAAGGCACGCAATCAAAGAACTGGTTAATGTAATCCAGTGTCAAAATATCCCCGTGCTCGGACAATATTGTGGATTTATATTCCTCCAGGCAGAACATCACAAATCTTGTTCTACTCGGTTCCATTCTCATTCAGTACATAACCGTGGCAGGTGCAGATATCAACACGATACAGCCTTACAGATAATTTAAATATCAATTTGAAACAGCGGGCAATCGAAAGATGGAAAAAATGTAGAAACTCAGGGGATTCTCGAAAGTCATTTCCGAGTTACTTTATAAAGAGACTTACTTGATCGGCAACCTGATAAAGGAGCAGATGTAAGAATGGCATGATTCGCACAGCTCAGTTTGACCTACTCCATCTTCGCGCTTGTCATTCTCTCTGTCTGTGCACCCATCCTCGTGCAGGGAAGGTTGACATGGTACCGGAGTCATGGTGAGTATTTTCTTTATTGTTTAGATAGATGCAAAATCCCCTTACAGCTCTTTTGATGAGGCTTTGTGTCGCATCGACACCGCCTTGAATTTTCAGCGAAGGTAAGTGGTACCTTGTACGTACGCCTTCCCTTTCCAACGCCGTTTCTGTCGTCATCCTATTTTCCGAGTCCTCTTTTCTATTTGTCCTCATTTTTGACAAGGCGGCGTGGATGCCGCCGCCAAGGGTGCTAGGTTTACGCCTGTTAGTATATGCCTAGAAAGGTGGTACTGTATTCTATAAGTAAACGAAAAACCGAATGACCTCTATCGCTCTAGGCCGAGGGCATAGAACTTTTTGAGTTAACAATCTTACATTCTTCAACACTAATAGCTACGAAGCGTGAATGCCCAAGTACAAAAACAGTTGCCTTCGAAGGCAGTCCACTCGATCAGGGTCTAACTGCCTCTACGCTAACTGGGCGGACGCCCAGCCCCCCCCTGCAATCGCTGCCTCTGTGATGATTCCGGGCGCATCAGCAGCCTGAAATCCGACTCTGATATCCCCGTTAGAATTGCTGAAGGCATAGAGCAAGCCGCTATTCGGAACAGCCTTATAGTTCATGTTATCAAACCCTCCGGGAACAAAGTCACCCATGCGACCATAACAGAGTTCGCGAACTTGATTATTTCTGTCAATGAAGTAGAGGCGAGTCTGACGAAGGATGTGAGTAATGCAGAATAGCCCGGTCGACATTTTAACAAAGGCTCACCTCGCTGAAGCCGCCCCAAGCGGTGACCGCCAAAGGAGTGTTGAAGCGGACCTTTTCGGCGGGAACGAGGATAACGCCCCGGCGATATTGGGCACCGGAGACTGCAGAGCCTACCCCACCAGTATGGTAGATAGCGCCGTCAGCGCCTTGGTAATAAATGCGACTGTCTCCATTCTGGAGTTGCATAGCAGCGGCACCGGCACCAAAGTAAGTCGAGGGAAGTACGGCGGCCATTGTCACCTGAGCATAATTTAGCACGCTTGGAGAAACAAAACTTCGTATAGGATACCTGAGATGTCAATATCCAAAGTGAATTGCTCAATGAGAGGTTTCCTGGGATATCGTTGCTTAAGCTTGGTAGCGCATAATGGTATATATACCAGGGTCACTGGGAATAGTCTCCCATTGACATAAGTTTCTGCGTTACGGGATTGGTTGGAAGAGGTTACGAGAAGGGTGACAACTTTCTCTCAAACCGTCGCCGACGGTATGTACATTCAAAACGTTCAAGACGAAGTCGGAAAAACGCCATTGCATATCCTTCGCCAATCTCAGATTGCACTTCCTGCACAGCAAATCGCAAGTTCAGGCAAAATCGCACACCATGTTCTCGCCGATTGGTGGAACGCCATAGTCAGGCTACCCAAAATGATAGTTGTGCGAATGGGAACGTTGTCTGAAGGGCTCCCAAATTACATACTTAGACTAGTTTTGGGGGGATACGTTCAAAGCGCCGTACGACCCCGATTTTCACATTTAACTAATTTACTTTCCAAGGATCTTAGAAGGAATGGAAATCGTCCCGCTTCTGGACGGATCGCGCACGCCCCACACCTAGAGGGAACGCGAGTCACCCCACTTCTGAACGCGCCGTACGACCCCCATTTTCACATTTAATTCATCTGCTCTGTAACGCTTCTGGGATGGAACGGAAGTCGCCCCGCTTCTAGAATCTACCCAAAGTCTAGGAGGGAACGGAAGTCGCCCCACTTCTGTGAAGGAACGGAAGTCACCCTACTTCGGGGAAGTTGTCGTAAAATGGACCGCCCCACATCGGGAAGGAACAGAAGTCGCCCCCCTTCTGTAAGGAACCGCACTCGCCCCACACTTAGAGGGGACGGGAGTCGCCCCACTTCTGGAACACGCCGTACGACCCCTCATTTTCATATTTAACCCATCTACTCTGTAACGTTTCTGGAAAGGAACGGAAGTCGCCCCGCTTTTGGAAGCCGCCCAAAGTCCAGGACGGAACGGAAGTCACCCTACTTCTGGGAAGTTGTCCATTCAAGAGACAACTAGACATCCTCGAGCGGCTTCTTCGAAAGACGAAAAATGTGAACGTTAAAGGTGACGACGATTGTGTTTTCGAGTGCGAGAACTAACCTCATCACGTAGCGGCATATCGCGGGCACATGGACACCGTACGACTCCTTCTTAAGAATAACGCCAACTCGAATGAGGTCTCATTCAAGATACGTAGATGAGAAGGAAGGTGTTGTAGCTGAGAAAGCTAAAGGTGGTGCCGATTGGACGCCGCTTCAAGGAGCAGTAGCTCAGGGACACGCGGAGATCGTCGAGGTACTTCTTGCATACCGTGGAGAGCCGGACTTTGCCGGTGATAATCTTAGTCGTACCTGACGGAGTGCCGCTGACAGCCCACTCAGCAGGCCTCAAGGATGCTACGGTACCTCAGACGGCAACATCCCAAGGACGTTTAGATATCATCGGCCTGCTTCTTGGCCAAGGTGCAGACCTTAATCTTGCAGGTGACCGTTTTAGTTATCCACCGTGATTCTGAGGACTACCCTCACGCCTTTTAGACACCGACGGCCAAACGGCACTTCACAAAGCGTCAGCTGAGGGGCGGTCAGACATTCTCCAAGTGCTTCTTGCATCCAAATTCTTGAACAAGCGGGTCGTGTCCTTGCTTCTCAGCCCCATGCTTAAATCAAGGAGGTTCATTGGCAGTACCTTAATATGGAAAGTGTTCCAAATAAAACTAGTGACATGGTTGCCAATGATGTCACTCACTGCGTTCAGGCTCCGTATAGCCGAAGCGATTTCTAGACGCGAGGCCCGGCGAGGCGCAAAATGTGTTCTAGCTCCGGCAAGGCCCGGCCAGTTGGCAATCTAGGTCACCTCGCCAGGCCTCGTGGCGTCTATAAATAGTTCGGCTAGCGGCTAGCTGGACTCTATTTGCCTGAATATTGAGGCAAATTCTCCCAAACCGGTGCCGCTTGTCGGCCCTACCATCCTTATTGTCTTACCGAGACCGCCTGTTTCCACCAAGCTGGCCGTAAGCAGAATACGGGATACCATGTGGTCGGGAAATCTTCTGTCCACGTTGACTTCTGTCCCAGCGGCCGTAAGCGGTGAGTAATTGGGACTTGGAAATACCGAGCGTCGGCGTTTCAATGCGGCATTCCCGGCAACACATTGGCCACGGATGTGAACAAGCATACCTACACGCAAAACCGCCTTGAACAAGGCTCGGAATAGGTGGTAAGTTGGCCGAGCCATATGATATTAATTCTTCCCGACCCAAAACAAATTGTGCACGCGTGAAAAGCGGGGAAGAAATAATATAACCCCGATAATATTGGTGAGCGATTCTCGCTGCGGTGGCCATTGGGATATGAAGGCCAAACGAAGGCCCGCTGCTTGAAATATTTTGTCAGCCACACGCCGCCATTCCCACTACCCGCCGCCCCGTTCACCAGATTAGTAGATTCTATTGGCTGTGGGCGCCGTTGGTTTCCGATGGCATTCGTTCTCATCAAAAAACCAAATGGGAACTATTAATATTGGCTTTTGCCAGCTTTCAGTCCCCCGAGTCACCGTAGTTAATTACAGTCAATGTATGTCCAATAAATCACACAAAAGAGGCTAGTAATAACTTGGCTTGTAGGCCACTGCTTCGCATGGCTGTATGAGTCCATCGTCCCTAGTCCCAAGAGTTACTACCCAAAACGCCAGCCAAATCAGTGCCTGTCAAACGTCGACCGCGTACACCACCAACGTCGCGGACGCTCCGTCCCGCGAATGGAGGGCATCACTAGAACCAATGTTTCTAAGATCACTATGGGTTACGTCCGAGTCGGGATTGAAAACGGGCCAGAGTTTGAAAATGTGCTCGCTTCATCTCAATTTTGCTTGGATCCGCTAATCCTTCGCGGAACGTACTCCGACACATATTCTACGTTAGACTAGCTAAAAAAAATGACACAGATTCCTTGTCTGCATGAATTCGTTTTTGAATTATGGAGAAAAGGCTGGGAATTGCGCAGGAACACCGCTGAGGGCGGCACATCGAGCACTCTTGTTCACTCCTTACCATGTTTCACTTCAACTGCTTGCGGGAGGAGGACATTTAAATGCACCGCCGCTCAGTACCACCGTCATATATTATTAACCTGCAAATTCTCTCCCTCCCAGCAGTGAATTTGAGATGTGCAGGCCTGTCTCCCATCGTAACACATATATTGATTTGGGAAATCAAATTATCCGCTCCGCATTTCGTTCGTCTCCTGCTTCTATCAATATCCACATTTCTTATAGCCTCGACCATGTTGATCCCATTTAAATAACCTGCGCCGAGTATGCATCTATTTCGATGCTTGGCACCAAAAGAAAACGATAAAAAGTTTTTCCCCGAACCATGATCCATCCGGGAGTCGAACCCGGCTCCGCAATACATACCAGTTACGAGTGTGCGGCGCCCCGCGGCCATGGAGCCTATATATCGCATCCTTTGTTCCTCCTTACCATGTTTCACTTCAACTGCGTAGCACTGATATTATAATAGCATGTATTTATTTGGCATTATGAAATTAGAATGTCAGGAGCGAAAAAAAAAGTGAAATTAGGTTTTTCCTACCACAGCCATCTGGGAATCAAACGAACCCAGCTCCGCATTACACGTACATGCTTCCTTTGTAGGAATGTGCGGCGCCCCAAGGCTGTGGATCATTTACACCGCTGCTTCTTGTCGTATTGATGGCCCAATGATGAAGCTAACCCGAGTGAAACTCAAATGCGCCAGGGCGTACCAAACAAATGTGAAATTGAATCGCAGTATTTAATCATCGCGGATTTGTGTCTTCTCGCTCAAAATATATATGCATCTATAATTTTTTGGATGTCGCGGACGAAAAATGATACTATCCTTGTCCATGATCCACTTGGGGTAAAGGGCCGTGGCTTTGCCCGGCATGAAACTCGTACTTAATTTATTCAAAGGCAACCTAAAAAATAATATAAATACAATTGATCTCACTGTCAATATTGCAAGTATTCAGACATCCCTGTGGAAGCCCATGTGTAACACCATCTTGCTCACAGTTGGGACCTGTCAAATCGCAGTGTCAGAATCCCATCATAAAACTAGACCACCCCGTTCGTTTTTATAAATCTAGCAGTGAAGTGGTTATGACCATGGTAGACAACTCCACGGATAGCATTTCGATGGTGTGTATCCCGAATATCAATGTTCAACACAGAGTCATAGGAAATATTCGGATCTGATGAAGAGGCTAGGGTAGGTAGGTAGGTAGGTATATTCCGACGCAGTCCCATCAGGAAACAGCCGGTGTCAGTACTACATACATTGCGTCAGACTATGTGCTACGGGTACCCTCAATCTTCCGCTGATTGATCTACCCTCCATTTCGGAATTCCTATTCTGTTGTCATTATTCTAGTATGAAACAAGTACTCTGGGTTTTAAAACATTGCTTGTGGCATAAATTTTTATAAACCTTGAAAGTATACTCAGCCAGACATTTAGTAACATTTGAGTAATGTCGATGTTTTGGTACAGCACTCATTTGTGGAGGAAATCCGCTGAGATTCCCGTGCGAGGGATATATGGGGAGATTCAGCATCAATTCAGGTGACACACATCCCACAAAAACAATAAGGCGCGGAGTTAAGTAAACTCTGAGTTTCCTTGACAGCCAATAAAGACATAGTTCTCGCCTTCCACGGTCGTATTGCAGAATTGATCGAAGAATTTCAATGTGATGAGCATGTGGCACTGGCGAGATGGGTAAATCAGATATACCTTAACACTAGAACTGGAAGCCAGTATTTGGCTGGAAGACACTTGTCTCGGTGAATAAATTTATAGGATAGAGTGGTTGTGGATCCCGAGACAGTGTCTGATGAATTTGTGTTGAACATCTGCCAATGTTTTAAGATTGCCGCGCGGGTGTCCAAGCAGACTATAAATCCGAATGTGCGGTGCGGTTAACCTGCACCATGTGTAAACAAATTCCCTTGGGAGGTGGTATGCAGTTAATATTAATAGTCAGCTGTGAAGGTTCCATTCACCACGTTCCTAGTTTTGGACGCTTTTTTGAGAAAATATTGAGAAAGAACATCAAGTTCCAATGAGGTGAAGATAGCCCAACAAGAAAAATGTAGCATCGGCAGCCTCAGGCTTCTCCGATGCAAATGGCAGACAGTTGTGCCTCGACAGAAATTTTGTCGCAGTGGGGCCCAAAAGTGTCTGTGAAGTGCGGGAAAAGTTATTTCGTGCAGGGTTGGTGAAGCCAACTCATCTGTTAGCACGCCAATTAAGGTCTTGAAACCGTCGGCGAGATTATCATCTTGGTTTACGACATACAACATTCGAGTATACACCATTATGAGCCAATAATAAAAAGCGGCTCATGAGTTTCATCCGGCGGGAGAAAAATCCTCGTGTATGAACAAGCTAACATAGGTATATGTGAGCTATCGAGTTCTTGGAGTCGTCAAATCATGGGCCATAGCCAAAAACCAACTTGACTTCATTAGACTCCAAATCAACTGATTTTCCTCACTCAAGATGAGGATAGGGGCGTGAGACACATCGGACCGCGATTCCGCGTGTCTCGGAAAGTCCCGGAGCCCTTGCTCGCTTGCCGATACCGCCCTCGCGCAAACGACGCGCAGATAGCGAAAACGTCCATAGTGGCCTATCTCAGTCTCTAACATTAGACCAAGGTCTATACTGGACATTTTGACTGCCCTCGGAATTGCGACAGCAGATCCCCCAGTGTCCACCATTTCAGCCTCTTGCATTAGCCATTCTAACCATGCTGGGATTCCCAGTCATGGCAGTTTTTATAGGAGGTGATCGGGTCTCATTTGTCGTCCATTTTGTCGGATAGGAGACAAGAGCAAAATAACAAATTGAAAGATCAAAGGAGCCCAGGGCAAGAGAGAAAGCAGACGGCGTCACAGCATGAGAGCGTAGGCACAGAGAGCGAGGCACTGATGTGGAGAAACATGCAGAATAGATTATCTGTGTCAGTGGGATATCTATGGACCAAAATAGTGCAGTCCTGCTTTGCCGGGCGGCAGGCGCTAGGGGTCCGCCCTGGCCCCCAAATTTCCTTTGATTTACCTTCGGTTGAGTCCTTGCAGGCAGCGTGGTCCAACACTTCATGTTCCAGTCTTTTCTACCTATGTACATTGCACTGGACCAGCTACACTGGTCGCGCCGAGCGGATGGCCGAGTGGATGGCATGTTTGGTCATGTTAATATTACAATACGATAGAGGGTGCATGCTTAATCAGCAAATAGATTCGCCATACCACCACCTTCTATCACCTTCTAGACATCTTGACCAGATGGCATGGCACCAGCACTCGGTGGATGGTGTCCTTTTATTGCGGTTAGTTTTGCGCATCCACCATTGCCGCAGACAGCAGTCGATCTAGGCTTCTCGGTCATTGCGCTACCAAGGCTGTAGTTAATCGTGAATAGAATAATCTTGACGGACCCCACACCTGATTGAATGTATTATTTAAGGATTGTTTACATGCGATATAAGGACGCAATAGTTCCGCAGGATATTGCCGAAGCGAGGTTAGTCAGCAGAAGATGGAGATGTAAAGACTCCCAGCATGGCGAGATAGTTGACAAACCTAAGAAATATGGTGCCTGCAGAAATGAAACCCGTCGGATCATTCCGAAGGCGGTGTCAAATTTTTTTTTTACAATATTTGCGGATGTTGTTATTTTTCACCGAGTAGGGGTATTTTTCCCCGAGTACGTACACAAGTACAATGCTCAGCCACTAAAAACATTAGGTTTTTGTCTAATGGAGTGATTTTTTCAACTACACACAGCCACTAAAAAGTGCCTCACAGTTTTTTGTCACTGACCTGAATTAAGGTCCCCCGAGATATAAAAGAGACGATCCTTATTACATAAGTACTCGTAATCCGGGACTCGAACCCGGCTTCGCAATACACGTACCATAGAACTTCTTCATGAGTGTGCGGTGCCCCAAGGCTATGAATCGTATGTACCGTTCCTCTGGTCGTTTCCATGGGTGGAGTTGGCGGCGTAAGCTTCGTATGATGTACAATTATGTATTTTTGTCCGAGTTGTTATCTCACCGAAAAAAAGAACAGCCTTTCCAGGACTCAGCCCCTCATTTCGCTTCCATCTACGAATCAAACATTTCTACTTTGAACTCGCTGTCTTCAAATGTCCTGCGCAGACGAAGTATTGAAAGCAAAAAAACAAAAACAAAAAAAAAGGAAAAAGAAAAACAATTGTCCCAATTGCGTCCTCATTTGTTTCCCAGCATTAAAAATACCGTGCTCTCATTCCAACTTAAGCTGAAGCCGTTGAACACCTGCATGGTCTTGGCTTAATGGAGACAAAAAACAATATCATTTCAAGAACACAGTCCATCCGGGAGTCGAACCCGGCCCACATTACAGCGGGGACCGAAGAGAAACGAATAAAGTGTGGAGGGAAGGGCCGAAGCAAAAGGGTGTAATGTGCGGAGAGGTCAACGGGTGCGGGGATGGCGAGGAAAAGAATGGACGGCAGGGAGGAAGAGGCGGACATGAATGAGGGAAGGAAGGAGCGCGCGATGGTTCCCACTTCCGGGACAGAGGAGACGGAGAGCGGAGATGATAGAAAGGGAGGTGTGGGATCAGCGTGCAGCGCGGACGAGCGCGCAGGGACGGCCAACGGCAAGGAGGCGCGAAGAAGTGGTGCTGGAATGTGGACGACGGAAAAGGAGGACCACGAGGCGCGACGGGAAGGAACGCAGGGTGCGGCTGGGAGCAAGGGAAGGCAGGGGAGAGCGTAGCGCAGATGATGCGATAGAAAGCAAAGCAAAAGGGGAGGCGGTAGGGAAGGAGTGAGCGCGTGAAAAGGCGATGATATACAGTAGCAAGGAAGAAATAATGCAGAGAGTAAAGGGGGACAATAGAAGTGAAGGAGCAACGCATCCGCATGACCGTGAGGGGGGTAGAGGTGGCCGAACGCGTGGCCGTATCCGAGGCGGACATAAATCCTTCCACTGCGCGGGTCGGTTGCCGAGGCTGCATCGTACCAGGACAAGGAGAGCCGAGCCGAAATAGTAAAAAAGTAAAGCAGGCGTGGAGGTGGCAGGAAGAAGTGAGCGCACGAGAAGGCGATGGGTGCGGATGGTAGTAAAAGATACTAGTAGAAAGAAAGGAAGAATAATGCGGAGAGCACAAGAAGGGGGAACAGGCGTGAACAAGCAACGCACCTCCGTGCGTCTGTGAGCTGGTCAAACGCGAGGCCGGGCCGTGGGAGATGTAGATGACGCGGTGGGGGGTTAGCGTCGCAAGGAGGCTTGGGTTATCTCCTGCCCTCCACCGGGGCCCGCGGTGCTGAAAGCGCTGAATAAAAAGTAAATATATGGGAGGTAGAAGGGAAGGAACAAAACGCGTACACATACAACTCGCCGACTAGTCTGACGTCGAGTCCTAGAACGCCTTTTCCTGCGCAGGGAAGTTGTCGGCACGGCCATGATGACGAGTCCCGCATTGCGGGCTCGTCGGGGAACGCGAGCTTGGGCGGCCTCGTCATTGGGGTCGTACTGGACAGGTATAAATATCAGCATCAGAAGAATAGGATGAGCCGCGAAGGTCACGAATCGGCGAAGCGGTGGAGGGAACATGGGCAGGGAGGCGCGAGGAATGAATGAATGAAGACGGCGGAGCGCGGACGAGGGGTAGGGGTGTGGGGCCACGTCTTATTGCGGAAAGGTGGGGTAGGAGAACAGTGCGGCCCGAAATTCGTATCGGTGGAGCAGCGAGAGCGAGGTAGGCGATTAGGCAGAGAAACCGGGAACATCGAGGACCACGTCGCGTGAATGAGTCGAGTCGGGCGGGGGGCAGCCGACTGGGAGCGGAAATCGGATGAGGAAGGAAAAAGGAAGGAGAATTGAATGGAGGACGGGCGGCAAGTGGTGCGGGAGACGCCGAGCGCGAATCGGTGGAGAACTGGTGGAAGATGGCGGGCGGGCGTGAGGGACAGCGTGAGGGAGATGCGTGAGGATAGTTTGAGTAGGATTATGTGTCGTTCTGGGCAGGTGGCCGAAGTAAACGTGTATTGCAGGGGAAGGACCGATGGGGGATATGGGCACAGGTGGAGGGTGGGAAAGAGGGTGTGGGAAACAGCAGGAGGCGAGAAGAAGAGGTGGGTGGTCATGGATTGGGACAAGCGGGGGGCGGACGAGGGCTAGACATCGTATTCCGTATACTGTGGACAGGTGGGCGATTATTAATGTAGCAGAGTGGAGGGAGCGCGGATGTGGAGGGAAGGACGGGGCGGGCGGCGCGGTAGATGGTAGGAGGCGTGAAGAAGAAGAGGTGGTGACGGATCGGGAGCATGTTAGGTTTCTGGAGGATCGGACGGAGCGGCATCAACGCGCGTGATAAGCAGCGGGAAGGCATAGAGAAGAAGGGTGAGTCTTAGAATAGGGACGACGGAAGGAGCGTTAGGACGGCGGGAGAGGTGAAAGCAAGGCGGCAGGGAAGGCGATGCAATGAAGGAATGATGTAGAGACAGTAGCAGTAACGCACCTCCGAGGTGGCCGAACGCGAGAACGTGTAGATGACGCGGCTGGGCTGTCGGGGATCGCGTGCACGAGCAGGTTCATCGTCCGCGCATCGTCGTTTGGGAAGAGAGGGACCGGGCCGGCAATCACCGATACCGTGACAAAGACACGTAAATATGGAAAGCCGGACTCCCGAGCGTTTTTTCTTCATAGTTTAAGTACGTGTTTTCGCCGCACCGAGATCAATTTCCCATGCTGAATATATATATAGAAGCGGCCTGGGATGCAACCAGTTTCGGTTCGAGTATGTAAGGTTAATCCGACAACAAATTACAGGTGCTGAGAGGAGAGCCAAAAAACGACTGCAGTATTTAAAGGGACCACAAACACAGTGCATCCCAACGTATGAATGTATGATCCATCCGGAGGCTCTGCACTTCATTCATTTCCAGCCATGGATCCACACTTCTACTGCGCTGCTCCTCACTCAATTCAAATACCCTGCGCACACTATCAAATGCACTAAAAAAGAAATTGAGCTAGTTCAACTCCGCCCAGCAGTAGAAATTATTAAAGAATACAGGAATCTTAAGCTCCTCCTCCGGCGCCCATTGAACTCAAACCCCTAAACCACTGCATAGTCTTGATTCTTGAATATTACTGAAATGATCCATGTGGGAGCCGAACTCGGCTCCGCACTAACCTATTTGACACACTTCCCTGTGCACGAGTGCGGTGTCCCAAGGCCATGAATCCTATCCTCTGGTCGCCGCTATGGATCAATGCAGGGAAGCGCAGATTTAAATGCGAGTATCATTGTCATATGTATATATATCATTATGTGTAAGTTATCCCCCTCCTGCCAGGATTGAACGTTAGCCGCTATAGCACGTTTGATATAGCATGTATTTACTCTGAGAGATAAAACTGGAATGTCGAGGACAGGGGGAAAAAATAGAGGATAACGCTTCACAGCTATGATCCATCCGGGACTCGAACCCGGCCTACATTTCACCTTGATTACGAGTAACGAGTGTGCGTTGCCCCAAGGCTATGGATCCAATACACCGTTCCTCCACGCCTTGGCATGGTTCGCATCCAGCTGGAGGGCATTTAAATGCACCGAGGCGGCGCACCGCTTGATACCACCGCCATATATATCTGCATATTAGTAATATCTGTCCCATCCAAGCAGTAAAGTTTAAGCGCGTCTCGTCGTAGCGTATGTATTTTTTTTTGCGGTGAGTCTGATCCCAAAATAAAATTGGAAGAAACAAAAAGAGAAGAATCTTTTCCTCCAGTATGATGATCCATCCGGGACTCGAATCCAGCTCCGCATTAGCAAACGTACAATCGACATTCCGAGTGTGCGGTGGCCGACGGGCATGGATCCTATATATTACATCCTTTGCTCCTCCTTACATGTTTCACTTCAACTGCTCGCGGGAGAAGGGCATTTAAATGCACCGGGGAGGCACGCCGCTCAGTACCACCGTCATATATTATTAGCCGAAAATTCTCTCCCTCCCAGCATGCATTGATTTGTATGGAAAGCGAGAGCACTACGCTCATTTGATTGACATCGCTTACCATAGTATTCGGCAGTGGGACTACTGACACTCCGTTAATACAGCCACACTATGGTCTTTGAACCTTGCAAGCGGCCGATATGCTCGCAAATTGACTTATTCGAAACCAGAATTAAACCCACAAGAGGCTCAATATGCTTCGAAGGACTAGCCCTTTGCAGTGATTTTCAGAGTGGTTCCAATGAACCGGTGAATTCACACAACAGCATCAACTTGTAAAATGGCTACCAGTGGTCCTGGAGTAGCCTTACAATGTGTGCAGCGTCGGAATAGTTCCTTGGTTCCCTAGCAGTTCCCATGAAATTTATTCTCGGTTCCCCAGGAGGGGCGACATAATTACACAATGGATGAAATGCCTGCTTGGAACCAGAAAATATCGGATTTTCCAGCTAGAGATCTCGCGGAGCACGAGGCCTTTGAGAGCAAACTGGAGTTTGGGTTCTTTCAGACGAGGGGGGCTGATCCTCGTTTGATTACACGGCTTGGCCAGTTGAACCCAATCCCAATCATATCTGTCTGCATCTCTAATGTCTTCCTAATATTCCGCCAGACATAAATTGGGACAAAAGTAAATAAAAAAATGAGGGACCTCCAGAGCCTCGAGGAAGTCTGAAAGAATAGTTAAATTAAAACCTACTAAATATTTGTCGTGGGAGTACATATGGTAGCCAAAGCAGATCCAGTCAATATAGAGATAATTGAAGCCTGGATGCGGTGCTGGTAGTGGGAAGATGTCTTTCGTTTAGTATGTGAAAGTGGAAAGAAGTAAGATTGTAACTACTGAATGAGTAACAAAATGAACACCGCAAGAAGGTGTGTCCTTCCGTTGGAGATAACAATGTCATTATTTCTTCATACAGGGTCCCTCCATGCAGATTCACCCTGGCAAGTGCATTCATCACGCCAGTTATTCGTGCCTTGCCCTTGTTCTAGGTGCGCATCCAACGGTGCCGTTGGACCGTACTCCTTTCCAAATGAAATGTCGTTTGGGCACGATAGTTTTCTTTTGATGAGAGGAGTTAATGCTTTCTTCAGACCCGGTTTGGCCAATTGGACCCAGTCCCAATCAATCTGCATCACTTACTCCTCCGTACACAGCAGTTATCATGACTTGATCAAATTACGAGTCCTGAAATTATTGAGCTCTCGTTGGACCCAAAGAATAACGAAAAGGGAGAGATCAACTTCTCTTCAATGACCGATTTTCAAACGAAGGCAATAATTAGATCCCAGCTTCTCCACATGGTCATATTCATTTCGGAATTGACCTCCAATTAATATTAAGCCGACATGAGACTTCGTGGTGGAGTGCTTTTGATCAGGATGAACGGTGGCTTATGGTCAATAAAAAAATTGCTTTATCACCAGAGTACCGTCACCACAGTAGAATTTAGTACGGACAAATCCAAGAAGCCGCCGCCAGCTTGGTTGAAGCGCGCGCCGCGGGTCGTGCGGTCCGTGAGAAGGGTTCCATCAGTCCAACTGCCCAATGCAGTAAACGGGGTCAATCAAACGAACGTGGTGCTCTCGCTTTCCATAGATTTGGGGTTCTGAGCTCAGATTAATTAGATTTAAAAAAATACTAGGGAAGATAGATTTGCTTCATCCATCTGCTCCGCATTTCGTTCGTCTCCTGCTCCTAAGTATCACTATCCACATTTCTCCTGAACTACTAGCCTCGACCCTGTTGACGTCATTTAAATAACCTGCGCAGAGTATGCATCTATTTCGATGCTCGGCACCATAATGAAAATGAGAAATACATTTTACCTTCACCATGATCCATCTGGGACTCGACTACGAGTGCACTGAGCCCCAAGGCTATGAGTCATATGCGACGTTCGGCTGGTAGCTGACATCGCTCGAGAATAAAGGGACCCCGAGTGAGCTCAAATGCGCCAGGGCGTCACGAATATATGAAGTTCGGCCGCATCTCACGGATCCTTGTCTTCTAACTTGAACTAATATACATACCATGCATCTATTTAGATGTTGTGGTCCAACAAAAAACTTTTAAAAAACTTCCACAACCATGATCCATCCGAGACTCGAACCCGGCCCACATTACGGCAATTACTGCATCCGAGTGTGCGGTGCCCCACGGCCATGGATCCCGTATATTGTATCCTCTGGTCGCTGGTATGGATCAATGCGGGGAAGCGCAGATTTGAACCAGGGAGGAGCATTATTGTCATCTATATATTATCACCTGCAAGCTCCCCCTCCTCCAAGCAGTGAAGGTTAGCCGCCGTAGCACGTTTGATATAGGATTTCAAAGACCGGGGCAAAAAATAGAGAAGCCCTTTTCGGAAGCCCTAGCCAGGATCCATCCGGAACTGGAACCCGGCTCCGCATTACACGTACATTCTTCCTTTGTACATGTGTGCGGTGTCCCAAGGCCATTTATTGTATATATCACATCCTTTGTTCTTCCTTACCATGTTGCTTGCGGGAGGAGGGCATTTAAATGCACCGGGGGAGCAGTACCACCGTCATATATTATTAGCTGTAAATTCTCTCCCTCCCAGCACTGAAGTTGAGACGTACCTGTCTCCCGTTGTAACACTGATATTAGCATGTACTGAGCTCAGATCAAATTAGATTAAAAAACATGCTAGGGAAGATAGATATTTTCATCCATCCTCTCCGCATTCCATTCGTATCACTATCTACATTTCCCCTGAGCTGCTAGCCTCGACCACGTTGGTCCATGTAAATAAGCCGCTCCGAGTATGCATCTATTTCGATGCTCGCCACCAAAAGAAAATGAGAAAAACATTTTACCTTCCGCATGATCCATCCGGGAGTCGAACCCGGCTCCGCAGTACACTCAAGCGATAACCTACTACTACTGCGTGGCGCCCCATGGCCGTGGATCTGTCACAGTCAAGACTCAATCTCGTCCACTCTCGGTAAGATGAGAGGGATTGGGTAGTGAGATGTGTAGAGCTCGAAAGATGATGGAATAAAAGGTTAACTACTACAAGCAAAACACTACTCTACTTATACTAAACGGTTGTAACCATGTGAACTATGTACATATGGAAGCCTGTATGTAAACGTCCCGTAGCCTCATGTCCGAATGTTCTTCAATGTTCCACAACATTCTACGAGGATAAATATATCCGTGATGTCATGCCTCGCCTTAACCGGCCATCTCCCAGTCCTCTCGGCTAATCCCGACATCGTTGTCGTCATCGATATATAGTCTGGGCGCTTATGATCTTGGGCGTCAAGATAGGGGATGTCGGCGTTGTCTTGATTAGATTAGATTTGGCATCGAATCGTGACAGGATCCTATATATCGGATCCTCCGGTCGCTGCTATGGGTCAATGCAAATGCACTCGGGAGGGGCAGACTATGTCATACTTATACATTATATTATTATCTGCCAGTTCTCCCCTCCCAGCAGTGAAGTTTAGACGTGTCTCCGGCGTAGCACTGATATAGCATGTATTTATTGGCTTTATGAAAATTAGAACATCAGGACCGAAAAAAAAGAGAAATTAGGTTTTCTTATCACAGCCATCCAGGAGTCGAACGAACCCCTTCCTTTGTATGAGTGTGCAGTGCCCCAAAGGTATGGGTCATTTGCACTGTTCCTCTTGTCGTTATGATGGCTCGATACCAAGGCTAACCCGAGTGAACTCAAATGTAAAACAAATGTGAAATTGAACCGCAGTATTTAATCATCGCGGATCTCCGTCTTCTCGTTCGGCATATATATATGCATCGATAATTTTTTCGATCTCGCGGACCAAAAATTATTGATCTCATCCATGATTCATCCGGGAGTCGAACCCAGCTCCGCATTACATCCGCTGTGCCTTTGGATACGAGTGTGCGCTGCCCCAAGGCTATACACCGTTCCTCTGGTCGTTTCCATGGGTGATTGAATGCACACAAGAACAATTGCACCTGTTCACTTTGTTTCCCAGCTGTGAAAAAGGTGGGGATTATTCCTCTCACAAGAAGAAATGGAATACACCAATTGGAATAGTTTATTACAGTCAGGTGTCCTCAGCCCACTTTTGAAAAGATACAGCTTATTCATGGGATCATCTCTACCTGCAAAGCAGCTATAGATGCCAAAGAAAAAAAACTGACTTGTTTCACTCGGAGAACGGAGATAATGTTAGACCACCTGTAGAAATGCAACAAGCCTCCCAAAAAAAAATTAACCTCAAAGTAGGGGGACGTTGGTCAAGAAAAAAAGTAACAGGATTCGAACTAGTGGGATTCGTGACTTTCACAACACTTTTTTTTATGAACATTTCAAAGTAGGGGAGTGGACTCAAAAGCGAATAGTAACAGGAATTTCGGAATAAGTTGAAAAAAAGTAGCGGAAGATTAAATGGGCAAATTTACATGTCATCTGTGCATACAGAAAGTGAAATTCCTGAGTTTCTCACACACCATGGAGGATAAACAAAACAATTGGCTTGCTTGACCATCAGTGACATGGGTTCACGGTGGATATCACAGAAGTGGCACATATATATTAACTGAGAAATGAGTTCATGGCTATTCAACTGTTGTGTTCCCTACAACATTCTGGCAATGCAATAGGTCGTGCTGGGCTGAAACCGTAACAGAATGCATAGGTCCCAATGAGTGTGTCCTGGCTTCTACAATCACACTAAAGAGGTGTTTTGCCATTGTGGATTTCCCAAGATCATGATAAGTGGCAGCCATATTTTGCATAGCCTTTAGAGTTGCGGGATTTATGGGACCTGAAAACTTCTTCCACTGCTCCAGCACAGGCACTTCAAGTTCCTCTGCGTTTGTCGGTTTTCCAAGACTCCGGTATGTACTGGCCAGTCCTGCCATGGCAAGCAGAGTATGAGAATGCTCTGGACCCAAGGTCTTCCGCCTCTTGTCCAGTACAACCAGGCCGAGCTCCTCTGCATCTGTCAGTTTTTCAAGAGCCCGATATGTGGCAGCCAAAATTTGCCATGGCTGTCAGAGTATCGGGATGTTCAGAACCTAAGGTCTGCCTTCTCCTCTCCAGCACCACCACCTCGAGTTCCTCTGCATCTCTCAATTTTCCAAGATCCCTATATGTGTAGGCAAGGTTTCCCATGGAGATCAGAGTATCCAGATGCTCCGGACCCAAGGTCTGCGTTGTCTTTTCCAGAACCACCACCTCAAGCTCCTCTGCATCTGTCAATTTCCCGAGGTCTCCATATGTGTGGGCAAGATTTGCCATGACTCTCAGAGTATCAGGATGTTCAGAACCCAAGGTGGTCCTTCTGTTTTCTAGCACAACCACTTGAAGCTGTTCTGCATCTGTCAATTTCCCACTACTGTGATATGCGCTGCCCAAATTTTCCATGGCGATCAGAGTAACAGGATGGTTTGAACCCAAGATCTGCCTCCTATTTTTAAGAACAACTGCCTCAAGTTCTTCACCATCAGTCAATTTCCCTTGTTTCCAATCTGTTCTCGCAAGGTTTACCATGGCAAGCAGAGTATGAGGATGTTCAGGACCCAAGGTCTGCCTCCTCTTTTCCAGAGCAAACACCTCAAGCTCCTCCGGATCTGTCAATTGGCCAAGGGACCGATATGTGGCAGCAAGATTTGCCATGGCAGTCAGAGTATGAGGATGTTTGGGACCCAGGGTCTGCCTCCTTTTCTCCAGCACGATCACCTCAAGCTCTTCTGCATCTGTAAATTTCCCAAGACTACGATATGTGGAAGCAAGATGTGCCATGGCAGTCAGGGTATGAGGATGTTCTGGACCCAGGATCTGCTTCCTCTTTTCTAGAACTACCACCTCAAGCTCCTCTGATTCGGTTAATTTCCCACGATCATGGTATATGTCGGCAAGATTTCCCATGGCAAGCAGAGTATCAGGATGATCAGGACCCAGGTTCCCCCTCCTTTTTTCTAGAACAACCACCTCAAGCTCCTCTGCATCTGTCAATTTGCCTTGCTTCCAATATGTGGAAGCAAGATTTGCCATGGCAGTCAGAGTGTCAGGATGTTCTGCTCCTAAGGTGGCCTGGACTCTTTCTACCAAATCTTCACAGAGTTCTTGGGCCTTCTGGAAATTCCCAGAGTCATAGTACACCCATTGATATGGGAGCAAAAATTCAGTGGCAAGTTGTGAATCCACCTGGAGGATAGTGTTAATGTGAGGGAGAAGGCTCATGGTAAACAGCTTGTCCTCCCAAGATACTGACATTGCAAGCAGGGTTGCTGTACACTCATGGACACCATCTATCTCGAGGACGGTCTTTCTGCTCCAGCTGTGCACGAGGGGGTGGACAGAGAATAGACCTGTATTTGGATCTTTGTTCATCAAGGAATATCCCTCAACCTCCACAGCCATATTGACAAAGCGAAGTGTATCCCATACCCCATTTGCAGTCAAAAAGTGGCTGAGAAACTCTTGAGGTTCCTTCATCTGTTGTTCTGTAGGACCCAGCAGATGTGGGCAATAGATGGCAGCATTGGAAAATATTCCCTCTGAGATCCCCTCGTGGTGGAGAAAGGAGCACAGCTGCATGAATCTGGCTGCTGGCTTGCTCAAGCACTTGAAGCTGATGTCCCATGTTGTATACACTGACCATGTATATTCATCATGGGACTGGACAGATACTTCCCTGAGAAGTCGAGCCTGATTTTGCTCATATAGGGAAAGATATCTTCTGAGAGACCGTGTTTTCAAGATATAGGCACCTGCTTGCACCACGGCAAGAGGGAAACAGTGCAGAGCCTTTGAAAGTTTAGTTATTGAGCAACACTACACCCATGACAATTACCTTGACAATGTCAGTTGCAAGCATTTCATTCTCACTTGTGGGCGGCTCAGCAGCACAGGAAAGCAGAAGCTGCACTGCAGTCTCTTGTTCCAGATCCGAAATTCTGTGATGGGCAGCTGGTACATGCAAACGAAGTTGGGGGTTACGTGAAGTGATCAAGATGTTTCCACAGGTGCTTCGTGGAAAGAAATTGAAGAGGTTGAGTTTGAGATCATCTACATTGTCAAATATGAGTAGCCACTCAGTGGGTGAAGATGCGAGCCAGACTGTGGCATCCTGGTGATCACTTCCAACAGACCGAGTGAGAGCAATATTTTTGAGCCCAGCCTGGATGGTGTCTGCAGTGCTGGCATCAATGAAAAATACATCTTTGAACCCTCAAAAATTTCAGCTTTGTGTATGTAAGTCTTGAAAGTGAGAGGCCCCACCGATCACTTGGGGTTTCATGCAGAAATTTCAAGGCAATTTGAGTTTTGCCAGAGCCACCCAGTCCATGTAACAGACAGACATGTCGGTTTCCAATATCTTGGGCAAAGTACTGATGCATTTTATCCAGGATGTCCCTTCGCCCATGGAAAATCCTTGAGGGTGGAGGACAGACTGTTGTTGAGCGAAGAGGCGGAGGCTGAGTAGCAGGTGCCCGTGCTGAATACAAAACCCTTTAGCAGGCCAATGAGAAGGGAAATAACCATACCATGTATGTTTAGCTGTGCAACCGAAGAAGTCTTGAAAGGTGTGTGTGGCAGATATATATATATGGGAGTGGGCAACTCACTATGAAATTCTGTTGGAGCTGGTGAACACGGCTTTTATATTGATTGAGCGCATCCCCAATGCTTGTAGACCGCCAAGCTCTTTGAAGCGACTACGAAAGCCCTTCCTCTTGGGGTCCTGCAAATTCCCAATTGTCTTCTCAATTTCTTGAAGTAAACTTTAAAAGAGTTGTCATAGATTCACAGAGAAGTGACTGGGAAACACACAGTTTCAGTTGTTCACAAAATTGTGTCAACCTGCTTGCGGCATCTGCTCCATGACGGGAAATCTCCACTTGCAACAGGGTAACAATCTCGACAATGCTGGCGCATAACTCCGCGAAGTCCTCTCTATTCTTGGCCATTTTCTAATGGATTCTGTCAAGGATCTCATACACAAGCTCCCAATGTGCAGAGATGCACCTGTACAGCCTCTAGAATCGGTATCACAGGCCCTAGAGCGCCGTTGAGATATGGGAATGGGAGCAATTCTGCGGCCGCTACTGCAGTCTTCGATGTAAGGATCAAATTTGCGAGCCGGTCGGGAGGAATGTGTGTGGATGGGCGGGAGCCTGTCGCTGGGAGTGGAATCGACATGGTGGTAGTCGTCAAGACGCACAGCGCTCAAAGGCTGTCCGGAACAACATTTGACAGCATCTCTCTATTAATAACGACCAAGCGGATTTTGGCCGCATCAGTACCGTAATAAGGGAAATGAGCTCCTGTTTTCACATCGATGAGAGTGGCACATGGCAAGAAATCATCAACATTTGACAGCGGTTTATCTTCGGATAAAGTCCTCTCTAATGGAAGGCGGGCTCTGAGCGTGTACAGCTCATCAATCCATAATTTTGAGTAGATCGGCAACTGACGCTGAATCTAACATTCGATGGCATATGGCATATTTGAAGTCAATGGAAACAATATGGATATACGCGGCGGTGGCGCACAGTGCGTTCACTTTACTGCATGCCTAACCGACTGCTCCCCGGAGACGCGTCTGGGGTAGCCTCCTCATCGGCCTCGTACTGGACGGGTATACATATTAGCGTCAGAAGAATAGGATGAGCCGCGGAGGTCGCGAATCGGAGAAGTGGTGGAGGGAACAAGGGCAGGGAGGCGCGAGGAATGAATGAATGAAGACGGCGGAGCGCGGACGAGGGGTAGGGGTGTGGGGCCACGTCTTATTGCGGAAACGTGGAGGTAGGAGAACAGTGCAGCCCGAAATTCGTATCGGTGGAGCAGCGAGAGCGAGGTAGGCGATTAGGCAGAAAAACCGGGAGTATCGAGGACCACGTCGCGTGAGTGAGTCGAGTCGGGCCGGGGGGCAGCCGACTGGGCGCGGAAATCGGATGAGGAAGGAAAAAGGAAGGAGAATTGAATGGAGGACGGGCGGCAAGTGGTGCGGGGGAGAACTAGTGGAGGATTGCGGGCGGGCGTGAGGGACAGCGTGAGGGAGATGCGTGAGGATAGTTTGAGTAGGATTACATGTCGTTCTGGGCAGGTGGCCGAAGTAAACGTGTATTGCAGGGGAATCAGCCGCGGAAGTTGTTATTCGGTGAAGGACCGATGAGGGATAATGGGCACAGGTGGAGGGAGGGACAGAGGGTGTGGGAAACTGCAGGAGGCGAGAAGAAGAGGTGGGTGCCCATGGATTGGGACAAGCGGGAGGCGGACGAGGGATAGACATCCTATTCCGTATACTGTGGACAGGTGGGCGATTATTCGTGTGTGGGTAGGGAGGCAGAGCGGCGCGGCAGACGGCAGGAGGCGTGAAGAAGAAAAGGTGGTGATGGATCAGGAGCGTGTCAGGGTTCTGGAGGATCGGATGGAGTAGCATGAACATGCATGATGAGCAGGCGCGGCCGACAACGGAGAGGCGTAGAGAAGGAGAAGGGTGAGTCTTAGGATAGGGACGACCCCGTGCGGACGGCGGGAGAGGTAAAAGCAAGGCGTGGAGGCGGCAGGGAAGGCGATGCAGTGAAGGAATAATGTGGAGGGAGAGATGATTAAATATATGGTAGTGAAAACGGAAGAAGAACGGACCGAGTCCAGTTTTACTCCGACTCCTAGAATGCCGCAGGGTAGATGTCGGCACGTCCATGATGACGCTTCATGCTTTGCGGGCGTATGGGGATCGTGCGCACGAGTAAGTTCATCGTCCGCGCATCGTCGTTTTGGAAGAGAGGGACCGGGCCGGGAATCACCGAGAAAAACACATGTAAATATGGAAAGCCGAACGGCCGAGCGTTTTTCTCCATATTTTTGGTACGTGTTTTCGCCACACCGAGATCAAATTCCCATGCGGCGCAGCCAGTTTCGTGTAAGGTTACCTTAATCCGACAACAACTTACAGGTGCTGAGAGAACAAAAAACGACTGCAATATCAATGCAATATTTACATCAGACTTTTCACAAAAAAGTTGTCGAGGTTGTTTGGGGTTGTACAAGCCCCAAAAAGCCCAAACAACCCCAAAACTTGGGAAAGTTGGCAACACGACAACTCCGAGGTCATTTTTGACAACCTCTTTAATTTTTTTTTTTTTTCATCATTGCCATCATGATTGACTCTACTTTTCAGTTGCTTTTCAGCCAACTTTTTTTTTTTTCAAAAAACCCAAAAAGTCCAAAAAAGTCCAAAAATCTCAACAACCCCACAAGTTTTTTGTGAAAAGGCTGATGTAATGGGGACCACAAACACAGTGCATCACAACGTATGATCCCGGCTCCGCGCTTCATCATTTCTAGGCATGGACTCATATTTCTACTGCGCTCCTCCCTCGATTCAAATACCCTGCGCACACTGTTGAATGCACTAAAAGAAATTGAGCCAGTCTCCGCCCAGAAGTAGAAATTATTAAAAAAATACAGGAATCTTGAGGTCCTCTTCTGGCTCTCATTGGCCAAACGCATAAACCACTGCATAGTCTTGATATTACTGAAAGAGATAAAAAAACACCTGCTTACATGTCCATGATCCATGTGGGAGTCGAACCCGGCTCCGCATTAGCTAGGTCGCGATATACCTTGCGAGTGTGCGGTACCTCAAGGCTATGAATCCTATCCTCTGGTCCGAGCTGCTATGGATCAATGCAGGGAAGCGTAGATTTAAATGCACCGGGGAGGAGGATCATTGTCATATATATATATCATTATGTGTAAGTCACCCCCTCTCCTAAGGACTGAAGGTTAGCCGCTATATATAGCACGTCTGACATGGCATGTATTTACTTGGAGAGATAAAACTAGAATGTCGAGGACAAGGGGAAAAAATAGAGAAAGCTGTTTCAGAAACATGATCCATTCGGGACTCGAACCCGGTCCACATTACACTTTGATTACGAACGTGTTCGCCGCCTACGAGTGTGCGCTGCCCCAAGACCATGGATCACATATACCGTTCCTCCACGCCTTGTCATGGTTCACTGTATATGCACCCAGCTGGAGGGCATTTAAATGCACCGGGGAGGCACACCGTCATATATATCTGTATATCGGTATTATCTGTCCCATCCAAGCAATGCGTCGCGCGTCGTAGCGCATGTATTCATTCTTTTTGTAGTTCCGATCCCAGAAGAAAAAAAAAGAGTGGCATCGTTCTCCTCCAATCATGATCCAGCGGGGACTCGAACCCCGCTCCGCATTAGCAAACGTACAACCGGCATTATGAGTGTGCGGTGCCCCACGGCCATGGATGTGTATATCGCATCCTTTGTTCCTCCTTACCATGTTTCCCTTCAACTGCTTTCGGGAAGAGGGCAGGCATTTAAATGCACCGGGGGTCAGTACCACCGTCATATATATATACTATTAGCTGCAAATTATCTCCCTCCCAGCAGTCAAGTTGAGATGTGCTTGTCTCCCGTCGTGATATAGCATGTATCACACTGAAAATTTGATGGAATCATTTGAGCCGGAATTGAGTGCTAAATGGTTGGTTTTGGTGCTCAAGAAAACAACACTGAAACCATTGGTTTGAGAAGCAGCTTAGGCAGCGCTGAAACCAATTGGTTACCATTTCAGGTAACCTCAATCCTATTGTTTCGGGGACATCCGGCCGAAACGGTGGCCGAAACGTATGCTTTCGGCCCGAACATTTAGTTTCAGAGCTCTCGAAACTAATGGATTCAGCCTCGCTGATACCTGGGTCCGAACTTACCATTTCGCACTCCTTTTCGTCGCAGTGGATTCCACCTGATTTCCAGTGTGTATTGATTTGGGGTTCTGAAATCAGATCAAATTAGATCTGAAATACTAGGGAAGATAGATTTTTTCATCCATCCATCCGCTCCGCATTTCGTTCGTCTCCTGCTCCTATCACTATCCACATTTCTCCTGAGCTGCTAGCCTCGACGGCTGCGCTGAGTATGCATCTAAACCAGAAGAAAATGAGAAAACATTTCACCTTAACCAGCATGATCCATCTGGGAGTCGAACCCGGGTCCGCAGTACACCCATTAATCATCAATCCTCCGACTGCCACTGTGCGCCGCCCCGCGGCTATGGATCCTACATATCGCATCCTCTGGTCACTGCTATAACTCAATGCAAATTCACCCGGGAGGAACACACTGCCCAGTACCACCATCATATTTTATTATCTGCCAGTTCTCCCTCCCAGCAGTGAAGGTTAGACTTGTCTCCGGAATAGCACCGATATTAGCATGTATTTGTTTGGCTTTGTGAAAATTAGACTATCAGGACCGAAAAAAATAGAGAAATTAGGTATTTCCTACCACAGCCATCCGAGAGTCGAACGAACCCGGCTCCGCATTACAATACCTTTGTACGAGTGTGCGGTGCCCCAAGGCTATAGAAAAAAAAGCCCCAAATATTGCGTTCCCATAACTTTCCCAGAATCAAATACTCTGCTCTCATTCTAACCTGAGCTCAAGCCGTTGGACACCTGCATGGTCTTGGAATTACCACAAGGGTGCTTAAGGGAGAAAAAACAATTGATTTCAAGAACACGATCCATCCGGGAGTCGAACCCGGCCCACATTACCGGCAACTGCCAACAAAGTGATGTCTGTTTGTTCCTTGTGTCTTAGGTACAAAACGTCGCCCCAGGTTTCGCCTCTTACTATATGACTTTGAAAGAAATCGGAAATGGTATAAGGACTGTGTCTCCGTGTATTGTCCGGGACAGATGTGTTCATTTCCTCAGGGAGATTCCTATGAATCACCTCATTTGGCAGGGTAAACGAACAAGTAAGTTCACAAGGGAACAACAGGGAGCAAACAAAAAAACTGTCCTGGACAATAGCTTGAGACGGCAAATGGAAGGAGGTTTCTCATTTTGCTTGAGTCCATATTGTACACTGTATCCACCTAGTGGGATACACATTCATCCCCCAGGGCGGCTATTTACGGTTCAAGGAGGCGGTCGAATCGGGATTCCTTCTCGGATTCGTTTCCTGGACCATTCGCGACAACAGCCATGCCGGTTTGTGAGGAAAATGTTCAAACCCACCTTACCGGCGTTCACAATCTACCACTCGGTCCTATCACCACTCCAGGAGCGCTTAGCGGAAGTTCGAGAAGCAGCGAAGGAGGGCTTCATCAATTCGCACTTCCATTCACATTGGTGTTCCTTTGTGCGATTGGCGGAGACCCGCATAATGATCATGGAAAAGGATGATTCCAGCGCCGTCGTCTCATTATAGGGCTGCGACACTGTCCAGGTTAGTGTTCTACGCCTCGTTCGGACTAGTCTCGGTCCAGTCTGTCATGACATCCCAATTTGGGAACCCTGTCATGACAGTCTGGGCTTCTACCAACCCGATAGCCATACCATTGCGCTATCAATACTTGATGGAGATTTCTCACGATGTCGCATGGTCCTCTGCCTCATTTGAGTGCATGAGCATTCTGAAATGCCCTATGTTTCTATATTTATTTGAGACCTTAAGCACCCAATGACCAATGGTGACCAGCAGCGCGACAGGCGAGAAAGCAGAAGTGTACTGGTAATATTCTCAGTTAATATGTCATATGAGATGACAGTCAGTCCCAAAAGATCTGCTGGGTAGATCCAGGCTGTCGATGTATGCATTAGGGTGTTTCAGATATCGCAACTTGGGACGCAACTCGGGACGCAACTTGGTGCCCAACTTATTTTGAAGTTGCAACTCAAAAACTGCCCAACTTCGAAGTTGCGTGTCAAATCACGGTCGGGACCATGATTTGACATGCAACTTCATGCCCAACTTCATGCCCAACTTCGCTTATCCGATTTCCATCCATCATTGTCGTTGCCGGTGACTCCCGGAGAAATGATGCGACTGAAGTTGGGACCAAGTTGGGCATCAAGTTGCGTCCCAAGTTGCGCCGAAATCCTAATATCTGAAACACCCTATTATCAAGCAGTATAATGGTTATGAACCTTGGCCATTTGTATCGAATTCAACTCCAGCGCTGCTTGTTAAACCATGCGACATCGTGAGAAATCTCCATCAAGTTTTGATAGCGCAATGGTACGGCTATCGGGTTCCCAAATTGGGATGTCATGACAGACTGGACCCGAGACTACGTTCGGACACAACTAACTTCGTTCGAAGTGTCTACAAATTTGACTGGCAACGCAGAGGGATTTGATGTCCACGTACTGATGGCCTTCGATGCAGCCTCTGCATTCTGATTATACTTGGAGAGGGTGATTCTTGTAGTTTTGAATGCTCCGTGTATTCTGCGAGCAAGAATTTTTATTTTCTGCTTTGTTAGCCCGTTATGAATTATTTTGCGTTTTATCCTGTGTTTCGGACCCAAATTCCATAGGGTTTCTGCGCAGATTGGAAAGATTCCGCCACGCAGAATACATGGAGATGCATCCCCAATGGTGTATACAATTCAGTTTGAATTTTAGAGTGACTGGAGGGCTGCAGCGACGTCGCGAGGGGAACAAACAAGGGACAAACAGAAATTTGTTTGGCACTGGTTGCCAGTCCCCACACCCAGGTTCGGTTCAAGGGTCTCACGCTCACGCACACCTCCCGCATTGCTTCTACGGTCTCATACTCACGCCAACGTGTTCGGCCCACAGTCAGCTCATTGCCACAAAGAACTTGGGCAGCACCTAGTTCAAGAGTTCAAGAGTACACCACTATTGGTCCATTAATTTAAGTTACTCTGCATGCCCACTCAGTTTATTATGCAGTGATTAAAATACAGATGTGTGAGCAACAGCCAAGCCAAAGAATAAAAAAGCTGATGAAGCTGAATACAGGTCAACATGAAGAGCCTCATGCTCAGTTTATTGTATCTACGAGGCGTAACCACAAGTGTTATTCCCTGGATCTATGTAGCACCACAAGTAACGAAGTAAGGAATGAAGCTGAAACAAGTTTAAAATTAATTTACTCTGCCATTGTGTACGACTCAAGGACAAATACAGTGGAGTGTGACAAGTGTAAAGTTGATGAGGCTATAGCAAGTCCAAGATCACCAGCTACAAAAGGCTCATGTTGAACCTTATATTATTATGTTTGTATTATGTATGAGATTATTTTTCACCAAAGGCTTGCTTTCGTACCCTATTTCTCTCGTCTTAGCCGCAATACGATCTGGATTCACCGCTTTCCATCCAATTGCACTACCTACCAGCAACACCCTTTCTAAGGCTTTCTCTCCCGTCTTTCTCTCCGTCCCGGGTTCTGCTCACGCTCGGACGCTTGTCTATATATCTCTGTGCAGAACCCCAATTGATTTGCCACACACATACACGTCGTCTGGATAAAAACATATCATGTCAACGAATAAAACAATGCACGGCGTGCCGATTCCACGCATGCGTGCATATGCGGCACCGCCCATTCTGCCCCACGATCATTGTTTACGCGACGGCACGCAGTGACTTGGTGTCAAACTGGATGGTGTACCTACGCTTTGAGCTTGTATCATGATGCCTCTCCGCGTTCTCCTGATCGCTGCGGGCTCGTAAACCCCTCATTGAATCGCGCTTCTAAGACTCTCCGGACTTCGCGTGTACACATCTTGTATGTCTGTCTTTCTACGCTTTCTGCAGTGCACCGACTCGGACTGGAATGAGTCCGCGCCATCTTCGTCACTTCGTTACTTCGCTTAGCGTTGCGGAAGTTTGTGAGTTTGATCGGATTCTGTGAAAGTTCGTGACTTCAGCTGGATAGTTACGAACTTCTCATTTTATTTTGATGCCAACAATTCTGTATCGACATGCAACCATTTCGAATAGTTAGGGCAAGTGCAGCGCGCCCTAACTGCGGGTATTCACCGGTTAGAGTTCAGGTTAGACGTTAGGGATAGAGTGTTAGGGTTAAGGGATAGAAATTTCCGTGGGAACGAGGCTTTAGTGTGCCAACCTGAGATGCCCCAGCTCGGGGGACCCCCCAAGCGCAGCGAGGGAGGGGAGGGGCATAGAATGGTTGGCCCTCTTCACGCAAATGAAGGAAAAAATTTTGTGAAGGCTGCATTAGTTGAGGTGACGAGCTTTCTCAGATATTCATTGAAATCACGAGCTTTCACACTTTCCCATCAAATTCACGAACTTTCTCGTTTCTAAGCGAAGCAACGAAGTGACGAAGGTGGGTACGACTCGAATGGAATCAGTTCTTTCTACAGGTCGAGAGGACGCCCGCATGCTGTTCCGTCTAGGTTATTATATTCAATTACCATTGTGCCGAGTCCCCACCCATCGCGCTCCCGTCCCGCTGCAGCCGCAAGCTTGCAGGCTAAAATCGTGTCATTGCAGTACAGCGCCTTCGGCTTAATGCGCACCCGGAAAACGGCACTCCTGAGCCATGCGCTAGCCCTATTTAAGTATGTATACGCACTGTGCCGAGGAGCGTATCTATAGTACATGCAATTTTTTTAATGGCTCAAGCGCCGCTCCAATCCTGTTTTTTTTTTCCCCGGGGCGCCTCTGGCACACCCAAGCTGCATATTTCGGTCTGCTCCTTGCCTGCACCCAATCGAAATCTGTTCCAGGGGTCACTCACTCTGAGACTAAGCAAATTCGCACCCACTTGCGCACTCGGATTAACAAATTCTGGAGGTTTACGTTCGGGATACACATAATCTTTTGGCTCGATACTGATGTACGTGGGTAGAAATTAAAATATTGATTAAAAGATTCAGAGCTCCAGACCCCCTATATACTCCTATATTTATTGTTTTGAATTAAGATAACACGGATCAGTGATGTCCACTGTACTGCCACTAGCATCAAATGGATTTATCATTGCGTTCAGTGGACTCCACTGAATTTTCACAATTTGATATTCTCAGAGGATCAAACGGAGCACATGGTGAATTTCGCAACTTCGGGGGCCGTTCTGGTGTGCGAGTTCTGTGGAGCCGCCAGCGTTCTCCCCGGCGGCGACTGCACGAGTGTGGGCGCGTCTCGGGCTCGGCGGGAGCGCGGGCGCGCGCAATTCAGCGCGGGTCTGGTGCCAATGTGGGTCGAGTCGACTCGGCGCACCAAGCGTGCGCCGTGTCGACATCCGCATGCGCAGAGGATTGCGCGCCCTCATACAACGCTGCGCGTGAGGGTGGAGTCGGCGGGCCGCACCCGCACAAGTCGATACGGGGGCCATGCGGGGAGTGAGCGCTCCCATGACATTACGAACGTATTACGACGACTACGCGCTGCCGAAGAAAGTGCCTGTTCTAGGCTGCGGCAACAGTGTCGGCGCTCTGACGCGCGCCGCCTTCTCGTCTTCTTGCAGCACTACCCCCAGCACGTCGCACGGAGATGGCAACAGCAGGCGCGCGGTGTCTTCTTGCAACAGATCGAAGACGTGTATCACGCTGTACTGCAGCTCGTTTCCCTCCCTATAAACCATTGTCCACACATTCATTGACTGATAAATTTCAATCTCCCTGAATGATATGATATTTTATGTGAGTATGTGTACAGTATCCCAAGAGGTGCCCGCATTATGGTGTTCCGGGCGCAGCAAATTCTGCGAGGCGCTACTCGTAGATGGAGATCTGGTCCTATTTTACTTAGCCTCTGCTCAAAATCTCTTGCTATGAATAATCTGTCTATACATTGTGGCAAAATAACTGTAACAGCAATTGAGCAGCAAGTTCCACCCGGTGCAACTAGCGAGCTCGATTGGAATGAAAAAGTGAAATGAAAAGATGTGTCCGCCAAGGTCCGAACCTGCGACACGTGAACCACGGGCAGCATCATCCCCACTGAGCCATTATATCATATAGTACTTGCTCACTTCAACCCCTCATTACCTGCTGGGCTGTTCTATTTGAAAAACTTTTTTTCAAATAGATGCACGGACATAACACCAGAGTCTTGGTGAAGAGGTCAAGTGCTGTTGCTTCACAATTGTGTCTTTTGCTTTTACCCGCCTTCGGTTCGAGTCCCGACATTAACTACTTTTTTATTCAACATTTTTTTTACAATGTACCCTTGTTGCGGAGCTTTCAGCCCTTACAGTATATGGAATTGGTTGCATAGGTGGGCACTACCTAATAACATACTTGCAGCTCATGGCATATTGAGAATAAGGCAATGATAATTTTACAATACTCCTGAATGATCAGATGCAGAAACCAAAAAGAAATAACCAGAAATAAACTCACCATCTAGTTCTACTGGACCATAGAAGCAAGTCTGGAAATAGTGGCAGGGATCAGACAATTTTCCGGAAGCTTTGTTGTTCCAGAAAGCCCCGCAAAGCTCCTGCCAAGGGCTATGCGATAAAACCAGCTTATCTTTTTGAGTTTTCCGGCCTGAGCTAAGGATTTGGGGGTGCCGAGATGCCAATTTGAGCAACAGAATCTAACAAATTTTCTCGCCCTGCGGGTGCAAAAATTGTCCTGAAAAAGCTTACGACCGGAAAAAGTTTGGCAAAAAAACACATGCGGTGCATAGCGCTGCCTTGAATTGTTTTGCATACACCATGCTCACGGTAGGCATTTTTTTATTCAGTCTTCTTGGAAGAGTCTCCTCTGAAGTGCTCTATCGACATTCGTGATGCTTGCGACGCACCTGCGGCATGCAAAACTGCAGCAGACAAACATAGTCAGTTTCTGGAGCTCTCTTGACTCCCAGTGACTTCTCCGACGCAGGCACGGCACCGAACATCTCGGGATCTCAAGATGCACAAACGATACACCGTGCCACGGACCTTTTTTAATTGTTGACATCTCCTGCGGCACATACCGCCACCACATTTTAGCCGGATGTATCATGCCCGGATGAATTCCCTCGCACGCCATCAACATCTGTGGACTTGCCCAAGACCCCGCCCCATTGCAGTCCATCAATCGATCACGTTACTTGCCTGGTATATTATGTAATATTTCAGTATCAGTATCAGCATCTGCGACAGGCACAAGTATCGCGCTTTTCTTGTTCGAGATCTACATTCAAATATTGTTGAAGTATTATTTTCCTATCCGGATCCATATTCACTGTGAAGGTCCAACCCGTTTTCACCGCTAAAGAAAGCTGCAGTTTCTGTCTGCACCTGCTGGATTTTTCCTCGTGCAGCAGTGCCAACTAGGATGCAGTTTATAGATGGATGGATTCTATGGGTAAGGTTGTGGACAATCAAACCTGACAAATATATTCTTCACCTTAACTGATTTGCATGAGCAGATTGTCCCCAAAAGGGGTATTTAGTGAAATGAGGCCATACCCCTATATCTCATTCAAAAATGATGGAAAAATATACATTTGACTCCTTTTGATGAATAATTTCTGAATCTGAGGAGTCTGAAGATGTCTAAGGAGCCAATTTCCAGAATCAGAGAGATTTGACTACTAAGTAGGGCATGTGTCCAAAAATTGACACCAGAAAGATTTTGAACCTACCATAGTCTAGACAAGCTGTGAAACCCGGGCCTCCGGCACGGAGTTGCGCTGCACTCAGTCTTCCTATAACAGGTCCTCTGCACCTTAGGAGGTGGCCGCCACGAGCGGATCAAAGCATCACGTGTTAGTCATGTGGTTCCCGTAAGTGGCGGTGTCATTGTCTCTTAATATATAGGACTCGCTACCACGACTGGGTTATTATTTGGTTACCATTTTAGCAGGCCGCACCAAATGCGAGTTGGGACTGTGGAAAACAAAATTTTGAGAAAAATGAAAGTTTCTTGGATTCTCATTCCGAGGCTCCTCAAATTTCTTTATTTCTTTGGTGCAAAAACCGGGAGTATTGTATGACCCATTTGGGCATCTGTACATTTTTGAGGGGCTTATTTTCGCTCAAAAGAGTGGCAAATCATTTGAGCAAGTTTCCGTGTTG
Organism: Mycena rebaudengoi; assembly: GCA_029282285.1. NCBI lineage: Eukaryota > Fungi > Basidiomycota > Agaricomycetes > Agaricales > Mycenaceae > Mycena > Mycena rebaudengoi. The sequence goes on from JARJCX010000064.1 coordinate 228,823, forward strand.
TGAGTTGCAGCTGTGGGTCCTCTGTGGGTATGCATTGAGGCAACAACGAGAACAAGTGTTAAAACCAGGCACATCAAATCAAGAAACGATGGGTTTTTGCACCAAAAATCAAAAGAAAATTTGAGGCGCCTCAAAATGTAAATACAAGAAACTTTCATTTTTCTCAAAAAAAAATATTTTTCAGTCCCAACTCACATTTAGCGCGGCTTGCCAAAACCGGGACCAAATGTCCCAGCCGCTTCGCCATCCGTGATAAGCACAGCCACGTGTTTGGCAAACGCGGTTGGTCACGAGCCTACACCGCCAACGGTCAGACACATGGGTGCCACGTGGACCGAAAGTATGAGCCACATACCGGACCCAGCTGGGCGCCAGAAGTTGATCAGCTGGGCTCAGCTGTAGTTGCCTATAGGTCCATTGTGTGGCCAGGTCCAACTGGCCACCAGCTGTCGCTAGAATATGGACACATCTGAGCTGATATCTGTTGATAGTATTTGTTTCATTGGCTGACAATTGGGTCGGTATTTGGCAAATCATAATGAATTCGAGCATTAAATACACGAATCTATGGATATAACTGTGGACGCTGCCTTTCAACGTTATGAAATAAAAACACACACCACGATTGCACTATGAGTAGCCGGCAAGTCGGTTCTCGACAACGATAGTCGCACAAGCGAAATGGCAAACAAATTAGACGGAATCGAGACATAAAGTCAGTACATCTTGGATAGCAAAGTTTTCTGATTTGTGTGCTGCTTTGAATCTTCAGATTTGACGAGCATCCCACAGGAGTCTTGAACTGCTTGACACCAGCTTCCCATCCGGCCATCGCTCGCATCTTGATGGTACTCCCCCCAAAGTCCGATGCGGTCTATCTTGGCCCTTCAGGTGTCGACAGTTGACGTGTTTCTACTGATATTGAGCCACCTCGCTACATTGGTTTGCGTCTCATCGAGCCTCTTTTTGCGTCCGTCGCGTAGCTCTGATTCATGCACTGCTTTGACCTTGATACGTCTCTTGTTGGGGTTTTGTGTACAAAATAACTCGAGCGCACTACCCACGAGGCTCGATCTTGATGTCTTCTGTGCCGCTGCGTGAGTTCTGGAGTGGGATTGAGGAGAGTATTCTGGGGAGGGGACAGGTTCGCGAGCATGGATAGCCGAGAGAATATGGCACCGGTCGGCATGGAAGCGGGACCAGCTAGAGTGCAGTCGGGACAAACGACGGTGGGTCTTCAATCGAAGTTGCAGTCTTGCTGATCACTGATCTTGCAGCTTGAACGGTCTTGGATCTTGAATGGTCTCCCTCGGAGCTCTTGAATCGAATGCACGGTCGCGGTCGCCGAAGGTCTCGCAAGAACTTTGTCGTCGCCAGAGCCTTCGGATGGTAGTCGTGGTGAGAAGAAAGGCTCCTCATTGTGAGACATATCCGAGCCCGAACGTATCAGATTGTCATCGACTGTCGCTACAATCAGAATGCGACTATGCAGAGCAGGCAGTGGCAGCTGACATACCCCGGCAGCGTCTTCAAACTGTACCAAACCAGTCTGACTCATCTTGGATCTAGTGGCGGAGGACAAGGTCAGTCTTCAAGCTTCAGGCCTCAAGGCTTCGAGTGAGCTGTTGAGGCCCATAGACCGCGATGGAATGAGTTGGGAACGAAGGAGTAAAGAAAGAGATGGCCAACATGCACGTGAGAAGATACACGAACAAACATCACGCACGGACCAACTGATCCTATGTTTGATGTACAACTAGCGAGGTACGAGTTATTGTAGTCTGTCTAAGAGAGACTATGTTTGACATCGCATTTTCAAACCGCCCATACTCGCCAATATAAAAATCCCAAGACCCCGTCATTTTCTGCTGGTCCCATATCAATCATCGAGCCTGGGAACCCATGGCCAGTGTGATGCCAGTGCGTATACTTCACTTATTATTTGAGATTGTCAGCAACTCCTGGATAAGCATTCCATCGGTTTAATAAATAAAAAAGGGTCTAGAACCAAATGAAGATAGTGGGAACTATCTGTCTGCATTAAATTCTTGGATTTTTGACATTGTAGCTCCAGAGTGTTCAAAAACATGTGAGCCGTGTGGACGTTCATATGGTGGCGAGCTGGATTTTGGACTGGAATAATCAGCTGTATACAGCTGGCTGACACCTGGAACCAGCTTTCGGAAAATATGGCTACCATGTGATAGCTCCAGGTGGGGTCAACGTGGGGGCACTTTGGCGGTGTAACCATAATCCACAATGTAAGTTCAAGAGTAATGTTTCCAGAACCAGAAGGGTTTCAATGTGAGTTTCCCCTACTTGGCAATCACCAGAGTTCCTTTAGAAGACAGGATTCATACTGGCATGTGAAGTGGCACTGGCCTCAAGTGGCATAATTTTCCATCTACTTACTAATAAGTCTCTTCCCTGCTCAACACTTTCATGGTATGCTCCTTTGGAAACCGTACTACATACTCACCCACCAATCACAGCACAGCTAACAACCTCGATACTGTTATGCAAAAATACTGTGACATGCGACGACATGAAGTTTTAATGCCGAAGAATTGAAGAAATTGTGACTAAAACAAGAAACTCCCCTGTCATCTGACCACCGGTACCGACTAACTGCTAATCCTAACCCCACCCCCTTTCCACAACTTAAAGATCGCTGTCAGCAACAGATCCCGACATGTTTACTGTAGCTCCCATCTCGCGGAGTAGATGAACAATCTCATTGTGCCCCCCAAAAAATGCAGCTCGGAGCGCGTTGCCGTATTTTCCTCCCTGCACATTCACATCTGCGCCACTCTCAAGCAGCAGGCGTGCAACTTCGATGCGTCCCCTATGTGATGCAGCTTGCAGCGGGTTGCCATATATTCCGCCCTGTGCATTCACGTCGCTGCCACTCTCGAGCAGCAGACAGGCAATTTCGATGTGTCCTCCACGCGACGCGGCATACAGCGCGTTAGCAAACTGTCCACCTCGAGCATTCATGTCGGCGCCATTCTCAAGCAGCAGGTGCACAATTTCGACATGTCCCCAACTTGATGCGGCTTGCAGCGCATTGGCAAACACTCCGCCCTGCCCGTTCACGTCGGCACTGTTCTCGAGCAGCAGGTGCGCAATTTCGATGTGTCCCCGATACGACGCGGCTTGCAGCGCGTTGCCGTAGTCTCCGCCCTGTGCATTCACGTCGGCCCCATGCTCAAGCAGCAGGCGGGCAATTCCGATGCGTCCTCCCCTATGACCACGACTATGTGACACAGCATACAGCGCGTTGGCAAACGGTCCGCCCTGAGTGTTCACATCGGCGCCGCTCTCGAGCAGCAGCGAACATATGTTGATGTGTCCCCTGAACGATGCGGCTCGCAGCGAGTTGGCAAACTCTCCGCCCTGTGCATTCACATCGGCACCGCTCTCGAGCAGCAGGCGGGCGATTTCGATGTGTCCCCGATACGACGCGGCTTGCAGTGCGTTTCCGTATGTTCCACCCTGCGCGTTCACAACGGCGCTGCTCCTGAGCAGCAGGTAGGCGATTTCGATGTGTCCCCCATTCGACGTGGCTTGCAGCGCGTTGCCGTATTTTCCACCCTGCGCGTTCACAACGGCACCGCTCCGGAGCAGCAGGAGGGCGATTTCGATATGTCCCCCATTCGACGCGGCTTGCAGCGCGTTGCCGTATTCTCCGCCTTGCGCGTTCACGTCGGCGCCCCTCTCAAGCAACAAACTAGCAATTTCGATGTGTCCCCGATGCGACGCGGCTTGCAGCGCGTTGCCGTATTTTCCGCCCTGCGCATTCACAAGGGCGCCGCTCCCAAGCAGCATGCTGACAATTTCGATGTGTCCCCGTCTCGACGCGGCTTGCAGGGCGTTGCCGTATTTTCCACCATGCGTGTTTGCATCAGTGCCCCTCTCAAGCAGCAGACACGCAATGTCGACATGTCCCCTACGTGATGCAGCTTGCAAGGTGTTGCCCAACCGTCCACACTGCGCGTTCAAGTCTGCTCCGTGCTCCAGCAGCTCCCACACTATCTGGTCAATCCCAAGGGATGCCGCCACGTACAACGGAGGAAGAGCAGATGCTGCTTTGGCCCGCTCGAACTTGGACCTCAAGCGCAAGTGCTCAACATCGTATAAGTGTAGTAAGGTCCTGTATTGTGTACTTTCTGGCTCGAGAAGGTGTGCGATCACGTCGATGAGCTCCTTGGGATGGTTCGGAACATTGCGGACATCCACAACTTGCCCAGCTCGAGGGACAGGTATCGTGACCTTTTTTGAGCCGCTGTGCTTGTGCCATTTCTCTGTGCTCCTGCATTTATCCAGGCCCATGTCATCGCGGAGTTTCAGATGGAACACCCAGTTCCCCGCAGCATAGAGGGTGAGAGGATATCGCTGGAGGTCCGCATCGGACTTGAGAACGTGGTCGAAACTGCAGAGATATGCAATGCATGTCCGGGCAAGCAAGTGATGTGCTGCCTGCTCTGAGATCTCGCAATCACCAGATAGCCTTAGTCGAGTGGCTTGAAGAAAGTACTCCTTTACGGAGGAATGCGCAAGTTTGACTGTATGCTTCCCCGACACGACAACAAAGCCTGCACATGAAGCCAGTAAAGCATCCCGGCCCATTCGCTCCTCGTGATCGAAGCGGAGTGGCTCAAGGTCAAAATCGAATGCCAGGGCATCAATGATCTCGTTGAGCGTCATAGGGCGTTTTGAGAAGATGAGCCAATTCATGGCCCGGCAAACACATGCAAGCATGTCAGGATTCTTGAAGTTCTGCAGAATGCGATCATAGATGGTGTTGAGCGAAGTCGGCATGTTCTTTAGCGCTTTTTCGACCTGTGATCGCCTTCCATAGCAGTTACGGAGTTCATCCAGCTGTAGAGCAATGAGACGAAACCTTGGAAGTTCAGTGAGTAGTTTAATAAATGTACGGGCTCTCTCACTCACATTCCATTGCTGCGCTCAAGGAGCCTCCTTTTAATCTCATCCCTCTTCTCATAGATCCAGCCCGTTTCGTTGGACAGCACCTCAGTGAGATATAACTTGATATCCCCGTCCACACATCCCTCAAGCGGTACTGAAACGGCAAGTTTGACAAGTTCGGGATGCCCAGCCTGAACCTCCGAGCGACTGGTGACGAGCATGTGAACATTAGGTAGTTTTGTATCGAGTATCCCGCCGATCAAGTGCAGCAAGCCACGGCGGTCTGAACACTCATCGAGCGCGTCCAACACTATGAATACCGGCTCCTGGCCAAATTCCCTGAGAAGAGGGAGTAAGGCATCGGAGATTAACTCGGCATTGGTGAGGAGTTTTTGACCATCAGCATGCGATGTCCACAGCGCATCCAGCTTGCTGTCAGGGGGGTGTGACCGGATGGAGAGCTGTGTAACTAGAGAGCAGAGGAGCTGTGTCACAGTCTGTTGCTCGGAGTTGTTGGTATCAAAGTAGAAGAACACATAGTGCTCTGCCCTGGCATGAATTGTGTCGATAATGGTTGAGCTGGAGGATGGGGAAAGTAAGGCTGAGCAGGGTAACAGAAAGCAAGAAAGAGTACCTGAGTACAGTCTTTCCGGATCCCGCTGGAGCGCATAGATTATTAAGTTTTTTGGCATGCAAAATAATTGAGGCTCACAAATTCCATGAAGCCACAAGAACGAGCCTGGTGAATATATCCATTCTCTAAATTCGGGGCGCTCGAGCAGCCACAGCCCAGTTTTCGGGTGCCGAGCGTTCGCTGCGTTGCATTGGTTATCGGCTACGTGTACTGGTGGCCTAAGCCACTTGTCTAGCCTCATTCGGGTTTTTTCATCGACGAGTATTTGTCTATGGGTTGATGAGAAAACGTGTTGTATAGCCTGGAACGACGTACAGCTTTGCATCCATGGCGTCCTGCCCTTGCGAAAGAGCGATCAGACGCGAGGTCTGGATGTTAACATGAATTTGAGAAGCTTGAGCTCAACCACGCCACTCACACTGAATGCGTCCCGGAACACATTTATTTTGGAATCCAAACCGTCCGCAAGAGCAGGGAAATCCCCATGGGACCAGAGACGCTTGACAAAGCCCTTGCTCGTCCACTCCTCCAAAATGCGACATGTCTCGTCCAGAACACTGCTCCGATTTAGCGCTTCGCCATACGGGTGGACTGTGCGTCTCACATTTGATACCTCTGCAAATCGTCCTTCAGGTGATTTGCTGCAGTACTTTGACTCTGCAGATCAATGGATTGAAGACCCTCCGCGAGCATGCGGGAAACAGCCCAGATGCTGTTCAAGAGGGCCTCTGCGCGCTCTTTGTTGTTCTTCATCGACTGTACAGGATCGCCTGAGACCAATAATCGGAGGGACAAAGGGAGGCGCACCTTCCGGATATCTATGAGTTTCACGATGCAGCCCGTGATGACGCCGAGGTATGGAACGCTCTTCGTCACACTGCTGAGCAGCCCGAGGATTTGGATGCCGACTTCGAGAGAAGTAGTGGCCGCATCCGCGAGTTTGTCGGTCTTCGATTGAGTAGCAGGCGCTGGGGGGGGCACGGTTTTGGGGGGTGTCATGGTACGGGTGAAAGCACAGTGCTGTGCGATGTGACATCATACATGCAAGCTGTCTTAATGCCAGCATGAGAAGGCAGAGCGCTTCAAAGGCATGCATACGCATGCACTGCCTATCATACTGTGGCGCTATTACATACAGCGCCAATGTATTAGCGCCACCGTATTTACGACGCCCGTGGATTATTTGCCACATAATGAGAGGCGAACCCAGAAATGAATTCGAAATTAATCCCTACTACAGGACATTGGTACGATAAACTCTGCCTATATAAAATAGCGGCCGCGAGTTGAGAGAATTTACTTCGATTTGAAGAACGAGGAAGTCGGGGGTAGAGTTAAAATGTAGATGATGAGACGGAAAGAATGAGAATATTTAATCATAAATACATTCAAGGGTTAGAAAGTGTACTATATGTTGAAAGCCAAGAAATACGAAGACATTTCTCCTGTTCCCACCGACGCACGCCCACCGTCTGCGCTCCTTGCTGAGCAAGAATTCAAGATTCTAGGCAGGATGGAAGGGATAAACGCACCGGCTGCGCCGGGATACGTGTGTACGACTCCTCCCGCCTTCGTGGACGGTAAGGGATGTACGGATCGAATATCACCACTGCGTGGGCACCACCACCACCCCGCTCGACATCCGCAACGCCACCCTAGAAAGCCGCAGCAGCGCAGGCAGCGGCGGAAGAATACGCCGACGCTTGTGGCGGTGCCGAGGCTGTGGGGGCGGGGCTCTCCGTGCTGAAGAGCAGACGGCGGCAGCAGTCAGGGCGGGACCAAGAACTACACCCCGCTGCACCTGTCTCCGCCGCCAATCACCCTACCCATCCGGTCATGCGTAGCCCAAGATTCGCGCGCGCCTCTAAGTCACCGCTGACAACTATTCGTCAAAGCGCGGAGGGATACGCGCAGCACCGTGATTTTCCACTCTAGCATCACCCCGCCGCCGCCGCGGCGCCAAGGCGGAGGTGCGCTGCGAACGCAATGGGCGGGTGGTGCTAATGACGGCGCTGAGGGCGGGGCAGCTGGTGCTGCAGCCCGGCGTCGAAGTACGCTCGACGTGCGGTGGGTCCTGGTGCCGGCGGCGTTGACAATGGTGGCGGTACGGTGGGCGTGGATGTCGGTGACGAGGGTGGGGAGGTCGAGGATGTCAACAGAAAGGAGCGGCGGCGCAGGTAACTCGGTACGCGCGGTACACAGGGGCTACTGCGTGCACGACACTCCGTATCCACCTCCCTGGGCACGGGCCGACCCACACCCGCACCGCCTCCTCCCGTTCGACGGGACATACACCAGGTGGCAGTGCGGTGGGAGTACGAGTGGCAGGAGAAGGCGATACTGGCAGCGCGGCCAGGATACGCGTGTGATGTCGGGCGCGGAGAGCGAAGCACAGGCGTGGAGATGGGCTTCAAAAAGGAGGCGAGGGTTAGGGTGCTGGAGAAGACGGTCGTGGTGCTAGTGGCGATGAGTGCGACGGCGGTGATGGGGAGCGGCGGCAGCAGGTGCTGCACGCGTGGGGGTGGGCGGCGCACGCGAGTGTTGGCGCAGATGGTAGTTGGGGCTGCGCGAGAGGGGGCAGGCATCGGGTCTTCGCGGGCAGGAGGCGAGGAAAGCGGCGTATGCGATGGGGAATGGATGCAGCGGGCGCTACGCACGACGGTGGAGTCGCACATCGCAGTTAGTGGTGCGCGCAGGGGGAATGCTGAGCGGCGGATGACTCCGCCGAAAATTGTCGCTGCGCTCGCGGGGTCAGCGAAGGCGGCGCGCGTGTCGAGGAAGGGCAGCGGCCAGGGACGGCAGCGCCTGGTGCGTGGCATATTGGGGTGAGGTCGTAGGCGCAGGGCGCGTCAAGGGGGGGTAGTCGCTTCGTAGTCGCCGAGTGCATCGTGTTCCGTGTCGTGCTGGTGCAGAAGGCTGGCACGGGCGATGGGCAGTACTGATGGTTGCGGTGCATGTCGTACACGGCGCTCCGGCGAGGTGAGAAAGAACGGCAGGCGTTATGGAAGGATGCGCGCGGAGGATGGCTGGGGACGACGTCAGTATATACATCAAAGGGAGGAAACAGGAGAGTAGGGAGGGCGGGCAGAAAAAGAAGGACGAGGAAAGCGAGGAGAAGGAGAAGGAGAAGGAGAAACGCACCCGTATCCCACTTGCAAGCGTCGAATTCGCAGATACTGCGATGGAAAGGAGAAGACACTTCTCGCCTGTTCGACTCGGGACGACGCTGGTTGACAGATTAGACTATCTAAAAGGTAATCAGCCCAAGTAAAGCAAAGTACAGATACTCGCTATCTGGAAGCGTAGCCCGGGCTCCAAGTCGCACCCGCAAGATGCGGATTTGCATCTGCGGTGCTCGAAGACCAAGTTGTTGGCCGGGAGCGCGAGGGATGTCTTGAGGGCAGAATTTGGCGAGGAGCCTCGTGTCTCGCAGAGCCGTGGAGGTCGTTATCCGGCGAAGAAGCGGCGGTGGGCGGTCTTGGATGAGAACGAGGAGCTTGAGGGACACCGTCGCATATTGAGATAGGCGGGCGAAATATTCGACCTGCGGTGTGTATCGCAGAAGAAGAAAATGAGACGCGAAAGGTCGCGCCTCGGCGGAGTGCGGAGGTGATAGACAGCGGCGGGGCGGCGCGGACGAGAGTGTGCGGCGTGAGCAGGCGCGGGAGGCTTGACGGAGCAGTGGAGAGGAGCACGCGGAGCGCGGACGAGGGAGGGGTAGGGCACGGTGCATGTACGCGCAGTTTGTGTAACGGCACAAATTTGAAAAAAACCAGGAAGAAGAACCGGAGACGCGCGGGCGAAGGGGGGATATGTGCACGCAGTTCAGATTCTGAAGAACGATCGATCGAGGGGCCGTGAGAGAGTGCGCACATACACCAGCGAGAGCGAGCGAGGTGGGCGATTAGGCAGAGAAACAGGGAATATCGGAGCTTGGGACTTGAGTCGGGCCAAGGCGCGGTCAATTGGGACGGTTGAAAGAAAATTGAATGGGCTTGATGGAGGAGCGCTGGCGAGTGGTGCGGGGGACGCGGAATCGGGGAAGAACTGGGGGAGGTTGGCAGGCGGGCGGGCATGAGGGACAACGCGAGGGAGAAGCGTGAGGGTGGTTTTGGATGCGAGCGGATGAGGGTAGGGTTACGTGTCATCGTGTGGGCAAGTGGCCGAAGTTAGGTGTATCGCAGGTGAATGAGCCGCGAAAGTCGCGCCTCGGCGGAGAGAGCGCGGAGGTGATGGACAGCGGCGGCGCGGCGCGGACGAGGGTGTGCGGCGTGAGCAGGCGCGGGAAGCGTGAAGGAGCAGTGGAGAAGAGCGGCGCCTGCTCTGCACGGGGAAGGAGTCGGCACGTCCACGATCATGATGACGGGTCGTACTTTTGCGGGTTCGTCGGGGATGGCTAGGGCGCACGAGCACGTCCTCGGAGAGCGTCTCCGGCTGTCTCGATACCTGGCTTGACGGCGCGCTGTCATGAGCAACGAGGACGCGCCAGCGATGCTGAGGAGAGCGGGGTCCGCCACCCGGGCCGGCAATCGCCGAGACAAACACACGTCCATATGGAGAAGCCGGCCTGCTCTTCAACACAAGTTGGTTTTACATACCTGGTTTTCGCCGCACCGAGATCAAACGAAATGTGTGGATGGAAATTCTGGCCGTTCGGACAAGTGCCGAGAGGAGAAACACAATAGAGGGTTGAGTAATGAGAGTCGAGCGATAATTTCGGTTTTCCGATCATATAAAATCGGAAAAAGAATTCAAAAGGGCAAGACTTTCCCACACTTCCTGAGCTTTCCAACAACTTCAGAGGTTATCTGGAGCGGCATATTTGGAGCAGGTTGGATTAATTCATGTCCTATATGGCTTGTGCGCAATATGGTTTCTTACATGCTAAAATAAGAGTTTTGGGTTGTTTTGGCAGTATTGGCGGAATAAGTGAATGGTACTCCTGCGGGTTTCTACCCATTCGTATATTAGAAGCGGCCGAAATATCGTAAAATTGGTAAGGTATGTATTTCAGACTCATTCCCACTTGTATTTAGAGCCACTCCGACTTTTCTCTGTTCAGGCTGAACAAAAACTCGCAGTTTTGAGTATTGATGTGTGAAAAAAATGTTGCCTATGTGTATGGGCTGTTGAAAAGATATCAATATGCACTCCCTCAAGTCACTGGGATCCGGGCAAGTTATCTGCCATTCATTGTTTTTACTCACTAGTGGCTTTTAACCTTCATTCTGAAGAGACAGTTATGTTCTAAATTCTTTTACAGATCTTCAATAATATTCCTCTGATTTGAGGTGCTTCAGGGATTGAGAACAAAAGCAATGACAGATAACTGTACAGCCACATGGCAGATAAATGCCCAGCTGGTAAACCCCTCCCTACTCCCTGTCTCTTCCTGTGCACAATCAATTGGTTTCGGATCCAGATCCTGCAGCTGACTCGAAATCATGAACCTCTCTTCGCAGTTACAAAGAACGATGTACTCTCTGTTCAATGTTTGATCAAGATCAAGTCCGCTCTCGTTCTCTTCCCGGTCCTGTTCATCATTCAAGGGCATCCAAAATCTCAACATGTTTTTACGCCGATTTACACTCATTTGAAAAAAGAGCTGGAAGTTTTTTTCGGCCCCGGCTGGTCCCCCCCCCACCCCTACCCCATATGAGATATTCGAACTCCGAAACCCCCTTGCGCGTCGTCGTGTACTATTTACGGAGCATGCCGATATTCTTGATCTAATCTGATCCGGATCACACTTGAAGCCGCGCCGATTGCTCCCGTGCTGATTTTCAACCACTTAATACCTCTTAATACCCCCCGCCATGTTTCATGAGCCAAATGTGCATCTGGAACAAATTTTGCTGCGGGATGTCTATCGCCCAGGGCCAATCTATCATTGTTTGATCTCCGCAACGGCCTTGACTCATCATTCCGACCGTCAAGCAATATTTAGTATTTCTATTTGTTGGACTTCTTCATCTCACCATGTCAGACCAGTCGGGTCCCATTACCATTGCCATCCTCGGCGCTTCGGGAGACTTGGGCGGCTTCCTTGTGAAAGCTATCGCAGTACACCCTAAAGCCAACCGCGTTTCTCTCCGTATCCTCACGCGACCCTCAAGCGCTGAAAAGGCTCAGGAGGTTGCGGCTCGGCATTCCAGTCTAGCTGGAACGGTCCATCCCGTCGACTATACGGGTCCAACCGCACAGAGCGACCTCAGACAGGCTCTGAAAGGTGTTGATATCGTCATTAGCACCGTCGGGGACGACTCGGGGCGTAGGGCTAAAGATGTTGCGCACACGGGCTTGCTCCCGGGATTTATTGCCCAAGATCAAGTAGCTAAGGCGGCAAAAGAGGCCGGGGTGAAGCTCTTTGTTCCATCGTGGGTGTTATTCAGCCTCCCTGCACTTCACGCCGTCTGATTCAGTTTGTAGAGAATATGGGAGCCCTTCCCACTCGATACCCCGGGACTCGTGGTCGTTTGTCCTTGGAAAGCTCTACCATCACGATCTTCTCCGCGAGCTTGGACTGCCATCGTAGGTGCATTCAACCACTTATTATCGCACTGCAATTGAACAATCGGTCGTCGTCCAGGCTTTTGGTTTATGTAGTATGTTGAGCTTTCCATACACATCGACCTTCCTTTGCTAAGAACCTTCCATAGGGAATGTTTCCCAAGGAAGAGCCGTAAGTCTCAGCTGAAAATATACTTCGTGTGCTGAACGATATGCAGCGAATCCACGCCCTTGCCCGTAAGCACTGAAGGAATCCCACTAGGAGAGCCGCCCTTCGAGACGACGCGATTTCACGTTGCTTCCTACATAACTCACCTGCTTCTGGATCGCCACGTCGATGAGGTGAAAGGCGGAATTTATCTGATTCGGGGGCTGAAAAGGGACAAGGGCATCGTGAATCCCGAGACCGAGAAAACGCAGTGGACACCGGATGTATGTTGATGTATATTGGAGTGTTGATTTATTTATGGACCGTGACCGTCGCTGCTCTGGACTTGAATCTTTCAATTCAGCGGGATATTATGGGCAATCACTACTTCTATCCAGGAAATTTAGATGCAATATCTGACCTGGTTCGTTGGATAGTCCAGTACTTAAATAGACCAGGAAATGATTGGAGATGGATAATCTGTGGGCTCATTCGGTGATTACCATTCCCCTCGCGCCGGGATGAATTAGTGCGACGATTTTGGCAATCGTTTTGCAAGGACTGAGGAAATGTGAGGTAAATGACTGCATGAATTACCCGGCTGATTTTCAGCCTCCCAGAGCTAGAACAGAACTTGGTCCGAGTCTCCGTGCCAATATTCAAATAATCCAGGGTGGAGGGCGGTTGCGCCTTCCCCTAATCGAGTTGATCGCTGTCTTTCGAGGAATGGTGAGTTTCTCCGTGATTTCCCCGCCCATTTTTCTATTATCCCGCACACCGCAAGGTGATAGTCGGCGGATTGATTAATATTGATGACCGCTCTCGTCCTGACGCCGTATCTGAGTAAAGGAGTGCCGCATGGGGCGGGGAATAGAAGTCGTTGGCAATTATGCCATAGTGCTCAGGAAACTGCGACATTTTATCTTTTCGGTGGTAGGATTGACGGCCGGTCAGCACCGTATCCACAACTAGCAATTCCGTATGCAGGGCGTGGAAGAGAATGCTGTATTTGTTTCTTTTTAAAAAAAAACGTACAGCATTTCAGTACTGGGATAGCAAGGTACTCGTTCCTGCACTAAATATAACAAGGTCTGTATGTACCCGCAATGATCCTCCACGTTTCAACGCGACGTGTAGGATAAGTATCAGGATAATATATTACCCCACTAGTTCCTATATGCCCTACTACCCACTACAAAATGGGACCACGCAGGGTAATATATTATCCTGATACTTATCCTACTGCCCACTTATCTTCGACGAGCTCACTGCTTTTAAGGTTGTAGATCTAAATCCGCGAGCTGACACTGACATGCCACTGGTATGCGAGTGACAGGTGAGTTGAGCCGTGAGCTCAGAGGATAAAGCCAATTCAATCTAATTCAAATTCAATTCAAATTCAATTAGAGTGCGCGCGGGCCCCTGTGGCACTATACAATGTACAAGTAGTTACGCTAGCTGGTTGAGGAGAGTGTCTGAGGTAGATAGCTAAGGAGGAGGTGCGGCGTAGGTGTCTATGAGGGTGTGTATGAAGCTTTGGCAGCTACAGGATGTCTTGGCAATATACGAGATAAGTGGAGAGAAAAAAGAAATAAGAAAAGTAAGAAATCGGGAGCTAGACTATAGCAAATGGCGGGGGAAGCGTTCTGTGTCGCGTACGAAGGCGAGCACATGCTTAGGCTCGGATTTGGTGGACAGGGGGAGGCGGAGGAAAAGGCGCGCAGTGCCGAGGCGTCGGATGAGGTCGAGGCGCTGGCATCTGTAGCGGAGGCACACAAGGAGGAAGTGGGGGACGGTTTCGAGGACGAGGCATAGCGGGAATTCGGGGGAGGGCGCGAGGTGGGAGCGGAATAGGAAGGTGTTGAGGCTGATGTGGCTTGTGCGTAGCTGCGTCAGGACACTGCACTGCGGGCGGCTCAGGTTGGCGTACAAACGCGCTGTGGCGCTGGAGGGGCGGGCGTTGTCGAACAAGGATATGCAGCGGAAGTGAGAGGAGGTCGACCACTCCGCCATCCACCGCGCCTTGAACTCCTTCACACCGGCATCCAAAACTGTAAAGCCATTGGGGTAAAAGGTAGGTCCTAACGTAACAGAGATGGTGTCGTAACGGCTCAATTGAACAATACTTATGTACATCCCGGCTAGCACAGCGGGTTTCGAGACCAAGGTAGCCTGATCTTGACTCTAAATTAGGTCGGTGGTTTGGTTGCTCTTCCGACAGCGCTGTGACCTTGAGAAATAGAGATAAAAATGGATTAAAAAATGGAGCGAAATCGCATCATCAAACAACTGGGGAATATCCGTCCCAATACTGCAGTCACTGGATATAGCCAATTTCCAGGCGCCGACGGTAAGCGAAACGTATTTAAAGGAGGGTGGCCTAAGGTGGTCCCATTCACTCAGAAATACCCTCATCCACATTTCCTCATCAGATATTCGAACAGATGAAGCTCCTCGTTATTTTTGTTGCGCTGTCGACTGTGTTTTCGGTTTCCGCCAGCCCTGTTGCCGTTCCAGAAGAGGTATCCCTACTAATCAACAAACCTTGGAATATCTCTCATCCATGGAATTCAGGGTGCCTATTCCACCAGTAATCTGGTCGGCCTTCCGGAGAAGCCTGAGACCGCCGTCGACAAAGCTCTGGCAACGAAGCTCCTCGACATCCTCGAGAATTACGGACTTACAAACGTAGGGAGCAATTCCTTGCATACTAGCCACTCGTACTAATTATCCCCCTCCCAGAACTTCGGTGTGGTTGCTATCCACAGCCACATGTCCCTCGCGGAGGGACAGGTCATCTTTCAGCACGGCAACGCCAGCTCTGTAAGCCAAGGAATCGAAATTTACGAGGATGTCAAAGACACCGGAATCCCGTATACGTACCGAATCACCGACGGAGCACTCCTGCCCCTGGACCTCGGGGACAGCAGCCCAGAGGCACTCGCGGCGCGAGATGAACTCGCTGCAGCGACGGCTGGCAATTTTCTGAACGGTATACAGACCATTCACTGGTTGCTTATGATGATCACTGAGTAGAGAAACATTTCAAAGATTTCTCTGCTGCCACTGGCGGCCATTTGGCTGGAATCGCGTATGTCAGGCCCCTTGATCGTGCTGCACTCGAGAACAACGGTGTTGTCAAGAACCATGTATGTCAACTTACCACATGTGTTCAAAAAACTCTCACTAGACCCCACCAGTACAACGAGGCTCTCACGGCGGGGTCCGCTGCCGCCGTCAGTCTTGCGGCGGCGCAGACAGATGACGCGCCGTCTTTCTTCACACGTGGGATCGGGAATTCGACTGATCCTAGCCGTATTACAATGTGCGTGTGCATCCACATGCGTCTTGTCGATTCTCATACTCTCCAAATAGTCTTTGCAGCGTCTGTGGCCATGGAAACCCGTGGGCTGACTAAAGCCAAACAGGTACCATGTGGAAGATACCATCTCACTACCTGTGGCCAGAGCCTGTCATTTGTACATGTGATCCTATATATTGAATATACGATATTATCCTGTTTCTCTGAGAGTTGAAATATCTGTCAATGTGTTGACCTCCCCACATATGCGTTGAAAGATGACTGGTAGCTTGGGTCCCAACGTGGATTTAATTTGCATGCCGTGGGCCCTCAAACCCTATGCCGCACCGCGATTCCAGCGCACGCAAAAAGCGACGCATCCGCTGGCACCATATTAGATGTCGAATTCAACACAGTGAGGGGCTGTTGGGCGTGCAATAATACCTCGAGAGATGCGAGGTTCGACGTGATGTTGAGGGTTTTGAGGTTCGTAGTCGATAGAGAACTCGCGCAAATGCGGGGAGATGCTGGACAAAATGGGGCTAAGACGGCTTTGTCCATGTCCATGTCCGTGTGACGGCTGCTGACTTCGAAACGTCGAGGGGCTGGGAGAATGAGGAACGCGAGGCTACTGGCGCTATCGGCGCAAAATTCGCGCGTGCGCAAGTTTGGGTGCGACACTGGTGGTTCGGCAACGGCTATGTGGTCCTGAAACAACTCAGCGTACTCGCATTCGAGAAGGGATCGACCCGTCCGCAGTTCCACGAGACGTTGTTGAATGGGAATTTGTGTCGCGACGAATCTGGTCAGCTGGTGCCATGGATGCACCATCGCCAGCGTGGAAACTGAGCGCAGACGAGGCTTACGAAGGAGAGGAGTGTCTCGGAAAACACCTATGGGGTGTCATGGTTGGAGAACGATTTTGGTGCTGATCATCAGGCTCTCGAGTCTCAAGTAAATGAAATCGAGGGGATCCGAGACCGTGAAACAAATCCATAATAATAATCATCCATCTGTCCATGATACCTGCCAACAAAAATCAAGCAGAATGCGCAAAAGTATAATCAACTCATCTATGTACCAAGTTCCGAGAAAGTATACTGCCAGTTGAGTCTAACAGATAGAATCGCCCCACACGGGAGTACATTGCGTACTCAATCTGCCCCGCACAAAACATGGACTTTGAGTTGTCTAGGTGCAGACATATGCTGTATCCGAGAGTCAAACCCAACTCCGCATTTCGTTCATCTCCTGCGCTGCTACGAGACTTTTCCGATTGGCGTGGCAAATCGGCTTGCCCCCATATCTAGTGCTGGCAAGGTTCGGTTCGGTTCAGGTTCAGAGCCTCTCGGCCAGAACGCCGAACCTGAACCTGGCGTTCGGTTCAGGCATTTGCCAAACCTTGAACCTGAACCTGCGTTCAGGTTCGGTTCGGCGTTCGAACACGTTCGAACCGAAAAATTTTAATGATGCAAAGGCAAGTAAATTTCAGGCCTGAAAAAAATCACCAGATGTATAAAATAGTCCCGAGAGGTGTAGGATTGGCGCGCATGACGTCCTGAGCGAGATTATGAGCCGATAACATTGAGGTACCATGATGTTGCTGTATCCCCGGGTGACACATATTGATGTGTCACAGGTCTCAAGCTAAACACCGCGACATTCTCCCGGATAGTGGTTCAGAGGCAGACAAAAACCGTGTCCGTTGAGTATTTATGATATAAACTGCGGTTCCTCACCAAAAAAGACTCACATTTGCAGTCGAAGTGACAGAAATTTTGACTTCAGGTTCAATTTTGCGTTCGGCGTTCGAACGCACCTGATCCCCCCCGAACGCTGAACCGAACCTCGCGTTCAGGTTCAGGTATTCGCTGAACTTGAACCCCGAACGCGCGTTTGGTTCAGGTTCAGTTCAGGTTCGGACCGATTTCTGAACCGAACCTTGCCGCCACCACTACCCATATCGGAGTTTGAATTTGGCTCTCATGGCATTTTTGGCGTGGGCAAATCGGCTTGTTCGGCGGGCGTGGCTTGTCTTTAAATACAGCCAGTTGTTCCACTGTGGTAAAATTGGTTTAAACAAGACCTATTATCCGTTTTCTTAACGAGATGTCTCGAATTAGTTTGTATGACTTTGGCCACATCCCCATAAGTATTATCCCCATTGTGGTTCCTCCTCCACGGTGCTTTGCACTGCACAAGTTCAACTCTCCCAGTGCCGCAGGAATCACAGCCTTTCCCCATTCTCCTTCACGGAACTGCACATCGTCCCCACACTCCTGTGGTCCTGCTGCTCAGGTGGGTCAGCACAGTAACTTAAACAGTCGTCATGTGTTGAACCGATGACCCAAGACCTGCTGCACCGCAGTTTATCTGAAGCGCCAGGCGTGCCACAAAGATGCGTAATTCGCAAAATCCAGTGCCGTCACTCCCGTGCTACGCCGCAGGGGAAGCTACCGCTACGAGCTTTGCATCGCCTCCAGCTGTATATAAACCCCTCACATTCCTCGAAGTATTGCCTGGGATCTCAGCTTGCATCATTCCTTCCACTGAATTGCATTTTGCTGTGTTGTTCCGTGTTCTTCCCCAATGGTCCTGGTCACTCACTCCGTCAATCAGGCCTGAAAATTTCTGTCTGGCCGAATATTCTTTGTACTTATTTCCAAATTATCGTATATGAAACAAAATCCATTTGGTCCGGCAACTAGTCACGCCCAAAGTTCCAATATTCAAACGAGAGATCAGACCACTCTCCTACAGCCTTCATTTCATACAGAATACTGTACAAATCTACACCATCTGCCAATTTTTCCGTCATCGGTGTGAGTAGGGTTACAATTTCTGCGGGACTTACGAAATGCTAACGAGGAATACAATTCGGCAGTAACTAACCCCTTAATCGCCTCCACGAATTCTAATTCAAACAATTGCATCTAGCATTTTGTATTTGTTGTACTGAGCCAATGCGATACAATTTTCCAGACAACAACATACTTATTTGCTATGCCTACTGCCGGAGCGTAGCGAAGGCATATCTTGTATTAATCAAAGCTTATGTGTGTAGCCTGAGTCAAGCCATCTAAAAGAATGGCAGTGGGAATAGTTGTTGAACGTCCTGTATCGGTTATTTGACGTGTGACCATACAGCTGAAGGTATTCTTACTCCGACTCTGAAGATTTAACTATCTCAATTCGACTTTTCTATGCTCAATTGTATGGCTAGAATAGTGTTCCATAATTATTTTGGGGCAAAAAAGCGCAACCCTTTTTGGTTCCCTCAAAAAAGCACAACCTAGGTCCATTGAGTTCAAATTGAGTTGAAAAAGGCACAAGTCGACGATACTCATTTCACCCTACAGATGCTATAAGAAAAAATGGCACAACCTTCTTTTTCAAAAAAAAGCGCAGGTCCCATAGGATTACCAGGAAAAAGCACAGGTTGGAAAAAAAGCACTGCGTTTGATTGAATTGATGATGCCTCAGGTGTGCATCAACACTCATCAACAACAACCGGATGGCTTTCGAAAGAGGATGTAAAATTTCCCCGTATTTCGGACAGTTCCAGGACCTCAGTTGGCAGATGATAGTGACGAGCTCATTTATGATGATTGGGACCAAACATGGGGCCCCGACATGATTCTTAAGCCACAGCCAGATGCAGGTGACGCTGAAGAGGATCGCGATACCAATGATGGATGGGGTGATGAGCGGCTGTTACCGGATGGTGATTCCGACGAGGTACCGCTGGTAATAAACGGACGATACAGAGAGTCTTCTCGAAGACGATCCATTTGATTCTGGTTTGGGGGCAGAGCCAAAAGAAGGGGATGTATTTGTTGGGAAAGGGTGTTATCGTTGAGGAGGAGGATCTTTCTGGGCACGCCACGAATGATGCTGATTAGTGACCGTGGTCAAATTGTGGGGTATGGTGCTCACATATTTCTGTGATGTAAACTGAATGTGATTCAGGAGGCCTTTTCCTCGATCCGTATTTTCAGAGTCATAATTGGAGGCTACCTGCTGGTTTGCCTCCAAATGTGGCGCTGAAAACCTACCGCATATCTGCACGTGAAAAGACATCACGCTCAAATCTTGGACTTGTGTGGTGCCGACGTAAGATTTATTGAGGGGCATCTTGGCAACACATTTGCGGTCCTCGGTTTGGAAAAGATACTGGCACATGTACGTCTTGTATTTCTCACTTCTTCGCCAATATTGCCGCCAGTATTGTAACGAGACATTTCTGACAGGAGTTTGCCAATCCATTTGTTCGACCCTTCATCCAAGTGTTGAGTGAAGATTCTGGCGAGCTTCTCCGACAGGTGTCGCAAGTTGAGAAATGGCATCGTGAGGTCCCGCCTGATCTATCAGGTCCAATGGTTCGACTCGGCCAACAGGATTTCTTTGTCAACGAGCCAGCACTTGCGCATATAGCATCTGAAGGGGAGTTTTCTTCGCAGGAATGGGCCGCAGTCCTACCCTCTCGTTGGTTATTCGAGACAATTAAATCTGGGCCAAAGTTTAGTGCTTCTACTCCCATCCGACCGAGGATTGTCTCATTGACAATCGGCAAGAATGTGAAGACATCCCACGCAGTAATTTCTTCGCTTCCTTCCCCGACCTGGAACCCGTCGGAGATTGTCGGTACGAGTGTTTACACCGACAGTTTCATTTCTCTCATTAACGACTCATATAGGATATGACAATTCGGGCGAAAACTGGTCCCTTGATAAGCTGGATATCACACCTTGTGACATCCACGCTTCAAACCCTCTTCGTGCCATCACCGGAGGGAAACGGATTCATTCGGTTGCTGTTTGGGTGTATTGCGACGACACATTCAAAAAATGAAACAAGCATAACTCCATTCTCATGTCGCTGGCCAGTCTTGACTCAAAGAAAGCACATCTTTTGTATAATGTGATATTCACTACGGGGGTTCATGGATCTTCCCAACTCAGAAATTCCTTTGAAAGATGTCTACCATTTTAGTTAAACTTGCGGAGCTCAGGAACAAAGGCCGAAGATATCGAGTGTTTTCTTCATTTTTTCCCTCTTGATAGAAGATTTTCTGACTAATAAAGCGGTTTTACTGATTTTTTTCCGGTCAAGAATTAATTCTATTTATAATACCAAAGACAATAGGCCCCATTGTCCATCTGGTCTTTCATGCTCCAATATTGATTATTGATTTCTTTGTCACACCAAGAAACAAATAACATTTCAATCACCCTTTGGCCAGATTTAGATCACCGACAGAGACGCTGGCAAAGGGAGAAGACAATCTTACATTTTTCATCTTATCTTTGTTACAAACCCTAAATTTAATGAAACAGGTAGACATCTTTGAACCTCGTTTTTGGGTCACAAAGATGTCTGGACCCCCTCAGTGATTCCTCGCAACTTCGAACTTAGCTCATCCACTAGAAATGTTTGAAGCTGTCGTTGAGGCACTCAAGTAATATTTCGTTCCGTACCTGCAGCAAACTCTTCTCTCTGCTAATTTATTGTAGGTCGGCGCAAAAAAGCAGGGATTGAAGCATATGATTGCCAACTCGAAGAAATGGTGTTACTCATCCCTTGGATAATCACAATTCTAGGCAACAATCCAATGCAAAGTGAATTTGCATCGCACATTGGGTTATCTGGAAAGTGCTTTTGTAGGGTTTGCCATGTCCGAGGTGCAGACAGCAAAAATCGTTCTGCAGGCGACGCAGGTGATCAGGAAGGAGTCCGGGATTTTCTAAAGGTTCTGGATTTATTTCAGGATGTGTTGAGGGCTTATCCGTTATTTGCAGACATCAATCCCTCACTCAAAGGAAGACACGCTTTAAAAGCTTCACGAGCAGCTGCTGCGCTATATCGAGCACACTGTGGACGAGTGGACGAAATATTAAGCCTGCGTGTGTATCGACGGAGAGCATCGGGGGAGGAAAAGGGACGGAGCGAGGCGTGGGCGAGCAGCGTGATGAGAGCAGGCGCGGGAGGCGTGAAGAAGCGGTGGGTAGGGTTGGGATGCACCTTGTGGACAGGCAGGCGAAGTATTTAAGCAGCAGCGTTTATGGCAGGAGAATGAGCCGCGAAAGTCGTGAATCGACGGAGGAGAGTAGAGGTAATGCACCGAAGTGGAGGGAAGGACGGCGCAGAAGGCGTGGAGAAGTGGCGGTGGATGGAGAGCGGTGGTGATGGAGAGCGGTGGAGGGAAGGACGGAGCGTGAAGAGCACAGGCGAGGAGTGGGCGGACGAGGTACCCAGCACACCGTGGACGGGTGAACGGAATATCCAGCCTTGCGTGGGTATCGACGGAGAGCATCGAGGGAGAGAAAGGAACGGAGCGAGGCGGGGACGAGCAGCGTGACGAGAGCAGGCGCGGGTGGTGTGAAGACGCGGTGGGTAGGGTTGGGATGCATCTTGTGGACAGATGGGGGAAATATTCGAACTGTAGTAGAGCATCAGAACACCAGAAGCCCGAAAGCTGCGAATCGATGGAGGAGAGTTGAGGTGATGCACCGAAGTGGAGGGAGGGAAGGAAGGCGCGCGGCGGTGAGCGGTCTTGGATGAGAACGAGAAGCTTGAGGGACACCGCATATTGAGCATAGGCGGGCGAAATATTCGGTGAGTGAGCGCGGAGGTGATAAACAGCGGCGAAACGACGCGGACGAGGGTGTGCGGCGTGAGAAGGCGCAGGAGTCGTGAAGGAGCAGTGGAGAAGAGCACGAGGAGCGCGGACGAAGGGCATGCAGTGCAGATTTTGAAGAACGACGTACACCAGCGAGAGCGATTAGGCAGAGAAACTGGGAATATCGAGGACCCCGTCGCGTGAATGAGTCGATCGGGACGGGGCGGCGAGTGGTGCGGGGGGACGCGGAATCGGGGGAGATAGCGGTCGGGCATGAGGGACAACATGAGGGAGAGTCGGCTGGGTGGTTTTGGATGCAAACGGCGGGCGGATGCGACACATCTTGTGGCCGAAGTATTAGACCAGCAGCGTGTATCGCAGAGCCGCGGAAGTCGTTATTTGGCGAAGAACCGATGGGGGATGATGGGCAGAGGTGGAGGGAAGGAAAGAGGGTGTGGTCGACGGCAGGAGGCATGAAGAAGAGGTGGTGGACAGGTGGGCGTGTACTGTGGACAAGTGGGCGATTGTTCGTAGGTGGTAGGGTGGCAGAGTGGAGGGAGCACGGATGTAGAAGGAGGGACTGAGCGATGACAGGAGACGTGAAGAAGAGGTGGCAATGGATGAGGAGCATGCGGACGAGGGGTTAGGGTTCTGGAGGGTTGGAAGGGTGGCATGAACGCGCGTGATGACAGGCACGGCCGACGGCGGAGAGGCGTAGAGAAAGAGAAGGGACGGTCTAAGGCGAGGACAACGGAGAACGAGGAGCGTGCGGACGGCGGGAGAGGTAAAAGCAAGGCGTGGAGGAGGCAGGAACAAGTGAGCGGGCGACAAAGCGATGCAATGAAGAAATAAGGCAGAGACAGCACCTCCGAGGTGGCCGAACGCAAGGGGTGCAAATGGCGCGGTAAGGCGTGAGCGTGCTGGGCGTGCCCCCGCCGGGCAAAAGGCGCCGATTTATAATTAAACTAGTGAGAAGGGAAGAAGAACGTACCGAGTCCTACTCTTACTCCGACTCCTAGAATGCCGCAGGGAAGATGTTGGCACGTCCATGAGGACGTGACGTGCCTTTCGGGCGCGTCGGGGATCGCGCGTACGAGCAGGTTTATCGTTAGCGCATCGTCGTTTGGGAAGAGAAGGGACCGGGCTGGTAATCATCCAGAAAAACACACGTAAATATGGAAAGCCGAACTGTCGTTCACCGTGCCCGTAAATTTGAGATGTGGTAGAATTGATATAGCATGTATTTATTTGCGAGTTTTGAACTCAGATGAAACTAGTATGTCAGGATCGACAAAGAAAATAGAGAGCAAAGCATAAGAGTCGAACTCGGCTCCGCACTACACCCAACAGTCTACCAAACGAGTGTGCGATGCTCCAAGGCTGTGGATCTCATACACCGTTCCCTTGGCCACCCGCCATGAGTCAACGCAAATGTACCCACGAGGAGGACATTTAAATGCACTGGGAGAGGCACACCACCCAGTACCACCGGTACACCGACATTTGCCAGACATGTGCCAAGCAGCTGGGCGTGAGGTGTGTGCTGCATGCCATGGGAGAGTGGCTGTCAGGTGTCTTCCAGGTCGGCGCCAGCTTCGGTCGCCTATGGCTCCAGACTGTGGCCAGGTTGGTGTGGCTGCCAGCTGGACAACGAACCTGGAAGCAGCTGCACAGTCAGGCAGAAGAATATTATTGAAAATTGTTTCACGCTGGGGTGCACATATTACCACTTAACAAAATACATTCATATCTACCATACAGTAGATACATATGTGTTCCGAACAGAATCAAAGCATGTTCGCGTCAAGCATGACGGAATAAGTGTCTCTGGAAAACATTCCCATCAGTCTGGGGTCTGAAAGAAGATGAAGAATGACAAACCTAGCAGTGGTGGGAGTCCATGGGACCAGTCGAGCGCCTTTTTTGTAGATTCATAATGGTTGCGAAGAATAGAAGAACGGCCATAGAAATCGGCCGCAAGAAAAGAGCGTTAAACCACAGTAACTATTGAAAAAGGGCAAAAAGAATCCATATTGGGTCTAAAGAGGTAGAGTAGCTTTGATGTGTTGAGGATACTGACGATGAGAGGGCACAAGGCGCAGCACCAGTATATACACTTGACTATGGCTCTTCAAGCTTCAAGCATAGAGCAGGTGATCCGGAAGAGAAGCTGCTCCGTGTGCTGAAGTTCGCTTCATGTTCACGAGGGCGACTCCATATTGACGAGTCTTGGTTGGAGCGACGAGAAAAGCTTGTGATACGCACTCGTTTTGTGATGTCGTTCCTCTTGATGGGCCAAGAAATATCTAACACTACATCAGAGTATTGAATTGTTCTTGAATTGTTCTTGATGAGCTTGAATCTAGGGCTTGAGGACCTGGAAGCCAACGCCATTACAGAATGACATGCGAAGAAGACCAGATGTATGGGAGAGAGGATGAGAAAGGAGGCGGAAAGAAGCAGTAGTGGTGAGAGAGGGAGTGGCGAAAAGGGTGTGGCTCTTGTCCTTGATTCTAGACGGGGTAGTTGGCGGTGGTGGTGGAAAGAAAGAGAGAGAGTAAGACGACATCAATATGCACAGCCCATTCACGTGCCGATGGCGGAGTTTCAAATACTTGATTTGAACTTCGCACAAACTAAAACACATTTGAACATCATGCCGCAACGAAATCCAGTTAATCCTACAGCACCTTGTTTATTTCCTTGGACTCAATGACAGCCACTACGCCCGCGCAGCTTTAAATAGCTCACTCGAGCTCTCTGCCAAAGGCGTCAAAAGATGTTGGGCCTCGGAATTAATCACTGCAACTGGGAGACTGCCATTCGATTGCCCCGAATTAGTTCTAAATGCGACAACCTCAATTGCAGATGTCCAGAACTATGCTAAACTGGTGGACAAATTAATGCTAGAATGGCTGCAAGACACGATCGACTCATCAGAGAAGACGTACCTGCATCACGGGAGACTAGAACCTAGGAAGGACGAACCTCCAGCGCAAAAAACCTCAACAATATGACACTACCTAACTATGGTGAAGACTCAGGCGCATCGCGAGGCTCTGACCTCCTTAATGCTCTCAACTCACCAACTGGCAGTCGAGGTTTTACGCTACACGGATCATGCGAACCAGCCGGTGCCGCGGGCGAATAGGCTTTGCAGACTCTGCAAAACAACAGTTGAAACCCCAGAGCATGCGGTAGTCACTTGCGCATTGTCGGATGCGCTTGTCAAACCACGCACAAGATTTCTGGAGCAACTGTTTGCTAAAAATCCAGAGTTACAACATGTCTTGGAGGAAAAATCCGAGACAGAGTTCCTGAAAGCCATGATTTATTCCAGACCCGCCATTGCACTCATAGCTAAATTCGCTCATGATGTCCTTCAAGTATTCTACGCAATTCCTGTTTTTCGAGTGAACAATCCCTGATGTAAATAATTGGACTCACTATTCTCTGCTGATACATTTTCTTGCTTCTTTATAGTTCGTTAGATCTACCACGGCGGCATGGCGTGTCCGTGAGCTCGTCTCTGGTGCTATGGAGGAGTACAGGGACAATAGTGTACATTGGCGCATGTACACTTAGATAATCCCTGGGAACCGGCGTTCCTCAGCGGGACCGTGCCGTGTAATACTACCTACCTACCTACCTACCTACCTACCTACCTACCTACCTACCAGCCAAGTAATAGGCCTGAATGTTTGATTTGAATGCAGAGTCTTTGCTAATATTATAATTTATTGACGGTGTGGAAGGCAGCTTTGTGAAAAAGCTGGCCAATACCTGACGGGCCAGGCGGAACCGTACAGCTGGCGACCACATAATTACCGCCTGAAACCAGGTTTAGCCAAAAATGTCTGCAATGTGACCTGGCCAGCTGAAGGTAACCTGTCGGCACTTTGGTGGTGTATATAGGTGTAAGTCCTCCCCCTCCCAGATCTCCCTTCGTAGCGCGATTGATAGAGCATGTATGTATATGGAGTTCTGATCTGGGGGAAAAACAAATTAAAAATACGAAAGAACACAGCCACGATCCACCCGGGAGTCGAACCCTGCTCCGGGAAGAGCCCACAGCCGGTTATATGTATATATTAATATATGTAAGTCCTCCAACTCCCAGGCGTGAAGTTCAGAATCGTACCACTGGTACAGTATGTATTTACCTGGAGAGATAAATTCAGAATGTCGAGGACCGGGGAGGAAAATAGAGAAGAACCTTTCGGGAGCCAGGATCCATTCGGGACTCGAACCCGGCTCCGCATTACAGCCATATGATAATCGGATTTTATGAATGTACAAGGCTATGAAGCGTGTATACTGTTCCTCTGCTCCTCGGTGCCATCGGCGAATAAAAATACAGATAATAGTCAGGCGTCAGAAAAACAGAGTGATTGTCGTGAGTCGCGAATTGCTGAGATTATGCGGAAATGATGCGCAGATGCAGCACAGACAAGTGTGATGAGTACAGGCGCAGTCAACTGCAGGAGAGTATACATGTTGAAAGTTCAAGTAGTTCGTACAGTAGTGCCAGGAGCTCGATAATCGCGATAAAATGGCGAAGGCTAGGGCGCGGTGCGTCTGCATACGCCACGCCGTTCGACGCGCAATACACATGCCCGCGAAACTCGGCGCAATTTGTGTATTTAGTGGTACAAATCAGAAATAATAAAAACAGAAAAAAACAAAACGTCTGAGCAAATATGGGAGCCGCGAGGGGAGGAGAGGGGGATATGTAGTTCAGATTATGAAGGACTATCGCGGGTCAGCGATCGAGGGAGCATGCACGTACACCAGGAACGGCGTACAGCGGGGCGCAGTAGGCGCTTAGACACGATTAAGTCAGAGAAGCCGTGAATATCGAGGACCATGTCGCTTGGGACTCGAGTCGAGCTGAGGCGCATGCGGATGCGAAGTCAAATCGGCCCGGAAATCGGATGAGGAAGGAAATGCGAAAGGCAAATCGAATGGGCTTGATGTAGGGCGGGAACTGGACCGTTTTTATCAAACCCATCGGTTTTCTCAAAACGTCCACAGAGACATCCGTATGGACATTGATCCGAGCAGACTACATGCTCTCAAACCCTCGGTAATCTGAGGCCGTTTCCGGTAGACCGGTCAACGAGTTCTCTTGTCATCCCATGTCCAGGTGCGACGAAGGCAGCTCTCATCCATAATTCGCATAAAAATGGAGGGAATGAGTTGAGCATTTGGAATTTTTGTGGAAGCGGAGTTCAAAATATAAGAGAAAATTTCCGTACTTATACCACCCAATTTACAGAAAACCATCATATTCAACGGTTAAAGTGGAAATTGTTTCAATATTGACGCAGATATCGCGCCAGAGTAACTTAATAGAGTCCCTTGGATGCATCTGTGATGAGGCGCGGCCGTTTTTTAGAGAAGACCTGCCTTTTTATAGGGATCAGGCGGCCTTCTATCGGGAAGGGGCGGCCATCTCGGAACAGGCCGCAGCCTTTGTGACAATAAAATTTTAGTGTGGGAAAAAGGTCCGGGCCGGTATTTCATCAGATCCCGGGGACATTGCAGAAGGGATTTCACTCCCCACAATGTGCTCGAACTCGTTGAGTCCTAAGTAGTTATAAATATTGGACGTAAAAATACGATATAAATATGCGCGCAGAGTTGGAAAGCGCGCGATTCTGATGGTGTAGGATTTCATGGATAAATTCTTGCTTAAACTCTCGTTACAGGATCAAGACACCCAAAACACCGGTTTTTGGTCTTGGAGGACGAAAATATCCATAGGGATATAACCCAGGGAAAATCACACGAATCTGGGGCATCAAAATGGCACCGTTTTAACATTTTACTTCTGAATTGAGACAAGGACAAACAATATTTGTAACGAGCGCCAAATTCCGTGCCGCAATATGCCTAAGCCTAACTTTTCAATGCAGTGTATGTATGCACCCATAAGCATACCGTGGGTTATGTGGAGGGGGATTTTTCAGTACGGGATTTGTTTTTCATTACCTGGATGCGAGGCATTTCAAAACTTATGATAACTGTGTCTTCTTCTGCAGCCTATGAACTTTCTGCATACATAAATCTCCGTTGCAGTGTTGTAGTATGATGTATAGCACAGAAACTTGACGGAAAACTGGTTTATTGACATCTTGCGGTTCATTCCTCTTCAGAACTGAACCGAACCTTTTTTGAACTGGACCAATGTCATTTGGAGAACTTGGGCGAACCGACCCGCAGTCAGGCACGGGCTTCGGATTTCCAGAGCAAAAAACCGGTGATAACTGAACCCCAGTAAGACTAATTGTTGGAGTAATTGGCTTGTCCAGTATTGTTGAAATTTTTGTTTTCCATTGTGGCTCAAGTTGGATGGGTGACCGTCTGTCTTGTAAATGGAAATGACACATCTAATTTCGTAGGTAGGTTGGATTCAAGGCTAGGCTCAAGGGGGTAACAATTCGACTACAATTTCGTTTTGTACATTCAAAGGCTGGAAGACTCCACAGGATGCCCTCAGGGCCAAATTTCACCCCCTAAATGCTGTCTCCTGACATGGAATAAGGTGATGCTGGTGAAAGAGAGGGAGATTGGTGGTCTTCCCATGCCTCAAGAAGGCCAAGATCCCAGATATTTTGATAAGGCTTCAAGCAGATGAAGTCAGTGGTCATAATAGGAATGGAGAGCCTTACAATCTGGATGACGATGGAGGACCAAACAAGTCAGAGTGAGGTTGAAGAGGGAGGGGAAATCACTCACGCCCTAAAGATGAGAAGGCAAGGCATTGTGAGCGAGACGAGAACAGGGGACAGGGGAAAGCACACACTTCCTAGAGACGAGAAGGCAAGGCATTGTGAGCGAGACAAGCACAGGGGACAGAGGAAAGCACGCACTCTCTAGAGACGAGAA
The DNA here is from genome assembly GCA_029282285.1 of Mycena rebaudengoi. Lineage (NCBI taxonomy): Eukaryota > Fungi > Basidiomycota > Agaricomycetes > Agaricales > Mycenaceae > Mycena > Mycena rebaudengoi. The sequence continues at coordinate 257,855 of JARJCX010000064.1, forward strand.
GGCAAGGCACTGTGAGCGAGACGAGCACAGGGGACAGAGGAAAGCACGCACTCTCTAGAGACGAGAAGGCAAGGCACTGTGAGCGAGACGAGCACAGGGGACAAAGGAAAGCACGCACTCTCTAGAGATGAGAAGGCAAGGCATTGTGAGCGAGACGAGCACAGGGGACAGAGGAAAGCACGCACTTCCTAGAGAGGAGATGGCAAGGCATTGTGAGCGAGACGAGCACAGGGGACAGAGGAAAGCACACACTCTCTAGAGACGAGAAGGCAAGGCATTGTGAGCGAGACGAGCACAGGGGACAGAGGAAAGCACGCACGAACTAGAAACGAGAAGGCAAGGCATTGTGAGCGAGACGAGCACAGGGGACAGAGGAAAGCACACACTCTCTAGAGACGAGAAGGCAAGGCACTGTGAGCGAGACGAGCACAGGGGACAGAGGAAAGCACGCACTCTCTAGAGACGAGAAGGCAAGGCACTGTGAGCGAGACGAGCACAGGGGACAGAGGAAAGCATGCACCGCCTAGAGACGAGAAGGCAAGGCATTGTGAGCGAGATGAGCACAGGGGACAGAGGAAAGCACGCACGAACTAGAGATGAGAAGGCAAGGCATTGTGAGCGAGATGAGCACAGGGGACAGAGGAAAGCACGCACGAACTGGAGATGAGAAGGCAAGGCATTGTGAGTGAGACGAGCACAGGGGGACAGAGGAAAGCACACACTCTCTAGAGACGAGAAGGCAAGGCATTGTGAGCGAGACAAGCACAGGGGACAGAGGAAAGCACGCACTTCCTAGAGACGAGAAGGCAAGGCATCATGAGCGAGACGAGCACAGGCGACAGAGGAAAGCACGCACTCTCTAGAGACGAGAAGGCAAGGCATTGTGAGCGAGACAAGCACAGGGGACAGAGGAAAGCACACACCACCTAGAGACGAGAAGGCAAGGCATCGTCAGCGAGATGAGCGCAGGGGACAGAGGAAAGCACGCACTTGCTAGAGACGAGGAGGCAAGGCATCGTGAGCGAGAGGAGCACAGGGGACAGAGGAAAGCACGCACTTGCTAGAGACGAGAAGGCAAGGCAGAGTGAGCGAGACAAGCACAGGGGACAGAGGGGAGCACGCACAAACTAAAGACGAGAAGGCAAGGCATTGTGAGCGAGACGAGCACAGGGGACAGAGGAAAGCACGCACCGCCTAGAGACGAGAAGGCAAGGCATTGTGAGCGAGACGAGCACAGGGGACAGAGGAAAGCACGCACCGCCTAGAGACGAGAAGGCAAGGCATCGTGAGCAAGACGAGCACAGGGGACAGAGGAAAGCACGCACTTCCTAGAGACGAGAAGGCAAGGCATCATGAGCGAGACGAGCGCAGGGGACAGAGGAAAGCACGCACTTCCTAGAGAGGAGAAGGCAAGGCATTGTGAGCGAGACGAGTGCAGGGGACAGAGGAAAGCACGCACTTCCTAGAGACGACAAGGCAAGGCATTGTGAGCGAGATGAGCGGAGGGGACAGAGGAAAGCACGCACTCCCTAGAGAGGAGAAGGCAAGGCATTGTGAGCGAGACGAGCACAGGGGACAGAGGAAAGCACGCGCTCCCTAGAGAGGAGAAGGCAAGGCATTGTGGGCAAGACGAGCACAGGGGACAGAGGAAAGCACGCACTCCCTAGAGAGGAGAAGGCAAGGCATCGTGAGCGAGACGAGCACAGGGGACAGAGGAAAGCACGCACCAACTAGAGAGGAGAAGGCAAGGCATCGTGAGCGAGACGAGCACAGGGGACAGAGGAAAGCACGCACTTCCTAGAGAGGAGAAGACAAGGCATCGTGAGCGAGACGAGCGCAGGGGACAGAGGAAAGCACGCACTCTCTAGAGACGACAAGGCAAGGCATTGTGAGCGAGACAAGCACAGGGGACAGAGGAAAGCACGCACTCTCTAGAGACGACAAGGCAAGACAGAGTGAGCGAGACGAGCACAGGGGACAGAGGAAAGCACGCACTCTCTAGAGACGAGAAGGCAAGGCAGAGTGAGCGAGACGAGCACAGGCGACAGAGGAAAGCACGCACTACCTAGAGACGAGAAGGCAAGGCAGAGTGAGCGAGACGAGCACAGGCGACGGAGGAAAGCATGCACTTCCTATGAACCCGCGTGCGATTGCCTCCAATTAGTGTACTTGTGCCATTCAATGTTGGCCTGCCACGCACTTTTGCTTTCATTAATATTCTCGAAATCCCTTTCACCTGCTGTTTATCGGTTTCTCGCTGGAAGATCATTATTCACTTGGCTCTCTCTCCCTTATTTTGATCTCACCTTCAACAGCCCCCACCCTGCAGCGGCCACATTAACAAATATATAAACTGATCCGTTTGCCCAGATTTCGATGACTGCTTTTTCCACCATCTGTCCAAGCAAGTTCCACATCCTCTCATCCTCCCATCTCAAGCCTTCTTCCACCCCTGCTCGCAAGTGTCTATGCCAATGTTCAACAGAATACTTCAAATCAATATCCGACCCGCTCCCTGCCTTTACGATGACCTCCAAGCAGCTTCTCGCCGTCACGAAGTGTGCGTTGCCAGTGAGTATACGAAATTCAGCTGGTGCAGCATTCATGATGTAATCACGAAAAGATTTGTGCATCTGTGGTGTTGCTTCCTCGAATGATGCAGCCATACCCGGAAGCAAGACACTGCGGAACTGCTGTAGGAAGTGTGCGACATCCAACTCGGCCACCGGAATATCGGCCAATAAAGCAATGATTTGGTGAATGGTCAATGGCTTGTAAAGCACGTGAATGGTTCCGATAACGTGCCGAAAGCCGCATAGTCGATCCTTACGCAGTTCATGCAGTAGTGTATTCTGTGCCGGATGGTCTATGTCCTCGAATGAGGTCAAAATGAGCCTGTACAGCTCCTCGAGCTGACCAATACCCATCTGGGCAAATTGATCAAAGACCCAAGATTGGCAAGACTTGTTGTGCTTCCCAATCTGGTCCTTGATCCACTGAAGCGCGGTTGCGGCATAGTGAAAAAGGCCATTGGCTTTTTCGGATAAGTTCAGCAATTGGTCATCAGTTGGCCAACCATCCCAACCCGGTTTTCTCGGTGTAATTTCCCGCATCTTCGCAACAATGAAGTTGCGAACTTCCTTCACGGATGATTCCGTCTCAAGGCTATGCTGTTTGAACACTGCACGCTCGAGAGTTTCTGAGCTGGAGATGTCGGCCCAGTGCTCTGGTCTAGAAGTAATCACGAATCGGATGTTATCTGGAAGGTCACAGTCCTTTGGTGCAATTGGTAACAGCATCTCCAGTACGCTCTCATCGGCATTCTGGAGCTCGTCCAGTGCATCAATGAGAATGATGACCACGCTACAGGATTTGGACAGTTCCCAGATCGGAGCCAAAATAAGTTTCTCTACTTGCTCTTTCCGAGAAGAAGGGAAGCCATCCTTCTTCAATGTGTCCTGGATGACACGAGCGGCAGCTGGAGAAAATTCTGAGAGCTGTTTCGCAATAGTGGGAATGATTTTATTTGGATCAATTGTTTCGGGGATGTTGCGAGAGATAAAGAACTGAGCTGCGACCTTCTTGCGAAGATTGTTGGCTATAGTTGCAGAGAGTGTTGATTTGCCACTGCCTGGTATACCCGTGATCCAGAAGATACGTTCGCGGTTGGAAGGCTCCGGCGATAGCCATCGCATGATCTCTGCTTGGATATCCACGCGAGTATGGTCCGCACAAAGAGTCTTGCTCTGATCTGTATATTCATGCTTTTTTGCAACGTGGTTGGCAAGCTTGTCCTTGATAAAATCCTGATTAGGTGGTGAGTTCTTGTGTGGAGGTAGGGAACATAAAGAGCGGACATACCTTGCGTTGGTCATGAGCCTGCTGTACTCGAATTTGTAGAACAATTGTGGCCTGTAGGGAACCCATTTAGACATGTCCATGCGCTGAGATGTTTGGCCATACCAAGAACATTTCCTTTGCCTTTGCGAACTTGGAGCTCCAGTCACCCAAATCATCGGCAGATAAACCAGTTTTCAGCTACATGAATTTAGAGTCCAGGACTGGGAATGAGAGCGAGGAACGCACAACATGCTCCCTTGCCCATTTACAGATGTCGTTCACCGCCGTACTATACATGCATCAGTATCCATGAAGGAACTAAAAGATGAAATGAAACACACCAAATCGACTGTAAGTCCTTCTTCAGAGTCGCTTCCTCACCGACAACCTCCACAAGCGTACGGATATACTCGATAGCCTCCTGCGAGAACTCGTAGACCTTTTTCTGAATGAGCGGGACACGCTGAGCAAGCAAATTAGCTGAAGGGAAGGAGTAGAAATTGGAATACATAACGCACGATACCAAGCTGAACTATGCTCAACAGAGCTTTCACGAGGGTCTTGGCTGGAAATGGACTGTCTGGTATAAAGTCTTGGATGGCCGTAAGAGTCTCCGACTTCAAGGACTGATCGATCTTGTCGGCGAGTTTCCTCCAATTAGAGTTTCCACGACCGTCACCCCATACTCGGAGTTCGGAAATAGCGTCGCCGTCGATGTTCCAGGCTTGCCAGTCGGGATCTGGGAGGGTATGAGTGGACTTGAGACACGGGTTACGAATATCGAGATCATTACCAGGCTTAGGCTGCGCAGTATCCGATATATCTGAGTCCAATCATGAATACCTGGCAGGTATGTCGTACAACAAAACGCACCAGTCTTAGCGCCTTTCAACAAATCCTCCCCGGGATCGACGCGCCTGGGAGCACTCGCAGGGTTAGGTGGCAATACTAGGCTAAGGGATTCAGCAGTGGCTGGAAAGCGAACAAATAGACTCACTCATAGTTGAACCGGGTGACAATGCTTGCCTGTTAGATGGCGCTGGTGTTGTGCTTCGAGATGGCTGCGGTGGGGTGGTGGGCGCCGGCGTGGGGTTCGCGAGCATCGGCGCGGAGCCGGCGGGGGTTATGGGTGTGGGCGCGGAGTCGGCGGGGGGCGCAGGTGAAGGTGCCGGACTGTGTTTCGGAGTGAGTTTGTGCCATCCGTCCGCGACTTTGTCGGTGAGTTTGTGCCATTCGTCCTTGAACTTGTCGCGGCGCCTGGGCTTTGGCTGCTTTGGGTGGTCAGACATGGATGTGGAAAGCAAGACGTTGTAACGTGGTCAATAGCTCACCAAGTCCCCCGTCATTTTTTCGGGCTGACCACGATCTCGATCAATCATGAAAGGTCATGGCCGCACCATGGCCCTGGCCTTCACATGCAGGCCTCACGCAGTGCTAAACTCCCAGGAAATACTTCCCCTTTCGGATTCATTTCCGCCGTGTTCGGCTCTCGAAATTGGAAGCGCGCCGGGAAGATTGGAGGTTGTTTGGCCGTGACTGAAAAGGTTTGAGTATTCTGGACTGCTAATGACAAAATTCCGAGAATTTGCTGAGTATTCAGCACAAATTCAACATGTACATTGACATTGGAGACTAGTGGCCTCAGTTGGAAAGGAACGGTGAGATACAAGCGCGGTAAACGATTGGCGGGAGGGGTTCATTTGGCCAGAAATAACCTCAGATTACCGAGGGTTTCGCCGTTCGGCAGGTTCGTTTTTTTCCATCACCCTCGTAATCGCCGGATTGCCGTCCGCGGCCAACAAGAAGTCCAGTTGCTTGACAGCCGTCTGGCAAAGTAAACAATAAAATCGACTTCTTCAGAAGCCCCAGGCGTGGACGAGTCGAGTCTAGTGCTCAGGGAACATTGAGCAGGATACTGAAATCTGGTGTGGCGAAGCTTAAGGGAGTAGTGAATGTACAAGGAGTGACGGATTTGCAGGGCAGGCTCATGCCGTGTAGAGCATACACTGCACTGGAAAGTGGCGCTGGAATGCATCCGAAATCGATACCTGAAATGACATTGGTGCCGCGCGGACAGGGTTCTTGACTTCGCGCCCCAAAAGCCACGCTTTGACCACGCGGCATGCACGGTGTTAAGGAATGGATTGCCAGGAATTACAAAGTCTACAGGTGAAGTATCACCATCGAGGCCGGCTGAAGTCCAAGCCAAGGTGGTTGATGGTCAATCTTGACAGTGTCGACTTGAACCAGAGCGAGAGTCGTTTACGGGATCACAGGCTGTCAATCAATCGCATCAATCGACCTCATCTCCGACGCCGTTGGACGGGAGTCCCACCACCACCAGGCAGGTCGACCTCCTGACTCACGGCAGATCTCATTCAATCGCTCAAGCAGGCAACTACGCACCCATTCACCGTTCGAGCTGCTTTAGCTCCGACCTATTCCGCTACTATCGTACGTCTGGTGATCCACACACCCATCTGTCTATTCTGCCACTGTCCCATTGACACCGACTCCCTGCGTCTGCAATCGTCCCAGAACACATCCTACTCCCTAATGCCTCGCACCGGGCCCCGTCCGCCCTCCGCGTGACCTAGAGCGCCCTCCCCCCGCCCATTCCACAGCCCATCTCCGGCTTGTACGCCCCTCTCCTTCATGCGCACGTCGACCCTCCTCCATTTCCGGTGCACGACGCAACTCTCGAGTGTGCCCCGCTGACACACACAGTTCTCCGCGTAACGGGACGTCGACGGGTACGAGAGTGCTGAGGGGCGTATATGGATCTTGACGAGGTGAGCTCTTTGGCTCGTCTTTTACTTTCGTGTTTGCGGTGGACTCGGACTTGTCGCACTGGACTCCCTTTTTCATACACGTTCTCACCATCCACTCTTCCTCGCCCTTTCTTCCTTATTCCCTCGCGCACCCGTACTTTTGTGCTTGACCATGATCCACCCTCCTTAGTTCCTTCATCGCATCCCTCATTCTCACCGATGATCCTGTCTGTTTATTCACGCTAGAATCCCTCTCCACCAGCCGGTTCGCGCTTCCCTCATAATCCTGGCGCATCCTTCCTCGCCTCTCCCCCCTCTTCCTCTGCACACGCCCACCGTACTTCCCTCCATCGCTGACTGCGTCTTAGCGCTGGTGCCTTGAGCCGCTCCTTATTTGCTCCCCACACCCACCGCTCTTCCGTGCACCTACCCCGCACTCCGCTATCCTCTCTCCTCCGTCCTCCTTCCCTCTCCTCTTCGGTCTCTCTTGATCAGAATGTACGACGCTAACACCGTCTCTTCACAGACTCTAACCCGCCGCGAGCCGTGCTCATTTCGGGACGACCGGCCCTCCATTACCTCCAACGCCGCCTCCTCCTCCGTCACCACTACCCACGACCGTGCCGCGCATCGAGCGCAGCACCATAGCACAAATGTCACGACGCCGCCCGAAGCCCAAATGCAGCACTACGAAGACTACGACGCACGGTCTGGCAAGCACCACCACCGGTCCGCTCTCGGCGGCTCCGCTGCTCACGCCGGCCAGGGGCACGCACTGCAGTGGAAGGGGGCAGTTGTTTCGTGGGTGAGTGGCGATCTTTGCCTCTCTTTTCTTTCTTTGTTTCTTCGATTGTGAAGATGCGGAATTTTGGGGGCTCTCTCTTGTATTTTTTGGTGCAAGAGGTTCCGCGGAGCGGGCATTTACCTGCGTGGGAGGGATGTCGTTCTGCGGGGCGGACACGACGCGGAGCTCGTGCGTTGCGGTCTCGCGCTTGCCCGTGGATGCGTGGACATCGCCCTAGCCTTCTTTGACGCGTTCTACCCGCTGCGCAGGCGTCCCGTCTGCGCTTCCTGCCCTTACCCTTGAGTTTTGTGCAGCATGCTCCGCTTACTGCACTTCTCCATGTGGAGCTCGCGAATGTCGGCGATCTCACTGGAAGTCTGATCCTGCTGCGAGAGGGTGGAAGTGTGCCACTTTGGCTGTCTCGCCTTTTCGCGAGACATGCACTCCCGCTTACGGGAGTTTCGCCTCCTCCGTGCGCGCTGTATACTCCGGTTCGTTACCCGTAGCTCGCTAGGACGTCGGGTGAATGTGTCGGTGCATCCACCGACGGACGATTTAGCTCACATTTCACTGCGCATTTCATTGCTATCGCCTCTATCCTCCCGCGCCCGCGGATTATATCAGCGCGCACTCGATACCTCCATGCACCACCCGCGTAGCTGTGGAGTGCTCTTGGCTGCTCCTCGTCGTCCTCGAGCTGTTCGTCGCCGCCAGGATGTGGCTTTCCCTTGCGACGATTATTTCTTCGACTTTTCTGTTCTTTTTTGCCGTGACATGTTGAGGATTCGCCCTGTTGTCCTCTTCACCCCCTCTCTTGTAGCTCAGCTCTCTTCTCGTGTTCCACATCGTCTATTTTTTTGCCGCGATCAAATGGACTTGTTACTGACCTCTTTTTCCTTTTGCAGCAACATCTTCGCCCGACGATCGCCACTCGAGCCAAGCCCCTGCTCACCGTCCACGGAAACGCCCTCGGCGTTCCCGCCGGATGCCGTCTCATTTTCTGCCCGCAGGCCATTCTCAACCGGCGGCAGTGCATTTCCACCACTTCCTACGCAGACAGCGGGTTGTGAAACCGCGAGGAGGGATATTTCGCTTCTCCCCGCCTCGTGCCCGTTGCGCACATTTCTCTTTACCTTTCCTTTCAATTCTCCCACCCCGATATCTCTCCTCTCGTATCGTACATCTTATATATGAACCTACTTTGCCCCCACGTACTTGGCGTGCCCGTACACAATGCGTAATTCTATGTCCTAATACATTCCTTCCCTTTTTGTGGCCGTCAGCCGGTGTTTTGTATCCTACCCAAAATATTTGCCCCGTTCGTGCACTTCTATATATGGGATCGTCATTTGCAATCAAGCGCAGCTATGTCTTGCATTTCGGAATGAATTGAGCGCTATCCCCGTACCATTTCTTTCAACGCCGGTCTCGGGAGGCCGGATCTCTCAGGGCTGCAGCGGAGACCTGAAGCTCCCGGTGAAAAACCCGTCTTGGGAGATCTTGGGCTGGGAAATTTTGCCGCACAGCAAAGCCAACAAGATCCAAGATATACCAGCATCACCCATCAGGATTTTGGCACTATATCTTGGGGCATATTAAAAGGTGTTGAAGATGTGATACTTTTATACTACTATACACCCTGCATTACCGCGCCATTAGCGCGCTCCTCCTGCCATTCCCCACGAAAACGAAGCCCGTCGAAGTATGAGTGCGGTTTCGTTCATCGGGAAATAAAATCGAAGTGGCGAGCTCAAAAATGGTGTCGGCAGAGACACTCCCCCCCAAAAAAAATAATCATTTACCAGTATTGGAAAATAAATAAATACTAGTGCCAGGGATAAAACTAGCTGCAAGTGTGTCATTAGCATACAAAATTGGGAACACTACTATACACTCACGGGCGAGCATTATCTGACAAGACTATGCCGGTCATGAATCGCGAGACGGGTAGTGGACTTCTCGTCGAAGAGCTCCGTTTCTGAATGCCGTACGTTCCTTCACCGGGACGTGTAAGTAGATGTGGCATGTTAGCATAGATGCCCCCAAAAATCTACTTATACAAAACACAAGGATTATATAATAACGTCTACTGGCCAATCAGCTTTATGCGCTTAGTTTATCCAAGCATGCACAAACATCGGGTCGCTCCGTGATTGCATTTCTTCGACTGCAGCAGCGACAACTTCGACAACCATTCAATATTCAGTGCTCATCCCATACTTAAAGCCAGCAGATAGGTATGTATTTTACAGACAGTAGAGAATTAGGCACGAGGACCGGATCTTGGATGCACGAGAAGATCAAAATGAACGGCAAGGGCACAAGGGACATTCAGGTCTTGAATGGTGTTCTTCCATTGTGAATTGCGCAAAACATGTTATGCCTTGACCACGCATGACACGTAATATTCTTTCTGCCACAACGTAGATGCGGCAACTACAAGCAAGAATTGGGGCCAACTCGGACCATAAAAATGGGCACTCATATTCAACAAGTGTAAACCAATTTTTCAATGCAAGCCACGGGGGACACGAGGAACCAACCGCAGGTTGGTGACGAGTGTCCCCACAAGTCCAGTAGACTGTATTTTTCGCTTTCGCTGTTTCTTGGTTGACATCTTTCTAACTTGAGATATGCCCGTAGCGTAGCACGGGTTTCAGCTAGTAATGTATGTAAGACAACGAACCAGTAAGAAACAAGTGGTGAATGAACATGCCGACGGCAATGCACTCCATTGTGTGGCCACTGTGGCCACATCATGGCAACTGATTGCTGGTCCCGAGACGACCGAACACCTATAAATTCGCAGCTCAGCATTATTTGTATATCATTCCCCCCTTCCTGAGGCTCCCATGTATTGCCATATCCTCATCGCTTTGCTCACCTTGCCCGCTCATGTCCTTGCTTCCATATTTTACCAAGCCACTGGCCGTCCCCACTACGATTTAGCACGGCGTGGCGTTCATCTACATACTGACACTGCTGTCAACGTTAGTGGCACAGACCGCGTTGCATCAGGCTGGTACGCAGGCTGGCTCCACGATATCCCAAAGATCCCGTGGTCGCAGTACAATGCTGTCACTTTTGCCTTTGCGTTCGTCATCCCATACATCCTCACCATGGACGAATCTTTATATATGAACAGTCTGACTACAGATGATCCCACCAACATCACAGTCTCTCCTGATCCTTCCACACTATCGCAGTTCGTCGCAGCCGCTCAAGTCCATGTGAGTCGATCTCTACTCGCCGCAACATTTCCTCTGATATATATATATATGTATCAGAAAGTCAAAGCCATCCTTTCAATTGGTGGGTGAACCGGATCCCAGTATTATTCCAGCCTGGTCAACACGAGCACGTCGCGAACCAAGTTCGTGAACGCCGTCTTGGGCCTTGTCACGACTTACACACTTGATGGTATTGATTTCGAGTAAGTGGTTTCTTGGCAATTCAATTCGTCGTTGACTGAGTTCCCAGCTGGGAATATCCCGGCGCCGACCCCGACAAGGGACTGAGGTGCAACGAGCGTCATCCCGATGATTCCGCCAACTTCCTGCTGTTTTTGCAGGAGCTTCGGGCTCGGAAGGAGGGTAAAGAGCTAATATTGACCGCAGCTGTAGGGTTGACTCCATTCAGCGGCATGTCCAGTGTCGCCGAATTCGCCAAAGTGTTAAACTACATTGGTATAAAAAAGCGTTATGCGCCTATGAGTGAAGGTACTGAACAATTTCGCAGCAATAATGGCGTACGATGTATGGGGGGCCGGCTGGTCGAATACTGTTGGACCAAATGCGCCGCTGTATGACAGCGGCATGCCTCTCCGCATGGGCTCCACAGCCTCCGTAGTCACAGCGTGGACATCTCTCGGGTTCCCGGCTAACCAGGCAAGTTTAACAACTCCACTCCCCTCCACATTATTGATCAGGCCCTCAGATAACCCTCGGAATCGCTGCTTACGGCCGAAGTTACTTCGTTGACCCAACCGTCGCCTTCCAAAGTGACGGGCAATTGGCCTTGTACCAGAACTTCGACCATTTGAAGGTGCCTCAGGGTAATGCAGACGACCCGAAAGTTCCCTGGGTAGATCCGTGTGGAGATAGCTCAGGTAATAGCGGTGAATTCACCTTCGACAGTCTCATCTCGGGCGGGTATCTGGACGCAAACGGCCATGTCCACGACGGAATTTATTACAAATTCGACCGGTGTGTTGGATGCAGTGAGACGGTCCGTTGATGTCGATTTTTCGTTCGATTAGCTCACCTGGTCTCTGCATAGCCGTTCGTATATAACAAGTCATCCAGCATTATGATTTCCTTCGACGATGCGGAGTCCTTCGGTATCCATCATTTTGTCGTGTGCCTGTTGTAGTCTTCTGACCGATTTTTTACTAGCCGCCAAGGGGGACTTCATCAGCAAGCTCGGGCTCCGTGGTTTCTCAGTGTGGCACGTCAACGGGGACTCGAGCGATAATATTTTGCTTGGCTCCATCCGTAATAGCACGGGGTGGAGCCGTATTGTGAAGGATGACTTGAATGTTATATTTGACGAAGCTGCAGGCAGCTATCTCTCCTCCATATTTGTGCAGTCAGCAATTTACGGAAGTCGTGTCTCGATTATTCACCAACGCCGTGTGATGAATTTACTGGTGGGGCATATGATTCATGATTATCTCGCCAGAGCAGTAGTTCATAACAAACCGAAAATTGAAAGACAGTCCGCATATATACACTTGACATCGATCGATCACCCCGTTGAACGGGCACCTCAGGTGTATCCCTGCTTGCGGAGCACGTGGGGACCAGCGGGGGCCGATTGAACAAACGCTCTCCAGAGCTGCCGCCAATCATATCGGATTTCTCTGTAATCATATCCATCTGCGTTAGCGTCAGAATGACCCAAGGCAAGAAATAAGAATAATAAAATGCACATTGTCCTTCATAACACAAAAGCGTCCGGCTAGCCAACTCATCAAGCCTAGCCATAGACTTTCTGGTAGGCTAGCACTGCCTACACATTGTGTATTGGCTACATCCCAGCTAGGCAGCTCGCCATCGAGTCCAACTACCTTGGACCTGAACACAGTGCCTATAGACATGTAGCAGGTGCATACCGTGCACCACAGGCCGTTAGTTCCTTTCACTGGATCTTGTGTGGAGATAATCGAATGCGTGATGGCAGGAATACTTCATGCGCAAAATCAGCACCGTCTCTGGTTCTAGGCAGTATACGTACCAAGAACACAAGGAATAAACAAGTGGAGAGTCACAAAATCCAGGTTGAAGAGCGAGATATAAAAGCTGCAAGGAATTATATAAAAAAAGGCTCATTTTGGGTCCGACTAAGGCCTGTCCCCGAGTCAAAAGGGGTTCCTCTTCACATTATATTTATCCCGCCGCCGATAACAGAGAGCAGGCGCGCACCTTGCGCTACAGGCCGTTGATTTCCGTCCTGATGTTTGCGCAGGTCGGTTCGAATTTTAGCTAGTTGAGGTCCGATAGATCTGCGGGAATGATGAAGAAAAGAATGTTCACGCTAAATAGTAATATAGTATGCACCGACTTTGAATCAGAGCGGTGGCAGGAATAATGTGTATCGCAGAGATGAGTTAGAAGTCAAAAAATTAAAATTATGAACAAACAAGAAAAGAAATGCTGAGAATCACCAAGGCCTGTCCCCGAGTCCAACGGAGCCTCCTGCGTAAACACTGATCGTTTAATTCTCCTCCGTTTTACCGAATGGGATCGTTTTACTTATCAGTACGTCGTGCATGCCTAGCCGTGTTACCTCCTTTCCTTCGCCCGTCCTTCCCGCCTTCCATTCCTCATTGTTTATCTTCGCATACCATCTATCCTTCCCTGAAGTTCCCAGTTTCATCCAGCCTCCCTCGCTTCCACCATCCTCCCTTCCTTCCTCCACCGTCTTTACCTAGTCTCTCCATCCATCCATCTTACCCGACTATACATCCATTTTTTGATAATCCGTATTCCCATCCTCCCTGGCATTCGGCATCGTGTTGCGGCCTCGTCCATCCTTCCCTTCGCGTTTTGCCCACTTATCCGTCCATCCGAAAGTGGTTTCGTCCATCCACGATCTCGGAGCTCTTCTTTCGCTGTGATCCACTGCCCAGCGTCAACGCCTTCCTTTCGCGATCACTGTGTCCTCTTGTGTCTTTGCATGCGGCGGAGGCTCGCATGTTCGCGGACAGATATCGCGCCGGATTCCCCTCCATCGATATCTCGGTTGACGCCGAGCAGTATTTGTTGCATTACCACAACCATGCCTCCTCTGAAGTGAGCACTCGGCCGTCGTCCCACGCAGTGCACTCATGGTTTCATTTTTCCCGCGGTGTCCATCCGGTGTCCATCCTATTACATAACTCTGCTCAAAAGAAGCTGGCTGGAGACCGAGTGTATGTTTACTTTCGCACCCCGTAGTAAGATGCTGACGTTCCTAACACCGGCAGCGTTGACTCATTCAGAAAGACACAGCTATTACGAGCTTCTCAGCGCACCCTCCAGCTGAAGCCGACCACGCGCCCTCCCCCAGCGGCAGCGCGGAATATACGACCAGTGTGTCGTTGTACCCGCTTGGAAACCAATTATGCAGCCCATCCCACTCGGCGAGGCGCCAATAGTCGGGTACGTGCGACATAGGTGGCCGAAGTATTTGACCAGCACTGTGTATCACAGGCGAATGGGCCCCCAATCGGCGAAGAATGGTGGGTAGAGGTGGAGGAATGTGGGAAACGGCAGGAGGCGTGGGGAGGGAATTTAAATGGTCATGGATTAGGACAAGCGGGGGGCGAACGAGGGTTAGGCATCGTATTCCGTATACTGTGGTCAGGTGGGCGAAATATTCGTGTATGGGTAGGGTGGCAGGGTGGAGGGAGCGCGGATGTGGAGGGAAGGGCGGAGCCTGTGCGGAGGACGGCAGGAGGCGTGAAGAAGAAGAGGTGGTAATGGATGAAGACCGTGCGGACGAGGGCTAGGGTTCTGGAGGGTCGGACGAGAGCAGGTACGGCCGACGGCGGAGAGGGTTAGAGAAGAAGGGTTAATCTAGAGTGTGGAGGGGGCAGGGAAGAAGTTAGCGCGCGGGAAGGCTATGCAATCAAAGAATAATGTAGAGAGAGATGCGTCGATTTATTATGATTATGTCATTAAATATACGGTAGTGAAAAGGGAAGAACCCACCGAGTCCTAGTCTTACTCCGACTCCTAGATCTAGGATTCAGAGTGCATTGCGCGCAACATGGAGGAAGCGACCGCTTTGCAATAGAGAAACGAATGGCGACTGATTGAACTTAATAGACAGGAAATGCCGGAGTTCATCGCAGACACGCACAAAAAAAAAACTCACAAACTCGCCGCGAAATATTGATGTTGAATTTCGATGAATGGAGATGGGCCGCATTAGTCAAAATCTACTGGGAAAGGATTCACTAAGTCTGACCGGGCAATCAGTCCATGTACAACAGAACACACTACTGGCTGGATCGAGAATAACTGAGCAAGTCATGAAGGGAAAGGATGGGAATATAGGTATGGCAAAAAGGTTGAGCGCGATTGGAGCCTGTGAGGAGCGATCCGAAGTCTACACTCAAAAAGAAGATGTTGAGATGAACATACCCTGCGCGCGAGAGACCTGGGCTTGAATACGTGAAGGGGAAAGACTAGACTTGATCCATTACCATAAGGAATAAGGGAACTTGAAGGTGAGCTGGGTAAAATTTGCACGGACCTAACCATAGAATCGTAGAGGCTCACCGACGATGTTAAGAGAGGGTGACAGGCTCAAAGGCTCGATCTGAGTTGAGGAGTGAGTAAAAAGGGATGTCGAGCAATATAGGAAGTGAACATGCCGCAGGCCCGCGCAAACGAATCCGATGGCAATCTAGGAGTCTCGGTGAATAGCTGGTCCACTCCCATCGGAACCCGCGAGCTGAGATTGAGGGTCTTATTCTCAACAACGTAGACGAGAATCAGTACAATTACCGTTCAAAAGATATAAGAACGTGAATTACAGCGATTGGAGCAGCCGAAAGGGAGATCCATTCTATGCGGAGCATCATTTGAGTGTCTGAGGCCATATTTCGTCATCTTTGTCGCTTTCTGACATGACGAGAAAAGATAAATTTTCATAGGAGACAACAGAACATAAATACATACTGAAACTTGAGCGTAGACGTGCTACATTGAGTCATATATGAAGAAGTGAAAAACGTTTGGTAGATGAGTAAAGTGTCGCTTATAGCGTTGCTGGAGTCGCTTATGCGCGCACCCGCACCCGCGAAGGCTGCAAGCGCCTGCTGCGGCGTATCTTCTCACTGGGCGTGGGTGGGCGCTGAAGAAGGCCGCGCTGCCCCCCAGAGCGTGGCGAATCTCGCATCCTGGTGCGGTAGGGAGAGTGGATCTCGCTGCCTGCGCTGACTGAGCGCTATCAGTGTGTAATATGCCACGCCCGCAAGAAGGAACGGCGGTAGCGGACCCGAGCCCGCCGGTGTTAGTGTATGTGCTGCCAGGGATGCGCTCAGGTGCAAGCGCCGAGAGGTGAGGGCGCAATCCAGCTGAAGACGGTCGTGGTGCTAGTGGCGATGAGTGCGACGCCGGCGATAGGGAGCGGCGGCAGCAGGTGCTGCACGCGCGGGGAGTGGGCGGCGCACGCGAGTGTTGGCGCAGATGGTAGTTGGGGCTGCGCGAGAGGGGCAGGCATCGGGTCTTCGCGGGCAGGAGGCGAGGAAAGCGGCGTATGCGATGGGGAATGGATACAGCGGGCGCTGCGCGTGACGGTGGGGTCGCACATCGCTGCTAGTGGTGCGCGCATGCGCGGACCGAGAATGCTGAGCGGGGGATGACTACGCTGAAGATCGTCGCTGCGCCCGCGGGATCAACGAGGGGAAGAAGGTCAGCGGCTAGGGACGACAGTGCCTGGTGCGTGGCATATCGGGGTGAGGTCGTAGGCGCAGGGCGCGTCAAGTGGGGTAGTCGCTTCGTAGTCGCCGAGTGCATCGTGTTCCGTGTCGTGCTGGCGCAGAAAGCTGGCGCGGGCGACGGGCAGTACTAGTGGTCGCGGTGCATGTCGTACACGGCGCTCCGGCGAGACGAGAAAGAACTGGGCATTATGGAAGGATGCGCGCGCGCAGGATGGCTGGGGACGACGTCAGTATATACACCAACGGGAGGAAACAGGAGATTAAGGAGGGCGGGCAGAAAGGAAGGACTAGGAAAGAGAGGAGAAGAAACGCACCCGCATCCCACTTGCAAGCGTTGAATTAGCAGATGTTGCGGTGGAAAAGAGAAGATACGTTCGACTCGGGACGACGCTGGTTGCCAGATTAGAGCATCTAAGAGGTAATCGGCCCAAGTAACGCAAAGGTACAGGGCACGTACGATACTCGCTATCGGAAAGCGTAGCCCGGGTTCCAAATCGCACCTACGAGATGCGGATTCGCATCTGCGGTGCTCGAAGACCAAGTTGTTGGCCGGGAGCGCGAGGGATGTCTTGGGGACAGGATTTTGCGAGCAGCCGCGTGTATCGCAGAGCCGCGGAAGTCGCTATTCGGCGAAGAACGTATGGGGGATAATGGGCAGAGGTGGAGGGAGCGAAAGAGGGTGTGGTCGACAGCAAGGGGCGTGAAGAAGAGGTGGGTTGGACAGGTGGGCGAAGTATTCGTGCGAGGGTAGGGTGGCAGAGTGGAGCGCGGATGTGGAAGGAAGGACGGAGCGACGGCAGGAGACGTGAAGAAGAGGTGGCGGTGAATGAGGAGCGTGCAGACGAAGGTTAGGGTTCTGCAGGGTAGCATGAACGCGCATGATGAGCAGGCACGGCCGACAGCGGGCAGGCGTAGAGAAGAAGGGGTAGTCTAGGGTGAGGACGACGGAGAACGAGGAGCGTGCGGACAGCGTGAAGGAAGTAAAAGCAAGGCGCAGAGGCGGAAGGGAAGGCGCTGTAATGAAGGAATAAGGTACAGAAGGCAAGAAGAACGCACCGAATCCTAGTCTTACTCCGACTCGCAGGGTAGATTTCAGCACGTCCATTATGACGCGTCGTGCTTTGCGGGCGCGTCGGGGATCGCACGCACGAGCAAGTTCATCATCAGCGCATCGTCTTTTGGGAAGAGAGGGACCGGGCCGGCAATCACCGAGAATAAATATGGAAAGCCGGACTGCCGAGCGGGTTTCTTCATAGTTTTAGATACGTGTTTTCGCCGCACCGAGATCAATTTCTTATGCTGAATAGTGCATGGCATGAAGTACAGCCAATTTCGGTTCGAGTATGTAAGGTTAATTCGACGACAAATTACAGGCCTAGGTGCTGAGGAGAGAAACAAAAACGACAAACACGGTGCATCCCAAACGCATTATCCACCGCTTCATTCATTTCGAGCCATGGATCCCCCGCTCTTCGACATTGGTTACTCGATTCCAATACCCTCAGGCGCACACTGTAGAGGGCACTAAAAAGAAATTGAGCCAGTTCAACTCTGCCCAGCAGTAGCAATTATTAAAGAATACAGGAATTTTAAGCTCCTCTTCCGGCTCTCATTGAACTCAAACGCATATATTAACCACTGCATGGTTTTGATATTACTTGAAACGAGAAAAAAAACACCTTCATACATGTCCATGATCCATGCTGGAGTCGAACCCGGCGCCGCATTACACTATTTGACACACTTTCCCGTGCACGAGTGTGCGGTGCCCCAAGGCTATGAATCCTATCCTCTGTCCCTACTGTGGATCAATGCAGGAAAGCGCAAATTTAAATGCACCGGGGAGGAGCAGCACTGTCATATATACATATTATTACCTGCAAGCTCCCCCTCCTCTCAGGATTGAAGGGTAGCCGCTATAGCACGTTGGATATAGCATGTATGTACTTGGAGAGATAAAAACTAGAATGTCGAGGACACGGGAAAAAATTAGGAGAAACATTTCACAGCCATGATCCATCCGGGATTCGAACCCGGCCCACATTACATTTTGATGACGCCGTACGAGTGTGCGCTGCCCCAAGGCTATGGATCATGTACACCCTTCCTCCATGCCTTGCCATGGTTTGCAGCATATTCACCTACCTGGACGTCATTTAAATGCATCTGGGAGGCACACCGCTTAGTACCAGTGTCATAGTACATCCAAGCAGCGAAGTTCAGATTCGTCGTAGCACATGCATATTTATTCTTTTTGCAGCTCCGATCCCAGAATACAATAAAATTAGAAGTAAAAAAGAGAGAAGAATCTTTTTTTTTCTCCAGTATGATCCATTTGGGATTCGAACCCAGCTCCGCATTAGCAAAGTACAAGATACAAGATACATTACGTGTGTGGGGTGCCCCACGGCCATGGATCGTATATATTGCAGCCTTTATTCCTCCTTACCATGTTTCATTTAGGAGAACGCCGCTCAGTGCCACTGTCATATATTATCAGCTGCAAATTCTCTCTCTCTCAGCAGTGAAGTTGAGACGTGCCTGTCTCCCATTGTAGCACTGATATTAGTATGTATTGATTTAGGGTTCTGAGCTCAGACAAAAACACCAGGGAAGATAAGATTTTTTTCACCCCATCCGCTCCACATTTTGTTCGTCTCCTGCTCCTATCACTAAGGTAGAGGGCGTGGAAACCCGACACCCTTATGTAATCCATGCACAGCCACATTCCCACGGCCAAATCTCAGATTTAGAGTTGAAAAATATATTATTTTGAGCAATATTGGGGTATTTTAAGAGGAGAAAAGTTTCTGGCTAGCTATAGATGCCTTTATCTCAGCAATTGCTGCAGGAGGGAGCATGCGGTGGCCTCGGTATGGTTTGTTGGCCCCAGTTAGCTCTGAACCAGTGAGACCATGTGCATATGCTGAAATAAATCTTGCGCAATGATTTGCATATCTGTAGAATGATAGTTAGTATTGAAAGAGGAAAAATAAGACTAAATACCGAATAATTTGAAGGTGTGGGACATCATCTAAGCACACCTTCACATTTTCCTGCATCTCATCAATGTTTGATGTTTTGGTGGTTGTGCGGTAGCGGAATTTTGCTGCACCCCAATACATCTCTATGAAGTTCAGTTCACAGTGATACTTGGGGTAGAAGTCGCAAATATGACCCCGTGATTCAACCAATTCAGCCAAAGCAGACTTCTGGTGCACAAAATCAGGCTGCGAGAAAAGGATGCAATGGCAGCAGCAATCGGTCTGTCCCTCCACGCACTTGAATCCAGTGTACTGAGCGAGAAGACCGTCCCACCAGAGCCCCCGCTCATGCACAATCTCCTCCATTCCCTTGAACCAACCAGGCATGGTGGGATGGTCATCATCAAAATAAAAATTCTGAGTGTCCCCGTTAGGAAGTGTCCCATTGCGCATGTGAGGACCTCCAGGGTGGTGTGTTCAACCTTCTTTTGGGCCTTTTACCATTTTTCGGGCAGAGAGTGCATCGGCAGCGCGTTTCTGGTGACTTGGTGCATTGTCAAAAAGGAATAAGCCAGTTGCAAACCCATTTGTTTTGGCCTCGAAGATGTTGATTGCATGATCAACCTGTTTCAGAACATCATCTGAGGTGAAGTATCCATCCCAATTCTTTCCAGCATGGAAGAGAATGCAGGCTTCTCTGTGAAGAAATGACAGGTCAGCTACAGAACTCTGAATTAGAAAGGAAATAATACTGGTTGTTGTGCATGAGCTGGCCCCATTCCAACGTCAAAAAATCGGATGCGATGATGGACTTGCCTTCACCCTTGGGCTCAGGCTTTCCCTTGGCTGACTTGTGAAACCAGCCTGTTTTTTTGCGATCATTGGCATAGAATGTTGACTTGTCGTGGGTTACAAGAATGAGTTTAAAGGCTTGACCTTTATACTTCCCTTCAAGAACATAACCTTCAGGGCACTTGACAGGATTTCCATCATTGTCATACAACCATCCGTGGCTCATACTCCTCCATCCAACGCTTCACAAATGCAGCACGATATGCCACAATATCCTCCCGCTCATGGCCATCGATGTACATCCCATTTTTCCTGCGCCCATAACTCCAGTCCAAGCGTTGTGAGCTCTCACTTCGCTCGACCCACCAACCGGCATCGGATAGCGATAAATTACCACCCAAACCCTAGTGGTATTCCCTATACCCCCACTGAGTCAAATACATCGCTACCGCTCGAGCATACCACCAAAACACTCATCATCACGTCATTCCAGGCCCCTATCTTCCCTATGCCACCAACGAACAACGATCCGGGTCTCCACTTTTCCTCAAACCACCTTCTCCCCCAGCTCTATCTCGTCTAGAACCCACGTCCGGATATTATAACCCACAAACGCCCTCGAAAATAAACATCAACCTCCAAGAATTATAAAAAGGGTAGTACGCTTATTTGCCTGGCCTCCCTCTGCTTTCCAGCAATGGGAGGACGGGCGAAAAGCCGCACTACGATCCTAGCATGGTTCAAACGCGCGTCTCTCAGTTATGAGTGTCATAGGCCGCTAGACCATAGGACCGTTATGTTTCTCGGATTCCGCAACAATGAGATAGTACACCACAAGGCCAGGCGATTGACATAGGACCCGGAGATGGATTTATATCGCTCAGGAGGAAATACGAGCCCGACTGTAACACAGATCAGGCAGGAAGGGCCTTCATTTGGGTGCGTCATTGCCAGCTCGGCTTGGCTGGAGACCCGGGACAGGCGATGTCATTTGTATGACATAGAAGGCGACTCGTGCGACCCGGAGCACGCCAAGACCATTCACTATTAATAGGTCCAGATGTCCCACGACGACTTGGTGGCCATACGATCCGGAGTGCACCAAGAACGTCTCGTACCACACGACCCGGGGGTTATTTTGGGTCGTCGTAACAAGACAATCTATTTTCAGCCCCGGACGACCAAGCTGGCTATGACAGGCAGGCGCCGGTGAGGAGTCATATGGTAGGAGAAGGGAACCCAGGAGAGGGAAAACTATAAATACAAGGATCATTCTTCACATAAATCATCACCGAGTTCCCCTGTATTTCTCTAGTCTACACTAGCAGAAGGATAAGAATACACCCAACTACAGAGCTCTCTGGTCATCCAGCAGGCTCTCTTGTGAAACATCTCCCTCCGCTTTTCGAAGCACTCACAAGATCCTCCTGGATCACATCCTTCACCCAAAAACACTCTGATTTAAGGAAAACGATACTTGTACATGGAAACGCTGCCGTTATGGACTTACTCGCAGTATGAAATCAGGGCGCGATAGCCTCAACCCACCATCTACGCTAACGCGGTCAGCCCTTCCTTTCTGTGGATAGATCCGACTAGGAACTTCCACCAGTAACATACGACATCCGGATACTCCTCAGACACTCTCACCTGAGCATATCACCTTATTCGCCTCGATCGACGACCCTGATCCCCTCGTATACATTACAAACAGGATCAGAGACAAGGAATTTTCCCTCTGGTCGTTGTCTTTGGCGATAAAACACCACGAAAACTATAAATCCTCTCAAGTCCGGCACTACTTGTGCTCCTGCATCACTCTGAAACGACTGTAGGGATTGCAATAGGTCGATTGGCACAGGAGAAGGCCTAGTATCGATCCCCTTCATCGACATACGAAGCGAAATACAGCTAAAACACACCCGGAGAAGCGACCCGGGCGCTCTTTTAGCTCTTAATTGTTATATTCCGGCTTCTCAAACACCTGGAATAACCACCAGCAGATCTGATATACCTAGTAGCACCCCTATAGGCATTTAATTAGACCTGCTTGGGGTAACCCATGCACTAAAAACAAATTAACTACACCGTTCACAAAAACTTGCTACACTCCACTGCCTTGATTATTTCTCCCAGAGGATGTACCTTTCTGAAACTCACAGACCTACTTGCAGTCACCAGAATCGCAGTCAACATCACAGCGTCGGAGCCAACGGCATGCAGTCCATACCGAAGTCCAGCCTCATCCAGTTGTTTCTGCATCTCTGGGGATGCAACAAAATTGACGAGGTTCTGGGCAGTAAAATGGCCATCCTGAGAGGAAACCGACTGCAGATGAAGCTTGATTGCATGGGCAAAGTCTTCATCATCAAGGATGGATGAATGGTATTGGCCATAGCGATGCAATGGCAATTTTTTCAGGGTGGGAAATTGGTGTATCCAGCTCCGAATGCTTCGTGCGCAATACAAACCCTGTCCCTGAGACTTTGAGACAATTATGGATGCCTGCCGCCATGTGTACAATAGCTCGGGGTCAAGGTATAAATTTAATGCTCCCACCATTGCAGTTATTCGTGCACGGAAGAAAACATCGAGTTTTTTATCTTCACTTTTGAGTCTGAGTGAACCAAGTGCACGGCGAAGAGCAGGGAAGTGTGTGTAGTTGAGCTGATTCAAGGTGCAATCCACAGCTGACTCTGGGTTTGAATCTTCAAGCCCTTCCAAAAGCTCACGCATTCGGACATGTGCAAGATTTACGGGATTCATACAGTCCAGCTAAAATTATCTGAGTCATGGTAACATGCAAAAATGATTCACACACCTGGGGAGTCTCTTTCAGAAACTCTGAGGGTGGTTCCGGGTTCAGCTCCACATCTGATTTGGCTTCGGCTCCATCAGCACTGCACTCATCAGCTGAGCTGTCTTCCACAAGAGGCTCAGCAGATGTTTCAGGCACGTCGCCAAGCCTCCTCTTCTTCACAGCCTTCATGAAGTCAAACACATTCATGAAGCCGTTGGCCTCCATTTCGGACCTCTTCTTTCGGTTCCGGTACTGTGTCTTTTTCGAATTTTTTGAATAATGCTTGGGCCATTTTAATCCATTCTTGCATGCATGCTCAGCAGCTCGTGCAGTGTCTTGGGCATCACTAAGGAGCTTCGAAAAGACAGCAAGGTCTCATCAGAAACCTCTGGCGACACGACCACCTCATCATCCAAATCAGGCTCAGGATCCTCAGGGCATGGATCCTCGCAATCAAGATCAGGCAGCTCATTGCCGAGGTCAAAATCCCAGGTGTCGCTGGAGTCAATGTCAGTGGGAGCTAAGTTTGGATAGTGATGTTCAGGGTGGGAATGAGATGTATTGTGTGGGTGCATGGACCCTGTGGCACTGACAGGATCGCGATGATCACAATCCTTGTCATGCAGTTCCTTGATGGTGGATTTGCGTGCTTGCATGGCTTTCTGGGCATTTTTTCGAAGGGTTTGAGTCCGTTTGGTGGTTCGAGGCATTTCGACACATAGAAAATGCGTAAAAAATGCAGGAGGACGTCGAGAAATGGGAGAAAGCAGCGGCAAAAAAAGTCACGTAAAGTCACGTGTTGATGTACCTGTGTGTATTGCCACCGGCCAAATACGCCGTGGGTTTTTTTAGAAAGTGTTCCGTTCATCTCGGTATTCACACAGAAACACGAGAAAAAGACATTAATATTTTCCGTAATAACTTCTTACTGAGGGCCATAAAAATTAAGTTTCAACAACCAAAATGCCTTCAAGCATAGGTGCTTTTAAGTGGTTGTTGAGTTTGGGGTGAAGTTTTGACTGTGTCCATGCTATTAAGGTTGCGAGCTCGCTACTGATGGTGCTTACATACCACGCCCTCTACCTTATCCACATTCTCCAGAGCTGCTGGCCTCGACTGCGTTGAAGCCCATTAGCATGATCCATCCGGGAGTTGAACCCGGCTCCGCACTGGCAGTACACCCAATATTTCAGCAATTACTCCTGTGCGACGCCCTGCGGCCATGGATCCTATATATCGCATCGTCGCTGCTATGGGTCAATGCAAATTCACCCGGGAGGAGTACGCTGTCCAGTACCGCCGTCATACTTACACATATATTATTATCTGCCAGTTCTCCCCTCGCAGAAGTGAGGTTAGATGTGTCTCCGGCGTAGCACTGGTATAGCCTGTCTTCATTTGGCCGTATGAAAATTAGACCCTCAGGGCTCATCTGCTCCACTGATCCGTGTCCGTCTCTCCTGCCGTCCGATGCAATATGCGACAAGGCAGGGCAGGGTATTTAACCACTTCGTTCCATGGTGAATTATTTCGGTTTCTCCAAGGCTGGTGAGTGGCTTTTACCATTTCTTTGTTGCCTCGGCAAATAACATTCAAACTACGCGATGATTTTGACTTCGGCAATTTGCGCAAAGCCCCTGTTGACAATATTAATTATTCACACCCGTTTGAATATATATCAATCCTTGGAATGAATTGAATTGGCATACAAGACGAGGTATCGGTGCTCAAGTTCGTCGCACATTATTCAAGCGCGGGTTACAATAATTGAAACGACCTATGCTATCCATGGATTTGAGAATTGAAAGTAGGAGATTCTTATGTATGTACCTCAGATTGGCATTAGTCAAACAGTTTCACAGTGCAAATAAAAGTCTGGTCCTGGATTTCTACAGGACTGCATTGTATTCCACACCATGTGCTGTGATGCATTAACCTAGCACCAACCACACATGAAAATTCGATGGACTGGGATGGTGTACACAAATTGGCTTGAACAGTTGGATGTTTGAATTCCTGGTACCAATGTAAGCTACCAGGTCTGAAATCCATAATTCGATCTTCGAAAAATGGACGATACCATAGCAACCATATATATCAATGCGGGTCTTGCCCTTCCTTGTGGCAGAGTATGCGGCAAAATGTGTGATGGCACTGGGTGTGCTTGCGCTACAGCCAGCAGAGCCATCTGATGGCTTTTTTGCATTGAATTTATAGGTTAGCTTGATTTTTGATTAATAGTTGCCTTCGTTGCAAGATCTTCACCACGCAGAAACTGGTTCATCCTCAAATCTGAGGACAATCAACAATTTTCTCGCGAAGTTCCTCTATCAGGCATGCCTCCCTCATTAATCCGCTGATTTGAAGATCTGCATACTTTTTCAAGGTAATTCATTCCCCTTGGAAGTGAGGACTGCTAGCGTAGGCAGAGCAAACGTGACACAACGGTACACTTGATTTGCAATTCAGATGTAAGCAGTTTGATTTGAGAGCCGAGATCTGAGGATGAGGGCCAAATCTATACAGCACCTGAAATTAAGAGAGAGCGGGTACTTTTGGCAGTCTTTAATCAGAGCTGTATATGCGCGACGGGGTTTTGAATCCTAAAGATGAACATGGAATAAAAAGAACCAGCGCTACTCGATTCAAAGCTTCCTGGTGACCTCCTCGTTGAGTCCCCAATCCCCATGGTCCTCCCTACTCTTCAGAATCGTCCCCTCACTCCCGGTATAACTATTGTCCCGCATCCAAGCTTCAAGAGTTTGTGTACCAGGATGCACACTGCGAATCCAGTCCATGTCTCTTGGCACTAGCTCGTCGCCGAAGGCTTTCCAAAATCCCGAGAAGTTTTGCTTCAAGGTCATAGAACCACTCCCGATGAACCTGTTCACCCCGTTACCAAAATTATTCCACCACTCCTCGACACTTTGCGCCTTGTAAACCGCGGGTTTCCCAGTGACTTTCGTAAATGTCTATCTCACAGTGAACAGGTATGTTGAATTGAATTCATACCTTGGCCATTTCATCCCAACTGACAACGTGGGAGACGATGGCAAGATCTCGCCCAGACGTTTCGGGGCGATGGTCGAAAGTATAACGAGCCCACCATCCGATATCCTTCAGTGTCACCAAGGGGAATTTGGCGTGTCCGGCAGGCGCAGCAAACACCACAGTTCTGTCAGCGCGAACGTTCAAGGGTTCGAATAGGCCCTTTGTGTGATGCAAATTTGAAAACCAGAAATCAATGTAGGTGGCGAATGGGACTTACGCAGGCAAGCATCTCGGTGTATGGGAGCGTTTCAACGATGGTCCATGCCAAGCCGTCGTTCGAAGCGGTCGAAGTTGGTCCACAAAGCCAGTCTGCGACGAGCCCCTTGCCAGTCATGTGTGCAGCTTTGTACTCCGGCTTAAACCCAGCTAGCTTCAAAAAACAATTGTTTTCAGAGATTTATTTGTGAGTCCAGAAATCAGAATATTACCATGGATCCATACGGCACACTGCTCCAGATGTAGTGTCTCAATGATTGAGTTCGCTTCGCAGCTTCGAAGATGAGCATGCCTGCGTACTAATGCGGAATCCGAATGAATAATGGCAGTACGCCAAGAGAAGACGCGTGAATGTACAATTTCACGAATCTCGCCAACCGAGAAGCCGTCCGTGTTAACCCAAACTCCGTACACTCCTTCCAACGCCCTCGCCACAGCCTCTTGGTCCTCGAATGAGCCTATTGAATGAAAAAAAAAATGATAGCGGCTTTATGGTGAAAAGCAAAGCATCCCTATGACACATTCGACACCGCGGGCGCTCAACTCACGCCCAGTTGACCAGCTGGGTCCCTGGTGAGAGCGCGCACAGAATAGGCAGAGGGTTTTCCGTTGCGGTCGGGGGTAAGCAGCGCGTCAATAACGGCCAGCCCTTGAGCGCCAGTAGCTCCGATGACGAGGACGAGCTTGGTTATGGACATGGTCTGTTGTCCAGGGTAGAAAATTCACAAGTTAAGAACCGCGCGAGGGTGCGATTTTATACCTAGAAGATTCCCAGGAAACTGGAAATGGAAGTTCTTCGTTAACCCTCGGTCTTGCCTCGTCCACCGATACGGGGTGATCAAGACACAAGTCAAGAGCAGGTGTAAGCGAGAGCGTTCCTCTAAGTCGGACCCCGACACATCCCCGAGCTTGGAAATAATATCCAGATTAGTGCATTTGGCAAGCCCGAGCGCTGATGCAAGCCGTGACAACATGCACGCTGACCGCCGTCAACGCAACGAGATTCAACGAGAGCTAGCAAGTCCCGGGAAACTTCCGGTTGGCGGTCTGCATGCGTACGAGAGGTAAGTTTTTGGCTCGTAAAATGGCTTGCGCCCGCCGCACGCGGAATGGCGTGTTTCGGGCGTGGGCGTGGATTTTGGTGGCATCACACGCCCACGCCCGGAATTTCGGCTTGCAAGCCATTCGGTTGGCCTGGCAAGCCATTCCGCCGGCTTGGCACCAGCCAAAATTCCGATATGGCTTGTGGCTATTCCGCAACATCCACAGCTTTTATCAACGCAATGAATGCCCAGTATGTATACTTTGGAACTCTCCTTGACATCCATGTAATTTATTTGTGTTGTTAAACACCACCGGTCAATTTGCCGGGTTAATATCGGAACGATGTCCACTCACATCGGCCATTTCTCACCCGAGTGCGGGCTTGTGGCGACCAATCCTCTCTTCTCGTCCTTCAATTGTTCTGAGGCAATCACGTTTGTCACTAAACACAATTTTCGTCTTCACCGCGCGGTTATCGTGCAATTTAACCCTGCAGTTCTAGCACGGAGACTTGACGAAATTGTTTCAGATTAATATTAGGGGAGTGCAACGACTCTTGTTGGTTAAGGATTTTGGAACTGAGACCAGTCTGGTTGATGGTGCTCAAGGCTATATCGAGGTGAACAGTCCGGTAGACCACTGCAACTTCGGCTTGGATACATTGGTAACAAAAGAAACTCGGGCCATGCCGGGTATAAATAGCAAGCGGTTGATATTTTGCATGCAGTGGAAACTTCGATACGAGTGCGTGATCGGGCGCGACGGCGAACCCCCTACTGTCCGGGAGGTTCAAAATGGGTGGTTTAAAATAATGAATGGGCGTCTCGAATTGACGTGAACCTCACGAACCGTCTGAAATATGGGAGTGAGTACTCTGTTGCCCCCTCAGTAGTGGAAGACACCTGGGGCGGAACCTTGCTTGACGAGGACAAACTGCCAAAGAATTGGCCAAGAGAGCCTGGGGTTTTAGTGAGTATAGCACCGATGAGATCGATGAGATCTCCGTCCCCGCCCGCTGGTCGGTGAGGCCGAAATCGATAACTGGCATTGAGTCTCACACTGATAGTGCATAAGGCATTTCCTCAGGGTGGAAATTATGTTCAGTTACTCTCGGAGGTTTAAATTCCTCCAAACCTTTATGTGTCTACAGGAGCTAACCTATTGTCAGTTGTCCTGCGGACAGCACCGTACCACCAAAAAAAAAAAAAAAAAAAAAAAACAGTGCAGGGGGTGTGGTCTTTCATCGAATAGGCCCTGAGAATCCCCGATACTCATCGACTATTGAACTCTGTCAGTACTACTGTGGGATTAACTTGCTACCTTTTATGAATCATAATTTTTTTTACATAAAAAAGCCGAATCGATGGTTGAGGTGTGCTAAAAATTACAAGTGATATTGGAAAGAGAAGATTACAACTCAATATGGTAAAAATACAGTAGGGGCTCCATCCAGTCTTCAGAATCGGACACGAAAACGAAAACAGAAAGAATGTGATGCGTATATATGTACAGGAGGAGGAGGAGAAGGATGTATTACCGCGGTGATCCTATTAAGATGTAGTACATAGTACAGGATCGACGAAGATCCGTGAGTTGTGCCTCGAGAGATTCACCAGCTGCGTGTACGGATCACCAGTAGTTGCGTATGTGGATTCACCAGTTGTTCGTATACGCATACGCCGCCTTCCGGGTGCCTGATCAAATTTGAATTGATGGTCCACTCAAGTAACGTCCGCTTGGAGGCGCGCTACTCACGTCTAGGTTTTGCAGCTCAACCCAGTCATATTGATGTCTTGGGGTTGAAAGAAACATACGTAATTGGATGCATGAGCTGGGGTATCCGTAGATAAATACAATGAGAAAGGAACGCGCACTGTCAGGATAGGTGTTGGACGGGGTCGGGGAGCCGTAGTTGAACGCGGCCGTTGATGAGACGGGATGCGAGAGCGGCAATGCTGAGTCGTCCGGTCGGGAGAAGAGTTGCCTGGCGTTCATCATCGCGATGAAGGAGTTAACATATACTGCGACGCGTCAGCATTTGTTGCAGGATTTAAAACTGAAAGGGAAAATGCACGTCGTGTGAGAAGGTAGGGTTAATGCCAGGAATAGCAAGTTGTTCGGCATGAGAATGAACTGTGAGCCGGTGAGCTGATCGCTACTGCGAATTGGTTATGAGGGCACTAACGGTGAACAAGCATGCAACGGCTCTTTCTTCGGAGAGAACGTGCGACGAGGAGGATGGTGAGGGAGGGAGACGGAGGAGGGAGGAGGGAGGAGCGCGCTCTCCTGGTGTAGGACGACGATGATAGCGCGAATCGAGTGGGGGAGGGAGGGAGACGGGGGCGAAGGATTCGACAGAGCGTCAGAATGGGCCCCGAAAGACGTACATCGGTGGAGGGAGAGGCAGAGACGCAAAGACAGGAGAGCGTGCAGAAGAGATGGGTGGTCGTGGGCGGGTGAACGGGAGTTCCTAACGATCCATAAATATCATATTCGGCATCCTAGTGGACGGGTGGAAGAAATATTCGACCTTAGCGGGGATGAGGCGCGGAAGTCGTGCATCGGTGAAGTGGTGGTGGAGGGAGAGCGGTGGTGATGGAGAGCAGTGGAGGGAAGGACGGAGAGGCGCCGATGAGGACGAGGAGCGGGTCGACGAGGTATCGAGCACAGTGTGGACGGGTGGACGGAATATCCAGCCTGTGTGTGTATCTACGGAGAGCATCGGGGGAGGAAAAGGGACGGAGCGAGCAGCGTGATGAGAGCAGGCGCGGGAGGCGGGAAGACGCGATGGGTAGGTTTGGGACGCATCTTGTGGACAGCTGGGCGAAGTATTTAACCAGCAGGGTGTATCGCAAGAAAGTGAGCCGCGAAAGTTGCGAATCGGCGGAGGAGAGTAGAGCTGATGCACCGAAGTGGAGGGAAGGACGGCTAGAAAAACCAGCAAGCCTGGGCCATTTGTCAACATCTCATTATTTTTTCGTCTTCACCTCACATGTACGTATGTACTTGCACGATCGACCTTGAAAAACAGCGGCACTGAGCAAGGGACACTCTCGACAGAGATAGTAACCTCACCCCAGATGCCCGCACCCGGAACCGATTCTCGGTTTATTCAGATCGAAAAGCTTGCTTCCACATCAGGCGTGGTGTACGGCACATCCCTGCCTCCCCTATCTGCTGGCCAAGGGAAGTGTATGTGGGAGTCCCGGGTTCGACCCCTGGCGCCTGAATGTGGCTCAAGCGGTGTCCTCTTTTTTGTTGCATCTTCTTTGTGGCGCTCGACTCTTGAAGAAGCTGCTATGGTACCCTGCTTGAGCAATAAGGCCCAGAAGTGCACGGCGCACACCTGCATTCAATATTGGGATCATATCGGGAATGCGGCAGGGACGCTCGTTCGACTCGAGCCTAGGTCTAGACATTTTCGGTACCCATATTTTTATTTGTGAATCACCTCAATCGCGCCCAAATGACCATTGGCTGGGATCCTGACCCAATCTACCCGAAGACAATGAACAACTGAGGGACGCCAAAACAAATTCATTTCATTGGAAAAGAAAAGAAAGAAAAGAATGTCGAACTTGATGAAGTGGGTCATAGCGGAAGGCACAGATATATTCTTTCCATATTGATTCAAAGCTATCGGAAGATCAGCTCTCGGGAACCTAGTGACTTAGGATCACTGACAAATCGTGAAAGCCATTCAAATCCTAGCGTAATGTGAGCATTGCAGAACGGAACCAAAAGGGCGATGTGTGCATACGCACCTTCTTCATACCCTGTCCTGCGGGGCGCTGAACACATGGAGACTTCAATTGGCCGCTTCACGGTGCCCGGAATATGAGCGTCGCTCTATGGATGGTACTGTCAAGTGAGAGAGGAGACGAGACGAGGACGCGCGCGCCTTGCCCGTCGTTGGAGGAAGTCCGAGAGCCGCGCGGAGTTCGTCCTCGCTAATGGCGCCCGGGGTGTCGATTTTGGTTCCTAGAATTAGGAAGGGGACGTTCGACAGCTCTGGAGCAGCGAGCAGCGCAGCGAGCTCGGCGGTAGCCTCAGGAAGCCGTGCAGCATCGGCACTGTCCACGAGGTAGACGATGGCGTCTGCCACAGAGAAGTAATCTGTCCAGAGATGGCGCCCTAGCGAGGTGGTTTTAACCTGCGAGTTAACCTAGGTTGAGTATGTGCGCCCGCTCACCCCGGGGATGTCCGCCAAGATCGAAGGAGGAGACTTTGAGGCTGCCGATGGTGAATTCCTCCCAGGCTGCAGAGCAGGTCACCGTTAGCCGGCCCAGGAAAGAAGCGAGCCAAGGGGACGTACATGGCATCAAGGTTGGCTGTAGTGATACGAACCTCCCGGTTTTGAGTGCGAAGAAAAGTGTCTGGAGGACATGTGGGTTAAGAGCGAGTAGCACAATAACCACAAGGTGTACACACAGTTTTCCCGGCGTTGTCGAGACCGAGGACAAGAAGCTTAGCACACTTGCGAGCGAGACCTTGGAGAGCTGAGTCACTGATTGCGATAATGAAGAAAAGGAGTGGGTACCGAATCGAGCGAGTGCATTCCAGAACCAGGCAATTCCGAACATCACAACGGGATTGGCGGACGCAGGATAAAACCAAACGATCAGGAATTGGCTTGAGGCGCAGCGTTTTCTAGGACAGGACTACGTGGCTTGACTGTATCTGACAGGCAACGCCGCTGGTCCCTCCACGTGTCCTCCACGTCGGGACGCCGCTGCAGATTTAGGAACGCCGATAGAGCTGGAACAACGAAATACAGGTAGGTATCGCCCAGACGTAATATACGATTGCCATGCGACTTGGAATTCCTCGTGTCGAAGAAGGCAGCCTGCCGAGTGACTCCGAGTCGCCACTGCAGAGGAACCAGAGATCCGGAGTCGGTGGTAGGCGATCCCCTCAGTGAGGTACTCCGAAGAACAGCGGGGGCGCGTTATGCCGCCGTGTGGTGCAACGTGGAGGAGGAGAGTGGCATTGGGGAATGCACTGCCACTGTGTCATATTGCCGGCGCTTGCCGAGCAGGCCAAAATTTCAACTGCAGCCTCCCACTCGAACTAAGTCGCGGAAGATATTGATGGAAGGAAAATATTATTATTAGTGGATGCTGAGAAGATAATGCATACATACGCTTGGTCAACGTGGCCGGGCACTGAAAACGGAACTTACTCCGCCATGGCCCATGTCACGGAATTTCCACCCTCCAGCGGAGTCTGAGCGCTCTTTGCGACGCAGTCTTGAGCCACAAGTGCTTTCGTGGGCATTTCTCCCGCAGGCAAAGGGCTTTCAGTTCGGAGGGTAAGGAATCTCTAGTCTCTTGTAAACAGACGCTATAACCATTTTAACTCGTACCTCATTTGTTATAAGGAATCTCGTGCCAAAGATATCGGCCAAAACGTGATGGACACGAGGAATCGAACCTCGATCTGCCTCTCATCCTTACCCAAAGGAGAATTTATGAGACCGCGCTATCCCTCGCAATATATCCGAATGCATGCAAGTGAGGTGTGAATACAGCTTGAGAAATGCTGTGATGCTGACTTGTGGTGTCCACGTCCTTATTGTAAGACTGTTATTGCTGTCATAAACTGAAGTACGGGACCGGATTTATGAACAATGCGGAGCGACGCACTGACAAGATCGGGTCGAGATATGTGCAGTCCTCCTCGCTGAACGTGCTGGAGAGCGTGACAATCTCCATCGACGCGTCGTACTTCTTGCGGCGAATCTTGGGCTGCTCGTGGGACTACGACGTGAGCACGCAATACGTCATCAGCGCGAGGATTGCGCACACCTTGAGCGAGAGCCTGTCCTGCGCGGCGCAGACAGGAACACGATGCGTTGCAAACAAAACCGAGGATACTACTTAAATCCCGGCTAATTTCCATTCCGCAAATGCAACCCGCACCATTTAGCTGTCCATTCACAGGGGGTGCACACCATCAATCTCTTCTTCTAGGTGCCTCGACGGCCTCAGCTGGAGAATCCCAGACACTGTGCACATTGTGTGCTTGCGCTCTATGATCGTCGTCTCATCTGCAAGAGCCTGGGTGGACAGAGCCTCTGCACCTGCAATCACCCAACTCAAGGGAAGAACGTCAAGGCTCAGATGTCCGAGGCGCAGGCGATTGCTCGGCAGGCGCAGCTATTTTAAGCTCAACGCCAAGAGCGGGGCCGTCCATGCAAATGTAACCTGTACTGATTTCGTCAAATATATATTTCTTCCGGATGCCTAGATATTTAATACATCTCTCTTGAAAGTTTCGAATTTTTTGCGGCAATATTGGTTGTGCAAACCCTGCCGGAATTGACACCAGATAAGTTTTTGAAAATGTATTAGTTTTGCTGGATAAAAAGTTTAGGTTCAAGTGTGACATGGATGCCTATATATGAAATAAATTTCCCGTAAAAGCTTCAGATTATTTGTGACAGCACTGGCTGTCGGATAGCCCAAACCGTGCCGGAATTGTGATATTTTCGACATGGCTTTGATTGGGCTTTGATGTAAATAAATGCAAATACTATCTGAGTCAATTATATTGACCAGGGGAGACAAACATAATTAATACCTCAGCTGTAAAAATTCCTCGGGGAGCAAAGGCAAGGGAATGAGCTTGGTCGGGAGTTGATGAAAGTACGTCACACTGATGGTACGGGTGCAAAACTCTTGAATCTCATTCGTTTGCATTATGTCCCCCGGTCCGCTTTCACCCGATGAACATCGTACATGATATCATTGATAGAGCTGATAAGGACCTTAATTCAAAGATAATCAATCGCTTCAGGGCGTTCCGAAGCACGCGGGCTTGCAGTAGAAATCCAGATATTCACGGCGGGGGTTTCAAATATTCCCTTCCTTTTCTCTCTTTTCTCTCTTTCCCCCACTTGAAACTTGATTTCTGCCCCGATACCCCCGGATATAATGCATGCGCCTATATGACGGACAGCACTACTTGGCAGCCCCCAGAAGATCATTACTCTCTTTATAAAATTATGCGTGTCTGTCCGAGGCCATTGGAAACTCCGCCATTTGCCATCTGAGCGCCAATCTTTGTGCTTACCTCTTATATCCCTCTCTCCCTCGACACTCGCGCAAAAGAGGATGGGAGGCCGCGAAGCGGCCGACCAGCCCCTTGTGAGCACTCAGGATCTACAACCGTGAAATCTGCCTCGATCTTTGACCAACGACTTCGGTATTGCTGTTGAGTCCCAATCAATCACTGTCGAACGCGGATTATAATCAACGGCCCAAAATACACCCACGATATATATACATATCCAGGATGCAGACTGTATAGCCGTTTATCTGCTCTACCCTTCCCATGCCCAATGGCAGACCTACCACTTGACGCCGCCACGACTCTGCAAGGCCTGTAAATCGTAACTCTCAGATTGTCAAGCCCCTCGACGCCAATACACTTTCCCAGACGCATCTATCGCTCTCTTTTTCTTGGGGGATGGGTGGGAATAAACGTAAATCTACTTACGTTCTCTGCCGAAGTCCGCTACATATGGACACCGGTGCGCCAGAAAAAGAGCTCCGCTATGTTTTTGGCTGTTCGGTATTTTGCTCTCTGCGGGTACATGGCGATGTCTTCCTTGATCTTCGGCAACTTTACCCCTAACGTGGGTTCTTCCATATGCTATTCGGAATCCATAGGGATCATTGTATCTT
This sequence comes from Mycena rebaudengoi, assembly GCA_029282285.1. Classification (NCBI taxonomy): domain Eukaryota; kingdom Fungi; phylum Basidiomycota; class Agaricomycetes; order Agaricales; family Mycenaceae; genus Mycena; species Mycena rebaudengoi. The sequence goes on from JARJCX010000064.1 coordinate 292,757, forward strand.
TTTGCCCTAGATGTAAGATATCCCATTTCCCGTGATTAAAATATTGGCTAATTTCAGAGTGCTCTCAGCTGCAAGAACCTGAATCTGGCCAAGGAGATTTTGATGATGTCCGAGGAATTGAGTGTAGGATGTCAGTCACAATTCTCCTTCTCAAAGCTCCAAACTCATTGTATTTTGGGCCAGGCATGTTGGCCCTGAGGATTTTCGCCTTGTATTCGTTCAAGAAGCGGGTCATTACCATCGTGATAGCTGCAGCAATGATTGGCCTCTCCGTGGCAGCAGTGCGTTCACTTGGGGTAAAGGGCCGTGGCGGCGCCCGGCATGCAACTCATACTTCCTTTTTTTGTTTTGTTGAGGGACTCAGACTTGAGACAATTGGAAAGTGTGGCTCCCTGAAAGTATGATCCAAATTCTCAATTAATTTCGTTTTATTATTTTTAAATTATGTATCATGTAGACTCGGACAGAGCGCAGAACAATTGGAGAACAGTACCTCACCACATTCAACTCATCAAAAACGTCTGAGCTCCGTTCCCTCTCCACAATGTATTCAGCTTTCTCCGCGGCTTTGATCGGCTTCCCCCAGATATATACAAGAGATACAGACAGCTTCTTGCTCAGTTCCTCAACACCATAACTCTCCGTCCATCAAACCGCTGAGCGGTATTTGTCTGGTAGAAATGCCACGCTTCAATTTGTAGCTTCTATTATTGCTTAGTTCATATTTCCATTTAAAACTTGAGCATCTCAGATATCGTAGCTTCACGGAGAATAAAATGAAAAATTAGAGAATTAGTGGCCAAGACCCCCCCGGTGCCGAGCGCAGGCACGTCTTGTTGATGGAAAGGAGATGACAGCTGATTGAGAAACAGGAGGGCGTGCAAGGTCCACCACAAGTCGAAAGTCAGACAATGAAGCCAATGAGATGAACCTTTAGGTCCCAGTCAGCGTGGAAGGATACATCACAGAGCATATGCGAAGAGGAAAGGCAGATTCCGAAGATGGTGTCACAGGGTGCCTAGGATCAGGGGAACAATACACATAAAAATAGACCAAGATTAACACGTGTCAACTCATCCCCTAACGTTGACTAGAGGCCGATTCAGCCATAGTTCTGAGGGACAGGATTTCTGCATTTATGCTGCTTCCTTGAATTACTTTTTATAACCAGCATGCTTTTTGGGTAAATATCATCCTATCCTTGTAATTTTTAGGAAAGTTCATAGAGTTCAAGAGTATGACACCCGTAACTGGTTCAACCTTTGGTTTATTTTTATTTGTTGTTGCATCCGCCATCTGTCACTGGTGTGAATTCAAATTGAGATTGACCTTCAATACCTCTTACGAACTTCCAGTGGGACCCACTCAACCGCATGATGGGCCCAAATCAAATGCAATAGATATTGAAAACGGGGCAGGCCGAGATTGCAGGCCATAGAAACACGCGAGTCATGGATGGCATTAACCGAACATCGGAGATGCCCGATTAAATCAACAACAAAAGTTTTTTTAACTGTATGTGCGCTGTGAGAGAGACTGTTGTGCCGCTTGTGGAAGCTGTATCCAACAAGACAAGCTTGTTCTGCCACTGGGGGTTGCTGGATAGTTTTTTAATGCAAGGTGGATTTGGGAAGGATGAAGTAGGCTATGAGGGAACGTCCGAGTAGTCCTGTTGTTAGTGTATAAAGAGGTGTACAATGAAAATACTTGTCCGACTGGCTCAACCACGTGCGCCTAGTCTCTGGACAATAACCAAGCCCCGCGCTATCTTCTCTATGACCGTCTTTCCCCTATGCGCAGGACGGAAGTCGATACGAACAGCCTTCCTCAAGGTGGGTTGGCTACGGTGACTTGACACGGGTCACTTGTCAACGGTGGTAGAACTCGTTAACGGTGCTGGAGCAACGTTGCTGAGTGGGCGATCCACGATTTGGTATGGTTCCTACAGACAGCGCCCCCGATATCCACGGCGACATGAATTTATCGAGAGTTGAATGTGTGTGTGTGTGTGTGGTGGATGAACATTCGTATGAAGCGCTCAGAGGATGATGAAGCGAGAGTCTTTTGACTGTAGAAGTGTGTGTGGTGGACAATTTGATTGAGGGGGATTGGTACACTAGAAGCTAGTGGGGGAAAACCGCTCCTTAGTTGTCTGCCTACTGCTATGCTACCCAGAACCTTTTATACCTCATCTCTATCTCCTTCCAGAACCGCTCCCAGGACCGTTCCCGACATATCGTGTGTTTCGCCGCTCTTTTGGGTTTCAGGTTTTGAAGAGTTCAGTGAACTCTGAGGCTTTTCACGCCAAAATCCCTAGAGTTCATCGACCTCTTGGCTTGGTGTTCACATGGAGCACTGCCCAAAATCGAATGCGGATGTCCAAACCGTTCCCGTGTCACAGTGTGCTCCATTGGGAGGTCTTGTGGTGCGGAGGAGGTCTGGATTAGTTGATACGTCCGAGAAACAAGGGCAACTGGGGGCTGCAGCACATGGTCCGGTGTGTGAACACGTTCTGAATGCGGATGGAGTCGTACGTGTCGTTCCCCATTCATCGAGAGCCAGGATTATCGTGATGGATCGAAGCGTTCAGCGAACTCTCAGAGCTAAATCCCAATTTGGCAAGTAGTATCGTTTTGGGCGAGGAAGTCGACGATATGTGTGGGGGTATCACGCAGCAAGTGTCGTGTAGCAATGTTGAGAGTTGTAGTGTGGGTGTCCTCGTATGTGTGGAAGGCATCATGGAAAGAGTCGCCGGTCGAGTGCGGAAGTGGTTTTTAGGCGAAGAGTTCGGTGGACTCTGGGTGATGTTGCCGCATTTGGCAATACGTAACGGAGGTCAGTGAACTCTCGCTGGTGGACATTCTTGCCAGAGCGTATCTCCGCTTGTCGTCCCTGCTCGGTAGCATTCGCTGGGGCGTACACACGCGTGTGGACGCCCCACAGCGCATGTGATGATTTTTCACTGAGTAGGGGGGATTTTTCCCCGAGTAAGTAAATACAAACAATTAACCAAATATGAACAAAGGCACAGCCGCTATTTTTCATATGTTTTCGACTAATAGAAATAGTATAAAGACTAGACACAGCCACTAAAGGGGTCCCTCAACGAAATCAGAAACTAGTAAAAAAGTGATCGTTTTTGGGTGCCCTGAGATTTGAAAGAAACAATAACATATGTAAACATAAGTACTCGTAATCTCTTTCCTTCCTCCATAATGCTGTATCGGATACAGTGGAGTATCGTGACCGGGAACCAAGTCATAAAGACGATGTATGATGACAGTGGCTATGGGTGTCAGTCGTCCCAGGGTCCAATAGCACAGTATGTATACACGGTATGTTGTTCCGACGTCATATTCTTATATCCTCACAGAAATATACACGAGTTACAATCGTTTGTATCCTGTGCCTAGATGCTGCTCATGGTTTCAAAACAGGGTTTGCGTCGGCCTGGGAAGCACTGTACGGTAAAATTTTATCTCCTTTTCTGCACCTTCTCAGTCGCCGTACCAGACTAGCCTGGGACATCCTATTGGTTGGGTTCACGGTGTACCATGGCTACATACACTGGACTAGTCGAATATCGCATGGTGGAACTCTCTGGCGTGTTTTGGTTTGTGACAGTAAGGTTCTTAATTTTTGCACGAATCTCTAATTGAATGGTCCCAGGGGTGATGTACTTTGGGTTGAGTAGTATGGGTCACTAAGCCTTGAATGTGTCGACTGATTGCCTTGATTGTCTAGCATCATATGTCTAGCAAATCTCGCGAACATATTGATGTATTATGTCGGTTTGCCCCCAGTCCCTTCTCTGACTCTTCACTGATAATTTGATCCACAGTTTGGCAATGTGCATAATTCCACGATGTTTAAATGGTTGGTTGATTGGGTATATACCCACAGACAAACACAGCAGGCAGTGTATCCCATTTCACCGTCGCGTAAGACCTATTTCCTTTCAGTTGCATCCTCCTTTCGTTACCAAATTTCGCACCATAGGCTCTCAGTAACAATGGCCTGTCGCCTGATGATCAACCTACATGAAGCAGCGACGGTCACGGAGTTCGAATCGGAAACCTCTGTACTGGGGACACTGAGGTTCTTCTGAAAAAAAGCCGACCTTCATGTAATTCTACTGAAATGTTTGATCGTGTGGTAAAACAAATGAGAAAAATTGCTCACTAGATCATGCTTGCCACATTTTCAGCTATTTGGTTACAGACTGGTTACGAGTCTATCACATCATCTAGTCGCTACTATGGGTCCATGCAGGGGAAGCGCAGATTTAATTTCACCGGGGAGAAGCACACTGCCCAGTACCACCGTCATGTATATGTGTTACGAGTCCTAAAAATTTATTTTTAGACTCGTTCTTTTCCAATCTTGTCCAGCCAAAAATCATCATTTCTGTTTATGACGTAGTTGATTCGTGTTGGGATCATTTCCATCTATGGGTCGAAAACGTGGCCTTTAACCTCCTTTTGGACTTGATCTCTTGGCTTTTACTTGGCCCACTAATGTTGCTTACGCACCATTAACTAGTGATGCACCTGACCTGTCAATTTGTTTGGCACGCACCCGAGATATAAACTGAGCCATCTCAGACTCGAGTCTTGGACTCCTTACAGCATCTGGCCACCGGCTCTCCACTGAGGCTCGGAACATCTTAGTAAGCCAATTTATGGTGCCAAGATACATTAAAAATATGCTTTAAGCACAAAAATAAACTGATATGATTAAAACCAAGGGGTACCCGCCGGAAGATGCCGAGACACGGGATTAATGTATACACGGCTGAACGGGAATATGATAAAAAAGCAAGATAATTTGTCCTACTATCTTTGAGCCCACTTCCTTGCAAGAAAAACTTAACTCCATCATTTGCACTAAAATCTGGCGACGTGTGGTAGGAATTTCTTAAGAGCCGCCAATTCGTAAAATTCCGGTTCGGGAAAAAGAAGTGGCCGGTACTGCCGTTGATCCGGCGCCGGTTTACCGATCGATCAGCCGGGTATTTTTTATCTGCCATGTGGCTGTACACTTATCTCACTGCATGTTCTGGAGTCGACTTCAAATCATGAATATATTTGAAAGGCCCTACGACAGAACTTAAATGTTTCCATCAGTTCAGAATTTTCATCAAACTCACAATATTTGAAGAATTCCCCAATGGCAGATAACTGCGTGACGGGAAGATAAATCCACCTCTTGACGACCTCACTCTCATCTCGCTGCATTCGTTCTCTGGTCCTGAGCAGCCCCACGAAGCCTGGGAACTGGACTCCCACATATGCTTTTGTCAAATATCTGGCCTAATCCCTGCCCAATTCAGCAAGTTCTTTTTTTTTAAAGCCTTGACTGATGACACCTCGCAGACGCGGCCGTTCAAAAAGCTCGGGAGATGGACCTCGGCCAGAGGGAGCACCTTTCAGAGGACACCCCAGAAAAAATATCTCAGGTGATTTACGGACCAGAATCCCTCCGCTATAACTTTTTTTTTTTTGACTGACTCTAGATAATCCGATGTCGGTAACGATATGGACAACGAAGGAAGCAATATAGAGCCTATAGCCACGCACTCTACCGATCTTAAGCAGGATTTTGACGCGTCATTCAACGTGTTCGGCACGATTATGGAAGCTGATTCGTCTAATATTGATCAAGCTCCAAATAATGGACTTGGCAGTAAGTTGTGGCTTTTTTTCATGCTCAGGACACAGTATTTATTTCTCTTTTAAGACCTTCGCACGTCTGAAGAGCCTATTTCATTGGGCCTATCCTTTGAACAACTCCGTGAAGCGAAAAAATGGAGTAGTCTTGATTAGATCCCCATTCAAGATGAATATATTTATTCTACTAGTTCCCTTCTTCACTCGAATTTAAGACACATTAAGGATCCGATACCGAGGACCAAGGGTCTCAGTCCGAGGATGTATTTCTGGACCCCGTGGGAGGAAGCAATAACCAGGCAAAGCAGCTGAACAAAACACGTCTTCCAGATTTTCACTGCGGCCTTACTTATTTTTGCTGCTAGCATGGTTTTAACAGCCTAAATCCATGGCAGATTGGCTCCACGCCTATTTCGGTGATACAATACAGCCCATGATTGCCCAGAAGGCAGGTCGAAAGTGCGCCTCACCCTCTTTTAGATCGCAAACCCCGTATTTTCCTCACTCAATGTGGATTCATGCACTCGAGCCTGTGTTCTAGCTCTCCTGTCATCGGTTCCATCCGCATGTGCTATATCGTCCCCGTCTATTCTTGTGGCTGTTGCATTTCTTTATCGGCAAAATTTGCTATCCAAATTGTGGGGTAGCTCTGGAAAAAATGGTGCAATCTTGCCTTGTGGGTTTGCGGACATTGAGGATACCTTTTATATTGTCATTTGGGCCTACTGTCGCAAAGGATGCAAGACTCATTTTCATGGTTGGATTCGAGAGCTTCTGGATTCTTTACCACCCTTCCTACGACTTGCTTTTCCCCCGACTCTATCACGGACATCTGGGCTTTCAAGGACTGTCTTGACAGTCCTGCACATCGGAATCAGCATAAGATGGGCCCGAGCAGCGTTAATCCCCCCCTATACAATAATCATACGCTGAAATTCAGTACCCTTCAAGCGCAGTATCTTGACGCTGTATTTGAAAATGTACAGGGGCGCTCTACCTTGGAGTCGAACAATATCCAATCCAATCTCCATGATTATCTCCCCGACCAAATTCCTGGTTTTGGAGACGCTACAGGTTATGCCGGCTTCATCCCTAGTGAATGTTATCTCGCTACGATGCTCAACCGAGCAATAAAGCGGCGCAGACTTTATTTTCGTATTGTCCCCAGCACCACGCCACTGCTACTAATTTTTTAATTAAATACCGTGCCTCCAACCCCGCGTGGCACGCTCTGCGCCGTCTGGTATTCGGCATTCGCCGAAATTCCAGTACCCACCGTACGGATGTTCATATGTGTTTGTATTCGTAGGTTTCAGGGCTAAATGTTTACGAGGAGGCGCTGACGAAGTCGGCAAGGACCTTGCTTGAAACCCTATTCAATACCTTGCTGAGAGCTCTGCACTAGAGCTCTGCTTTGTTGCAAATGCCTTGTTTAATTTACTATCAAATTGGACCACGTCTCTGCTGTTTTCATCCATGTGTATCTCTGTCAACCCAACATAATCCCTGGACCTTTATCTTCTTCATCTGTGCATATCTGTATGCTTTTCCACTTCCCTCTTCCAGTCACCCCAGATCCTGCTGGCTACTAGCCGGACACCAGACTGGTTGAACCACGGTGCATTCAGCTGCAAAATGACCATTGGTGTGCTACACATGTCGTTGATAGTGTGTTGGAGTCATTGGAGTGCCTGATAAGAAGGTGCTTGAAGGGATGTGTCTCGAGTAGTATTTGAAAGTTCAAGCATAAACAGACCATTGCGTGAACTTGTTCGGCAGTCTCCGACGGGTGACATCACCTTCGGAAAGATACGGAACAGGTTGAGCGGATCAAGCCGGGTGCTACGAAAGGTGCAATTACTTTGCAGAGACCTTGTCAAGCAAGGTAACAAGCAAGGTAACATCCCTTGGCTTTACCGTGCGTCCGACCATTTGAATCCAACCTAACAAACACATATTTCCGTGCTTGGGGTAATTTTTTAAAATTGAGACCAAGAAGAAGCACTGGGCTGTCGGCATGGGTGCAGGTTGGTTGAAAATTGAGGCTGTTGCAATATTTCATTACTTTTATTACCCAAAGACAACTCCAAATGCCGCCATAAGATTAATTCTAATGCTTCTCCTTCCGTGGGAGTTCTGCGGCCATAGATCAATAAATATATCCATTGCCACTCTTTCCATTACTGTTTCTGTGCTTTCGACCAGGTCCTGCTGCAAGCATGCTATCATCCCATTCATTGTAGTTAAACATTTATATTCAACTTCCACTTTTACTTAGTTTGATCTGTAGTGCCGAAGGCGCAAATAGACTCGTTGCCATGCGCACGCAGTGGCCCTAAGCCCAAGTAATTTCCCCCTCCCAATAATAAAGGTTAGACATGTCTCCCATGTATAGCATATATGTTATTTATTTTCCATTTGGAGTTTCTAATCAGAGAAAATTCAAAAGTCGAGGACCAGGGGGGGGGGGGTAGACAAGGATAGTTAACAAAGTAACTTATGCAAATTAACTTAGTCATACAAAATTAACTTTACTTTACTTTTGGCTGGGTAAGTTAATTTGTCAAGTAAAGTAAAGTAAAAGTTAAAGTTAAGTACAGTAAAGTAAAGTAAAGTACAGTAAAGTAAAGTAAAGTAAAGTAAAGCAAAGCTAAGTACAGTAAAGTAAAGCTAAGTAAAGCAAAGTACCGGAAAGTACAGTAAAGTCACGGCGCGTTTGGGTAAGCACCACTGCGACATCCAAGCGAACCTGGGCCAGAAATCGAGGTTCCTCGTACATTTATATTCGAAAAGGTCATTGCACCCTCAAATTTAGGGCCAAACTCGAAAACATGTTCTATACCAGGTGTAACTTGGCTGGAGTGACGGGATAAGTAAGTTTGCGCTTGTTTCATGACGAACTTTGAGCGCAAGTAGTACAAAAGGACTCAAATAAAGTGAAAATAAGTGGTTGAGTCAACGAGTATTAACTCTAAAAGCTCGAACTTTGTGGATGCAATGCCCGTATATGCGGTGCCTGGGGTTAAAGGCGCGGCTTAACTTGATGCCATTGATCGCATAAGTAAGTTTGTTCATGTTTCCCTGATTTAAACTTCGGCGTGGCAAGTCAGGTTCGACAGTAAGTAAAGCAAAGTTAAAATTAGTTCAGAGGTTTGCTTCTCATTTACATTGATCAAGATATATACTGCGCCTTATGGACCCTACGTGCGGTTCCTGCAGTTAAACGACGGCTGTGTCTAACTTGAGCGTATTGATCGCATAAGTAAGTTTGTTCGTGTTTGCTTGATGAACTTGGGCGTGCAAGTAAAGTTCAGCAACAGTAAGTAAAGCAAAGTTAAAGTTAGTTTAGAGGTTTGCTTTCCATTTACATTGATCAAAATATATACTGCGCCTTATGGACCCTACGTGCGGTGCCTGCAGTTAAACGACGGCTGTGTCTAATTTGATCGCATTGATCGCATAAGTAAGTTTGTTCGCGCTTGCTTGATGAACGTGGGCGTGCAAGTAAAAGTTCAGCAACAGTAAGTAAAGCAAAGTAGATTAAGTTCATAAGTTCTTCTCACTCATGTTGACCAGGAATGCTAATACAGTGTGAGAAATGAATTTACTGTTGATTACGCTTGAACTTGACATCAGTTGCTTTCCGCTAGGCGGTTGAAGATCTGATGCCAGCCCAGCAGCCGGGGGCAACTAGGACCTAGATATATGTAATTAATGGCATGTGCTATCTACTTGCCTCTTTCCCGTGTAATCCTACCTACCTATCTGATACGAATCATGATCCAGTGCACAGGCATCGTCACAAGCAAAGTATATATCAGGCAAAAGTCACATTCGATAACCCTGCGGTTGGAGTCTAGATATTAACGGACAAGAGATCTACACACCATGATTTATATAACTTCATTAAAATCCTGCTTATCATCCACTTCGTGCAATCCCAGTCAGGCATTATGAAAACTGCACAAACATACTTCCAGTTCACTCACAACGTAAATAGATGATGTTGAGAGCCCATTTTCGAGTGGAACCAATCCTTCTTTGATGATCCAGTAACATTTAAGGACTCCTGGAAATTTTCTGTGGATGTCATATCATTCATACCTCGATGTCAAAAAATGTTCATTAGCAGTTGTTTTGAGAGAATGAGGCTTAAAAACATCGCTGTTCATCATTATTTGTAGTAAATCTCGTCATATCTTGACATGGAAGTCCATCTAAACACCGGGAGAAAATCACTGTTGAACCGTGCAAGTAAAGTAAATTGATACCACCCGAGTCCCACACAAAGGCTTGAAACCTGTGCGTAACGGCATTTCCTCCAGGACAAACTTCCCGGCTATATTGGCAACTACCAATTAAACCAGCGGGTACGCTTGGAATGCATTGCAGACTGAGTTGTATTATCTAAACGCTCCAAAAAAAAAAAAAAAAAAAGATACCACCCGTGGGAAAAGTTAAGCGAAGTAAAGTAAAGTTAGCCGCGCCAAAATTAGGCGGTAAGTAAAGTTCCAAGTTAGGAAATAAGTTACTTTATTCGCCCTCGTAGACAAGTAGCCTTTCCGTGTCCGGCATCACCTCAAATGCTCCAGGGCGCCACAAATATGCAATTTGAACGATTCCCAGCTTCATCATCGTCGCCCAACCGCGGTTCTTCTCTCCCGAGCTAACATCATGGTATACATTTATTCCGATGCTGCACTCGAAAAGAAAAGTAAGAAAAACCTCTTCCACAACCACGATCCATCCGGGAGTTGAACCCGGCACGTAATACACCTACCATCTTCCTACCTTATGTTAAATTAGACCTCTAGGACATTTTAAATACTTTATTAAGAAGCCTGAATTTGGCCGAGCCCGATATACAAAGTATTTAGCTTGCTGGAGGTCGTTTTGTGTAAAGTTATTGCTTGGATCGGAGACTTTACAGCTAATAACAGTACCGAGGGCGCGGATGAAAAAATTCCTGTTTTGGGATATTTTTGATCCCTGTGACCGATGTGCCCATAGCTCAACAAGTATTGCGTCAATTGACATAAAAACTATATAGGAATGACCACCTAATCCATGTGCAATTAGTGATAGAGCTAAAGTAGAAAATAAATCATATCTTCAGGTGTCTTGAGAAGCTAGGACTTCTGAGTGAGAATCTGGGCTAGCATGCCCAAATCAGATCCAAACGAGTTGGAATTTCGGGAGGGAGTGTTTGTAACTACTCCAGCCAATGTCATAGAGCCAGAATTGTGTATAAGAAATTCCCTCAGCTTTGTAGCCCTCTGATACCAATTGCAATTAGTGATAGAGCTAAAGTAGAAAATAAATCATATCTTCAGGTGTCTTGAGAAGCTAGGACTTCTGAGTGAGAATCTGGGCTAGCATGCCCAAATCAGATCCAAACGAGTTGGAATTTCGGGAGGGAGTGTTTGTAACTACTCCAGCCAATGTCATAGAGCCAGAATTGTGTATAAGAAATTCCCTCAGCTTTGTAGCCCTCTGATACCAATTTCAGTTTATCAGAGGGCTACAAAGCTGAGGGAATTTCTTATACACAATTCTGGCTCTATGACATTGGCTGGAGTAGTTACAAACACTCCCTCCCGAAATTCCAACTCGTTTGGATCTGATTTGGGCATGCTAGCCCAGATTCTCACTCAGAAGTCCTAGCTTCTCAAGACACCTGAAGATATGATTTATTTTCTACTTTAGCTCTATCACTAATTGTGCATGGATTAGGCGGTCATTCCTATATAGTTTTTATGTCAATTGACGCAATACTCGTTGAGCTATGGGCAAATCAGTTGCGGGGATCAAAAATATCTCAAAATGGGAATTTTTTCATCCGCGCCCTCGGTACTGTTATTATCTGCAAGCACCGTTTTCAAAGCGATCTCTCATCCAAACGTCAGGAACTTCAGACAAATGAATCCCCATAGGGATAAGTTGCATTTTTACAGTGAGGATACTCCTCTGCACTCTAAAAGCTATACCGCACAAGCCAAATGTCAGCTTTTGCACCAGCTGCGCCTTTAGTTAGCCCTGTTCCACATGATTGATAGCATCAATTATTTGCGACCGTTGGAGGGTGGGTAACTCCTTCTTCATTTGGAGGGCTATGGGGGAGGGGGTCTCAGAAGTCGACCGTAAAAAAAATTTCAACCCATATCCAAATTTCTAAAGCAGATGGCCCCTTGATGCCAGACTTTGCGCTCAGAGCTCATGCGTGTGGACCATTCAATACCCAGAAAAAAAGGTTTGCCCCCGCCACCCCACATGCGAGAGCTACGCAGGTCCCTAGTGCGATACATCGCGAGCTCTTCTCATTGGAGCCCCTGATTCCACGCCTTTTTTCCTCCCGCAGAAGGCCCGCGATGTATAAAAACCCCTGATCCGCCTTCAGCCGTGGTTGAAAAATAGAAATGCCTTGAATGCAATCAGTCAAATTCTCCAGGCAACTTGACCGTGCGTTGTTTTCAAAAATTGCTCAGTTCGTCCATATCTGTGTGCCTTGGATTCAATTTAGCTTCTGGATAAGCATCATGGTAAGAATCAGGATAAGAATCAGGATAAAATTGTGAGCCAGTCCCATTTGAACTCTGAATCAAACGCGGGTTGGATGCTTCAGTGACGTCTGTCATATCACTTTCGAAGACCACCGAGCCGGATGGCAGTGGAGAAACTCTTGCAGTATGTCTCTCTCCATTGAAGATGCGCCAATCTCACCACCAAGTAGGTGTCCTTAGATTGAAACCAGATCTTTATCATGCTGTTGGTCTTGGCCCTCATTTTTACATTCCTATAAGGCTGCTCAAATATTTTAAATATTTTATTTTTATTTTAAATGAAAAGGTATAAAAGATTCTGACTTTCGCCCGCACGCCGTATCGCCCCTCACCCTCACTATGTCCTTTACATTCACAAATTACGATATCCAGAACAGTGACGTCGTTCCCGACGCCGGCTCACCGAGCGAAACTGTCGGCTTCCGCATTGTTACAGAACGAAGCCTGATGGACCTTCCGAAACGGACGACGCTTTACAGAGGCAACTTTCCCTCGGCAGACGGTTCTGGACAAGCTGAGGGGGAAGGACTGAAAGTAATAGGGAGAATTGCCTGGAAGGAGAAAACTCTAGAGGTGAACGGCGTGAGCAAGCCGTCCAAAGAAGTCAGAACGAGAGTCGGGGGCACATTCAGCTCGTGAGTCCCCTCTTCATTGCATTACCTTGGTTTGACGTGCTTAGGACGACTGAATGGCAATGGGACTCGAATAGCAAGAAATACGAAGTGAAATTCAACAAGCGCAATTACATAGCCAAGGAAGTTGGAAAAGCCGAAACAGAGTTCGTGGCGACATATACTGCTCTGAAGTTGAAGATGGGTGGGAAATACGAATTGCCTACTCTCACTTTCCATACGCCGGGGTTGTCAGAGGACGAAATGGCGGGCCTAATCTTTGCTTTGTTGTTCAGCGACATTCAGTTGCCAGCAAGAAAGAAACCTCTGGTGCGTGTCGTCTCACTGGTGACTTTCATATGCTAATCTTCTCGTAGAGGTTTAAAGCTGCAGCAGGTGAAATAGCTCTCGGCCTAGCAGGTACAGTCGCAGGAAATGCTATTGGTTCCTGTTGCACCGTGCAATAGTTCGAAAAGAAACATCTTGTCTAGTACTACAGTTTGACATTTGTGTTTGTACGAACGCGAGTGTGAACTGAACAACCATCCAACGCCAATGCATAACCCGAAGAATATGTTATTTCCTAAGATTACTCGTATCCTAATCTCTTGGCGCAGTTTGCGTGGGAAGCTGGTGCGGCGTAGGGTGAGCGCGACTCTGATCACACAAGTAGATTGTAGTGGACCAGAAGATCGATCCGCTAGGGTAGAACCGTCTCTGGCTACAAGTGCAACTTATCCCGGTACGTCATCGCTTGAAATATTCAGCGGCGAACGTGATCCTACGGAACTAGAGTCAAGTCAAATGCGCCAGGGCGGGCGTCAGAAATGTGAAATTGAACCGCAACATTGTCATCATTCTCGCCCGACCGCGGAATTTCCTTCGTCCTCTTGCTCGAACTAGGCATGCACTCTTGAGCTACATATGTATTCATTTGGAGTTCTGATCCCAGCTAAAACTAGAACTTTGTTAAGACCGAAAATCACTCACGCTTCCGTCACATGCGATGATCTTGCAACCAAAACATGCACCGCAGTCGAATAATCTACTTTTCTTGGCACGATTCTCCGCCCTTGCTTCTGGTTTAGTGTACCCATAGTTAACCTATCTTTGGTCAGTAAACCAGTCATTTTGCCCCATTCCCGTGTGTCGGAAGTCCTGCACTCACGCTTCCGTCCATGTGATTTGTGCGATGATCTTGCAACCAAAACATGCACGACAGTCGAACCATCTTCCTTTCTCGGCACGATTCTCCGCCCTTGCTTCTACGTGGCCCAAACACAGCTTTGAATGAAATATATGTATATAACAGCGAGTCCCGCGACAATAATCCCCAGTGCAGGCCACTCATATATCACAGACTAAACGGTTGATCCGTCTACCTCCCATCCACCATGAAGCTTTCCATCCCCTTGTTTATCCTAGCCACACTGTTCGCAGACGCCTATGCTATGCCGGCCAGTGGAACGGTGGCAATCAAGCCTACGGTTGCCCACCCCACCGGCTCCGTCGCAATCGGGAGCCGGGCCTTTACCCCCAGGGTCAGTGCACTCCCGCTTGCCTGTGTTACTTGCATACTGACGTGCCGCAGAACGACGACATCGGTACAGCCTTCACTTACCGTGCGAAAGGTGTCGCATGACTGACTGACTCCCTGGCCGCAGAGTACAAGGAAGCCTTCGCGTTTTTCGAAACGCCCGGAACCGCGTCCGTTCCATGCGAGACGCTCGGGGACCTCCTGCGCGCGGTCGGCCAGAATCCAACGCAGTCGGAGGTGGACAATATCGTGAGCGCTGCTTCGGCACAGGGTGTGATCCTCATCTCCCGTCCCCTGCGCGCCGCGGACGCTAACGCCCCACTCAGTGAACTTCGACGAATTTCTGCGCATCGTGAACCGGCCTGACGGGTTCGCGAATGCGGGCACGAAGAAGGAGATGGTCGAACGTGCGTCCAAGGCGTTCGACAAGGACGGGGACGGCAAAATCGGTGGGCCGCAGCTGCGTTATGTGCTGATGCGGCTGGGGAACAAGATGATCGGCGCGGAGGAGGCCGATATGTTCAGCATGGCGGCCGGTGAACTCGAGTACGAACGCTTTCTTGCGGATCTGTAGAGATGTATGTATGCGAATCTGTGACCGCCAATAGATTGGACTCAGCAGTAATAAGGCTTTGGGGGTCAGTTTACGTGCCGGTCGGGCGGTTGGGAGCTTGGACAAGACTCGTTTGAAGAGTGAAAGACGTGAGGGTACTTCGGGACTTGAACGAAAACAGGGCTGCGCGGAAACTTAGCCGCGCGCTTCATGAATTCAATGTTGACTTTGCAGAGCAGCGCAGTCCGGTGAAGATCAGAACTCTTTCTCGAAGGGACCAGTAAGTTCTTGAAGTAGCGGCGCGGCCAACGGCAGGGAGGCGTGAAGAAGAGGTAGATTGTCTTGGGCGAGGACGGGGGGGCGGTGAGCGGGCGGACGACGCATACCGAACAGGTGGGCGAAGTATTCGACCGGCAGTAGCATCGGCGAAGAACTGGTGCAGGAACACGGAGGTAATGAACGGAGGCAGGAACGAACAGCAGGAGAGCAGGGAGGCGTGAAGAAGAGGTGGGTAGTTGTCGATGAGGACGAGGGGCGGGCAGACGAGCGCTAGGGTTGGAACACATCTTGTGGACAGGTGGGCGAAATAATTGAACGGCTGTGTGTGTATCGCAGGTTAAAGAGCCGCGAAAGCCGTGCATCTGCGAAGTATTGATGCAGGTGGAGGGAAGGGCGCAGCGCCGGGCGCACGGCGGGGAGGCGTGAAGAGGAAGAGACGGTGGATGAGGACGGTGGAGAACGAGGAGCGTGCGATCGAAGGGAAGGGATGATGCAGCGTGAGGACGGTAGGACAGGGAGAGAGCAGAGGCGATATGCCGGGAAAAGCAAAAGGTGGGGGTGGCAGGAAGAAGTAAGCGGGCGCGAGAAGGCGATGGGTGCTGATGGTTAAAGGATGCTATTAGCAGGGAAGGAAAAATGCAGAGAGTGGAAGGAGGGCAACAAGAGTGAACAAGTAAAAGCGCCGAATAAAAAATAAATATATGGCAGTTACATAAAAGAAAAGGGTTAACGCACCTTGTAAACGCGCGCGTATACCTGCCCGCGAGGACACCACTCCCACCACCCGGCCCGACATCGAGTCCTAGAACGCCCTGCCCTACGCAGGGAAGTTGTCGGTACGTACATGATGGCGCGTCGTACTTTGCGGGCTCATCCGGTTAGCGGGCTTGGGTGCACGTGTAGGTCCTCGTGCAGCGTCCCCGTCCTTCTCAATACCTGTCTTGACAACCTCGTCCGAGCACCAAGTACAAGCCCACGATGCATCATAAATTTTTGTGGTGAGAGTTGGGTAAGAGGTGACAGGTCGGACCGGGCCGACAATCGCCAAGATGAACAAACACACCTAAATATTGCCTAAATACTTGGCGATAACACTCAGGATAATTTATTTCTCCGCTAGGTCCCCTTTCCGAACGTGCAGAGTTGTAGTGTTCAGTACATTGGCCATACATGTACTACCCACTACACCACAACCCACATATATTCGACGAGCTCGCCCCATTTCAGGCTGTAGATCTAAATACGTGAGCTGTAGTAAGATTTAAATGCCTACCAAGATTGTTTCTTCCACCTTTGCAGTGCTTCGCATGGCAGTACGAGGCCAGACAGGGTTTTTTTCAACATATCTGGTCTGGAAAAGTAAATTTGCTGTTGAATTATTTTCTTTAGATTATTTTCTTTAGAATAACTTCCTGAATGAAAAGAACTTGCAATTCACATCAAATCACCTGCATATACAGGGCTGCACACGGCACCTCCCATAGCATCTGACATCTCTGTAATGATAGCACATCTTGCAAATATGAAATCTGCCCGTTCGCTGTGCAGAAACGTCCTGTCGTAATTCCCTTGTGGTACCACATCGAGCCGTGCCTGTCCAACAACACACTCGTGAACTGACCCATTACAGCACCGGGTGAGTGGTAAATTAAACCGCGCAATCTCAAGCTGGTTCCACCCGTTGCAGAAGAAAAAGTCAGTTCCTCATCTAAGCGAAAATTGCTGAATCCCGAATTAACAAGCATAGATAACGGCACCTCATGAATTGTGGTTTGCCGTCGAAGTTTCGAATTATCTGCACAGCATTGATAGTGAGTTGTTGGCTTGTTGAAGTGGTGTTCAAACCACTGAGACAACTTTGGGCCGGTGGGATTGCTTGCATGCAATGCTGGTACCAAAGCCGAATGTATGAATTCTCCCCGGTGCCTGGTATCAACATTTATTGCAGAAACTCGATGGGGATCCGTAAACCCTCCTGTCAATCACCGCCATGAATAGGGAGGCCAAAACAAGTCCCTGGGGACCACGAGGAATTTTTGCGGCTGGAAATGAAGTATTTAACGGGCACAATCCCTGGCCCGTTCCGGCGTATCTCGCATCTGACTCACTGCCATGGCCTACTGACCGAGAATTTGATTAGACTTGCTTAATTTCTTTTTCCAAAGAATAGGATTATCTCTCCATAAGCATGTCAACGGCGTCAAAAATGCGTCATATCCGCAACTATAATTTGCATTGTCCCACACAAGCCCAACAGGTGAAGATTGCCGAATATCTACAACCATTGAATTCAGGGGTTGGTGAACACCAGGTCTTTTAGCAGGGGACTGTATGTAATCTTCTGCCTGTCTTTTGGACACCTTGGGCGCTTTTATTGATGATTTCTCTGGCACTGTTGGATGCCAGGCACCGTATTCAGCAACATTAGGAGCCTCAGGATCTAGATTTGCATTCCAGCGGAGGCAGGATGGAAATGGCTTGGCTCCTGGTACCAGTGGAGCGCGAAACTAGGCGAAACTAGCGCGAAACTGCGCGTCGTCCTGCGAATCAAGGCCAAATCCTGGTATGAAATCCGGTCCAGGGTGGCTGAATCCGACTTCAGACTCGGTTACGTTCGATGATTAGCCGACTCCGACTACTCTGAGGCTGGAAGAGGTGAGCATTCCATACTAGGTTGAGTACGGCACTGTCCGCCCGATCCTACAGATATTCCCACGCATTCCCATTGGTTCTTGTGAGATTCGACCCCGGGAAATGCCTATCTTATCTAAGTTATCTTATCTTATCTCACACTGGCTTATTCAAAAGAGTTCCGCAACCGCCCCGCTGCACATTGGCATGGTAAAAATTGGTTGCATTATGGACACTGGCACCGTCGTCGCACTTATACAACAAAGGTTGTCGAACTTATCAACGGCATCAGTGGCAACCCTTGCCGTAAATCACTGCGTTCCCCGGATGCCGAGGCACAGGCTCTGCCGAGGTGTGCCGAGATTTGCAGATTTATCTCCCTTTTCCAAGCTCCGTTTGACTTCGTTCATGGCCAGGGAAGGTCCGTGTGGCACTGAAATCCATGCTAGTGAAACAAAAGTGCATCTTGAGTGAGGCGTTGGGGCTGCTTGGCAATAACTTTGGACTGATGGCGGCACGGCCCAGCACCGGGACGCACAAGCAGTGCCGAGGTCTGCCGAGATGTGCCGCCGTCTTCGCCACGTGGCCTGCCTCGACACCTCAGCACAGGGTGCCCGGGGAACGCAGTGAATGCGGCTTATGCGATGATCTTGCAACCAAAACATGCATTGCAGTCCAATCTTCCTTTCTCGGCCCGATTCTCCGTCCTTGCTTCTGGCTTGGTGTCTACGTGGCCCAAACACAGCTTTGAATGAAATGTATGTATATAACAGCGACTCCTCGCAACAATAATCCCCCAGTGCAGGCCACTCATATCATCACAGAGTAAACGGTTGATCCGTCTACCTCCCCTCCGCCATGAAGCTTTCCATCCCCTCGTTTATCCTAGCCACACTGTTCGCAGACGCCTATGCTATGCCCGCCGGTGGAAGTGTCACAGCTGCTACTCCTGTCTCATCGGCGGTGCCCCACACGGTCTCCGCAATCGTGATCCGGGGCTTTGCCCCCAGGGCGGTCAGTGTATTCCCGCTTGCCTGTGTTACCTGCGTACTGACGTGACGCGGAAGGACGACATTGGTACAGCCTTCACTTAGCGTGCGAATGGTGTCGCATGACTGACTGACTCCCTGGCCGCAGAGTACAAGGAAGCCTTTGCGCTTTACGAAACGCCCGGAACCGCGTCCGTTCCACGCGAGGCGCTCGGGGACCTCCTGCGCGCGGTTGGCCAGAACCCAATGCAGTCGGAGGTGGATAATATCGTGAGCGCTGCGTCGGCACAGGGTGTGTGTCCTCATCTCCTGTCCCCTGCGCGCCGCGGACGCTGACGCCCCACTCAGTGAACTACGACGAATTTCTGCGCATCGTGAACCGTCCGGGCGGGTTCGCGCATACGGGCACGAAGGAGGAGGAGGTCATTCGCGCGTTTCAGGCGTTCGACAAAGATGGGAACGGCAAAATCAGTGTGGAGGAGCTGCGGTACGTGATGACCAACTTAGGGAAGAAGTTGAGCGACGCGGAGGTCGACGAGCTGCTCACGCGCGTGCGGCCCGACTCCGACGGCAATGTCAGCTACGACTCCTTCCTCGCGACCATCTTGAGTCAGTAGAAATGTATGTATGCGAATGCGTGACCGCCAATAGATTGGACTCAGCAGTAGTAAGGCTTTCAGCGTCAGTTACGTGCCGGTCGGGCGGTTGGGGCTCACAGCAACTTCGACAAGACTCGTTTGAGGAGTGATATACGTGAGGGTACTTCTTCGGGACTTGACGAGAACAGGACTGTGCGGACACCTGGCTGCTTGCTTCCTGAATTCCATGTTGATGTTGGAGAGCAGCTCAGTCCGGTGAAGTTCAGAACTCTTTCTCGAAGGGACCAGCGAGTTCTTGAAGTAGCGGTGCGGGAAACGGCAGGGAGGCGTGAAGAAGAGGTGGGTGGTCTTGGGTGAGGATGGGGCAACGAGGAGCGGGCGGACGACGCATAGCGGACGGGTAGGCGAAGTGAGCGGGCGCGAGAAGGCGATGAGTGCGAATGGCTAAAGGATGCGCCTCCGTGCGCTTGTGAGCTGGCCGAACGCGTGCGCGTATCCGAGGGGATGGAGATGACGCGGAGGGGCATGATCGTCGCGAGAATGCTTGTGCTCTCCTGCCCTCTTCCGGGGCTCGCGGTGCAAAAAGCGGCGTTAAATCACAACATATACGGTATGTAGAGGAAGGAACAACATCCACGCACCTCGTACAAGTCCGCGATGCGTCGTGAGAGTCGGGTAAGATGTCAGACTGGGCCGACGATCGCCGAGATGAACAAACACACCTGAGTATCGAAGCGGAGCGATTTCTTCAACATCGAGTTGGTCGCCCATCATCCTTCTCAGCATCAGTGTGCCCCAAGGCAATGGGTCCTATCTTCTGTTCCTCTTCTCCTAGACATTGTACTCAAATGCAAGATGGTGCCACAAATACTATGAAGTTGAACCGCAGCATTCTCATCTTCATCATCTCGCTCGACGGCGGAAATGCCTTGGTCTTCTCTCTCGAGCTATTGTAGATACTAGAGAGTTTGCGCACAAGCCATATGAGCCATCTGATGGCTTTTTTGCAGTGCGCAATTTGATGGCATATGGCTCATATGGCTCAGATACCCTACCTTCTTTTCTCAAATTGTATTGCTTACAAGTGAATTGCAGGTGATATGGACCACTTATGATGTGCGAGTATTGTCCAATCCCCCAAACAACTGATTTGGATTCAAAATAAATTATATCAGTGGAGTTGCAACTCTCCTGCAGCTGAACATGGATATTGGAGTAAGATGCGTGTAAACTCATGACATTGGCATCATTTAAGAGTTAAATTGACTCTGGTTCACCTGAGACTTTGAAGCCATTAGCCATATGCTGCGCACTGCACATAAGCCATCAGATGGCTCATATGGCTGTTGCGCAAACAGGTTACTTTGCATGCATCTGTTTTGATGCCGGACACCAAAAGAAAAAAATAGATAAACATTGTCCATGATCCATCCGGGAGTCGAACCCGGCTCCGCATTAGCTAGGGCGCAATCTACCTTACGAGTCTACACTGTCCAAGGCAATGGATCCTATACACAGTTCCTCCGTGCTTGTATATGCACCCGGCTGGTGGACATTCAGACGCACCGGGGGGAAAGAAGCACACTGCCCACTGTTATATATATGAGTTCTCCCCCTCCCAGTAGTGGGTTAAACGTGTCTCCCGTCGTAGCTGACCATTATCTCGTGTGATATATAATGGGTTTATTTGAAGAGATAAACTTAGAATGTTAGGCCCGAAAAAAGTGAGAAAGAGGGTTTTCCACGTCCATCATCCAACCACTCCGAGCTTCCGTCGTTTCCTGTCATGGATCCACATTTTTACTGCGCTGCTCCTCGGCATTTATCACCCGATTTAACCCACGCAGACTGATGCACAAAAACTTTTGCGCCAGTTCAACTCCGTTCCTAGATTAAAAAAAAGGGAGTCTCGAGTTCACCGCCCAGCTTTCATTCTCACCTGAGTTCGAGCACTTGAACCACTGCATGGTCTTGTCATTTCTGCAAGGATGCTCAATGAAGACCAAAAAAAAAAACCGCCGCAGTATGATCCATCCGGGAGTGGAACCCGGCTCCCCATTTCACTTCCCAACGAATATCCTCGCGTATGGCTGTGCGGTGCTCCAATGCTATGGATCATACACACCGTTCTTACCCTATGCACCGTTCTTCTGCTCCTGCCATGGTTCAATGCAAATACGCCCTAGCGGATTCAGATCACATGCAGCTGAGCGCATTTAAATGCGCGGAGAGGAGCACATTCAAATGGCAGATGCGTCGGGGAGGAGCATAGTTAAATAATGCGCCGGGAGGAACGCATTGCCAGGTGCCGCGTCGGAATATTGATTAAGGTCTTGTATATGACTCCCGAGGAATTTAAAAAAAATGTGATTTATAAACTTCCGTAGATCGTCCTGCGGATTAGCGCGAAATCGGGGTGGCTGACGCTGAATCCGATTTCAGACTCGCTTGAGTTCGAGGATCAGCCGGCTCCGCCTAAGATTCTCTTTGCAAGATCATGATTCAATGTAGAAACCGGATTTACGGCAAGGTTAGCACAGCAGTCCAATCTTCGTCCAATCTTCCTTTCTCGGCACGATTCTCCGTCCTTGCTTCTGGTTCGGTGTTCAGTCTACGTGGCTAACACAGAGCTTTGAACGAAATAGATAAATGGCAGCGACTTCGCGCACCCAAATCCCCCAGTGCAGCTAACCCTAACCTTAATTTTCGCGGATAGCATTTAGTGCCGACAAGGTGATCCTGTTCGCCTCATCCGTTGTAGCGAAGATCACTGTACAAGGTTATTCGTGGTCTCCGCCTGTGAGCTGGCATTTTCAAGTGTGAAAATAGGCAAACTCGCCGATCATTGCCGGAAAACTGTGCCTAGATAGGAAACACTGCATGTTGTGGTTGCGAGATAATTTTAGAGACGGAATTATACAGCACGGGTTGCCCTGTTCGCACTTCGGTTTTCTCGCTCCTCTGATGCCGTCGACAAATTGCGTAAGGACGCCGCCTGGCTGCCAATAATTCGTCCGACGATAGTGCGCAACTGTCCCCTTGAGTATCAGGTCCTAGGAAATCGGAATGTCGCAAGGAATTAAGTCACCTCAGGCGTAGGGTAAGTAAGGTGCATGGCTGTGCCTGTTTGCGCGGTGGTTCGCAATTTGCGGCAACCAATCGGGGTTCAACCGATGCCATGTTGAAGGTTTAATGGACTCCCAGAATACGCTGAAACAAAGCCATGGACGCGGGATGAACATTGTCAGCCAGATACAGATGGAGGGGATGAGCCTATGGGTCGTAGGGCGGGCGTCCCGACACCGACGATAATGTCAGCTACGATTCCATTCTCGCGGCCATCTTGAGTCAGTAGAAGTGTATGTGTGTGAATCTGCGACTGCTAGTAGATTAGGCTTCAAAATAGGCTGTACAGTTGACACGCCAGTCGGACGGGTGGGGGAACTAATGAATTCAATGTTGACTTTAGAGAGCAGCTCAGTCTGTTGAAGTTCAGAACTCCTTCTCGAAGGGACCAGCAAGTTCCTGAAGTAGCGGCGCGGCCAACGGCAGAGAGGCGTGCAGAAGACGTGGGTGGTCTTGGGTGAGGATGGGGGAACGAGGAGCGGGCGGACGACGCATACCAGACAGGTGGGCGAAATATTTGAACGGCAGTGTGTGTATCGCAGGTGAATGAGCCGCGAAAGCCGTGCATCTACGAAGTCTTGGTAGGGGTGGAGGAAAGGGCGGAGCGCCGAGCGGGGACGAGAGGACTAGGTGCGGCCAATGGTGGTCAGGCATGAAGGAGAAGTGATGGTGGATGAAGGCGGCAGGGAACGATGAGGGAGCGTGAGGACGAGAAGACAGGGAGAGAGCGGAGACGAAAGGTGGAGGCGGCAGGAAGAAGTGCGAGAAGGCGATGGGTGTGGATGGCTAAAGGATGCTAGTGACAGGGAAGGAATATGTAGAGAGTGAAAGGAGGGCAACAGGGTGAACAAGCAACGCCCCGCTGCACATTGGCATAGTACAAATTGGTTACATTACGGACACTATTCCATGCATCTCCAATGATACAAAACAACAAGTCGAACAGACTCTAATCGGAGACTCGGAGTCTCACTTCTTTAGCTGTTTCTCCAGGAGGTAGAAGACCTGGTTCATGATCCAACACCCTATTCAAATCAACATGAAAACTTGGACCCTGTGGAGCCAGGTCTGCCTAGAGGGGGATTCTATGCTGTGCCGTCGACGCATTTACACAGCAAAGCGTGCGTCGAACTTATCGACGACATCAGAGGATTCGCCAAATGGCAACCTTGCCGTAAATACGATCTTGCAACCAAAACATGCACCGCAGTCCAATCTTCCTTTCTGGGCACGATTCTCCGTCCTTGCTTCTGGCTTGGCGTCTACGTCTACGTGGCCCAAACACAGCTTTGAATAAATATATGTACATATATAACAGCGACTCCTCGCAACAATAATCCCCAGTGCAGGCCACCCACATCATCACAAAGTAAACGGTTGATCCGTCTACCTCCCGCGCCAATCCCATCCGCCATGAAGCTTTCCATCCCCTTGTTTATCCTAGCCACACTGTTCGCAGACGCCTATGCCATGCCCGCCGGTGTAAATGGCACAGTTGCTACTCCCGTCTCATCGACGGCACTCCAGAATGTCTCCGCGATCGCGATCCGCGGCTTTGCCCCCAGAGCTGTCAGTGCACTCTGCTCGCCCGTTTTTCCCACATACTTACGTGCCGCAGGACGACAACACAGGTACAGTACAGCCTAGCGTGCGAATGGCGCCGCATGACCGACTGACTTCCTGGCCGCAGACTACTACGCCCCCTTCATGCTGTTCGCAGTGCCCCAAACCTCCGTTCCACGCGAGTGGCTCGGGGACCTCCTGCGCGCGGTCGGCCAGAACCCAACGCAGTCGGATGTGGATAATATCGTGAGCGCTGCTTCACCACAGGGTGCGTGGTCCTCGTCTCCTGTCCCCTGCGCGCCGCGGACGCTGACGCCCCACTCAGTGTACTACGACGAATTTGAGCGCATCGTGAACCGGCCGGACGGGTTCGCGAATGCAGGCACGAAGAAGGAGGTGGTCACTCGCGCGTGCCACGCGTTCGACGAGGCCGGGCACGGCACGATCGGTGTGGTGGAGCTGCGGTACGTGCTGAAACGGCTGGGGGAGATGAGCGACGCGGAGGTCGACGAGCTGCTCAAGCGCGTGCCGCCCGGCACCAACAGTGCTGTTAACATCGATTCCATTATCGCGGCCATCTTCGGTCAGTAGAAGTCTATGTGTGCGAATCTGTGACTGCTAGTAGATTAG
Source organism: Mycena rebaudengoi (assembly GCA_029282285.1). NCBI lineage: Eukaryota > Fungi > Basidiomycota > Agaricomycetes > Agaricales > Mycenaceae > Mycena > Mycena rebaudengoi. The sequence continues at coordinate 317,504 of JARJCX010000064.1, forward strand.
GCTCCAATATAGGCTGTGCAGATGAGGGGCCATTCGGACGGGCGGGGCTCAGCAAGTTGGACAAGAGTCGTTTGAGGAATGGAAAACATGAGGGTACTTGGGGACTTGAGCGAAAACAGGACTGTGGGGAAACAATGTTGACTTTTGAGAGTAGTTCAGTCCGGTGAAGTTCAGAACTCTTTCTCGAAGGGACCAGCGAGTTCTCGAAGTAGCGGCGCGGCCAACGGCAGGGAGGCGTGAAGAAGAGGTGGGGGTGAAGACGGGAGCGAGGAGCGGGCGGACGACCACCGGACAGGTGGGCGATTGACCGTCAGTAGCATCAGAAGAACAGAATGAGTCATGCTTCGGAGAAGAACTGGTACAGGAACGCGGCGGTGATGGACGGAGGCAGGAACGAACAGCAGGAGAGCAGGGAGGCGTGAAGGAGAAGTGCGTGGTTGTGGATGAGGATGAGGGGCGGGCGGACGAAGGTTAGGGTTGGAACGCATCTTGTGGACGGGTGGGCGAAATATTCGAACGGCAGTACTAGTATGTGTATCGCAGGTGAATGAGCCGCGGAAGCCGTGCATCTGCGAAGTGTTGGTGGAGGTGGAGGCAAGGGCGGAGCGCCGCGCGCGGACGAGCGGACTAGGCGCGGCCAACGGCGAGGAGGCGTGAAGAGGAGGTGACCGTGGATGAGGACGGCGGAGACCGAGGAGCGTGCGACTGGCAGGAACGGATTGGGGACGGTAGGGTAGGGAGAGAGCGGAGACGACATGCCAGAAAAAGCAAAGGGTGGAGGTGGCAGGAAGTGAGCGGGCGCGAGAAGGCGATGGGTGCTGATGGCTAAAGGATGCTGGTAGCAGAATGTAGAGAGTGAAAAGAGGGCAACAGGAGAGTTACATAGAAGGAAAGGGTTAACGCACCATGTAAATGCGCGCACATATTTGCCCGCGAGGACGCCTTGTACTTTACGTGCTCGTCTAGGAACGCGGGCTGAGGCGCCCGAGCGCCTCCTCGGAGAGCGTCTGCGCGATTGTCGCACTGCCTCCGGCCTTCTCAATACCTGTATTGTCGTCCGAGCACTAATTACAAGCCCGCGATTGCTGGTAGGGAGCAAGTCGGCCGGGCCGGCAATTGCCGCGACAAACACGCTTAAATTTGCAAAGCCGGACGACTGCCGAGTGATTCTTCAACATCAAGGTGGTTTTATGTGTAAAGCTCGCGGAGATCAAATCCTCATGCTGGATATGGGGTTTGTGCAAGCCACTGATTCCAGCCTTTCGGTCAGGTGCCAAGAGGAAATCCCAAAAAGCGACAGCAATGATTAAACTCCGAGAAGGTACCACGAACACGTCGGATGATCCCAGCAGGACTCAAACTAGGCTCCGCTCATATGATGTCATGAGTCCGCATTTGCTTCTAGACCTCGTTCACACGATTTAAGTACCCTGCGCGGGCTATCGAACGCAAAAACAAGCAGGCAAGTTCAACTTTGCTCCCAGTATTAAAGATAAGGGATCCTCACTTCCCGGGTCTCATTCCACCTAAGAGCTCATAGTCGTAGTATTACTGCGAGGAAGCTGGGAGACTGAAAAAAAAAGTTTTTTAGCCGTGACTCATGAAGAATTATCCATCCGGGAGTCCAACCCTGCTCCGCATTACACCGGGATTTTCCTTCACATTCACCAACGAGTGTACGATGCCCTGCGGCGTGGATCCTAAATATCTCATTCTCTGGTCGCTGCTATGGGTCGCTGTAAATGCACCCGGAACGCGCAGACTTACTTGCGCCGTGGGAGCGGATTCAAAAACATCTTGAATGGGGATCGTCGTCTTTTCGCTTGAACTACTTGCATTTATTTCATTTCGATGTCGCGGACCAAAAAATGTGCGAAAAACCTGTTCTTTCCACGGCAATAATCCATCCGGGAGTCGAACCCGGCTCCGCATTACACCCACTTCAACGTGCCATATTTACGAGTGTTCGATGCCCCAAGGCTATGAATCGTATCCTCCGTTACGCTGCACCTTGACATGGTCCAATGCAAATACATCCGGGAGGATTCAGAGCACAGGCAGCTGAGCGCATTTAAATGCGCGGAGAGGAGCACATTCACACATTCAAATGGCAAATGCGCCGGGGATAAATGACGAGCCGGGAGGCACGGATTGCCAGGTACCGCATCGGAATATTGATGTATATGATTCCCAAGGAATTTTTAAAAATGTGGTTTATGAATTTCCGCGAATCGTCCTGCGGATCAGCGCCAAATCCGGGTGGCTGAAGTTGGGCTGAGTCCGATTTCAGGCTCGGTCACGTTCGAGGATTAGCTGGCTCCGACTAGGATTCTCTTTGCAAGATCATGATTCAATGTAGAAACCGGATTTACGGCCAACTTCCTTTCTCGGCACGATTCTCCGTCCTTGTTTCTGGTTCGGTGGTCAGTCTACGTGGCCCACACACAGTTTTGAACGAAATTGATAATGACAGTGACTTCGCGCACCCAAATCCCCCAGTGCAGGCCGCTCATATCATCGCCAGTTCACGGTTGATCTACAACTAACGAGGTCCGACAGTTAATCCATTGATCATCCCTTGCACCTCCCAAGCCCGTCGACCATGAAGCTTTCCATCCCCTTGCTTATCCTAGCGACACTCTTCGCAGACCTGCCATCTGGCGGACGTGTCTCGGCCGCTGCACCCCTTCCATTGGCGGCATGCCCGCGTTCGGCTCCCTCTGCCACTGCGCCGGCCTATGCACCCGGGAGCTGGCGCTCGCCCCCCTTCGAGGAAGCCTTCGCACGGTTCGCCAAGCCCGGAACCGCGTCTGTCCCACGCGAGGCGCTCGGGGACCTGCTTCGCGCGGCCGGCGAGAACCCCACGCAGGTGGAGGTGGCTGATATCGTGCGAGATTCACCGGAAGAGGGTGTGTGGTCCGTATCTCTGTCTTTTACGCGCCGCTGACGCCCAAGAAGTGAGCTACGAAGAGTTTCTGGGCAGCGTGCGGGGGCTGCGGAGGAGGAGGTCATTCGCGAGCTTCAGGCGACCGAGAGGGATGGGGATGGCTACTACTGCGGCGGGGGAGCGCTGCGTTGCGTGCTGACCCGACTGGGAGAGAAGATTGCGATCATGAACAACAAAGCCAGCGATGTATGGGAAGAAAGAGAGCTGTGGGGGACAATCGCCGAGACAAACACATTTAAATGTATCCAATACCGCTGCTGACATCGATACTTATGTGCTTAATGCGACTTGAGAGACACCATGAACCCAATAACAACAATTATTCACTAACTCGGAATCCCATAATGTTGGGTCCACTCCGCTGATATTTTCGGCACGACTGATAAAACTGCCGTAGAAAAGCAGGGGTCGTCTGAAAAGTGAAGAAATTAAATAAGGACTCCATGCAGAAGGTATGTACCATACTCCTCTCCCGTTTTATGAGATGCTAAAACTATCCAGCCGCTAGAATATGCAATTGTCGATGGGATGCTAAAACTATTCAGCCGCTAGAATATGCAATTGAATGGGCGGTATTCCTCCGAGTCTAAATTTCGATTGATTGAGACAGCCTCGTTTTTTGGAATCGGTCAATACTAGGATTACATGAGTGGAAATTATTTCATCAGCCTTCGAGGAGGATCTAAAATGCGGCCAATGCAAGTTGAAGAGACCAAACAGACGCTATCACTGCAGTCCAAGCCCCCCTATACAACTTTGTCTAGAGTCTTTCAAGCCGTGTTTCGTCGCTAGACTGACCCTAGACAAAGTTGACCCACTGAATCTAGGGGGGCTTGGAATGTAGTGTATGGTTTGTGTATAACTGTGCATATTCCAAATAGGAAGACTACTATGGTTCCACACCATCCAGGAATCTTATCACAAGCAATGTCGAGAGACTCTGCCGCTGTCCCGTCCTCACTCGACCGTTCTAGGAAACCGACAAGGCAACGCATGCGGTTAATATGTCGTCAGATGGTTTGATCCCCTCATCGCGATAAGCTAAGACATCGTAGGATAAAGAAATGCGTCCAGGTGGCTGTCCTTGTCGAAAGGCTCTGTGTATAAGACCTCGCAGAGGTCCTTCATAACATCAATCTCCCATGGCGGACCAGTCGTGTTTCCCAGGAAGCTTGGCTAACTGAATGCTCACTCTCTTTGTCTGAAAAATAAGGGCAGAATCCGCGAATGTATTGAAGAGGATTTCTGTGGGCTCTCCCAGGTATTGCGCTCCAGTTATGCACAATAAAAAAATTAAAAGGTCGTGTTTCTGAGGCCATCAAACGCGGCCAAAAAGTGCTATCACTTCTAGGCCCGGTCTTTGTGAGAGCCACATCGAACGAATATGGGCTCAGGGAATTAAACTACCTCATGGAAACCTAATTTAAATGTCTAATAAGCGATATTAAGATGCCGAAGCCAAACGGTCAAGCAGACAGAATAGCTGCCATCAAAACTGGTTAACACTTCTGGGCAATTGACGTACTTGCTTCACATTTCTTGCTCTGTTTTTTGATTGGGGCATTTGACGTCCTTCTAGGAACATGCTTTCCCTTCAGTTCTTTATAAATATCGAAGCCATCAGATTTTGTCCGCCAAATTCCGGTGGTCATACCCGATGTTGAACTGGCCCCTAATGTACATTTTAAACATATTTAACATCCATCCTAATGGCTGCTCCTGCGGTTGTGTATTTCGCTATAGAATCCCAAAATACAGAACCAGACGCGCGGGACAGATGGTCACGATATTCGGATTCTCAGCCAATCCACATTCAACTCCACTTCGTCTTGTCCCAGGCAGGGTCTTGCAGGAACGGCATCAGGGCTTTGCTGTCAGCCTTTCAGATAGGACATATCAGCGCCCGCCGGCTTCGAGTGAGTCAGGATTCCGGGGGCAAGATCCGACACTAGGTGCAGTACGACGATGTTCAACCAGAGCTCGAGGGCGTGCCGCCTGGCCTCGATAATCTCGGGGACGAACAGGTTGTCAACTATCGGGCCCTGGATTGCGGGGATGTCGGGGAAGGTCCCCTCACGAATGAGAATGTCGCGGAAGGCCTCGAAGTCAGAGTATCGTCGGCGGACTGAGTTTTGGCACGTTATTCCGGGCTGGAGTCGCACCCGCAGTCATCAGAACAGCATGGGTCTTATCGGAGCACTCAGACGCACCGAGCAGGCTATCTCATAGTCCGTGTATGCATCACTGCCGGATCCTAAGCACATGACCTAGGAATCAGATTTCTGGCATGCAAGTGGGGGTGGGTCTCACCCTGTGTTTGGGGATTCAGGATCTTGAAGGGGAGGGGCGGGCTGTCGGCACGTCCAAAGTGATGGGGGATCTTCGAAGGATCCAACCCACCCGACGTTACGTTTGAGGCCTTGATAAATTATAATTCATATTAGCAACCAAAAACACTAGGCATTAGATGCATTATGTGTGCTCACAGATGGTGGAGCACCGGAACTCGTCGAGCTTGCGCTTGATGAAGAGGACAACCTCTCGCTTGAGGAGAATCCAGGGCAGGGCGGCACGATACAGGCTGGCACGACATAGGCGTCTGCGACTGCGAAGAGTGTCGCTAGGAGGAACAACGGGATGTAAAGCTTCATGACAGACGTGATTGGGAGTTGGACGGATCAACCGTTTACGTTGGTTATATAAGCGACCGGCACTTGGGGATTTTCGTTGTGAGAACTGGGTGTTATATATTCCGTGTTAGAGCTGTGTATGGGCCCACGTAGACTGAAATTAAACCAAGCGGAGAACCTTGCCTAGAATGGAAGATTTGGTTGCGAGATCATCTTGCAAACCAGATTTCACGGCAAGGGTTACCCAGTTCATAAATCTTTGCGGACAGCATTTATAAGGGGATCGCGTTCACCGCCTCCGTTGTAGCGAAGATCACTGCACAAGATTATTGATAGTCTCCGCCTGTGAGCTGGCATTTTCAAGTGCGAAAACAAGGCAAGCTCGCCGATCATTGCCGGAAAACCGTGCCTAGATAGGAAACACTGCATATTGTGGTTGCGAGATAATTTTAGAAACGGAATTATACGGCACGGGTTGCAAAAGCCTCGCTCTTCTAATGCCGTCGACAAATTGCGTAAGGACGCCGCCTGGCTGGCAATAATTCGTCCGACAATGGAACGGAAAAGGGTGGATGAAGAGGGAAGAACGGCGTAGGGAAGGAGGAGGCTGTCGTGTTGAGCAGGCCTGATGGAAGCCGGGCGGAGGCATAACGAGGAAGAAGGGATGTTGATCAACGCGTGGGCGTATCCGAGGGGGACGTATATGACGCCGTGGCAGGTGAGCGCGCTGAGTGTGGTGAGGATGGTGCGCTCCTATGAAACAATCAATTAAGAGAATATATGAGGAAGGAACGCGCCCAGTAAATTTTAACGCACGCGCACACTTCCGCTAGGGAACAGCTCGTAGCCTGACGCCGAGTCCGAGAAGTCCTTCCACTGCGCGGGAAGTTGCTGACCCCTGCATATGCGACGTAGAAATTGGGGTCAACCAGCTCAGATCTATTTCAGATTTTTCGAGGCATATTTTGGAGCCCTCGCATACTTCGTCACTACGTAGGATGAGGATCTTCGTCATTTGATGGGGAAAGTTCGTCAGATGTCTGTGAGGTCAAAAATTAATGATATATCTGATGCCAACAGTTCTGTATTCGCCTGTAATCCCATTTCGAGCAGTTAGGGGAAGCGCAGCGCGCCCTACCTGCGGGTATTCACCGGTTAGGGTTTGGGGGGTTCGGGCTAAGGTTCGGGTTCGAGTTTGGGTTAGTTAGAGTTTAGGGTTAAGGAACAGAAATTTCCACGGAAACGAGGCTTTAGTGTGCCAACCTGAGATGCCCCGGCTCGGGGGACCCCCCGACCGCAGCAAGGGAGCGGAGGGGCATCAACTGGTTGGTCCTCTTCTAGTCTCGTTCCCGACGTTATAGGGCAGTATGCTCGCTGCGCTCGCAGGCGCGGAGCGCCAGCGGTCCTCCGGACCGGTCGGAAAGATCCGAGGCAGATTTTTTGATGAAATTTGATCGCGGAGCACTGCCCTATAACGTCTGGTGCATCTCGTATAGTAACCATGCGATTGAGTCACGCCGTGACTTTTCGCGTCTGACACTTCCCTTCTCTCGTCGCATCTCCCTGCCTCCTTAAGCCTTAATAACCCTTAAGAATTTTCAAAACCGCTCTTAAGGGCTTAAGGGCGAACACTGCCATTCTGTACTTCTGTGTATTACTGGACTACAATGTACTACACTCTGTATCTGATCTGCTTGCTCCCTATTTCTGCATGACCTGCCGGTTCAACACCCTGTATTTCAAAGGAGAAAGGAATGGTTCACACTGGCTGAGCATTTTAAATTTCCCACTCAGTTTTTTGGTGAAAAAGTCAATGAAGAATTTGAATTGCTCAACCAGTGTCAAAAACACATTTCCACAGCTTGAAAAAAAATCTGATTTTTTGTACCACTCACATCCATAATGACAACTGCAGCGAGGCCTATAGCAGCCTTGAGCAAGCCTCTGGCATTGAGCGAGAGGAGGCGATCTTAATCTTATCGGACTGATCTATGTGACTGATGTGACAAAACGGCTCGTTCGCATGGTTTCTATACGAGATGCACCAGATCTTAGGGTGGTAGTTCCGCACATCTTTTTCATCATTTGATCTGCCTCAAATTTGGAACTCCGCCACCCGGAGATCTGGAGCCGAGATTAGTCCTCTTCATGCAAATGAAGGAAAAGAGTGCTCACCAAGCCATCAGCGCATTATGGTGTTCATGCGCACTGTGATGCGCACATCCCCAAACGCGCATCAATCCCGAAATAACCGCTTTTGGAGCACGCCAGCGCTTCCGACGAACTTTCCTTCGCTTATTTTTGATCTCACGAACTTGCTCAGACATGCGACGAACTTTCCCCATCAAATGACGAAGATCCTCATCCTACGTAGTGACGAGGTACTATACGACTCCATATTTTGTGGTCATCGACAGACGACGTCGAGGCCTGTATAATCGCTGTGGTCCAAACCCGGACAATTGTGTTCGTCGCACAGTGGAGATACCTGATACCAATGACCTGATGGCTTGCCGTCCAGATTGAGACGGTCCTCGAGCTTGATGTATCAAAGCACATCGCTAATTAGCGGTATCTCTGTATCGTGGACACATTGCTTGATACATCATACTGCCCTACTGTGGTACATCTTGTCCTCGAGTTCGGCACGCTGCTTCTCCAAGGCATCATTCATTTCCTTCTGTTTCGCGTACAGCTCCTCCTCCGCCTGCTTGAGTTTGGCCTCCTGCTCTGACACCTGTTGTAGGAATACCATCTTCATCTCGGCCTCCGTCTGGGCAGAGCCTGCGGGGGGGTTGTCGGCACGTCTGGGATGGGAGTTCGGAGGATTCAACTCCCACGGCGTGGGGTCCAAGAATGATGCCTTGATACATTATTATTCATGTTAGCGAACAAAAAAAGCAGGCATTAGATGCATTATTTGCGCTCACAAATGGTGGAGCACCGGAACTCGTCGAGCTTGCACTTGACGAGGAGGACGAGCTCCGGCTTGAGGGGAATGCAGGGCAGGGCGGCACGATACAGGCCGGCACGACATAAGCATCTGCGACTGCGAAGAGTGTGGCTAGGATGAACAACGGGGTGTAAAGCTTCATGGCAGACGTGATTGGGAGCTGGACGGATCAACCGTTTGCGTTGGTGATACAAGTGACCAGCACTTGGGAATTTTCGTTGTGAGGACTGGGTGTTATATATTCCGTTCTAAAAGCTGTGTGGCCACGCAGACTGAACCGAAAGCCAGCGGACAACCCTGCTCAGAAAGGAAGATTGGAGCGGGGTCATATCGGTTGTGAGATCATTTTGGCAACCCGATTTCACGGAAAGGGTTACCCAGCTCATAATTTTTTGCGGGCAGCATTTAGTGCCGACAAGGTGATCCTGTTCACCTCATCCGTTGTAGCGAAGATCACTGTGCAAGATTATTCATGGTCTCCGCCTGTGAGCTGGCATTTTCAAGTGTGAAAACAAGGGAAACTCGCCGATCATTGCCGGAAAACTGTGCCTAGATGGGAAACACTGCATATTGTGGTTGCGAGATAATTTTAGAAACGGAATCATATGGCAAATGTTGCTCTGCCGAGAATGTTTTAGGCCACTCATCCAACGCCGTCGAAAATCTGTACGCCTGAGTATCAGGTCCTAAGAAATCAGAATAACCACGCAAAATTCTGACGCCAAAATCGACGTCAGAATCGACATGTATTCAATACTTCTGTGCACTCTTCTCCCAGCTTCGATTCGCCATAACATATTTAACCATCCTAATTGCCGCTGCTGCGGTTCCGTATTCTATTTCATGCACTACAGAAACTCTAAAACACAGAATCCGACGTGCAGGATAGACACGGCGGTCACGATATTCGGCTAGCCAATCCACATTTCAACGCCACTTTGTCTTGTCCCAAGCAGGGTCCTGCAGGAACGGAACCAGGGCTCTACTGCCGGTCTGCCAAACAGCGTGCATCAGCGCCTTGGGACGACGAATGGGTAAGGATGACGGGGACAAGACGTACCTGCAGCATCGGGTTCGCCACGACAATGTTCAACCAGACCTCGAGGGCCAGCCGCCTGGCCTCGATGACCGCGGGGGAGAAAAGGTTGGTGAATACCTTGCCCGGAAGCGGAGGGATGCTGGCGCCGATTGCCTCGCGAACGAGGATGTCCCGGAAGGCCTCAAAGTCAGAGTAACGTCGGCGGGCGACGGAGTCTCGTGATTGGCACGCAGGGATGTTGGTCTGACGTCGCACCCGCAGTCAGCACTAAGGCATGGGGCTTATCGGGGGACCCAGACGCACCTGGCAGGCTATCTCGTAGTCCGTGTATGCCTCACTGCCGGATCCTATGCACACGACCTAGGAATCAGATTCCTGGCACGCAGATAGGGGTGGAGTCTCACTGTGTTTGGGGATTCCGGATCTGGATCTGGGCATAGCTTTCGGGAGGGCTGTAGATCTCGTTGTCGGCACGTCTGGGATGGGAGTTTGGAGGATTCAACTCCCACGGCGTTAGGTCGAGGAGCGATGCCTTGGTAAATTATTATGTATGTTAGCGCTAGGCATTACATAGATGCATTATTATATATTGCGCTCACGAATGGTGGAGCACCGGAACTCGTCGAGCTTGGGCTTGATGAGGAGGACAAGCTCCTGCTTGAGGAGAATGCAGGGCAGGGCGCCACGAGACAGGCTGGCACAACATAGGCATCTGCGACTGCGAAGAGTGTGGCTAGGATGAACAACGGGATGTAAAGCTTCATGACAGACATCATTGGGAGTTGGACGGATCAACCGTTTACGTTGGTGATATAAGTGACCAGCACTTGGGAATTTTCGTTGTGAGGACTGGGTGTTATATATTCCGTTCTAAAAGCTGTGTGGCCACGCGGACTGAACAGAAAGCCAGCGGAGAACCTTGTTCAGAAAGGAAGATTGGAGCGAGGTCATATCGGTTGTGAGATCATTTTGGCAACCCGATTTCACGGCAAGGCTTACCTTGTTCATAAATATTGCGCCCAGCATTTAGTGCCGACAAGGTGATCCCGTTATAGCGGCGAAGATTACTGCACAATATTATTGATGGTCTCCGCCTGTAGGCTGGCATTTTCAAGTGCGAAGACAAAGCAAACTCGCCGATCATTGCCGGAAAACCGTGCCTAGATAGGAAACACTGCATATTGTAGCTGCGAGATAATTTTAGAAACGGAATTATACGGCACGGGTTGCAAAAGCCTCGCTCCTCTGATGCCGTCGACAAATTGCGTAAGGACGCCGCCTGGCTGGCAATAATTCGTCCGACGATGGTGCGTAACTGTCTCCTGGAGTATCATCAGGTCCTAGGAAATCGGAATGTCGCAAGGAATAAAGTCACCTCGGACGTAGGGACGGTGCATGGCTGCGACTGTTTCCGCGGTGGTTCGCAATTTGCGGCAACCAATCGGGGTTCAACCGATGCCATGTTGAAGGATTAATGGACTCCCAGAATACGCTCAAACAAAGCCACGGACGCGGGATGAACACTGTCAGCCAGATACAAATGGAGGGGATGAATGTATGGGTCGTAGGGAGACAGTTCTGCTGCAAATTCTTTGTTCTGGAGGGAGAGTAAAGATCGTGGAAGTGATGGGGTACAGGACGGGAAAGGCCAATGTTATATATGAACCGGGATGGATGTATGTCCGGTGGCAGGGAAGGTTGAAGTGAGTGTGTGTGATAACGACGGGAGGACAAGGAGGAAGGAGTAATGGACGGAATGCTGAACGTGGGGCGCGATGAGAGGAGTTGGGGATGCGGCGGAGGAATAGAGAGGAGGAACGGTGTATGGGAGGAGGTGGTGACCAGGACAGATGGATGGATATATAGGAAAAAAGGCGGGTGGATGGACGACAAGGAAGAAAGGATGAGGAAGAACAAGAAGCGGAAACGCACCGTCATGCACCTCCGTGCGGCCGGTGAGTTTGGGAATATCTGAGGGGCGGAGATGACGCAGTACTGAGTGTCGCCTGCCCTCGACCGGACCGGGGCTCGTGGTGGAGAAGGGAGAAGTGAGTTCGCATGAGAACGACGGAGAACGCTGAGCGCGGTGGACGACGCTGAGAGGAAGAACGAAAAGGGTGGATAAAGAGGAAAGAACGGCGTAGGGAAGGAGGAGGTCGTGTTGAGCAGGCCTGATGGAAAGCCGGGTGGAGGGATAACGAGGAAGAAGGGATGTGGAAGAGGGATGTATGAATAAAGAAGATGACAACGCACGGTGAGCTGGGCCGACGCATGGCGTATCCGAGGAGGACGTATATGACGCCGTGGTGGGTGAGCGCGCTGAGCGTGGTGAGGATGGTGCACTCCTATATATGTGGAAGGAACGCGCCCAGTAAATTTTAACGCGCGAAGGAACTGCTCGTAGCCCGATGCCGAGTCCGAGAAGTCCTTCCACTATGAAAACCTTGAATGCGAGCTACGCGGACTTGGGCGCAGCGTCGCCGCACTGCCCCCGGAATTCTCGATGCATGCTTTGACGGCCTCGGCCACCGTGCGCAGGAACAACTGCAAGCGAGCCAGTGGTGAACAGCAGGTGGGAGAAACTAGGACAAAGGGAGTCGTGGGACTTCGGGTCGGACCGGCTTGGCAATTGCCGAGCCACGTCTTGTCCTCCTGCCACGACATGCGTCGACACCTCGCTGCTGGCGTAGCTCATCCCCTGAAGCTGCCGTCTTATACTTCTATTCATTGATGTTTGCCTGTGCGCCAAGATGCAAGATTGCAAACACTGTCCGTCGTTATACTCGTCGCTTTCATCGTAGCGCAAACTCCTATTCTGCGCACTCCTGTGTGTCCTCTGCGTCTACGACTCGAGTGCTTCTCCGCTGCCACTTTCCAGGCCGGGATTTTGTGACGACACATCTCGGTGTTCCTAGTATATTCGCACAAAATTCTGTTGCTTCGAATTCCAAAACACTGTGCGCGCACCAGACTGCATGGCAGCTGGACGGTTCTCCTCATTCCGTCGCCCATCGCGTAAGTTCGACCGCGTCCACCACCGACTCGCGCGGTGCTTGCTTTATGGGCAATGAATTCTGGTCACCAGCATTTATTTTTGCATCGTAGAGATCAATATGACGCCAGCTGAAGCTCTAGCGAAAGGCTTGTTTGGTTGGCCTGGCCAGACAAGCCAGAACGTGCCATTTTGCTGATGTGTGGCGTGCCTCCCTGACACTTACCCTGTTTTCGACTTCCCAGTTGTGTGGATCTTCTTGTCAAGATACGATAAGGTGGTTGTGGATTCCATGGGTGTGTTCTCATTTCTTCCTGTTATAGACTAATTTTCGACCCGGTGGCGTACCGCTTCTTGCGAATACTACTCACGCAATAGACCCAACATATTTTGCACACATACGAAATGGGCAACACGGCAAATTTCCTTTATTTCTTTCCTCGACATAGTCACTTCAGCCACGGAAAACCACCCAGCGAGCAGCTCCACATGTCCTTTATGAATGGACCCTCCTACTCATCGGCAAGGCTATTCTTGATATCGTCCCTGAGTGTGCGACGACTCTCCGCGACCAATCGGATGCACCCGAGCGACGATTATAAACCCACTGTGTATTTACGACTTCTCCAAGTGCCATGGCCACTATGGATCCGCTTCACACTCCGCCGGAGTACTTTCGCAGCGAGAAGGACGACGATAAGGGCGAAAAGTCGTCGATTCAAGTCGCGGAGCCCGTTACAGCTGAAGTGTACGATGATCTCCGTGAGATTGACCTGGACGATAATGGGCGAGAACGGCCTATCGGTGAGTGTTACATGCTTCGGGCTGACCGTGGTGACACCAACTGCTTGCAGTGACTGACATGGACGTCGCGACCCGTCTAATCTCTCTCGAGGACGACCCGTCCCTTCCCGCATTTACCTTCAGGATGTGGTTCCTCGGCCTAGGTTCGTTCTCCAGCATCAATTCGTTAACTTTCTGGTCTGCTCACGCCCACTTGATCAGGCCTCAGTTGCTTCGGGGCGGTTCTTGGGCAAATATTCGTGCGTGGATTACGGCGGCGCGCCACACCTTCCATTAACAACGCATGTAGTATTTCCGACCACAGACCATCTCGGTCTCGCAGCTGTTCCTTCAAATTCTGGCTTACATCCTGGGCGTCGCAATGCAGGAAGTCATTCCAGGTCCTGGTAATACTCGATATGGTTTCAAGACTCCCGACAACGCCTTTTGGAGATTTATGAATCCCGGACCATTCAGTTCGCTCTGTATTTTCTCATTGAACGGCCGTGTATCTCTGACGCTCCTGCAGATATCAAGGAACATGTGGCTATCACGATTTTCGCCAGCACGGCTGCGCACTCTGCGCTGGCCATCAGCATTTTTGCCGCGGACGATTTATACTATCGGATCCAACCCAACGTCGCCATCGGGATATTCACCCTCATCGGGAGTCAGCTGATGGGCTATGGCTTGGGAGGTATTCTGCGGATATCCACCCTGGGCGAGCATCCGTTGACTACGACTTTTCAGGCGTCATGCGGTCGTTCCTAGTCTACCCAACTTACATGGTTTTCCCGAATCTCCTGCCAACGGTCCAGTTGTTCGATGCCCTCCACCGCGGGAAGAGGATCTTCCTGCAGAAGAAGCGTGTCAAGTTCTTTTGGGTTCGCTTCTTTTTTCCCCATACTGCTTCACGGAACTCAATGCCACATGTCAGTCGTGCTTCATCGCCATCTTCGTTTGGGAATGGATTCCCGAATTTATCGCGCCGTCAGCATTCTCTCCGACAGCACCATCCTTATCTAGAGCTTTCTCAGGACACTCACGGGGATCAGTATATTCTGTCTGGCCAAACGGGATAGTCCGTGGGTCACGCGAATTTTCGGTGCTCAGCCTTGCTATGTAAAATTACTTGAATCTTGTTGACGCTGTTACAGGCGGCGCGGCAGGAAACGAGGGCTTGGGATTGTTCGCCCTCTGCTTCGACTGGAATTATGGTTCGCGCATTCGGGTTTCTTTTAACAACACCCCTGCTGATTTGACGTCTTATTTAGTTGGTAGCGGAGGTGCTCTCTATAGTATCTGTTCCTCTAAGCTTTCTGATGCACGGTCCAGGGGGTTCCCTAGGCGCACTATTCACGCCTCTAAGCACCCAATTGAGCCTGTACTTTGGCACAATGATCTGGTGCGTGTCTTGAACCCCAATACGGTGCTGTCCATTGATTACGCCGCGCCACTGCAGCATGCAAGTGTAATCTTCCCTCTTCAGGCCTCTGTGCTCACACGCTCTTATCAGTATCGCCTTCTGCGCGTTGTACGCAAACAACGTCTGGAAAGGGCAGAACTTCCCATGGCTCTCGCAAGAACTCTTTTATGAGAACGGAACGGTATACGACCAATTATCGATTCTGGACGAGAACTTCCGCCTCGATGAAGCCAAGCTGGCTGTGCAGGTACACGCCGCGGTTAACTCCGTTATCTTTGATCTCTGAATGTTCACAGGGTCTCCCATGGTTCGCCAGCTCGCAGGTGCTCACCAAGATTGGCACAAACCTGTCCATCGGCGCCACCATCACCCACGTCCTTGTGTGGCACGGGAAGGACATCGTGAGGGTTATCAAGCAATTCCGGGTAAGCAACTCCCCTTTGCCGGCGGCTTCATCCAAGCTCACAACTTCCAGGCGGGCGAGAATTACGATCCCCACCTGGCGAAAATGCGCATGTACAAGGAGGTTCCCATGTGGTGGGTTTCCCCGCGTTGTGCCTTAACTTAGACTCACCTTCGCTCATAGGTGGTACGTCACAATCTTCTTTGCCAGTTTCGGCATGGCCATGGCGACAATTTACACCGGAGGGTCTGGGATGCCCGGGTATGCGCCTGTGGATCTCACTATTTTATTTGAACTAAATTGCGCCAGTTGGGGTCTCGTTGTCGGTATCCTCATATCCGCCATATTCTTGCCATTTGTCGTTACAGGTTCACAATCTCTGGTGCTTCTCCTAACCTGAAATCTGACGCAACATTTTGTTATATCAGTGTACGCCATCACGGGCAAGTCGAGACTTACTTGCTACTCTCTGGTGCTTATCCTTAGCCAGGATTTATCACGAGCATGCAGAATTTAGTTCAGGTGAGCGGGGAACTTGCTGCGTCGACAGCCAAATCATCAAAACCCAGATCATCGGTGCCTCCCTGATGCCTGGATCCCCCCAAACAAATATGTACTTCACGCTCTACGGATACAACACACTTGAGCAGGCGCTTGGACTTATTCGAGATCTGAAGATGGTATGTTTATTCCTCGCGTTACTCGCCCAATGTCTCAACACCACGCAATTACAGGGTGTAAGCTTCACTCGAATGGTCTTGAGGAATAGTTTCTGACCGTACCTGTTCAGCAATACACCAAGCTCCCTCCGCGTGTCACCTTTACAGTCCAATCAGTCGGTGCGGTTGTGGTACGTGGTCTGCATTAACCACTTCTTCCTGAATATAACGGAAGCCTAGGGCGGCCTGCTGAACTATGTGATCATGAAAGTGATTGTGAGCACTCACCGCGAGATTCTGCTCGATGTGCAGGGATCCAACATCGTATGCTATGGCAATTTTGCATTCTTTTTTGTCATCCCGCTGATGATTCACCAGTGGTCCGGCCAACAAGTCCAGGTACGCGAAATCGAATCTGGACCGCGCTTGGTTGTGCTGACATCCACAGTCTTTTAATGCTGACGCAGTGTCCTGGGGAGCTCTCGGTCGCACTCTATACGCACCCTCTGGAAGATACGCGGTACGGATCATTTATGTTCCAACTGATTTTCAGGCGAACGAGTCTCGCAGATTGTGCCGTTCTCGATCCTCATTGGCCTCATCGTGCCGCTGCCATTCTGGCTTGTCCATCTCAAATTCCCGAAGCTAGGAGCCAACCACGTCGTGACCCCGATTCTCTGCTGTACGCGATATCTCCATACAGAATGCGCCACTGATGGCCCGTTATCAGGGACCTTAGGATACTTGTCCGTGGGAATCAACACTTCCGTGTTCTCGACGTTCCTTTTGGCCGTATTCTCGCAGTATTACCTCCGGCGCTATCGGCCGACATGGTTCCGAAAATACAACTTCCTTCTATCTGCAGCGCTCGATGGCGGCACACAGGCGAATACCTTCAATCGAGGTCGCAGATCTGTCCCATTAACAAAATTTGCAGGTCATGGTCTTTGTTTTCACGTTTGCGGTAGGCGGCGGCAGTGGGAAAGTCGTGGACATGCCACATTGGGCATTGGTGCGGAATCCGATTTGTTCTGTATTCCAGGGATTAAATTGTGTTCCAGAACCCGGTAGGAAACCCTGATTATTGTGAGAGACTTACGTAGCCGTTATTTTTGTCGATATACTCTGGGAGTTTCCTAAACGCCCTTTCCATTACCAGAGGACGGAGGCGATAGATCCTACCGCACGTTCTGATTGTGCCCGACTTCGAGGTCTGAGTGCAAAGGGTCTATTTAAGCAATTGAGAACCCGCGGATATTCTCATGACCTCAGTACAAGCAGACATTGGCAAGTTATTTTATTCTCCCAAAAAGCACAAAGGAGAAGATTTTGGCCGCGGGAATGAAAAATAAACGAGATGACCGAAGTGGAGTCTCATGCGCGGTCGGGGAGTGGAATCCCATTCCAGGCTTACCGTACTGTGCCGAAAGTCGGCGGTAGCGCGCATACGATACTACCGACGTGTCTCTCGATACTTCGAAGTTGAATTTACGGACATGCTTATTTGGAAAAGACTGACTTGGTCGGACGAAATGGATGAAGCACGCTTCGCACCATCCACCCGGCTCCAACTTAGGTAAGTACGTAGAATCCAGTGGTTGAAATTATACATCATCTCTCCTCCCTCCATTAACAGTGTTTAATAAACGGCTTCTTATTTGCTTACGGATCAAATTAATTAGCCTCGTGCAGGTGAAAAAAAAAACACTGAGAGCCCGTTCGGTTGCAACAATCGATTGTTTTGTGCAATAAATTGCGATTGTCATCCATTTGGGGATTGTAAATGATTATCAACTTCCGTGACGTTGTGTGACCCGACGTGAAATTTTCGCCTTCTCACGCCCATTAACACCACATATTCAGTCCAATGCCACGCGCTGACGAAGATCCTGGCCTTCGTCGACGCGTCATTTTGGCTGCAGCTCACGTAATTCAAGCCGTAGCTCTCGCTGTGCTCATCTATGCCAATCCCTTGTACTGGAGGCAACCGTACCACACATCTGCGCTGACTGGTGATGCCTGGGTCTTCGAGCTTATGAGCGGACACCCAGAGCGTATTCACTGTGAGCTGGGGATGCACCTTCATGTATTCTTAATCATTGTGGCCGAACTTCGTGGTGTTGGTCTCACGGACTCAAAGTTTTTGCACCTCGAAGAGCAGGCAGCAATCTTCCTCTACATGTGTGTAACTGGCCTGTCTGTTCGCCATGTTGGGGAACGGTTTCAGCACTCTAGCGAGACTATCTCAAAGTATGTTCTCATTTAGTTATTGCATGTTCCCTTTTAATGCCGAATAGATATTTCAAGCGCATACTTGATACCGTATCTTCCCCTCCATTCTATACGAAGTGGGTGAAGCTACCCACTGTCAACGACCCGATTCCTCCTGAAATCAAGAACAATCCTAAATGGTTTCCCTTTTTTCGGGATGCCATTGGGGCTATGGATGGAACTCATATAAATTGCTGTCCGTCAGCTGCCGAACGTGCTGCAGCTCGTAACCGCAAGGGAGGGATTACAATGAATACAGTATGCTGCTGCTCATTTTCAATGGAATTCCAACATGTTACCAGTGGCTGGGAGGGGTCCGCCGCTGATAGTGCTATTTATAATGATGCACGACTGACAGATCTTCGCATTCCCCCTGGAAAATACTACCTTGCTGATGCCGGATTTGGAATCTGTGATGCGCTGCTCACCCCCTTCCGTTCTACACGTTACCATCTTCCCGAATGGGGCCGTGCAGGCCTACGGTACGTGTCCCACCAACCTTACTTGACTTTATCTAATTTTCTTGCAGTCCTTCGACCCCGCAAGAAATCTTCAATCTACACCATGCCTCTGCCCGAAACATTGTCGAGCGAATTTTTGGAGTCGTTAAAAAGCGGTGGGCGATTCTTGTTCATCCACCCCAATTCGACATGGGTGTGCAAGCCCGAATCCTCCCCGCACTGGCAGCGGTCCACAACATCATTCTCAAACACGATCGGGAAGACATAGAGAATTTTGACGATGATAACGGTGATCCAAATCCCGGTGAACGCCGTGATGAGGATTACGGTGAATTGGCCGTCATGGTTCGTGGGGAGCTGAACGACTCGTGAGATTTCGAACTCGAAGCCTAGAATGCTGTCACTCCTAAGATCTGAATCCACACCGCACTCAAGTATTGCAGGCCCAATTGCACGCACTGATCATCTCTGTTTTGACGTTCCTCGAGTCCCTTTTATGCTCTCAAAAGCTGAGAATACGAAAGAATTATCAGCGAGTCCCAGCGATACATGGAGCCACTCAGTAAATCTAGCAAATACATGAGGTACACTCTTCACAGCTGACGAGAATTATGTCATTTCCTTTTAATTTTGGATTTGTTGTGAGTCGCGAAAAAGTCCGTCTAGTTTTTGTTTCTATAAGAAAAACGGACGATTATATCCTCATGTGTTGTACACGTAGCAGAGCAACCTTCCGCCGGGGAGAACTTTATCCAAAGAAAAAACCGCCGTCAAATGATAAATTTTGAAATATAAAATTTAATGACTTCCTGCCATGTGCCACTGCGAAAACGAGAGGATACTATCGTTGTTACAAGCCTTACAGCTCGAATAGAAGTGTGCGGCCAAAACGAACTTGCTCGGTATAAATAGACAAGTACTGTCAAATGCTATTCCGGAAGCAGTACACACAGCTTCCATCAACGAGCGCTTTGCTCCCTGACGACTACCACCATGTCGATTCCACCCACAGCGACAGTCTCTCCTCCATCTACAAGGATTCCCACTGACCGGCACACATATATTTCAGGCTTGAGAGATGGCCAGATGCTGAGAAGCTTGTGATGGTGGTGGTGGAAAAGAGGAGGCAGATATTGGGTCCAGACCATCCTGATACTCTAAATGTTATGACAGATCTTGCAGTCACATATCGGGGGCTTGGCAGAATGACCGACATAGAGACACTTGGTGTGGCTGTGTTGGAAAAGAGCAAGCAGACTCTGGGTTCTGACCATCCCGATACTCTGGCCTCCATGGCCCACCTGGCCGCCACCTATCGGGATCTGGGGAGATTGATAGAAGCAGAGGAACTTCAGGTAGTTCTGGAAAAAATGAAGCAGAGCTTGGGTCGGGAACATCCCCGCACTCTAAATAGCATGGCACATCTTGCTGACACACATCGTCGTCTGGGGAGATTGAGGGATGCAGAGGAGCTTGAGGTATTGGTGCTGGAAAAGATAAGGCAGACCTTGGGTCCAGAACATCCTGATACTCTGAGCAGCATGGGAAGTCTTGCTGCCACATATCGAGATCTCGGGAAATTGACAGATGCAGTAGAGCTTCAGATAGTTGTGCTGGAAAAGAGCAGGCACATCTTCGGTCATGAACATCCTAGTACTCTGACTGCCATGGGCAATCTTGCCTATACATACTGGTCCCTTGGAAAATTGGCAGATGCAGAGGAGCTTCAGGTGGTTGTTCTGGAAAAGAGGAGGCAGACCTTGGGCCCTGACCATCCTGATACTCTGACTAGCATGGGAAATCTTGCCAACACTTATCGTGGACTTGGGAGATTGACAGATGCAGAGGATCTTGAGGTGGTTGTTCTGGATAAGATGAAGCAGACCTGGGGTCCTGAACATCCTGACACTCTGACTGCTATGGCACATCTGGCAAGCACATATTCGAAGCAAGGAAAATTGACAGATGCAGAGGAACTTGATGTGGTTGTTCTGGAAAAGAGGAGGCAGACATTGGGTCCTGAACATCCTCGTACTCTGACTGCGATGGAAAATCTGGCCGCAACACATCGTGATCTTGGGAAAATCACGGAGGCAAAACAGCTCTTGGCGGTAGTTGTAGAAGTCAGGACACGCTTGTTGGGAGCCATGCATTCAGATACGATTTCGGTCCAGCAGCACTTATTACATTGCCATAAATTAGAACATGGACAAGCACCCACTTAGGCAAGCAAGGCGGCTTCCTTGGCTTTCCCGCATTGTGTCTCATAACTTGTAATAAATGTTCTTTGTATACTCAAGTTTATAACCATCAGCAAAATGACAAAAAACTTGCGCTCTTGTGTACTTGTTTCTCTTGTTCCAGAAAAAAAAGACCGCAGAAATGAGTCCTGGAAGTCAATGCGCACTTCAAAAAAAATGGAAAAAAAAATCACTTGTCGGGTTTCGAACATAGCCTGTCGGCTTGTCAACTTGTTGTCTTGTTTTACCCTTACAAGCTTGTACAAGACCCAACAAGTAAATTGTTAAAAACCTGATGTTTTCAATCCTGGTGTAACCGATAGTACCAGACAGTGAGTGTGATCTGAACTTCTATTGAACCCTGAGAAGCTTCTGGGCCCCCAAGTGTAACAAAGAACATGATTTGACAGATGCAAGTGAGACAATATGGCTCCTGAACAATTTTAATAATAAAAGCACCTAGGTTCGGAGTAAGCCCGCTCCGGCCCGGCAAGTCGGCCCTTCGCTGAAGGGGCTTGCTTCAAACAAGGGCCTTGGAAACACCTTTCCCGTGGCCTCATTTCCTCATGGTTTGCCTAGGTTTCTTGTGTAATAGATACCTGGTATCTCTATCCTGCTCTAGTCATTTTTTAGCCTACACTCAAAAACCTTGAATCTTTTCCATTTCGGTGTCAATTTGGCCTTCATCATTTTTTAGGAATTGTGCTATAGAGGTCTGTCTGTTGGGTAATTCGATTGGTGTATATAGAATAATCTGTTCCTTAAGATCCTCTAAGTCTATTAAAATATTTCTATGTTCAACCGAGCACTCATAATGAAAGGGGAGCGAAATTGACAGAGGGAGAGGGAGAAATGTCATCAAGTGTGACGCCCTGTGACCCCCGCGCCAATTAGCTAGGCGGCACCATTGTCCCCGGCCACTCTCGACGTGGATCCCGACTGGAGAACACTGTTATCCCCACTGGCAGGCACCCCTGGCCTCCGTACCCCACAATTTCAATGCCATTTGGTCTTTTCTCTCTTGGTTTATGTCGGCCTGTCTCTCCGGGACTTTATATGTTTCTTGTTTAAATATTCCATCCCAGTGGTCAAACAGCGTGATGGCATCTTCATGGACAACCACAAGGAACATGGATTTGCTCCCCAGCGCATATTCAAGGCCTGGCACGAGCGCTTTCCTAAAAGCATCCCTCATTTGCACATCACAATCATCGAGCCGTGCATGGAGGAGATTGCACTCCAGGAGATCGACAAGGTCATAAACGACCCTCGTTTAAAGGTTCGCTTAAAGAGCTGCACCCTGGACTACATACGGACGGCTCTCAATCCCGGCATATTGCCTGATATATACCGCGAGGATGCGCCGTACAGCTGGGACTATCTGACCGGGTTCACCACATCCCCGAACGAGCACCGCAAGAAACGAGTGGGGCGGGGCGGCAATGCAAAAAGATCGACGCCGGTAGAGCCCGACGAATGGGAGGAGACGCTGGACGGAGGTACGGATGAAAGCACACAATTTTCGGGGGAGACTGGCGGGTTTTGGAACGATATGGGTTTCACTCGTAATCCTATCTTTGTGAGCACAATCCCCTTGCACCTAGGCTATACTAACTCTTCTCAGCCGCTTGTATTTGTATTTAGCACCATGGCTTTTACGCGGAACACTAGTACCAATTTATTCCCCACGATCCTCGGTCTCTTCCTCGAGATCGGTGGGACAGGCTCCCGCATTCTGAGCACACTCAGCAATGCTGGTGCTTGTGTCTCTATCACCGCCATAGAGAGGCTCAAGAAGATCCTCTCCCAAGACGCCATTAAGCACGCCGTCGACCTCATGCGAGGTCCCGGCATGTTTGCATTATATTCGACAGCATCAACATTTTTCTTCGCAAATTCCAACAACGTCTTTTCAACAAGAACTCCATGATACACGCTACAAATGCTCCTGTTGTTGCGATCGCTGCGGACCCTGTAGCCGCAGATCTAGACGCGAAGAAGGAGCGGGTGGGAAGCGTGCAGCGGCGACTGCTTTGATGACAATGAGGTAGCGGAGTATGAAATACATTGACAGAGTGCCGAGCGGCACATCACGTGAAGTCAAGGTCGTGGGGCGAAAAATACACAACTTGAACTCGCACCAACTGTGATTTGAGTTGGCCTTGTTTGGCATCATTGATGGCATCAAATATTGGCGGGCCGTTGAAGGGTGGCAGATCCAGCTCGGGGGGTGGGTTTAGGCGACCGGTAATATCCCCATCAAAACCTGCCACCTTGGTGTGGTCGTAGGAATGTGGCGGTGCTCACGGAGTTGACCTCACCGGGTCGCAATGGATTAGCCCAAAAATGTCGAGGAAAAATTACAAATCAAGTGCGGGTGTTATTCCCACCCCCGCCATTTTTTTTTCAAGTGCTTTCTTTGCTACAGAAATAAGACAGTGAATAAAATCGCTAGCCGGCACCGCCACATGCTCACGACCACCCCGAGTGGATTTTGATGGGGATTTTAGTGGTCGCCCCTTGGGTTCACAACATGAACAACGAGTTTATGGAATACAAACATGTAGACCTATCCAGGTGGTTATTCTTCTAGACCCTCAGGAACCCTTACAGGAAACTACAGTCAACTCCTTCTTGATCCACACACTGTGGTGGGGGGGGGGTATATTATACTCGCATGGTCCACAACATGAACAACGAGTTTACGGAATACAAACATGTAGAACTATCAGGGTGGTTATCCATCTAGAAATCCACAAGATGCAAACCGAGCACAACACCATTCCAGGGGGGAGAGCAATACAAGATGCTGGCCAAACTGTGACTGGCCGGCCGCTTATATGGCTTGACTTCCGGTTGTAACCCTGTGGGACCTGACCACAAGCGGGGTGCGCAAGTGTACGAGAGGAGCTTGACTCTCCTCCCAGGTAAAATTCCCCAGTGTCCACCAGTACACAGAAAGCTGTCGTATGTCATCCCTTTGCAGAGTGCATGCAAGACCACAAGTCAGCGTGTTCAACTTCTGAAGAAGGTCCACAGCTGACAATGAAACCAGTCTCGTGGCCTGAGAAAGGAGTATAAAAAGGTTGTTGAGCACACAGAGAGGATAAAGCTCCGTGTTCACGTTTACAGTTGAGATGAAGTATCAAATGATTGCTTAAACACGTTCCAAAGAATCACATTGAGAAAATTTGTACTTGTATCTATCACAGTTGAGTTAGCGTCGGCTCGATTCCGAGTACCGAGCACCGAGATTTCCCGTTGAAATGGATCTTCCAGAACCATTCACGCGCTCGTTGTACCCACTGCGTGTCTGGATATTGAAACCGTTTCCGGCCAGTTGTTTTCCAGTTGCAGCAGTGGTCTCGATTATTTTGATATTTGTATAGCCTGCGACGGTGTTTTTTCCGCCACGCATCGATCAGGGATCGTGCAACAACGGGGGAGGCGACCGTTACACGCAAGTGGCCGGGGAAGGAGGGGTCGTTTTGAACGGTATACGGCGCTTTCAGGCAAAATGCGGGGATTGCGGTCCGCAAATGAAGTTCAAAGTGTTTCTGCGGGAGCTCAGCCGATTCAGCCAGCGGGCCTAGGCTAATAAAGCCATTGAGCTCGTCCGTACGTGCCCGCTTCGTAGGTGGCGAGCGTGAACGAGCGCGAGGTGCCATGCGACTTTGATGATGGAAAGGCGGGGGGGATCTCGACTGGCGAGGCTGAGGCACCGTGTGGGAGTGGGCAAGCCGTTGAGGCGAGCGCGGGCGCATAATCAGCGGCGGGGCCGAAACGATCTCTAGACGACGGATTGCCGCCTGCAGCTCTTTGAGAGTGGTGCGATGGGACTCATTCTCGTCCCGGAGGTGTCTGTTACCCTCCTCCAGTTTATTCACCCGCTCCACAAGCATCGCCGTTGCCCTATCGTGGTCTTTGCCGAGCGCGTAGAGGCCCTCATTGAGCACGTCCAGATCCTGTGTGACAGCTGAGAAGCGCTGGACGGTCGCTTTTTGTAGGTCGTCAGCCGTGATGCTAGAGACTGGGGGGATGTCCGACTCGCGCCGTTCGAGTGCAAGGATGCGCACGTTGAGGTGATTACGGGACTGATCTGTTTGGAATTCGAGTTCTTCCATCCGTCCCTGGAGCTCAGAGTCGTACGACTTCGGGCCGGAGCGGCTGCGCTCGGATCTGGTTCGGGAGCGAGTACGCCTCCTGGAGCATGGGGAGCCTTGGCGTGAGACGCTCACTCCGTACAGGTTGCCCCAGGTTACGATGGGGGAAGCGGGGGATAGGCTCCGGGGCCGCAAGCGAACCTCCGTGGTGAGGTTTGTAACGTCGCGTGTGGTTTTCTGCACTTGTGATTCAAGGCCGCGGACAACGTCGGCCAGGATGACCAAGTTGGAGCTGGTACGCTCGGCGATAGGCTTGGCGGTCGTTATATGCGCGACCGACGTCATTTTGAAATGCTCGAAAGCCGTTATTTTGGCGGGTGGATCCAGAGCTGTTGCAGTGGGCAGAGGCGATAGACCCTCTGGGACTGCACCAGTGCTTGCCGTGGCCTTTTGGGGGGAAAGGGTGGGAGCAGTGGCGCTGCGAGTGATGGGCCGCGTGGAGGAGGACGGCCCGAGCGGTGGCTCGGGATTGGACTCCGAGTGCGGCGGGAGGGGAGGCGGATGCGCGCCCGAGAATAGCCCTCCATTATTTGCAGCCAGGATATGTTCAACAGCTTTAATACCGGCTGCCTGGGACTCGGTGAGACCTTTTTGTGCTGTAATAGCGACCAGCGCTGGTTTTTGTGGGATAACGGAGGTTGTCATTGCTGGTCCAGCAGGGGCTGACAGTTCTGTGGAGAAACCGGTCGAGGAAGAAAGAATGGCTTTGGAACGAGGAAGAGAGACCGATGAATCCGCCATTGCGAGCGGGATGAAGATGAAAGCAAATTTGATCGTATTTGATCGTGATCGGAGTGATTCGCGCCTCACAGCGACAAACATAGGGTTCTACACTGCCAGCGGACGTTCCACTGAAATGCAGAGAATCACGTGTTTTTGGAAGATCAGAATCGGGTCTGTGGAATTTCACTGGAGCATCCACTGTATTTCTACAACTTTACGAGGCCGTGGAAATCCAGTGGCATGATCTGTTGGATTCTGAAACTCATATCTGTGATCCCGTGTACACTCTCCCCCACGATATATCCAAGTCATGGTGTCTTCACCTGCATGTGTGACTCGGAAGTTGTCCTCTGCTTTCTACCCTATTGCCGCGCTAGAACTGCGGTGTGAAGCAATCAATTATACTTTTGCCATTTTGTTTCACTTGTCACTGTAGACGGACTCGGGACGGACCGACGAGAATAAAAAAGCCCTTTGAAGTAGTACCTTCGAATCCCACGGGCCATGAGGGAATAAATAGGACAGGTCTTAACGGTGTTGTGGCTCAGTTGGATCAGTGGTGTTCTTTGGATGGGGGAACTTTTATTGTGCCGTGAGTTCGAACCTTTTGGCACGCGCGATTTTGGCATTATTTTGCCCATCAATGGCCTGTGGACTTCCAGTGAAATTACCCACTGTCAGCCCACAGCCTCGTACACCTCTGGAAATCCACTGGATTTGGTCACGTGGGTTCTGCAAATTTCTGAAATTGCCCGATTCCTGTATTTCAGTGGAACGTCCGCTGGCAGTGTAATTGGCAGTGACTTGCAACATTGGTTCGTCGACAAGGAGCATCGGCGTTGCATCGAATATTTTAAGCACATCGAATGCCAATTTCCCCAATAATGGAGTTATTTCTCTCCTGGGCAACAGCTGTCGAAAGAGATCTAGTGGGTCCGCGGACTCGTCCACAGTCTCCGGTATTTCCGCGTGGACTTTGTCCAAAAAATCTCGGCGCAGGATTTTGAGCTCCTCATTTGTGCACCCGAATAAAGCGTGAGATGGGTCCTCCACATATACGTAGCAAAATCTGCATAGCTGCCATTGTTTTGGAACAATATTTTTGCCTCGCTCTTTCCAGCGGCGACATTCCACGGCAAGGCTATGACTAGACAAGATGAGCCTGGTAAGTGCTTTTCGATGATCCGGTTGCTTTATTCTCAGATAGTGGCGGAAGTACAGAGGCTTCCTGACCAGTTTTCCAGTGTCTTGATCCTTTTCGAGACGTCCAACGAGAAGGTCTCGTACTCTGGATGAGGACTCAATCTCATCGTCTATCCAAGCCTCCATTGACTTGATAACCTGCTTCATTGCGGCTTCAACCGATTCAACATTCATTCCCAATGCGATGTTCAATTGCACCGGGATATGTAAGCGCGAGAGAACAATCCGTAAGTCGTTTATCCATGATATTTTGCTAGCCCGTGCAAGTGTAAGTGATTCCTGTAGAGCATTGGCCGCAGGTCGGTTGGGTTTCAACTCTAGAAGATACCGAAGGTTTTTTAGTGCAAGATACACCCGTCGATATTTAATTGGCCATATCCCCGTTTCAGAGAAGAGAACCGCTCTCAGACTGCGGGAGCCAACACCAAGCATTCGGCGCAGGAACCGGAGTTGAACACGTTCCAACAACTTGAGACTTTTGAGGTCGACATCCAGGCAAACATCACATCCGGATATAAGGTAAGGATCCACTCGTGCCATGTAGAGAGTTCTGGCTTCCCATGCCGGTAGGTGGCCGACGAAGCGGTCTAACCCCATGATGACATGTGCAATTACAGTCGCTTTTTTTGCCTTGACTCTGTAATGTTCCCTCCAGATAAATTTTGCCCCAGTTTCGAACCAGATTCCCAGGTAGCATGCCTTATGCACCTGTTCTATCACTTTTTCACCCAGGTGAAACTTGGGGTAGGTTTTCTGCCTTGCCCCGTATATCTGGTAGAAACACTTGGCAATAGAGGTTTCACAACCGTTGTTGTCTGCCCAACCTTGAGCCCCGTTGAGATGACTCTGGAATCCGGGAGGCGCGCCGGATGCTGTCAGAATGTCATCGGCATGTTCTAAGTTGGTGATGGGTATCCCGTTGAGTTCTATATCGTCAGGATGGCATTCCAGGATGAAATCTGACATGAATAAGTTCCAGAGATGAGGCGAGCCAGGATCCCCGGTCAAGATTCCGAGCAAGGACCTGAAGGCCGGCGCAAATTTCCCATCTAGTCGTACCATGTAACGGATTCGGTCATAAAGTATTTTTAACCATTCGATCATTGGTCCAGAAATGCCCATTGTGGCGAGTTTAACCCACAGTGTTGACCTATCGGTACCGGGAAATGCGTTTTTGAGGTCTAGGTACGCGACATATAGCGGTTTATTCAGAGACTGCGCTTTGTCAATCAGACATAAGAGTACAAAAACGTTGTCGTTCGTGCGCAGACCATCTTGGAAACCATTTTGAGTCGGGGGAATTACTCCAATGTCCAACGAGCCCTCGCGAATTCGTCGGTCAATAATCAAAGTCAACATTTTCAACATGCAGCATTCGAGAGCTATTAAGCGGTAACTTGAAGGGTCCGTTGCATCTTTGTTCTGCTTGAGAATTCCGATTAGCAAGGACATGAGCCAGAATCGGGGCATGTCTTGGTTTCTTAAGCAGTACAAAAAGAACTCGAGGAGTTTATCGTTTGGAATTGCGAGACAGTCTTTGTATGAGAAGCCGTCGACACCCATAGCCGTATCAAGTCCATGGGCTTTAATATGGCATTTCATTTCCTCAATTTCCTCAATGGTGATATCGCGTGTGTACGACTGTCGTGGGGAGGTGTCTGGGAGTGGGTGTTTGAGATCCTTGACCATTTTCGCGTTAAACGCAAGCTGCTCCGCGTTGAAGGATGCAGGCATAATCGCTGGATAATTTAACCTAGCTTCAAAGTCTGCGGACAACTGCGTTACGGAAACTTCAGATTTCTTCGGCCGCGGGTCTGTCAGCTTGCGAACGAAGTCCCAAAAAGCCTTGACATCTTTTCCAGCTGCTTGAATGAATCCGCCTCGCAAGCCGAGTTGCAGTGCGTGAACCTTGGCCCGACCCCGATGGCTCCGATTCGTGTCTTTATCAGGTGAGTCTTCACCAGTTCTCCACGGTTTCGGCTTCACCGGCGAGGTCTCTTCCAGTGCAGTAGAGACCTTGCGCTTCTTCACCTCGGTAGCAATCGGATGCATGCGCTCACAACCCATCTTCATTTGGCGAGCTTCTTCCGCATTGGTTTCATCAAACGAACTATGCGAACCAGGAATACTTCGAGCACTTTTTGCTAGTGAGTACGCATGGCGTTTTGCCTGGTTGTCTGCTTTTGAGTCCACGTAGACAAAACGGGTACCTGCATGTCTTGCCGCCAGCATCTTGACCAAGGACTTGAAGATGTCGCCATTGGGCCCCGGCCATCCCAGTGCCATGTTTTTCGCCGCAGAGTAACATAGTTGTCGAATAATCATTTTGGAGGTGCAGAATATGAGCAATGTTGCACCGGATGGAGCCGTACGAACAGCTTCATGAATTGCAAATAACCGCGCTCGATCCGCCGTTAGTCGTTCGGGGCCAGGGACACGTACAGCGAGGTTGAGTGGTGAGGAAGGGCCGTGGAAGATTGCAGCACCAGATGGGCCCTTTTTCGTCCCCTTGGCCGGCACCCCCTCAACGTATATGTGCACTGGAATTGTTTCTGATACAGTCGGCCCCCAGAGTGAATCTAGTGCTTCATCTTTCGTTTCTTTTGCATCCATAGTCTCTTGATACAAGCGATCAATATATTCCGTACCTCCGAAATTTTGCCTTTCACGACGTTCTTCAGGTACCACAGGAGTTTGTTCAAAAGCCTCCGCATCGAGAGTGATACATATGCGCATATGGTCTGCCCACTCATCATCTTCATTCTCCATTGGCTCCTCGACGTGGAATTCACGTATCATCGGTAACAAGCTTGCGGATATGATGGCGTAGTCAATGACTGATTCGCCGGCGGTCTGCCAAGAGGTGAAGCGTCCCGGGGATGAAGTTTCGAGTGAAGTTCCGTTGAGCACACATAGATCATAAAGGCTACAGTCTTCAATCAATGCGCGTCCGCGTGCATTGGCCTTCTCATTTGGATCAGATGAAAGTCTTTTCCAGAGTTCTTCCCACTCCGGACCTCTGAGAGTCAAAGTGCTTTGCAGTTGGCCAATTCGTGCATTGATGTCACCCAGCAGTGCGATAGGCTTGTCTTCGCTTTGAGCACAAATAGCCATTGTCTCCCGCAATTTTTGAACAGGCTCTACGTCAGTCCAACCTTCCCATCGAGAGGATTGGGGTGGTATATAAGCACCAATCAACCACATGGTCCCCATATCCAGGACAAGGATATCAGGCGAGCTCAGACTTGATTTTTTGAACTTGAAGGTGTTACGGATAATTAACGCGATTCCGCCACCGCGTCGGGAGTTATTTAATAGCGGTTTTCGGGGGAGCGAGATCAATGTGTACCCGGCAGGCACGTCAGCAGCGTCTTCTTCTCCAGGAAGCATGTCAGTTTCCGCGAAGAACATAATGTCGTACTCTTGCAGTAATGAACGAATTTCAGCACTTGTGAGTTTGAGAGTAAAATGATGATATATATTCCAATACATCACTTTAACGACAGATTTAGGGGCATTGGCCTTATTCTGCAAAGCAGCGTTTCTTTCCCGCATATCATTTGAGCGAGTAGGATTTGCACCACGATTATCGGTGTTTTGGACGTTTCGGTGCGAAGGGTGTGAGCTGGCGGCATCAGTTGCGTGTGCACAAGTCCCACTTTGGGCATTCCCAGCTGCAGCGCTGCGGGCGTAGTCGGTAGCGATATGATCCAAAATAGAACGGTTGCGATTAAAAATAGGTCGGCTGTGATTACGAAAATTTATCCGGTTTTCAGAACGGCATGGCAGCACGCCGGTGGTCGCGGATACTATGGCACAGATATTCGCCAGATTTTGTACCGTCCGTAAAAATGTCCGTGGCCACGGAGCCGCGCGCGTTGTGCATTGCGGAACTGAAAGACCTAAGGGCAGTACCTCCGAATATTGTAATACTTTAGTGTTTCTAGATTCGGTCTCAAGCGCGTTGGCGCTGCCGAACCACCAGGAAACGAGCACTAGCAAGGTCAGCGCGAAGGGAAATAGAGAGGAACGCACAGCCTCTTCGATCACGATCGGACTCAATTTGGCAGCCCGGGTCAAGTCGGCTTGAGGCCCGGTGGATCCGAATGTTGGCATCAGTGGCAACACATGAGAGGCGCGCGCGCATTCTGCTCCTTTCCATGCAGCTGGTAAGATAATTGTTAAATGCATATTTCTGACGTCTTCTCCACGCACCGTGCCGCTGCAGACAAACCTCTTTAAATTCAGGAGTTCTCGCGCTCCCGCCAACCTGCGTCGCCCCGCGCTTTTTTTGCGTCCCAAGTGCTAACGGTGTGCCGTTTTCATTCACCTTTCTTTCTCTGTACTTGTACCATATTCCAGAGGTTCTGTGTCGACTTTTGCTACGCGTTTTCGGCGCAGTAAACTCATATATTCGCCTTCTCCAGCTACGTCGACTCCCCCGATGCGCGCGCGGTGCGCAGGGCCGGCGCGTGATGTTGTAGTCGCATTTTTGGAGTCCCGCACACTTCTTTCACACGTCGCCGCGGACTCTAATTCGACTTTTGGGTGTCCCGCGGGCTAGGTTGTATCCCCCAAGTAAGTTTGACGCCGTCCCGTTCTGAGATACACATGGAATTAATAGAAAACTAATAGAATAATTAATTACCTGGCTTTCATTTCCATTCCAGTGACAGATAGTCTCTTCCAAAGCCTTCCAGGAGGCGTGAATGGGCCGACAGCGAGGACTAAGACCCTACTCAACCTTCCGCCAAGCCCCACAAACGCCAGAAGTCGGATCCCGCCGCCGTCGCCCGCCGCAATGCTGAGGTGGGAACCCAGCTTTCCCGTTCCGTTGACAACCTCTCTGCCGCTATAGCGAAGCCCATTGTGACAACTGAAGATCTAAGCCATGTCGACGAGGTCATGTTTTGGCAAACGATCGCAAACGTTGTACGAGGAAGATGCAGGTGTTCCGATTCCAGATGACTACTAGGTATGCTTCGCTTGTTTCTTTCTGTGGGCTACCATTTATGATTCATTAAGATGTCCGCTGCTCTTGTCTCTGCATGTACGGGTCACTCTGCACAATTTTTCCTGGCCCTTTATCACTTCATTCTCGTTGTCGTATCACTCTCATCCTCGCATCCCGCATCATGGTCGTCCTCGCATCTTTTCTTGTTACAGCATCACTCATCATCGCACGCATCCATTTGTACCCATCGTTCTGTAGCTTAGATTATAGCCCGTAACCTAGCCAAAATCATACTCGATTACTGCATGTCTGGGTGATCTAAGAGATACTCGTTCCACATCGCTTGTGCAATTCTGTCCCGACGAGCATCTGCCCGCGTCTTCTCCGCATCATCTACAGCACACACCGGTACATCGTCTTCTTCGTCTTCGTCGCCACCAGCTCTTGCAACAAACGGGTTACCCTCGACATCGTACTCCTCGTCCTCCTCCAGGTGATTGATTGGTTCGTGGATACGCAGGAAGTTGTGCAAAGCGCCAGCAGCGCCGACCATCAATGCTTGATGCTCGTATCCCATCTCTGGCCGGGCAATCAGCACTCGGAAGCGGCGCATGAGAACCCCGAATATTCGTTCGATAACACTGCGGAGCTGTGCATGACGCAGATTAAAGATCTCACGGCGATTTCGTGGGCTACAGAGCTGGTTAGTGAGAGAAATGGTGTGTATCCGCGAGACTGACAGTCAAGAGGCGCCACCAAAATAAATGGGCTACACGAGGTCGGAAAACTGGATTAAGGGTCGCCAGACACATACTATACTATTAGCCGATGACAGATCAGTTCCCACGCTCCTATTTTGCTTCTCTACACTTCGCTTTTTCCACCTGCCCAACATAAATGCGATGTGAAATGAGGGATTTAACGAAGGTAGTGGGCATTAAATCAACTACAAACTCGATCGTGCCTTTTTACGAGCTTTGCCTCCCGCATTCTCACGACAGAAATCATCGCAGAACCAAGCCCCAGTCGGTTTCTTCTTCAAACCACGGCAGCACAAATGAAACTGGATGAAACTTTAATTGAAGCACTAGAATTTAGAAAATGTGCAGAAACATACCTTCAAAGTACATGCGGGACCACTGCAGGCAACTGTTTCAAGATCCCCAGTTTCAGTGCACCCGGGGTCATCACAGTCCTTCTCGTCATCAGAGAGAATCACCTAGTGTTGTCTTTTGCTCGGATGCCGAGTACGTTGTTTGCATTTGCCAGAGTTTTCTTCATCATCACTCGATACATCTTGGTTCAACAGAGAAAAAAAAGGGGAAAAAAAAAAGAGTTGCTTAAACACGTTTTTGAAGCTTCCTGAGCAAAAGTGTGAAAACTGGATTAAGGAGTCCCAGACCCATACTATACATTACGTGAGTGTTTCGGCATCTTCCGGATGGCGCCTCCTGCTGACAGTTGACTGCCTTCTTTCCACTCTTTCAGATGGTATCGGCAGTTCAGGTAGGGTCTGAGAAGCATATCACAGTTGGGGAAGGCGGCATCGGCAAGATACTAGCAACCGGGCGGAAGTGAAAATCCGTTCTGACGAGCGCACTTGAATATTAACCCATCCGCAACTGCCCTCATATCCAGGCATCATATAAACAAAGCGCATTTCGAAATCACAAGTAGCAAGAACGTTTTGAGTTACGGCGCCGTGACGGTCGCGATAGCGGACAGTATGCTGTTCTAGAACATAAGCGAGAACATGTATGCCGTCAATTGCCCCACGGCAGTATTTGAAGAAGGGATACCAACGCGGATTATCAATGATCTTTTGTGGAATTCCGCCCGGATGTACGTGTCATAGAATCTACCGGTGAATAGGTGGAGGCCCTTGTTAAGATAGCGGCTGATGGTATCGCCAGAGCGCTGGAATCGTTCTTGCAGCTCCTGCTGGCTGCTACCATGAACCATCCAATAGACAAACATCGCGACCTGTTCCTGCGCGGTCACGTAGCGACAGTATTATGCGCGGACCGGCTTTGCCGGTCCAGTTCGCCGGTTTCCACCGAACGTACGGTGAACTCCAGGGGACGTGTCAGCCCATCCACTCATGTCCACCATATCATCACGCATCCGGCGGAATCCACCATATATTCCACATCCACTGGATATTGCTGGATTACTCCCCATATCATTAAATGCATGTAGTAATTAGTTCATTAACAAGTTGAGATCTGTTGGTATCCACAAGAATTGAGGAAAAATACATTGGATTCCAATTATGGATCCAGTGGACCCAGCATATTCCAGAATATTTTCAATAAAAAATGTAGCGGCTCTCACTGTACATCCACTAGTATCCAGTGTAATTGTCGAGTTCAGTGGATTTCAAGATCAATTCACTTGACATTCGTCATCCACCAGTCTCCAGCGGATCTTTCTGAAAGTTCACTGGATTTTGCATAAAAATCACTGAACTTGCTGAACAAATCCACTTGACCTCACCAGATATCCACTGGTTTCCAGTGGATTTTGCATAAAAATCCAACTTGAAAAGAAATAAAGCAATTGAAGCCATATCTAATCCAGCTATGAACCTGTGGCCAAAAATCCAGTATTGTCTTTCTTAAGATTTCATGATGCTGTCCCAATTAGACTGAAATGCTTGACAACTCCAGTTAAGTCCACTGGATCCAATATCATCCACTGAACGGAGCCATACTTCCATCGGATCATGATGGATCAGGCGGCAAGTGCAGTGAGGATCAACGGACCACGTATATTGTTGATTACATCCACCGTATCAAGGTGATTATCACTGACATCTGATGTACACTGATGTACACCAGCGTCCTTTGTAAGTCCGGGCATATAACTCTCGCTACATCCGTCAAATCCCCGGTTACCGCCAACTCTGCCCACAGCAGCGCAAACTCCACAGCGGACATTCCCAGCTCCCTTCGACAACGATCTGGATATCCTGTAAGCACCTCATCAAACCAAAGATGCCCAGTGAGGATCGAGGTGTGCATAGGACGCGGTACAGGCTTCTCGAGACCCCGTAGTTCTAAACCGAAGTATACGACGAGTCGAGAGGAAAATCTTGGGAGTCTTCTGGCAGGCTTGGACCGCAAAGGGGCAGGCTTGGACCGCAAAAGTGCAGGCTTGGACCGCAAAAGTAGTATGCAGTACGCCGGCTGCTTCGTCGGCACTCATAGGCAGTGCGGCAGCGTGCGGGCGACTCGAAATGGGCAGCAAAAACTTGGTGTAAATGAAATCTTGCTGGGCTCGACTGCCAGTCTTCTGTGTATGCACACATCAGGAAAAAACCTCCTTCCCTAATTTAGAGCTAATTTGGTTCCCATTGTCGGATTAGGCAAAAAAGGGGGAAAGCGACCTAATTGAACCTAAGTGAACCTAAGTGCTAGAGTTACCTATGCTAGCTGTTACAGAACTAGTGGAAAATCATGCCAGATTTTATGAGGGCAAAGTAAAAATAACGAGAGCCATATGGCGGCAACTTGGCATTTTCGCTGCTGGCATTTTGCAGAAATGATTCTAAGTCCGTTGCCGAGGATTCGGGCCGGCTTACACAGCCCAAGTACGGAGGACACGTGCGATCAAAAACATGGTTGGTGGCCGAATTCGGAAGTAGCGATGACACACGTCAACAACTCTCTTCCTCTTTCCCCCCATCCCCTCGTCCTTCTCCGTCCCAAGTACTTCTCGTTGTTGTGCCTCTTCAACGCCAAAAGTTTGTCAACTTCTCGGGCAAGTCACCCCAATGGTCCTGCCTTGTCTGACTGACCTTCCTCCATACAGCCTCCCGCATCTTGACGACACCACCTCTTCTGTCACCGCAATCAGTGTGTATAACACTACTACTCCCGTTCTTTGCTTCCTTCTGCACTCGCTGACCACGTTTCAGCCATCCCTCAAGCTGCCTGGAGGCCACCACGGCCATCATCGGCCGTAGCAAGTCCTTCCTTGCATCCGCGCCTTTTTTAACTGATTTTTGCAGACATTCACGCTCTTCACAATGTGCCGCTCGGCTGTGGCAAAGGTAAGTTGCTACATCTCTCCTAAGTCCACTATTCACACCGCCTTTATAGCACCCTGCTCTCCTCTCGCGACCCCACGCCTGCCAACGTACACTCGCCAGACGTAAGTACGACCTGTGCCCCTCTTGTTTTCTCTCTGATGTTGCTGCTTAGCGATACGGGCCATCGAGGGATAAGCGGGGCATCATAATGGTGGCTACCGCTTGCGCATCGGCCGCATGCTAGGTGAGAGATATCCCCAACCTACTACGCTACCGCTGAAGCTTTGCTGTATCTCCAGAGCCGTTTTTCGTAGTCTTTCTCAACGCACACTGGTCAGTGTGTACATGCCCGTGTACAATCTCAAGCCGCAGGATGGTATGGCCACCCCGAATGTGACGCCAGGACCCACACATCGGAACCGGTACGCTGAGCGCAGCCCCCCGTATCGAGTCAGTGTGCAGAGCCGCGCGCGTGTGGGTTTTGCGTGGCACTGTGCTATCACGCGCACTGTGGGTGAGACGTGCGCGCGGCGTGCCAGCGTCTCCCGCATCCTGCATCAATCCATTTACTCTAGTACATTACTCTTTTTGCATGTCGTAGTACAATTTGCAATGCCATTTCTTTTCATTCCAACTGCATAAAATCTAAATTGAATATTGAAAACCTGAAAAACCTGCGAGAATGGCCGCAAACCCTGGCTAATTAAGTACTAAATTATTAGCAACGTCACTAGAAAGCTAATGGTCCTAAGTTGGATAATTAGGTCAGATTAGCTATTTTTTCCGAAACAAAATGGCTAATCCGACCTCATTAGCAAAGGAGGTATTCCCTGATGCAACTTGGACTATTTGGTGAGGTACAGCGGCTTACGGGGCAGGAGCGGGGCGACGAAGGTCAAAACTTGATATCGACATGGTGGTCCGAGATTGGAATAACTTGTGATCGAGCTTTTTGCCCTCAAAATTTAGGATCATTTCGATATACGGGCAACTTCCGCGCCTCGTAAACAAGCTCCATTTAGATCAAAGTCGAAGATGCTCTTCAACTCATGGCTCCCAGGACCAGTGCTATTCTTCATCCATTGTTTTCACACTATATCTAGACTACAGTATGTGGGTGTTTGGCTCCGTGGATTAATATAAGGATGTTCAAATATTGTTCCTTTCTATCTCAGGCCAGTTATGATAACTATGAGGATAAAAACAAAAAGGAAGTACGAGTTTGCATGCCGGGCCCTGCCACGGCCCTTTACCCCAAGTAATTCTATAGAATCTCCTAAAAAAATTCTAGCCAAAATTCTAGCGCACCCGATCAGGCCCTAAATGATATATAAATTAATCGATATAATTCGCGTCGGCCGTGAAAAGTCCACTACATTTACGGAGTGACTCCACCCGTTCATTGATGGCGTCAATTATCTTTCTTTAGCTCACAGGATACAGAAGTCTTTTGCGACTCAAGACGTCGAGATCAGCAAGTCTCCCATTCAATGGGAGATAAGTTAATGGAAATATACGCACTGTATTTTTTCAATCGATTGAACAGTTACACGTCACAGCAGGGCCATGGGTCATGCGAGTACTTGTCGAATTCGCCCCACGGTTCGTCACCCCCGAAAATTGTCAAAGAAGCGTAAAAAGCCCATTTCTGACAAAGAATCGCGGTTCTGTTGTTGAAATTTTCGGCTGGTCACGCAAATCCCCGGGCCGTTGAATTGTCGAATCCTAAATTTGCATCGCAGTCACACCCCCTGTTGAATCGATTGACAGTAATATTACTGCTCTTTGCGGAACTTAGGGCAGGAGCATTTTTTTTTCAAAAAGGGCTGTTTTCACCATAACGGCGATTGTGCGTCCAGTTTTCATCTGTTTGCCCGGAAACCAAGATAGAACGATTCGCAGCGTAAATACACAGGCGCCTGCATCCTAAAATAATTATTTTCATCTGCGCATACTACCAATAGCATATTTGGTCATGTATTTAGCATAACATTTCTAGCAGCCAAACTAATGAAGTTGGATGTCTTGGTTGTGTGGTCAATTCAAGGGAATAGTGCTGCTCAGGTGCCTGTATGTTCAAAATCACTTTGCGATGCATCCAAGAAATTCTGTGAGTGGGGTACAGTCATGAGCACATGGAGTAACAGTATAACACTCCCAAAATCTCTTGGATGCATCGCAAAGTGATTTTGGACATACAGGCACCTGAGAAACACTATTCCCTTGATTTGACCCCACAACCAAGACATCCAACTTCATTAGTTTGGCTGCTAGAAATGTTATGCTAAATACATGACCAAATATGCTATTGGTAGTATGTGCAGATGAAAATAATTATTTTAGGATGCAGGCGCCTGTGGATTTACGCTGCGAATCGTTCTGTCCTGGTTTCAGGGTAGACGGATGAAAACTGGACGCACAATCGCCGTTATGGCAAAAACAGCCCTTTTTGAAAAAAAAAAACGCTCCCGCCCTAAGTTCCGCAAAGAGCAGTAAAGATGTGTTGGCACTGGACACAGTCAATATCATGACTCCCCAGCTGTTCGGTGTTCCCTGCTGACACATTCTTGGCTTGCATTCTTTTTCTCTTTCTTTTGGCGCCGTGACTCTGAGAAAGTGAACAAGATCGATCACATGATAACCACCCTTATAATACTACTTGTTAGTCTTTCCGTAAACTCGTTGTTCACTTGTTGGACTGCGCGAGTATAATAGATCCCCCCCCCCCCCCCCCCCGCCCTCTTCCATGATTTAACACCTTGAATGGGTGTGTGTTCTTTTGACATTGTGCAGCTACTTGTAAGGATAGACACCCATACAGTACTACATATTTGTCTTCAGTAAACTCGTAGTTCACGCACTTGGAAAACTCAATTTATAGATGGACCAATGTAGGTTAGTCACCTGTGACGGAGACAATGTGTAACAGTGTATGACGGTAGGTAGGTAGGTAGGTAGTATTACACAGCACGGTCCAACTCATGAACGCAACTGTTAATTTTGTGCCCAAGCTTGGTGATGGCTCCGCGCATGGACTTGTAGATGTTCTGCTTTTTTTGTGTTGCCTCTTGGCCGGTCAGAGGCTCAAAGCTTTAACTTCAAATAATAAATTGGACGCGATATAAATTCAGCCACAGACTCAGTACTTTCGCTGTCCCAGGGTTTGTCTCCCCGCCGACGCATTACTCTACAACCTCGTGTTTTTTTTTATGGAGTCGTTCATTTGCTGTAAGTTGGCCGTCAAGCATGCACAGTCCAAGCAAAATTAAAATCAGTAAGCCGGGGACGCGCCTCGATTATCCGCGATGCTCAGGGCTGGAACAATCATTTTGTTCTCTGCCAAAAAAGATTTGTTTTATTTTATTGAATGCGTGAAAGGACTTGTTGGCAAGTCAACTTTTCATAGAAGACGTTCCATTCCTCAGTGCACTGCCTCATACATTGGGAGGTATATCTCCGCCTAGAGTGCAAGTCACTCATAGTATTATGGAACTACTCTGAATTGTGGCGATCTCGAGCTGGAGAAGTGTGCGCAAGCCGTCGGCAGCGTAGGTGCCGGTGTCGCAGAGGAGCCGTGAGGGGGTTAGTAGATAGGAATAAAAAATACGAGCAGAGAGAAGGTAGCGGCCGGAGCAATACATTAGGGAAACACAGTTGGGGGACGCAATGGAGATGATAATAAGGCAGGGGGGGCAGCTAGGTATGATAATGAGGTGGTAGGGCGAATGAGGGTTGTAAAATGCGTGGATGGGGAGAAGGGGGGGATGGTGGATATGGGAAGGAAAGGGCCAATAAGGATGGCTGGATGGATGTGTGAATGATGGTTCTGACGGCAGGTGGGAGGAAGACGGCGAATAGATGAGGGGGGTGGGTTGATACGATGTGTCGTGTGTGCTGAGACGAGAGTAAGGATGGTGAGATGGGGGTAAGAAGGAAGACAGGGAAGAGGACGCATAGATGAGCAGGTAAGACGAGACGAGAAGTGGGGCGGGAACGAAAGGATAGAGTGACATGAGGAGGATATAGGAAACCCGACACAGTGACACACCTGTCAAAAATCAGAAAATCCAACACATCTGAGAAATCCTGCATGTAGATCAGCAAATCCGACACATTTTGCCGCATGGGACACAGTTTTCAGCAAAACCGACACATTCTTCAACAACTTCAGGACACCCGACATGCCCACTTGGCTATCGTGGCTTGGCATTGGATGGTGTTACTGTTGATCCGGTGATAAGCCGGATTTCAGGCCATGCCTGTAAACATGCATTTTGCGAAATCCTACATCTAGCACAATCATCCATTGACTAGATGGCTAGCGCTAGGATCGAGCGCATAGATGGTGTTAGTGCCTAGATGAGGGCTACGAGGCAATACTCTGCTAGCGATACTTCATATGAGGTTGCTAGCTCAGTTTTGACCGGTTAAAGCTAAGTCTATGGGAGAAGCCTAGCCTAGGCGACTTTATACTATGATACATAACAAGATCTAGGAGGAAACCAATGCAGTAGCCAATGAGTACAAAGCTAGCGACTTTGTTAGGCGTTGATATGAACTAGCCGAGTGACGCAACGAGACACATGATGTTTCAGTAGCGCAATATGACGGAATCAGGACCCACCGGAGTAGGCGGGGCCGTCGGGTACTATGGGCCAGAGTTATAACTTGGCAATTGCAGCCGTGATCGGCAATTGCAGCGGCAGATCTAGCACCGGTGATATCCGGACTTTGACAGTAGGAATATGAATCGGACCTAGTAAACACTGGTGGATGTGCAACATTGCCAGGGCACTGTATCTCAAAGCTTGTAGCTAGGGGATGAATACTCCTTGAGCTAGCTAAGGGATATAGGTCTTGGAAATGGCGGAAGCACTTTCTTATCGCGGAAGAACAGATTTCTCGGTGGCTGCTGATGGAGAAACCATATGGGTCGGGCTGGGGGTTTTGTGGGTTGGACCAATTATATTCATTTTATTTATATTCTGTTTTGCTTGGCATGTATACCCAAGGCCTAGGCCACCATACTTTCATGTGATTATGTATGTAGTTAGTAGTATAAAAGCAAGGGGAGAAGTGGGAGGAGGGCAGCGGATCGTACCCTGGTTAGTGGAGGCAGTAGCTATTCATATAGTGACCCCCTACGTTCTAAAAAGCGCACATCTAGCCCACCGTCCATTTGTCCTTCAATAGAAGTTCATTTGCACAACAACACGCACAGAGTGCACTGAGGGTTTGGGGGATTGAGGGTTTCAAGGTTTCATACTCGTTGAGAGTGGCTGATACTCGTTGAGAGTCGGTTTCTACCTGTTGAGGGGCACGTTGAGCGTTTGGATTCATCCTCGTTGAGAGTCAGTTTCATACTCGTTGAGAGTCCACGTGCAGCATCACAGAACGCATACACGACACAGAGCAGAGCGGTTAAAAGGACAAGGAGTCGAGGTTGGACTTGGTTGGAAGGATACAAGTGCGAGCTAGCACAATAAACACACCGGTTAACAGCTGTAAAACATACACACATGTTTGAGAACATTGGTTAAGAACCTTGTGAAGGTCCATCTATTCACGGATAGGAATTCTATAGGAGGTTACGTCGCAGAGAGCTATTAGCATGACTAGCTAGGCTAGCGCGTTTCTAGTGTACCACGATCTGAAGTCAAGAGAGGATTGGAGCAGAGAAGAGAATACATTCACGGAAGGACTATCATAAAAGCGGCCTAATACTTGGCCCCTACCCCGAACTTTCGATCTTACGGTGTACAAGCCGTTCTTTAGGGAGATAGCCAGGAAGTCAAGCGTTGGACGCTTCTCCTAGCCGAGCTAGCTATATTTGGTTGTTGGTTTTGTGGAGTGGTAGTGGTTTGACGGTCGTACCCGACATAGTCGCCTCATATGCTCCGGTTGCAGACAGTGTTCCGCTAGGGCACCAGTAGAGCACACCTTCCATCTTATACATTACACTCGGCCCCTGCGGCACGTGTATCACCGGTATCCAGCACTTTTCTTTCTTCCCATATTCTCACCGCCACATCGTCGTGCAATTGTATAGCTCACAGCACTTTTGAAGCGCCTCCCAAACAAGGTTCTGGAGTAGTTTTGTGATGCAGCATGTCCCTGACCTTCCATTCGATGCAAGCTGATGTTCCACAGTCGTTTACCGCAAAATTTAGGACCAAGAATGCGCAATTGTTTTCCGATACCGCATAGGTTGACCTGGATGACCTCCAGGGATGGCTCCATCAATGAGGAGATCCGGATCACCTCCTGAACCCCACTAATGTTGCCGCGACTCGAAAAGTCGAGTCATGACTTCGAAAGTCGACTTGATGGCTGATTTGACTCGACTCGACTTGAGTCGACTCCAGAGCATATTTTATAAAACAAGCTATTTTGCGGTCCTGACTTTGTTTGCAGCGGGTTTTGCGACGGAATCACAGAGATGTGACACCTGTCACATTGGTGTCACAGGCTCGGTCACGGTCCATCAAAATTCCAGAAATTCCGTTTTTCGTGGTGTAAACTACCCAGTACACCTTTTGAGAATTTGGGGTGCCAAGTCGACTTGAAGTCACTCAAGTCAACTTGGAAGTCAACCTGAGTCGCAGCGGCAACTCGACTCGACTCGACTCAAGTCGGCTACTGACTCAACTTTGAGTCTTCCCAAGTCGGAAGTCACGGCAACATTAAACCCCACCATCAGCGAAAGGTGCGGAATTCATGTCAGAATGATTGACACCGCGGATTTGATTTCATCGAACACCTAGGAATTTCCCTCTGGTACCATCGAGCTCCAGGAAGAAACGGCAAGTTGCACCCTCTCATTACCTTCCGATCTAACCACACACCATATAGTCCGAAGCACAAGCCGAATCCACGGAGTGTCAGGCACACAGATGGCCAAATTTACAGGTCGTTCGAATTCCTTGCTCGATTTCTGGAGGAGTATCTCCCATTGTACAGTGATACTGAACCTGCATAGTCATAATCTTTACTGTTCTTGACATACTTCTCTTTATACCTGATATTATATGCAGCAAATTGTGTTGTGCAACTATTGGCTACTTACAAAGGATGAACCTCACAACTTACATAAGCAAACTTGCCACTGGATGCAAGTTCGGCACTTCGGCAACCAAAAATAAAAATAAGACAGCCACGCTCGGCCTACTCGGCGATATGGCATCATAGATCAACAATCGCATCAGTTCAACTTGAAGGGCGCAGGAGGGTATATTTTCTTGGCAATGTGTCAGAGTTGATGAGAATTAGGCCTATGTGTCGGCTTTTCTGTGCTGTGTCGGACTTCCTGAAGGCTGGTCGCTGTGTCGCTGTGTCGGGTTTTAGGGAGCCTCGACATGAGCGCGGCAACAAGGAGAGGGAGTGGGGTTGGTGAGATGGAAGAAACACGTAGGATACGCGAGCTAGAAAGCCACGGCAAGGGCAGGGTAAGAAGCAGGCGGGTTGGAAACGGGTGGAGGATGGATGGATAAGAAGGAAGAAGCAGTGTGAAGATGGATGGATGGAAGGAATAAAGAGGACACGAGAAACGCACACCTCCTTGATCCCGGTGAGCTAGTAGTCAGAGGCATGGGCGTTGCTGAGGGATGGCATCTGAGCGTGCTGAGCGTGACCGGTGTTGCAGTACTCTGGGAGGGAGAAGTACCATTAATGCAGTAATAAATACGGCGACCGCTGGAAGTGGGCGGGAAGGGGCGGAGGAGCGGGATGAGCGCAGGGCGCAGACGCAGCGTGGTGGGCACAGGGAACGAA
This sequence comes from Mycena rebaudengoi, assembly GCA_029282285.1. Taxonomy (NCBI): domain Eukaryota; kingdom Fungi; phylum Basidiomycota; class Agaricomycetes; order Agaricales; family Mycenaceae; genus Mycena; species Mycena rebaudengoi. Next base: position 361,154 of record JARJCX010000064.1, read on the forward strand.
CAGGGAGGAGTTGGAAAGGGATAGATAGCGGCGATCGTATGAGAGAAAGATAAAATCGGAGGTAGCACGAGGGAGCTAGCAAGAGGGAAGGATCTGCAGGCGCATTAATGACCTAGAAATACACCTCGGTAGATTACGCGGGGGTGCTGAGCATCGCGGGGATCGTGCAAATATTCGGACAACGCACCTAGGGAACGCGTCTGCATATATATTTGCCCACGAGCACCCACAATAGAATGGCCACCTAACAAAACGACATGGCGGGGGTCTTGTAATACGCCCTGCAGCTTTCACCTTTACTATTTGGGCTGGCTGTACAGTGCGGCTTTCAATGGATATAAGTCAGTTTGGCAAAGGTTCGAAAATTTGAGAAAGTCATTGGATCCTTGAAAAACTGAGCAGTGAATCTAAAAATGAATAAAGCACAGGAGACGACGAACTGAACCCATGGATAGTTCTACTATCTTCAAAAAGCGACGAAAAAAAAGAAACCATGCTATTGACCATGAGAACGCCTGGAGTCGAACCCCTGCCGTCAGATTTCCTGCCGTTATCGGTGTGGTGTACCCTACACACCATGTCCTCGTCATATCGTTCCATTTGAGGCCGGATGAGTAGACAAATAAATAAATAGATTAGTGAGGACGCGAGGAAATTGACCACCTAACTGAGTAGATAGTGGTCTCATGCCAAGGGATTGGCGACGACGACAACACGGAGGGAGGCAAACACAGATGAAAGATAATCATAATATTGGCTGCCGTGTCCGAGGGGAAAAGAGAGCAGAGGAGGGGATAAACTGATACGGAGAGCCGCAAAGAATGATTAAGAACCCAGGGGCGCGATTCGAGCAAGGCTTCCAAGTTCGACAGCACAGAGCCCCGTCAGCGCTGTGCAAAGCATATGTATGTTGGATTCTGTCGGGGTGGGATTCTCGAGCGGTGGATTCAGTAAAGCCGTGAGCAGTATCGTTCATCTCTGTGGTACAGGTATTGCGGAGAGACATCCCAAGTGCCCATAGCAGTCCGGGATCGAGTCAAAAAGAGGGTGCCCACGCGGTGGATTCGGAATTCGAGCAACAGGGTTTTTCATGTGAATGTCGTCGCAACACCATCAGGAAAACAGAAATGGCACCACGCTCCAGGCGGCGATACTCGAGTCGTGCAGGGACGAAATGGGACGCAAGACGCGGGCGTTTAGAGGATATCAAGGAAGAGGGGAATCGGAAAGTCTACCGTGAAGACGGGCTAATGTCATTGGGGAAGACGATCCAGTTGATAGGCCGTACAGGCGCAGGTATATCCAAGGACCATGGGATGACATGCACAGAGTCCGAGTGAGAGCGGACGCATGATGTTCGAGTTTGGGAAGGTACAGAAGTGGGCGATGCGCTACGATGACTGTGATCCTTAAAAAGGATAGCGGCGTTAATGTAGTGGCTTCGCTGAAAGTCAAACCCGCGGACAGATGAAAGCGTTGATATCATTTCTCGAGAGGCGAGGCTAAAAGATCCCAGCAGATATTTAAAGCAGTAGGCAAATATGACGACGCCAGCAGTGAATTCCCATTCTGCGCATGTCCGGGCTCGGTGGACGACTTCAAACGCAGAGCAACAGACAAGACCCATTGCCCAGGATTTGGCCCCACCAGTTGAAAATAAGTAGTGAAATGCACGAGAGTGAGGTGGTGGAATCCGTTGAGACCGGGTAGAAAAATGCGCATCGGATTTGCGACGGGCGAGATCAAGGCGAGATAGTGATTGGCTCGGAATATTTGAGGAAGGCCACGATGACGAGCGGCCAACTGCCTCGTTGCGCGTATATTCATTCCTTGCCCGTCAAAGCAAGAAGAGATACGCAGTAGCGAGAGAGCGTCGACGGATGTAGAAATAAAAGCCGTTTGTGTGGCGATATTTATCTCGGCAATTGACGACCCGGTCCGACCCGCTGTCCCACGGATCCTTTTCTCCCACACCGCTCGCAGATTTCCATTCCTCATAACCGCACAAGCCGCCGAGGAAGCGCGACGATGTCCCATGTGTGCTAACGAAAATGTACGCTTCCCCACGTCATCCGAGCTGGCAAGTACGACGCGTTCCACGTCGGCGTTCTCGTGGGCAAGTATCGGGCTCGTTCCAGAGGTGTCTTGTCTTCATCCTACCCGTGCGACGCTCGGCACGCTCCTCATCTATCCCTCGTCTTCTTTGTCCATTCCCTCCCTCCCCTATCTATACATCTATCTATTTCAATGCGCCACTCCTTCGTGCCACATGCGATTTCATTTTTCTCTCACCTGTCGCTGCTATCGATTCCTTTTCAACTCCTCCGTGTTCTCCGCCGCGCTCTCAGCACCGCGCCGATCACGCTCCCTCCAGCGCCGTGCGCTCATCCCGCTCCCTCCTCCCTTTCCGCCCACTTCCAACCTTCGCCGTATCATCAACTTTACCTTGCACAGCACCGCAAGCCCGGCGGTGGGCAGCAGAACGCGACGCTCAGCACGCTCAGGTCTCATCTGCGTCCATCGGCTACGCCCATGCCTTTGACTTGCTCACCAGGCTCACGAAGGTGCGTTTCATTACTCCTCCTCATTCCGTTCCATGGCCATCCCTCTTTCACTTCCTCCTTCTTATCCATCCGCCGCGTTTCCAACCCACCCCTTGCCATGGCGTTCTCGCTTGCGCATTACCCAACGCTTCTTTTGTCCCACCATCCCCACCTTCTCTCCATGGCTCATGACGCTCCATCCCTTCTTTCCCGCTCGTCTTCGTGCCCCATGTATATCCGTCCCCTCCCGTCCTCCTTCTTGCCCCATCTCAACCACCCGTCCGCCTCTCCTTACCCTCGTTCCCGCACACACGACGAATCGTATCAGCCCACCCCCCATTCGCCGTCTTCCTCCCTCACTTATTCATCTGCCTTCCAACTCGTCATTCACATCCATCCATCCACTCCCTTCCTGTTGGTCCGACCTTCACCTGACCTTCCCGTACCCACCGTCTCCCTCTCCTCCGCATCCATTCTTTACTTCCCCCGCTTGCTTACTGCTCTTCCTATTCATCCTAGCGCCTTAGTACCATTTTCATTTACCCACATCCGTATTTCTCCAATGCATTGCTCCGGCCTCTTCCTCCCCTCCGCTCGTATATTTTAATCGAAGGTACGAACCCCCACCTCGGGGCTGGGCGAGCGGCCTGCTGGCGGGAAAGTATGCACGCGCCTTCACTGAGTGCGTTCGATTCCCTTCAAATATCATTAATGTATGAATGCAGCACCGCAGGCTCTACCGGTGCGGAAGAGCATCATCCTCGTGAAGCTCCGCGCGCCCGCTCACCAGAGAGTCAGCTACGCCCACGCGCTCGGCCTGCTTACCGGGCTCACGGAGAGGTATGGAGGTATGTCATTTCCGTCCTTACGTTCCATAGCCATCCATCCATCCCTCTTCTTTTTACATATACTCCCACCATCGTTCCCCATCGATCTATTCATTCCATGCGCGCGTATACTTACACTTCTCGCTCACCCACTCCTGCCTACCGCCCCCGCTTTGCTTGTTCATCACCGCCACTCTCCCTTCCTGCCTCCCCCCCGGGTCCTTGCTCTCCATCCGCGCCAGGCGCTCCTTCGTGCTCGCAAAGTATCTTCCCGCCGCTCCCTTCCGTCATTCTGATTTCCCACTGCCGTCCGACACACACCCATCGCGGCCGCTCGCGTCAGTTTGCTTCGGCCACCACCTCCGCTCTCCCTTCCCTTCCCGCCGAGGCGCGGGTTCATACAGTTCAATCGCGTCCCACACTCCACTCTCCCTCTTCTCGGTCGTCCTCATAGCCACCCCTCTAATATGCCTATGCTTCTTCAAATTAAATCAAAGAGCTTTCAGATTGGGTCTGGCACGATTCTCTTCCCCCACGTTGTCATTCATATCGATTTATTTATTCGCCTCAGATGCAGAAATGCGTGCCGTGGCAATCTGCGTCGTTTCTGTTAAATTACGCGCGGCTCTCTGTAATTTTGGCGCGTGTTTGTACGTCGCGCCGATCCGACCCGCCCCCGGCGTATGTTTTATATCGCGTCGAACCGAATTTGAATTTGTGAATCCGTGCCGACTGCGGTTGAGCTTCAGAAAAATCAAGGCAGAAGTCTACACGCATAATATAGGCAGGGTCGACAGAAAACTCAAAGGCATGGAAGGTTGGTGCGTCGACGAGTCCTTTCGCGTTCAATAATAATTAATAAAACCTTTGCGCAGACAACAGTATGATCGTTCCAGACCAGCCCAGTGCGTCGCGGGAAATCGAACCCCGTTCCGCCTCACTGATTCAAACTGAATCATCCGTTGAGTATGTATCTAAATGTAAAAATTAACAATTAACATCACTTGACGGGAAGGCACAGCCCATGCTGCACAGATACTGCGCAGTTGACCATCACACGTCCGGACCTCTTCCGACAGGCCAATCTCGGGAATGGTCTTGGGAATCTTCGAGCGGACTACAAACGCGATGCGATACTGTACCTGACCTCGGCGAGAATTCATCCCCAAATGCGGCCCACAGGTATATCTTCTTTCAGCCGAGCTTAAGTTGCCAGTTGACCAATCCTAGCGTAGTAAGATTGGGATAGTGTACGGCATTTGACTTTTTTTGAATTCTTTAAATAGCGCTGGCAAGTGCATCATCCTGAGATAGATATTGGGTTTCGAAGAGTTATATCCGGGCTATGAGGTCCTGGCTCCGACGGACTATCGACCTCAAGTACACACATTTCTAAAAAAAAATGACCAATTAACGAGATCACCCAAGGTCACCAGTATGAGATCATTTTCATCAATTATTTTTGAACCTTGTGACCGCGGACGATAAATAATGTCATATATCGGGTACGTGGTTGAAGGGTGTACCCGAACGTTGCTATCCCTATGAATCAAGACAAATCAGGGCTTCTTTATCTCACTGTCAGCGCCGAAAAAGCGACCAGAGCTAAAGATGCACAATGACACAGGTCGTGGTTCGCCTTCCTAGAATGCAGGAACCCATCCAGAAAGTTGTAATCAGTATAAACTAGAACTGCTTTTATCTCACTGTCAGGGTGGGAAAGCGGTCAAGTCTAAAGATGCAGAATGATAAAGTCCTGGTTTGCCTTCCCAGGAAGGAGGAACTCATCCTCCCCCTCCTTCAATGCGCTTCATCTCATACTCGCTTATTCCCTCACCACCTTGTCTATGCCTGTCAATGCATCATTGCTCCTAGTCAAGGCTGACTTGGCTTCACGACAAAGGTGCTCAATAGGAAACTGTGGCGTCGCCGCACCAGGCATCAGTTGCTGTCCCAACCTTTTATGTTCCTCTATCAACGTCGGCATTATTTACTCTCACACAACTATATCTTATTACTCGTCATCAGCGCTGTACAGCCTGCGGAATTTCAGCCGGATTCTGGGGCCCAGACGGGGATATTCCTTGCTGCGCAGGTCTATTTTGTTCGGCGGCAAATGTCAATGCCTAATAGCAATCTACCACTCAACCAGCATTTCATTTTATTGTTGATTGGAACCTAAATGTCAAGTTAAATACGGTACCTTTGGTTGAACAGTGCGCCAGAAAGTTCCGGTTCAACAACCCCAATAGATCAACCATAGACGGAGGCTCGCACCTCCGCGGAAAATCAATTACTTTTTCCATCGGTCATTCATTCAGTCTTTCATTCCAACCACGACGCAAATACATATATAGATCTACAGCGTGAATCAAGTTACAGCGGGCAGATCATACCGACCCAGTGCATACAATATATATGCGACTTTTTTGGCAACAGCGCTAGGCATAAAGGAAATCCGCGCACCGGGCAACAGTGCGTGCCAGCCCTCGCCGTTATGGGCCCGCAGATTCTGAAGCCTGGCGGGCACGTCTTATCTATGGGAATTGTGATCTATATATGCACAAGGGTCATTTAGTATTGGGTTGGGTTGAAGTTTACGACGGTCAGCGGTGGGCTGATGTTAAAGTTATGTTGAGGAAGGGGGAGGGAAAGAAAGAACGATAGAAAGGAAGGAAGGAAGGAAGGAAGAGCTCACGTAGCCTGTCTGCGCCTGCACGCTAAGTGTGAAGGCAGCGGCGATGAATGCGACGGCAAGTTTGAACTGCATGGTGGCTCTGAGTGAGTAAGTGGGTGGGTGGGTTGTTGATGATTATGAGGTTGTGGGGCAATCCGCAAATTTATACGGTTAGCAGACTGCCAAAAAGAAGATGACACCCGTGGCGCAGTCTTGGACTCAGAGTTTTATCACTTGCATCTACCTGCATCTTATCAGTGAAGTGAATTGAATGGAGCAACGTTTGTGACAGGTGGAGTTCACGTAAAGTGGAGACCCTGGGTGAAGAGCAATCGAGAGCTGGTCAACTCCTGAAAACCACGCATACATGGATAGATATTGCGCAATCGAACCAGGTAAAAGACATGCAATAGTCTAAATAAGTCGTATACCGACGTGGAGTGATATGTATCTGAAGGAAACTGGCAGATGGCTAGGCCTATTCCTCTTCGCTCTTGTGTTTCTCTCACGGTTAATTTGGACTTGATTCCGTTTCGCTGCTTTCATGCCGACGCCCAAGGCTTGTATTTCTCTAGTCAAAACGGACAATAGTATATTTATTTGTGGTACACGTAGTAGCGCGACCTATCCATCAAAGAGGAAGTTATCGGAAGAAAAGAACGTGGTTGAATGTCGACCTGTAAAATTCGGTGACCTGCAGCCATGTGGCACGCCTGTAAGCTGGGGAAAAAAATTACATTCTCGATGTTACAGCCTGAATGGATAACCGGTGTTAAGCACTAAGTCTGCGGCCAATCCGCGGCCAACACGGACTTGAGTTTTATTAATAGATAGACGCTGTCAAATGATGTTCCGGAAACAGTAAACACAGCTTCCATCAACCAGCGCCTCGTTCCTTGCAATTGACGACTATCACCATGTCGAATCCACCCACAGCAGCAGCCTCCCCTCCATCTGCAGGGATTCCTCCTGACCGGCTTGCCAATCTCATCATGGCATCCAGGAGTGTAGTAGCAGCTGCAGAGCTCCTCCCATTCCCGTATCTCAACGGCGCTCTGGGGCCCGTGATACCGATCTTGGAGGCAGTACAGGTACGTCGTTGCAGGCTGGGCGGTGCTTTATCCTTCGTACTCCAATATAATAGAAAATGGCCCAAAATCGAGAGGACTTCACGGAATTATGTTCAAGCATTGTCGAGATTATTATCTTGTTGCAAGAGGAGATCTCCCGTCATGGAGCCGACGCAGCAAGCAGGTTGACGCAATTTTGTGATCAGCTTAAAAAGTGTGATCCTCGGTATCATCTCCGTGAATTCATTACAACTCATTTACAGTTTACTTCAAGAAATTGAGCAGGGACTCGGGAAATTCCAGAACTCCGAGAAGAAGGGTTTTCGTACTGGCTTCAGAGAGTTCTGGCAATCTACGAGCATTGCAGATGACCTCAAAAGATATAAAAGCCGTGTCCACGAGCTTCGTTTGAATTTTATAGTGTGTTCATCACTCCCACATATGTCTACTGCTCACACATGCTCCAAGACTTCTTCAGTTGCACAACTAAACATACATGGTATGTATGTCAATTTCATCTTTTGGTGGCCTGCTGAAGTGTATTGGATTTAGGACCAGGATCCGCTGCTCAACCTCCACCTCTTCGCCCAACAATAGTCTGTCCTCCACCCTCAAGGATTGTCCATGGGCGAAGGGACATCTTGGATAAAATGCATCAGTACTTTGCCCGAGATATTGGAAACCGACATGTCTGTCTGTTACATGGACTGGGTGGCTCCGGCAAAACTCAAATTGCGCTAAAATTTTTTGCTGAAACCCAGAATGATCGGTGGGACTTCTCCCTTTCAATCCTTACATGCCCTAGTGTTAAGCTCCTCACAGGTTCACAGATGTCTTCTTCGTGGATGCCAGCACAGCAGACACCATCCAGGCTGGGCTCAAAAATATTGCTCTCACTCGATCTCTCGGAAGTGATCATGAGGATGCCTCACTCTGGCTGGCATCTTGTACCATCGAGTGGCTTCTCATATTTGACAATGCAGATGATCCCAAACTCAACCTCTTAAATTTCTTTCCACAAAGCAGCCGAGGCAACATCTTGATCACCTCAAGAAACCCCCAACTTTGTGTGCATGCACCTGGAGCCCATCACAGAATTTCTGATCTCGAGGAAGAGACAGCAGTGCAGCTTCTACTTGTTAGTGCCGCTGAACTTGCCACAAGTGAGACAGAAAGACTTGCGGCCGAGATTGTTAAGGTATTTTCTATGTATATGGTGGCATTCAGTAACTAAATGCCTTCAAAGGTGCTCCACTGTTTCCCTCTTGCCGTGGTCCAAGCAGGTGCATACATCTTGAAAACACAGTCTCTCAGAAGATATCTTTCACTTTATCAGCAACATCAAACTCGACTTCTTAGTGAAGTACCTGTGCAGTCCCATGACAAGTATGCATGGTCTGTGTATACAACATGGGACATCAGCTTCAACTACTTGAGCAAGACGGCAGCCAGATTTCTGCAGCTGTGCTCATTCCTCCACCACGAGGGGATCTCAGAGGGAATATTTTCCAATGCTGCTCTCTATAGTCCGGGGCCGTTGAATCCTACAGAGGAACAGATAAAGGAACCTCTAGTGTTTCTGGGCCACTTTTTGACTGCAGCTGGGACTTGGGATACACTTAGCTTTGCAGAAATGGCTGCGGAAGTCCAGGGATATTCTTTGATGAACCAAGATGCCACTACAGGCCTGTTCTCCATCCATCCCCTTGTGCATAGCTGGAGCAGAAATACTGTGCTCAACATGGATCCCACCCGAGAGTGCACAGCAGCCTTGCTTGCAATGTCGGTTTCTTGGGAGGACCAAGTCTTCACCATGCGGCTTCTCCCTCACATAAACACCATCCTCCAGGCAAATTCACAACTTGCCACTGAGTTTTTGAACCCATTTCGTAGGGTATACTATGACTCTGGGAATTTTCAGAAGGCACAGGAACTCTGTCAAAATTTACTTAAAAAAGTCAAGTCCACCTTGGGACCTGAACACCCAAAGACTCTGGATGTGATGGCAAACCTTGCAAATACATATTACCGTCTGGGGAAACTTCCGGATGCAGCGGAACTTGAGGTGGCTGTTCTGGAAAAGAGGAGGCAGACCTTGGGTCCAGAACATCCTGATACTCTGCTTGCCATGGGAAATCTTTCGAGCACATATTGGAAACAGGGGAAATTGACAGAAGCAGAGGAACTTGAGGTGGTTGTGGTGGAAAAGAGGAGGCAGACCTTGGGTCCTGAACATCCTGATACGCTGCTTGCCATGGGAGATCTTGCAAGCACATATCTAGATCTCGGAAAATTGACAGATGCAGAAGAGCTTCAGGTGGTTGTTCTGCAAAAGAGGAGGCAGACCTTGGGTCCTGAACATTCTCATACTCTGCGGGCCATGGGAAATCTTGCAAACACATATCGCGATCTTGGGAAATTGACAGATGCAGAGGAGCTTGAGGTTGTTGTTCTGGAAAAGAGGAGGCAGGTCTTAGGTACTGAACATCCTGATACTCTTACTGCTATGGCAAATCTGTCGGTCACATATCAGCATCTCGGGAAATCGGCAGAGGCAGCGGAGCTTGGGGTGGCCGTTCTGGAAAAGAGGAAGCAGACCTTGGGTCCTGAACATCCTGATACTCTGCTTACCATGGGAAATCTTGCAACTACATATCGAGATCTTGGGAAATTGAGAGATGCAGAGGAGCTTGAGGTGGTTGTCCTGGAAAAGCAAAGGCAGATTCTGGGTCCTCAACATCCGCATACTCTTAATGCCATGGTAAATCTGTCGGTCACATGCCAGCATCTCGGGAAATTGACAGAGGCAGAGGAGCTTGGTGTGGTCATTCTGGAAAAGAGGAGGCAGACCTTGGGTCCCGAACATCCTGATACTCTGACTGCCATGGCAAATTTGGCTGCCACATACCAAGGTCTTGGGAAATTTGCAGATGCAGAGGTACTTGAGGTGGTTGTGCTGGAAAAGCAGAGGCAGACTTTGGGTCCTGATCATCCTGATACTCTGCTTACCATGGCAAATCTTGCAACCATATATTGGAAGCAGGGAAAAATGACAGATGCAGAGGCACTTGAGGTGGTTGTCCTGGAAAAGAGGAGGCAGACCTTGGGTCCTGAACATCCTGATACTCTGCTTGCCATGGGAGATCTTGCGAGCACATATCTAGATCTCGGGAAATTGACGGATGCAGAAGAGCTTCAGGTGGTTGTTCTGGAAAAGAGGAGGCAGACCTTGGGTCTTGAACATCCTCACACTCTGCTTGCCATGGGAAATCTTGCGAGCACATATCTAGATCTCGGAAAATTGACAGATGCAGAAGAGCTTCTGGTGGTTGTGCTGGAAAAGAGGAGGCAAACCTTGGGTCCCGAACATCCTGATACTCTGCCTGCCATGGGAAATCTTGCCACCACCTATCGGGGTCTCGGGAAATTTGCAGCTGCACAGGAGCTTGAGGTGATTGTGTTGGAAAAGAGGAGGCAGACCTTCGGTCCTGAACATCCTGATACTCTGACTGCCATGGCAAATCTGGCGGCCACATACTGGCATCTTGGCAGAATGACAGATGCGGAGCAGCTTGAGGTGGTTGTGCTAGAAAAGAGCAGGCAGACCTTGGGTCCTGAACATCCTCATACTCTGCTTGCCATGAGAAATCTGGCTTTTACCCATCATGATCTTGGAAAAATTAAAGAGGCAATACAGCTCTTAATGGTGGTTGTGGAAATCAGGACACATTTGTTGGGACACATGCACTCAGATACAATTTTGGCCCAGCAAGACTTACTGCATTGCCAGAATATAGACATACCCTGACCTAGGAGGGCAAGGTGGTTTCCTTGGCTTTCCCGTATTGTGTCTCATAACTTGGAATAAATGTTCTTTGTATGCTCAATTTTATAACAGTTGGTGTATGCCTCTAGTAATCATGTTAGAAATCAAGAAGTACTAACACAGCCATGCTGTGAGTATGATATGAGTTTCAATTGAACCATGAGGAGCCTCGTAGCCAGATAAACCCAACAATGTTATAGGAAGATGAAAGTGAGAACATTGGGCTCCTCAATAATTTTTCATAATAAAGGTATAAGTGGATTTGGATGTATTAATTTGGCATTCACAGCAGTCATCTGCCAAAAGAGGATATCCATAAAACATGCACATCTCGAGTTCACCCAAAATGTCGTCCGCCAAATTGATCAAGAAGAGGCAGACTGTCTCTGACATTACAAAGATGCATCTTAGCTTATCATCGGTTATCTAATCTTATCTAGCCGGCCAAAGCGAGAAATAAAATATTATTATTGGCCCAGGCCAGCAGCGGATACAGAGGAGTGGGAGAGTGTGCCATAGGAGATACATATAAAGATGCTAAGTTACATTGATACACGCGGAACATCAATGTGCTATGTGCGGAAGTCCATGTGCGGCCTATCGGATACGAAGCTAATGGGACAGAGAGGAAACTATTCCGCTGCGCGGACGATGCACAGGAGTCATGCGGAGGTATGGGGGCTGAGACGGCGGGAAGAACGGCGGCAACTGCGCCTTGCAGGTCTGGATGGTGCGGTGGACTCCAGACGTTCCCCACCCAAATGCCGGCGCATATATTCCGCATGACACCGCACGTGCGCTCCTTTTGTCGCCGACGTTCCACAGGTAGAAACGCGAATCGACCCGCTGTGCACCTCGCGATACCAGCGGCGCGGCTCGGGGCGAAACGGAGAGCACCAAATATGAAACTTACTTACAATCCATATACGACGAGAAAGGACGGCCTAATTCGATACAGCTCCTACTGGCATAGAGCGAAAGGAAAACCTAATCAGAGGCCGCACAGCAAACGCGAAAGGAGGAAAGGAATCGCTCGAAATACATATGAGAACACACGCGCGGGGAGCCGAACCCCGTGTCGCTGCAGCATCTCGAGAATGCTGATCGCCGAAAAGATTAAAGTCGTCGCGCTCGATGAACAGCAAGGCGCCGAAATTCTGCCATTGGGTAGCCAAAAACGAATGCGAAACTGCGGGGCGTTGTCTGTGTTGCTGCATTGCAGCCAGAATGCCCGGCCGCGTAGTTAGCATGGCTAATGATATCTCCGAGTCTGCATATGTAGGGATACACCGGAAGCTAGAGTAATACTGGAGAAGGGATTTGTTACCAGCACATTCTGTCCACGCTACCGTGTCTGACCCATCAACCTGAATGTGGTGCGGAGTAAAGGAGAAGGAATAAAATATGGGTGTGCATACCGATCGCGATCATGAGGACGAGGGGGATCGAGCGCTCTGCAGCAGCCGCCAGAAGCGCGGCCATACGCCATAGACCACTTGGCTTGTGGCCACTGCTTTGCATGGCAGTACAAGTCCGCTCGTTTTTTTGTGATTGAACACACCTTGAGCTTAAATTTACAAATAAATATGGATTACATGTTGATTACAAGTCCATATAAGACTGCAAATAATGTCTCCTCCAGAATCTGACCTGTCTGAAGAGAGAGTTGATCTTGCAACTCTCGCCTTTGACATCAGACAATTAGGTCTGCAGTGACTGAAATTCCGTCGTCGTACCACATCAAACCGTTCCCGGATGGGTGGAGCGGGAGAAAATCCTCCATTGGCAGTGATGTCTAGGTAGCGCTATCATGCGCCAGGAGGCAGTTTCGGCCATTTTCGAGTGGTGGGTGGGCCAATTCCAGTTCGATATTCGCGGTCGTAGATGGTGTTCATGCCTCACGCAGTATTGCATTGTTCCACGTTCCAGGAAGCGAGATTCGGTGAGCTTCAAAAATAGCCATGGTGGCGGCAATCTTGAGTTTTCTATCAGATCTGGAGTATGAGAACAGAAGTTTCTGGATCCAGATTAGAGTCTTCCGGAGCCTCGTCGCGACGTGTCTTAGAGAAAAGCTGCTCCAGATGCACTGGTACAGACTAATCATCATCGGAATGAAGTCGGATAAGCTGATGAAGCTTCTGGCGCTCAATATCTTCGAGCTTCAAAAGGGGTTGAGTATGGCTGTACTAAGCCCCGCTAAGCCCACAACAGTAATGTTTAACTTCAATACATGCTCCGTCGTACACGTTATGTTCAGGCGCATACGCCACAATTCATTCACTCATCCTCCTTGATCCACGACTCCTCCCACCCGAGACCACTTAAGTCCCAGGACCTCTCCTTGTCCTCATGCGCAACCCAGCCAAGCGCTGAAGTCAATACACCCGCGACGCGGATGAACAGTGTCCCATCCAAACCTGCCGCGCCCTTATGTGTTTCCTTGCCGTCTGCATCGACAGCGCCGACGACAGAGCCGGCTGGCGTGTTGCCATACCGCTGGGCGCAATAAAACAGCGCGCGGATGGCCTTCACGACATGCGCCTCTGGATGCAGCCCAGCGTTGTTCAATACGGGTAGCCACGCGCTGCTGCCTCCCAACGTACCCAGCGCAGCGCCAGCAGCATCGATCCCTGTCGGCGGGGCCGGGTGCGCAGGGTACGCCATCGCGAGCGCGCAGTCAATGTGCGGGCGGCCGCGGAGGATCACGAAAAACCCCATCAGGCGCACGTACGCCTGGAGCAGCTGCGCCTTGTGGAGCGGCTGGGCGAGTACATCCACAACCACGCGGAGGAAGAGCGCGCTCGTGAGGAAATGCATCAGGAAGAAGTCCATGCGCGGCTTCCTGCCTGCCTTGCTGGTCGCGCCGAGCAGGAGCGCCGCCTGCCACATGCACTGTTCGATCTTGGTGGAGAAGTCGGCGGCGTCGGAAAGGTCGAATGTCCACTCCGCGTAGATGGCGCGGATCGCGGCGCTGCGGGCGGGGTCGAGTCGCCGCGGGGGGATGCCATTCGCAGGGTAGGGCCCAGGCTCGAGGCTCGGAGCGTCGTAAATCTCGCGGAGGAGAGCCAGCAGCGGCACTTGTGGGCCGGATATGATTTCCGGCACCCCGGACGCGTCCATGACGCTGGCACCCTCGGGCTCGGTAACAGCTGCCTGCGCGAGACCTTGCAGCAAAATGAAACATCGCCCGAAAATCATCGGCACGTTAGCGCACCTTGGGCAACCATGAAGTCCTGGCCAAATTCAATTCCAAACTGTCGGCTGATATTAGCTTTTACCCTCGGGCGAAAGCGGAAACCAGCACAAACCCCGGCCTGGATGTAGGGATGTACCAACCCGCCGACGAATCGCGCGAGCATCAGCGTACCATTGCCATTCGCTTCCGGCGAGAAGACGTAGTGCTCAAGCACATGAGGGACACCGTGTTTGGCGATTGCAGATGAGAAGAACTCGAGGTAATCGGGGTACATATGTGCGCTTGAAATACGCTGATCAGATCTACACGGAGCGGTAACGGAAAACAGCCAGACGACACACTTGGCATCTCCGAGATGGCTGACCCAGTTGGCCTCCGTGATTCCGTCTTCCTTGGCCTCGACCTTGCCGTGATGCAGCGGGCGCTGCGTCGCGGCTTCCTGGTCGAACATCGCCTGAATGCACTCGGGCGACGCCCCCAAGTCGTGCAAGGACAAGACACTGTGCACGTCAACAATGTCAAGCGATAAATGGCAGCCGCACAAAAAAACGGATGCTCACTGGTGAGAAAGGTGATTGGTGAAGTGCCGGTCGTTGTAGAAGCAATGGTGTCCGACAAAATCTCTGTGCAGCAGCTCCGCGACGAGTGCTGCCGACGCTGGTGTTGCGCCGGGGAGATTGACAAGGCCAGGCTGGAGCAGTTGCACAGGAAGTGACTGCATTAGGGAATTTGTGACAGTAAGTTGCAACTTGAAGTTAGTCAGAGGATCGAAGGACGCAGCTTTAATACGTTTGTGCCACGTGATCGTAGCTGGTAGCCATCGAAATTCATTGTCAGCCGTCTCAGCATCACGTATCGGATAAACATTAACCAGAATGGGGCGAGAGCGCTCTTAACTGAGTTGAGACAATTGGACTTCACTGAGCCCAGACCTGACGTTATTATACGAGACAGGAATTTTTCCTATCGCCGGCAAGCATACTTCGGTGCAACGTCGACAGAACGTCGTGGTGCACCCACGCCAAACCTCCCTCTGCGGCGTAGTCAGATGACGTCGGGGAGGAGCCTATGAGTCAGATGTCTATAATCATCCACCACTGAGGTGGCGTGCCAAGCGGTCGGCGATGATGGATCCGTGGCGCAGTGGAAAATGAGTCACCCAAATCGGGTTGCTTCTCTATTGGGTTGATACCTATTATAGAAATTTGATGCCCACAAACACCGCTACCGAGCCCAGGAAACCTCTCAAATGCACAGGTATATACCGATATCAGCCCAGAAACATTCGTTAGTGTGGTTCGTCGTTGGTCTCGCTGCAGAACAACTCCATCGCTTACTTTGCAGAACGGGTGTTGGTCGTCTCGTTCAAGGCTTTGGTTAAGCTGCTCGCGGCCCGGCACGGTCAAACACGCTTTGTATATGTTGACTCAAAAGCAATAAATTTAAAACAATCTCGACATGAAGCATACGTGCTGGCAAACCGTGCAACAAAGACTCCACGTCCCGCTTCATCATTCTTGGAAATGTCCGCTCAAAATTCAAACAGTGAGAAGGCAACCTGCGGAGTGCCTCACGGAACGGACCCAGTGAGCAGGAGGAGAAAGGTATATACGTCGCTGGAAGAGACCTCGCCGGCAAAACCGAAGTGGAAAACCGAGGAGGATGACACTCCCGAAAAAACATAGGCCGAAGTCACCGAGGTCGCGCGAAAGTCCATGAACCTCAGATCATTCATCGCAAGGAGCTCGCAGCCTGCAAGACCGAGTATGAGACGTGGCAGTTCATACGCAAGTAAACCGACCTACGCCCAAAGCAGGCAAAAGTCACCTTATTGGATGACTTCGAGGCACACTTAAATTACCCAGCAGTCACGCCAGCCTCATTTAACTCAGAGCAACTTGCATTTAATGCCAGAATTGCAGAACAGCTTACTCAGACCCAAACGATACCTCACCATGACAATTTTATACTCGGGCCATAGCGATCGAAGAGATTGAGGCAATGAAACTTCACGCTAAAACCCACGGGCTTGAGATGGCGGTCGGAGTGGACCTCTTTTCCTATTCCGATTGTCTGGCAATCCCTAACGAGAAGCTGTTGGAATTCATTTTGTACTGCCTCAACAACAAAGATGCCCCTCGTCTCTGGCTAATCTCTTTGTTAATTGAGATTTTGAAGAAAGACAACGATGCTGCAGACCCATCAAGTTATTAACTCATCGCCCTCGAGTGCTGCATTCTAAAATTGCTCACTCTCATAATTGACAGGTGTTGACAGGAGAATCCGCGAGGGCGCTGAAGATATCGGTGTCATTCCCGTCACACAGAACGGATTTCAGACAAACCTGCGGACAAATGATAGTGTCTTTGTGCTCGTCTGCCTCATTGACAAAGCCGAATCGGAAAGAAAGCCTCTGTATGCTGTGTACCTTGACCTCAAAAACGCTTTCCCTGGAACGGATAATTTGCAATGATGGGAATTGCGGACCCAATGATAGAATGGCTGAAGATGCTCTATAATCGCATTCGGTACTTGGTCCGTCTAGATGGCCGTTACGCCGCCGTCTTTCAGTCCTTGCTCGGCATTCTCACCGGATATCCGGGATCCCCCCACTTCTGGAATCTTTTCATGTCCGACTTCATTCTAGCCTGTCACTCGCAAGACATCAACTTAAATGGTGTGCCAATCACCAATGTGGAACATGCCGACGATATTCTGGCTACGCTGGGAGGAACTACTGACTTCCAAAACCATCTCACTGCGTCTCAATCATGGTCAAACAATAACGGCTGTGAGACATCGATCATCAAATGTGTTTATCAGATTTTTGGCGCACGCCAGAAATCCTACCCAAGCTTCCACATGGAAGGAAAATCATTGAATATGAGTCCTACCTGGGTGTCTGGTTTGAAACTGGAACGAAGAATACTGTAATTTTAAATTCAATTCAACAGGGAGTGTGACCCGTGACCACTTGTGCCAATTCGACAATCCGACACCCCACGAAATTTCGCGTGACATACTCCAAAATTTCGACACATTAACCTTAAGAACTGCCAAAATCGCGCTTTTTTTGCGCGTTTCGGACGCATTTCAGTGTGACAAACCGCTGGGTGAATTCGACAACCCTCTCCGTGACCAGTGACACTGAACCGATTTCGACACCGACAACTCCCTCCGTGACGCGTGACTGTCGAATTGATTTTAATATTACAGTATATGGAGGGAGCAGTAAGTCAAAGCAAAAAAGCGATCAAATTGGAAATGCTCTACTTGGACTCGACCGCTTCGTTGGCTCATTGCCTGTATGGGAGACCAGAACGTTGTATATGGCACGGGTGGACCCGCACCTTACATCCGGATGCAATGTGTGCTTGGACATTGATTTGAAAAGCCTCAAGCTTCTTGAAAAGGTCCAATGCAGATTCTTACAGCGCATGCTCGGGGTCGGTTCACGATACCTACGAGTCGTCCTGTTCTCAGAGACAGGAATCTGGCCGATCAGGTAGAGGAGGGTATATTTGGCTCTGAAAAATCTATGCCACCTGCTATGATAGGCGTCCCGCATCACATGCACTTCAAGACTCACTTACCCCCGCCAGAGCACAAAAAATCTCGTGGATAAACGACGTCCGGATAGTCCTCGTTCGTCTTCATGTTCCAGTGCGGCTGAATATTTTCCTAGTCCTATTGCCATCACGGGTGTCCGATCAGGCAGAATGTTGTTATGTAATCTTCGGAGTTTGAATTCTGTCGCGATCCATGTTCGATGAGAAACGGGTCTTTTCATTTGAATTCTGCGCGAGCAAGAGCTTTATATGTGCATATGAGAATCTGCCACTTTAGATTTTTGATGCTGCTTCACAAACCTTCAGTATAAGATCACAGGAAATGAGGTGACAGAGTGACTGATCGGTGACCAGCTGTAGTACCCTTGGATCGAAAATTCATGTTGTGGATGGGCAAAAAATGCAGAAACACTCAAATATCATATGTTTCAGAATATAGGTGCGATTTGGGCATGTATTATATCCTCAGGGTAGCAGAACCTCGAGCGGAAGAGAGTGCGATGAATTTTAAACTCCGATGATTACATAACAGCATTCTGACCCGATCGGACACCCGCGATCGCTAACAGACTTTAACAAGCGAGGTACGAGCTTCATTTGCTAAAGCGTCTGGCTAGGAGAGACTAATATTTTCCCGGACCTGAATGTTGATGGTGTCGAACAAGCCTGAAGGATGTGAAGAAGTCCATGGAAGCCTGGATCGATGACTCAAGTGCGTCGTCTTCTCGCGTGAAGGATATGTTAGTTGGCCGACTCGAGATGGACTCATGTTCAGGAACATTTGTAAAGAAATCGTTGGACTTCCAGCATTACCTGGGAATCAAAGCGCCTGAACACCGCCGAGCCCTGACGCGCATGATTCTCTCGAGTCATAGCTTAGCCGTGGAGCGTAGACGTCGGAAGGAACGCAGAAAACCCGTGGTGCCGAAACAGTGGCGCCTCTGCCGCTTTTGTTATGTGCACATCGAAGACCCGGCACACGCAATGTTTGTATGCAAACAACCATCAAGAGCTCCCTGGGCTCATCGCACAATTCAGTGAATCCATGCTGCAGCTATTCAAAGGCCTCGTGCGGAGGGAGATTACACCGCTACTGGGAAAATTAGCGTTTGATGTGCAGAATATATTCGACGAGACTCCGATTCTTCTCGTTCGCGAACCTGCGTTGCGAACTTAAAACAACAGGGTTTGGCTTGCTCCCCTGGTCAATATGTCTCATGTGTTTTCTCCCGCATTTCAATTCTGAAGCCCCGTCAAGATTCTATTTTGCTGCATCTAATGGTCTACCTCTCTGGTGTTAACAGGCTGCTTATCACCATTTGAACTCCTTTCTCAGGCCACGAGACTGGTTTTATTGTTGGCTGTGGACCTTCTTTGGAAGTTGAACACACTAGTTTGTGGTCTTGCATTCACTCTGCAAAGGGACAGACATACACCAATGGACAGTGTACTGCTGGATTCCGGGGATTTTTACTTGGGAGGAGGGGCCCTCCTCCCATATACTTGCGTACTCCGCTTGTGGTCAGGTCCCACGTGGTTCTAACCGGAGGTCCAGCCAAATGGCCAGCCAGTCACTGTCTAGCCAGCGTCTCATGTGATTGAACCCCTGGAATGATGTTGTGCTCAGTTGACATCTTGTGGAATTCTAGTAGGATAAACACCCTAATAGTGCTACTTGTTTGTCTTCTGTAAACTCGTAGTTCATGTTGTGGACCACACGAGTATAATATACCCCCCCCCCTAGGTACCGCTTCTGGAACTGGCACTGACCATCTGGGGCTGCCAAATATGTGAGGCTTGTCCTTCCCACCACGTTTTCACACCTGGATCTCAACCTTCGCCTTCCTCATTTTGCACATCAGTTCCCTTCCCTTCGGGTGCTGTCTGCTCAGCTCAATCCGTCCCTTCAAATCACATGTACCTATAACTGTCATTTATAGTTCAATAGACAGTTTGCGCTGCAGCCATCAGAGCCATCTGATGGCTTTTTTGCATTGCGCAAACGGATGGCTAATGGCTTGAACCCATTTTGATGACAGCTTTTTTTGTCTACCTGATGGGAGATGACGCGACCCGGTTCTCATGTGTGTGACGCACGATGTTGGGGTTAGGGATCTCGTTCAAGAGCCCAGAGACCTCGTCACTAACAGTGGATGCTGTAGGAGTGCCTATTTTATGCCAGCTGCATCGTTCAA
The DNA here is from genome assembly GCA_029282285.1 of Mycena rebaudengoi. Taxonomy (NCBI): domain Eukaryota; kingdom Fungi; phylum Basidiomycota; class Agaricomycetes; order Agaricales; family Mycenaceae; genus Mycena; species Mycena rebaudengoi. The sequence goes on from JARJCX010000064.1 coordinate 381,057, forward strand.
ACAGCTTCAAGTACTAAAATGAGGCTATCTAATTTTCATATAGCTCCGCACCGTGTCTGAGGGAGATGGAGGCCGTGATCCGGATACATGATTAAGTAACTCGAATCGCACTGGAACAAAGCGCACCAAATTCGTTGAAACATCACACCCCCGTCAGTCCAAAAGGAAGAACCTGCTGATTGCACCCAGCATTTGCCGACGCCCCCTTGAACTGAATACCCGTGAGCAGGTCCACATTTTGCTTGAATATCCCCGTCGTATTCCAGATTGTGTTGGGGATGTTCCCCTGTAAATCGAAGTACGCAGTACATGCCTGCATAAAGGTGACAAAAAAAGTAGTTTTAAGCTTTCTTAGCAGGTGGGCCCGGGACGATACGCACGAAGCTGCTATTCCAGGGCGGCGGAGGTGCGGGGTCTACGACGTACACACCCTGCGCGTTGTTTCTCCCGGGTGCGACAGCCACAGCGGCCATGAGCTGAGCCTGCGTAGCGCCATTAACGGCGCCTGTCACTAGGTTGGCTGCACGGAACCAGTTGGGTGGGAAGGTTTGGTTGCGGAAAAAGGAGTTTATGGTGGCCTTGGATGCTTGATTCGTGGTGCCTGCGGAGGGTGCTGTTCGTGCAAGGCGATGTAATTGAGTGGGTGACTTATTACGAACCGTTGGCAAAGACGCTGTGAGGAGAATAAAGATCATGATCAGTTCAGATATCTGGGGGACAGTGTAGGACCGACTTGAGAATGAATGAAGCCTGGGCATACGCGGTGTTCACGCGCCGTGCAGCGAATTCGAACTGCAGTCATAAAAAGGGAGTAATGAGTGGTGACTGAAAAACTCATCAACCAGAGCAGCTCACCTTTGGGTTCGCTGCTTGATCCATCGCAATATTTTGTTTTTTCATTGCTATGAGCGTTGCAAGATTGAAGACGGTATTCTTCCCTTCTGGACCGTCGTCGCCGAAGTGCTCGAGCACCTCCAGGTCCTGTTGAGCTGATTAAATGATTTGAGGTGAAGAACCAGCAGAGATAGATACCATATTATAGAGGTTCTCTTGGAAGTGGACGTTGTCTCCGATAAACGCGTCGGCCCGCGTCATTGAGGCGTCGCCTGAAAACGAGACAAAAATTGAGGAGGGAATAAAAATCGAGCAAGAGGCTCCTCACCCTCGAAGCGACCATGCTTAGAAATCCCTCCAGTCTCAGGACCATCAAGCTCGAAAGGAAGCGGAGGGACGAGGGGAGAAACCCCGCCAATGGAGACCTTGTTTGCGAACATGTTTCCTCGAGTTAACTAGGGTCGCCTGAGTAAGGTGTGCGGCGTCTGTTTTAGCTTCTGCAGATACACACCATGTTGTTGGCGACCATACCGATTCCAAAATTGACATCAAGATTGAAAGCCTTCAGAAAGAGTGTTCAGAGCCACAGCACCAAAGAGGGCGTCACGAACCTCCATCATACCGAGTGTTATTTCCTCGAACGAGGCAATACCGCTGTAGGTTGGGTGGTTAGAGCAATAATGATTTGACAATGGTCCTACTTTCGAGGAATGTAGCCATGATTCGCAAGTGTGTTCATGGCAGCTAATATAATCACCATAACATATTGGCAAGGAAAAGTAGGAAGGTTACGAACGACATGCTGATGACATAGCAATCAGTGCACCATTCCTAATGTCCAAAAAGAAAGGAACTGACGCCCACGCTGGTCGTAGCGACCCGGTGCTATGAAGGGGTGGTCGGCATCTATGAATACATACATATATGTGAAACGCAGGAGCCACGGACACACAAAGTCCACTTGCCCGGAATCTTCTTTAATCCAGTCTCCGTAGCCTGGGGAGGTATCACAATGAGAGTACCGGTCTGCCCGTCTTGAATCTCTGTGGTAGGGCTGTGATGATCCCGAGCAATCCTGGAGGCAAGCGCAACTGGCAGAAGGAGCAGAACCAAGGGAAAAGATCTCATCCTGAGTGCTGGGAGTTACGTGGGTCTAGTTGTCCATGATCACGCTTTTAAAGGGCTTGCGGGCACCCGACGGGATAGATGTCTGATCGGCAATCTTCTAGTTAGAGGTGCTATGTGCGCTGCTGTCAATGCCGTGGGTAGAAGGAAGCACCAGTCCATGTCTTCGAACACACATCCGACACATACTACGGGCCGGGTACACGACGGAGTGGCGAGGCTGGTACGGCATGCACGTAAAGAATAATGACAGAGACAACCCAGGTGCGCAGCGAACCAAACAGGATGGTGAAGATGGATGGCGCCGCAATCAGTCCCTAAAATCTATTAATTCAGCCGCAAAAATTGAAAATAAAATAAAATATGTGTTCCGTGTCAGCGGAACGGCCCCGCGCCAGCGAAAAGGCGGCGCCAGCGAAAGGGTGGGGTCTGGGGGAGCTTTCCTCAGAATGCCGAACCCCTGCCGGAATGATGGCAGGATCGGCACTCCGATCAATAGTGGGACTCGCTTAAATGCAGTAATATACGCGGCACCGATAACCGGCTGATCAGCATCGTGCGGCATCGGTTGATGTCGGATTCCTTTGCCGAGCTATTGGATCACAATAGCTCACAATGGATGCCCCTGCCCCTCCCGGGTCCCACTGGATATCAGCAGATATCAATGGTAATATTTTCGCCCGCAATCCCATTGTTTCTCGGTGGTTCCCGATGGATACCGATGCAGAATTTGCCTCTCATCAAAGCATCGACTTTCGGTGTATAACGTCACATTCCAATGGAGAAGTCCTATAGAATTACCCACCAATTAATGACGGTTCTTGATGGATTACATCGCATCCCCGTGGAGTCTTTTACATCTCTTAAGCCACTGACTTTCGTCGGATTTCACCGGCCGCCAATGGAGGCGTATGTGTTTAATTCCAACGTAAAATCCCAAGTTTCAATGGATCACAGCAGCTCTTCATCACTCAATAGACCACTGGACTACAGTGGGTACCGGCAGCATTTTGCACGATCCCAGTGGAGCCCGTCGGAATTTAATATTTATAATATATGTCTGGAGTTGGAAACTTGAACATGAAATGTGAGCCAAGAGTATAATGTGGGGCGAATGAAGCCTTATTAGTTCGTTTCCAAGACATTTCATGAACTGATTCTTCCATATAACTCACCTCCATTGCATTCAACCAAGCATGTGGCGTGTCATTCACACTTGACATGTTTTCTGCGCTGTTCTCGTCATTCATTCAAACTTGGTATGATTTGCGGCGTAAGATATAGTAGATGCAATTAGTTTAACTGCATTTTGTCTGATCAGAATTCTTTAGCCAGAAATAGAACTCCCTGTCGGCTCGAAGGACTGAGACACGAGCTAACAACACAAATAGCAAGTCCAGAATAAATACCATACCTTCCACCAATTCATACTACCAGAGCCACGAAGAGAATTGAGCGGAAGCCATGTACTACACTGTCTTGAGTTAGAACCAACTAGCTACTACATTACATGGTGGCCGCATACAAAAATAATTTAGTCCCCAGTTGCCTCAGCCCAGAACTCGTCCGAAAGACCCAAGCTCTTTATTCATTTCTCTCTCACTTAGACACTGAAGAAATTTGATAGGCGGTCATCAAATAGAGGATTCAATTCTCCCCTTCTTGTTGCAACTCATAGGGGAAAAAAAAACCTTGATCTTATACCACCACCATCGATTTTGAAAAACTTGCTGGTTCATCGGCATCTTGCTCAACTTCATTACGCAACTACACCCTGGAAGATCAATCTATCTTGGCTTGTCCTCAAAGGCTTCCATTTCTGTTATTTCTGCGTCGTTGCGCGGCCCCTACCCGGAGGCCACACCCTCACACTCTGTCTGCGACGATATCTTCATGAAACATGACACTCTGGACCAGCTGGACACCGCCGGCGCATCGCCGTAATCCAGAGGAACTTATTTCCAAATGACCTGTGGTCCGTCCCAACATGATTGCCAGCACGATTAAGACAGCTGATGTAAGAGGCTGAGAATGTAAACGGCGATGCGAACCTCACTGGGCGGCACAGGGCGGCATATTTGGTGGAATTTGACCACTCGTGCAAGTCCGAAGCCATGGCCAGTCATCAAATGCCCTGTACGGTTCCAGGGCTACGACGTGAGAGACGGACTGTGCGATCCGATGGATTGCCAAGTATGGCCGTTCTGGTCTGTGCGAGCGGTCGCTGCCGGGCAGGGAGTAATAGCTCCGGGACCTTCCGAAACACGCGGAATAGCGGTCCGATATGTCTCACCGCCCCTATTCTGATCTGTTGCATCCAACAGGTAGAAAATCAGTTGAATTCGAGATCTACTGCATTCGCTTTCAAGGACGAAACTATTGGCACCCGGACCAGTCCATAATTATCTTGGCTTGTCTGGTGGCCCCTCCAATTCTGCGGTTTCTTCGTCGTTAGTCAACCTCGAGTCCTCAACTCTGCGATTCTGTCTTGGAATTCCAGAATCATTCCTGGAACTAGATTCACAATGCAAGGCTTTAGCGCCGCCGGGAGAATTGCCGCTACCGTCTTTGACTCGAAGCCATTGCGGAGCGCTCATAGGTCTGATGCTGTTATGCTCTGCGTCTAACGTGAGAGGCTGATATCTGCGACGGACTCCTGAATACGGTCGTTCTACTATGTGCGAGCGGGTGTCCTATCTATATTCCTAGGTCATCCATTGTTATGAATGCAGACCACTTTTTGACTTGTATTTATTTATTTTGCCTCTGCTCTACCTATTTTCTGCCTTTATCCCTCAAAAATGGGCACATTTTGGACATTTTGTAGCTATTGTTAACATTTCTGTCTGCTTCCGGAGATTCATATCATTCATTGTGATGAATTCTGACCATTTTTGTCCTTGTCCTCTCCCCATGATCCTTCACAAACAGCCTTTTCTCCAGAGGAGAGTCGTAACACTGCCTGCTGGCACGCGCTCGTGCTACCACTTGCGAGGAACAGCCATCTCTGATTTAACGTCTGTGGAAAAGATAAAAGAGACTATCTCAGTGCTGTAGTTCGGTTACAAGTAGATGGGACTCGATGACACGGAGATTGAGAGTTGTGACCATTCTGTTCTCCCTCTTGTTACTCCTAGTGTTGTGCTTGGCCTGGCTTTGGCTGGCCCTGGCCTACGATTTCTCAATCCAGGGCCGAAGGCCAAGGCCAGGCCAGAATTTTGACTTGAGCCATAGCTTGGGATCTATTTTTTCAATGTATTCGTTGTAGGTGTAAGACACCTCATATCGCATCACAAAGAGATTATATGTCTATTGGAATCGCGAAACTATTTTATAGCACTCTCTAGGTGAGTTTTCAGGTGGTGTGATTAACTCTCGCTTTCATCATATTGACAGATATTTCCAATAACTGCCATGTATGGTGTCGAAAATATACTCTGTGAGTTTTCGACTCAAAACATCTGCGGATAATTATATTTTAAAGTGTACAATTTTCAACCGGTTGAAGTCCTCTTCAGTGCACGCAACCCAGGTCATGGCTTGGCTGGCCTAGCCTGAAAAATCTCAGGCCGAGCCAAGCACAACACTAGTTACTCCAGCAAACCGGGTTGAACCCTTCCGGCACCGAAGTGGAATCTGCATGAGGACTTGCTCGGCTGAATCATGATCAAGAATCTGTTATCTTAATGCCAAATCTTGGCCGCCACCTAGGGACGCAAAATTCTTCTCCGACACGCCGAGATACGAGCGCAAATGAATTTTGGAATCGGTACATATCTTGCACATAGGCACTACAACAAAGTCGCATCGGCAGGACCGATATTTTTGTCTCTACCAGACGCTACGAGCTCCTTCCGAAGACCTTTTTTTAAGACTGGCCAGTAGGCATTTACAGTACCGCCATCTCCGCTCTGGGATCGGGTCAATGCAGAAGAAGCCTCGCGCCGGACAGTCCGTGGGTGCCGGATCCGAATGCTCAGGACGTGAGAAATCGAAGTAGTGGGCCAAAGCGGCCCACCGCGCTCTTGTACAAATTAGGACCTTAACTACAGAACTATCTTCTAGATAATTAGATTATGCGGATGTAATAGATGTAATCTCGACTTCAGTAAATCGATGGTGGAAATTCCGTGGACTCGCAATCCGACAGCACAACACTGACCATGTTCCTTACTATTGGCAAAACAGGTGCTTCGGCCGCACCACTGGATCGACGAAGAGTGTGTTGACCTCCTAGTTGGCCAGGGCGAACTCGTGTAAGTCCATCGAGAACGAGAAGTGATAAGAATCGACACATCGAATGTTCCGCGCAGCGGTTGTACTTCCTTCAGAGGCTGAATTTATAGCTGGCCTAGGCCGCTTACCGCCCCACGTCATTATCGGCTGAGGGAATAACCTGTAGCCACACATGACGAGGAGCGATGGATGCTGGTTGTGTCGAAAGCCTTGCGGCATGACCGGCGACGGGACCCGATTGGTGCGAGATCGCGGAGATGGCGGAGCTCAAAAAGGCCGTGCTCAACTTTGAGAATCCCGTACAGCCAGGCCGTGATGAGATGTCGGGAAACACCTAGCCGTTCCTCATCGACTAATGAGTCCCGCGCTGGCCGCTTACATCTCATTCTGAATCCAGTTGCTTTGAGTTGACTTTCTTAGATGGCAACACTCAACCACACCGAGTTTCTAAAGGCCATAATTTACGATTGCGCAACAATCGTACTAGTTGCAAAATATGTACATGATGTCCTGGAGGTTTTCTACGCTTATCCCGTGTATCGCGAGCGAACTTGATTTCTGACGGTTGTGGTTCCAATTTAGATTCAAATATACTTTTCTCAGTCATCTAGGCTCTACCGTGGGGCATGAGGAAACCTGCGGAGTCTGTGAGCTCGGTCTAGTATGGGGGGAGAGGTCCAGGGGCGATGGCGTAAATACACTTGCCTTGTACACCGGGAAAATCTCTGGAAACCGGCGTTGGTTATTCGGACCGTGCTGTGTAATGCTACCTACCTACCTACCTTAACTCTGATAATCATCTTCGGCGACATGATTATCCGTTCTCTTAACGAAATCTCTCGAATCAGTTTGTATGTCTTTGGCAACATCCCCTTAAGTATTATCCCCATCGTGGTGCTTCCTCCAAAGTGCTTTGCGCAACGCAATTTCAATTCCCACAGCACCACAGGAATCGTGCAGCCTTTCCCCATTCTCCTCGACGGAACTCCGCGTCGCAGTCCAGGTGGTTGAATCACACAGCAAATTGGACCCGAGACCAGCCAGTGTGCCGCAGCAAAATATGATGCATTGCCTGTCCCGCTCAGACGCGTAAGGCGCAAGGTCTGGCACCGTAGTATGCCGCAGGAAAAGGTACAGCTGCGGCCACGTATTTTTGCATCGTCTCTACTGCGAAGAATTAATTAACCGTTCTTTAACGGGATAGTGCGCGATTTGTTGTACATGCTTGGCTTTTACCCGATCAATCTCTGCTCCTTTTCTCTTGCGCTGCTCGTCGTCTCTTCGTATCTCCATTCAGGCAACTTCTCCTGCGCTTTTTCCGTCCTTTTTCAACTCACATCAATAAGGCTATCCCCATCTTGCCCAAATGCACAGCGATGTGCTGCCTCATGTTGAGCTACGCACTGCGGATTGTTCCCGCCATCTTCATTTACAGTGCCTTTCTGTCCCAGTTCGGCTATATCTGCCTGCTCAGCTCCGGCGATGTCTTGCAAGATCCGGGGCTTCTTCACCGCAGCATGCTCAGTTTTCATTTAAATAGACTAATTGAAATTTACGCAGCATCTTTGGATCTTTGCTTTTCCCCCAGATTCAAGCACCCACAGTGTCCCGACGAGTGGATGTTTCTCGGTTCTTCAACGGTTTTTATGTTTCCAGAACTCGAAAGGATTCACTCACACATTTTTGTCATCCCAGAACTCCCTGGACGGACGCCGAATCTCTTACCAAACGGTGTTTCGGTGTGTATTCTGCATTAAACCGTTCAGCTCATCGCCATTCATGATTCCAACAGCTGACAGCGTCCTGCGCTTCACCATTCTTAACTGGCTATTTCAATTGGTGAATACAGTTCTTTGATCCTCAGCCACGAATTCAATCACGTCAGCTCTTCTACTACGGGTTTCACACTGATTGCTATCTTTCATCCAACAGGAACTCTGTTCACTAGGTTAAGCCATAAAGTTGACCTTTATGGGTTCGTTTACACGTCAGTTCCTTCCATTTCAGTCCACGTCGGTACTCAATTTGTATGTTCTTCAGCACATCTAAAACTCCCAACGCCACCTATCAAGTACGTCTTATTAACTGCTCTGGACGTCCCATTAACACTTGCCTTGCAGATTCCATGCAAACTCTTTCAAAGTGTCTGTATGCAGTGGTTGACCTTCGACAATCGAATACAATCCGCACATCCAGTTGTAACCCCCATGTGCCTACTTCCAGTGCTTCAACTCAGGTAAATGTCTCGGCTCCTCCTGTTCCACCACTCCGCCGTGCGCACTCGCGGGAGTAATGAGACAAAATTATGTCTATTCGCTGTAATTAATTGCCGCAATTAACTTTTTTGAAAGCTCTTCCTCTCTAATCTTTTCCGTTTTAAAGATCCGGTGTTCTCATTTGTTTCTACTCTTTCATACCACCGGCGTCTGCCAAAGATGTATATCTACTTTACATTCTGGCCAAATTCTCCTGAAGAACTTGATGAATGAATTGAGAAAACTGAACTATTCTCAGTCCGTACCGTCATCCGGACAAGTTTAAAGCTCTCTTTCACGAACCTCCACGTACAATATCAGCTGGCCACCTATCACTGCGCATATCGCAGCTCGGATCTTGATTTTCTCTCGCACTGCCTCATGAGTCATAGGCTTCTACGCAGCCTCGAATAAAAATACACCGGTCTGCGGACGCTCTCGGAGCATGGATCAATACCGAGATCCAAGATCACAGATCTCCCCACGCCGTGGACGATCTCTCAATGTTCGAATTGGTACATCCCACATCGAATTCAACACGGGTCGGAGTCATATCACGACCTGACTCAATCAAAATTTCCAGACTCCGCCGGAGCGGAGCGAAGGCGTTTCTTGTCGCCATTTACACAAATCAGGCTCTCATTAACGCCGACTATCGCTTGGCGCCCTTGAACACCGTAAGGACTTTAGGTTCCATTGGTATATCTAGACACACGGTCATCGGGTATCGTGGTCCCTTCTCATGCTGTTCACCCGTCGGTTTGTGACTCTTCTGTTGACTGGTTGCGGTATCATCCTCAACTCTCTGGCAGGGACATGGCCGAATCACATCATGGACGAGCTCGAGCATCTGCTCGTAGACACAGATGGTTTCAACGACGCAGGACTTCAGAAGGCTATCACGCCCTGCACAAATTATGTTAGCGGGAGCCAACTCTTGGGGCGCGAAACGGCGGCACAGTGGGTGCGAGTCGCATTTCGTGAGTTTTCACTGGGATCTACATCCATTAAAATGATGACTCTGTTTCCTGCAGATGATTTTTCGACGGCTGATGTGAAGGCCGGGACCGGCGGAATTGACGCAAGCATCGGATTCGAGACGCTGCGTCCAGAAAACAGCGGCTCGGCAATGAATGACTCCCTCGGATTTTTTGCACCATTTGTGAACGCACATGTGTCTAGTACGTGTAATTACAGATATAGTTCCGATGCTTATGCCACAAAATCATAGTGGCGGACATGATTGCCTTGAGCGTCGTTATGTCGGTTGGATCGTGCTCAATGCCCAGCATCTCTATCCCTTTGCGAGGCGGAAGAGTAGATGCAACAGAGGGAGGATTGTTCGGCGTCCCGGAGCCGGAGACTGAGCTTGACACCACTTTGAATCAGTTTTCCCAGGCAGGATTCAGCCAGAGCGATGCTATTGTGTGTGCTCTGAAGAGCTCTCTTGTGATCCACCTCATAATTTATATCTAGGGGCTCACTGTGTGCGGACATAGTCTCGGCTCAGTACACCACGGTGGTTTCCCCCAAGTTGGTGAGGTGGAAGTTGTACCCAATGATATGTCAGTCAGGCTTACGGTTCTTGTACCAGTCCCGGAGAGCGCCGTCACTCCGAATAATACAGGCGGGGGTATTCACTTCGATGCCACGCCGGACGTCTTCGATGTGGACGTGTTGAATGAGTATCTTGGGTGGACCGGCCAGAGAGGAGGTTAGACGACTCGTCCGTCGCACTCACGGTTTCTCAGTTATCGCTCCTTTATGACCAGGTCCGCTCGTTACCACCGACAACGTTACTGTCCGCTCGGATCTGCGACTATATTTGTCAGATAACAATGCGACTCTCCGGGGGTACGTTTATGGCCACAACTATCCTGCCGCGTATTGAACAGGATGATAGCCTCACAGAGACATCGTCCAAATTCATCTCAACATGTGTATCGCTGCTGACCAGGATGATCCACACTACGCCTGCATCCGTGCAGCTCACAGATATTATCACACCAAACGAGGTGAAGCCAGTGAACGTATCGCTTGCCGTCGATCCTGCTGGGCGTGTCCAGTTCAGTGGATACGTCAGGGTCAGCCGCGATTCATCGATATCCCATATGTTGAATACTTACCCACATGCAGCTTCTCTCAAGCGCCTTCAATGCTGCTGATCGAGTCCGGTGTGGATATGCCCTGCGGTAATTTTGTTTCCTGAGATTGATTCCATCCCTCCCAATGCAGAATAACTTGGACCTCCCGCACCGGTGCCACCTCCACAGCCTTCACCATCAACGCCATCGCAGTTCAAACTGGAAACAGCAGCATGTTCGGCACAACATTCTACCACCACTTTAACACAAGCATTGATCCCACATATGGAATTTCGGCCTTTAAGATCACGGTCTTGAAAGGTCGGTCGACCCAGATATTCTCCAATGACGGCGTGGGCTACCCCATTGAGGAGTCCGCGCCATTCTCGTCACTTAGTTACTTCGCTTAGCGTCGTGGAAGTTCGTGAGGTTGATGGTATTCCCTGAAAGTTTGTGAGTTCAGCTAAATTTACTGCAACTTCGTCACTTCCTCTGCACACCGGGAAAGGTCGTCACTTGACGATGACCACATGACCGCGTTCAGTTGCCGATGCTGCCGTACCCATTCCGTGCGCCATTTGCAAGCATGGGAATCAATTCGGTGATCCGGTGATGCTCATATTCGGGCTCAGCGCAGGAGCGAGCAAATTGGAGTGGAGAGGAGGAATCTGGGTCTAGCAATGAACTTTGGACAGAGGCTACAGGAGACTAGATGATATATCTTTTGCTCTAATATTTATTCTGCATTTGATATTCTGTTTCCAGTGTTTGATATTCAGTGGAACGGAATTGTATTTGCTTAAAGCCTACAGACCATCCAAGGCAAGTGAATAAATACACTTACATCGCGTTTATTCCGTGTTATATCAGCTTTATGTAGTAAACTGCTGCACCCGCCATATCAAACTTTGGCCCGAATTAGCCGCTAACCTGTGTTCGACCGTAACTGCAGATTGGATTGACAATACTAAAAATACTTCTAGGCTCGGTTCTATCTGCTATATCCTCTCTATGTATTTTGAAGCCTACCTGAATCAATTTACAGGTACATAGAATCCAGCACACCGCCATATCAGACTTTGACCGAGCAGCTAACTTGTTCCCACTCTTGTTTGACCGTAATTCCACCAAATTGGGCTGACTTCGAATACTTTGCATTAATTTCTATCTAATCCATCGCCACAAGGTGTCTCTGAGCTCACCCAAATAAATTTAGAAGTACATAAAATCCCGCACCGTGCGATATCAGACTTCGGACAGCTGACTTGTTCACGCTCTTGGTCGACCGTAACAGAAAATGGGATCATTCATGAATATTTCAGAGCGGTGCGAGGGCCTCGAACTTGCTGATATTTCCCTCGTTGAATGTGAAGAGAAGTTTCTTTATCCATTCATGTGGGGTGCTGTCGAGAGCGTCCAATATTGGGTGCATAAGCTGGCAAAAAAAAAGGCACTGATCACTACGCCACACAAACAGGTTCTTTTTGTTTACTAACCAATTCCCCAAAGTTGTAGATTGTTTCTCCCATAAAGGCAGATATATGGCTAGGTCGTGGGCGCGCGCCAGCTGATCTTCAGCCGTTAAATCGGTCACACACGAGGAAGAGCAACGAATTTTTATAATACGGTGGATAGTCGGATTTCGCCTAGAAGGCATAAGGATATAACACGCTTAGAGCCGTCATTGAGCATACATTGAGCATACCTTCTAATAATCACCGGCCACCTGGTAATAGGCTGCGTTGACACCGTTATCCACGCCTTCGAGCCGATCGAGCACGGCCCACACCTTGTCCATATCGGTTTTCGTGCCCTCAACATCTCCGTACAGTAATTTTGCGCGAGCAAAAGTAGCCAGAAGGAGAACATTTGCTTCTTCCGACTTGGAGTTTGACGGAGCATACGTGATGCGAGTAAGATGGGACATGAGGAATGTCGAGTGTGTTTGCGGGTCTACGCGAATGGGCACAGTTGCAGCTGGCCCAGAAGGAAGAAATAACATACTATCAATCTCCTTCGACACTTTAACGCCCATCTCCACGAGCCTAAGCTGGTTGATTTTGGTCTCGAAATCTACTAAGTCCATTTTTATTCAACAATGTGTGTTAGAAGATAATAGTAAGGTAAGAAATTATCTATTCGACTTGAATGTCGTCTGGTAGAATAGAATCTAGCATTTCAGGGTATTCCTCTCGAAACTCGCTCCAGTGCTTCTGAGCGTATTCCACCGCGCTCATGCTTACACCATCTCTCTCGACCCCCCACCCCTTCAGAGGCCCTAGCTTCAGACGCTTGGGAGGCACATCTGACTCCAAAGACATGGACCCAGAATGTTTGCGAACAGGCCTAGTCGGCGGTTCGGACGTGGTTGATGTCGAAGCTGTCAAAGAAGTTTCAGCTCGTGGTACGTCTTCGGGAAATATTCCAGGCTGGTAGTCTCACCTGGTATCGGTTCGTTCCCGACAGTCCCGTTACCGGCAGGCGACGATGCATTCAGGGGAACTAAGTTATGAATTCAAATTAAATCTTTGACACATTAACGAAACACACCTTGAGCGGTGGAATGTTTACGTCGAGAAACCTTGATAGCACCGTGATCATCTGCATGTTTGTCAGCAATGTTCATGTCAGTCAAAAAGAATTCATCGCACTGGATTTGGTAGGCTGACTCTTGCGGGCATGGGGGGCGCGAACACGCCCAGAAGAATTCGACTGCACATTGTGAGAAACCAGAAAATAGGTGAGAAAGACGCAAACCTTGGACTCTGCCCGTATTTGTTTGAGTCGAGCCTGGGCGTCGGCAACGGCCTGCTCTGCAGCCTGAACTTCTTCATCCATCACCCAAGAATGTTTGGCTTTCTCGGTAGCATTTACACGGCGTGCATTGCGATTTGAATACCGATGAGACACCTCGTTGCGAGGATTGTGTAAATTTCCGCTCTGAAGCATGACCGCAATCTCAGCGGCGCGTCGGGTATCAAGATTCTCATATCTGCATGTGAGTAATGAGCGACATATCAAATGAAGCGAAAAAAATGGACGTACTGTATGAAGGACTGAACGAGTCCCATTCCAATTCCAGTTTGTGCATTGTTCGCCGCATGTTGAGCTTCTCCCAGGTTTGTCGTCGCCTCCATGACATGCCAAATGTCGGGGTCAATATCGGATAAGCACTGAATAACGCCGGGAAGAAGCCATTCGTGCATTTCCTTGTGCTCCCACCAGCCTATGTCATGGTCAGAGCCAATTGGAAAATAAAATAACTAAAACAAACGCATGAGGACCCCGTCGGGATCAGGCAGTGTCCGGATCCATGTTTTAAATTCTTCAACGTCCTCGGGAGTTTTCATATACATGAAATTTCGTATGCGATCTTGATCCTCAGGTGGAAGATGGGATAGATCAGGAATTCCGCTGAAATGATCGTCAGGAGAGACGAACTGTCATCAAGAGAACGAACCGTTTGAGGTGGGAATAACAGACCCGGACATTAAGTTTCAATAGTCCAACGGCGTCCTTGACCTCTTCTGCGACTGATGGAATGTCGATTGTGGGAAGAAGTGCGTCTGCCAACCCGAGCAGGGGAGCAGCTTCCATGTCGGCATTGATACCGAGAAGTGTTCCGCCGCGATGGAGAGACACGAAACCAAGCTTCAGGCTTGTTAAGCATCTCACAAGCGACAAAAGTTCTTCCCAGACAAACTGGAAAGACCGGCGGTCATGTAGCTTCATCCAGACCCGACCCAGTGTCATCTCTGAAATATATGAGAATAACGCTCAAGATACAGCAAGGTTTCGAGGAAGAAATACCCTGGTTAATACTCGGCATCCACCCATTTATCTCGTATAGATTTGTCTTTCCCACAACGGGCTTGAATGTCGTATCGCAATCAAGAGTTCGGACTTTGTGGATATACTTGATAATTTCATGTTTTATACCGAAAATAGCAGTGCGCCCTTCCCGCTCGGAAACATAAATGTATCGATCTTCATCTGAGCGAGCCTTTTGTTCTGCAATGTATGTCTCAACGGCTGGGAATGCATGAGTAGCTATCGGGTTTTTGGAAGGGGGATTTGAACGTACTCTGATTTTCGTGCCTTGTTTGATTCCCAAGTTCGCTCTTGACTTCGTTGATGAGCTTCGTCTTCGTATCCCGGCTCACGAGGCCCAGGTGATAGAGCGAAGGGGTCAGACCCCCGAGAATCTCCTTCGTTGAGAGCGCTGCAAAATATAGTTTAGCCACAGTGGGATGGCAGGAACGCCAGGAGGAGATAGTCTGAACCTTTTTCAACCTTGGCAGCCGTCGCTCCCAGTCCTAATTTACGAACGCACTCTTTATACTTCTCCGCGACAGCATGCGTAACCTTCAGAAGCGGGGGGACGGGATGGCGATGCGGGTGCTTGCGATTAGGAACGACGACACACATTCGCGCGAGCTCGGGGTGCTTGTCCTCGTGGGGAATAAATACGAACAACTCCACATCGCAAGGTAGATGGATAACTTTGGCTTCGAATGCACGTCCCTCCTTGATGTGATTGAAGGCTACCAACGTTTTGTCAGAACGGTATGGTTCATTTTGGGAAGTAAATGGCTTACGGCAGACATTTTTACCTTTCTTCCCCTGGCGTGATGAATACACCTTGCAACATTCATCCTGCTGATCCTCCTCCTCGACGATCTTCTCTCCATTCTCTGCCCTCAAGAAGAGCTCTTCGTCGATGTGATCAGGGATTTCTAAAGTGCGATGGCCGGTTGGACACTGAATCATATCTCGGTGAGAACAGACAAGTATATAATTTTTGTTTCGACGGCGCTGGGAATGATTTAGACAGTTCAAGAGCGGGGAAGGAATTCTCGTCACCTGTGATAGTTTCTTCGGCACAGCTTTACCGCCGCTACAAACTTGATTGGTAGTGGAATCAACCGCCCTGCATCGCCAATCAGATATCGACTTGATAAATCTGTGATATGCCTCAGTTTTGGTCCTATTTGGAAGTAAAAACTGAGCGTACGAGAGAACCTGACCCACTCGGCTACTGTCCTGCATCTCTCGCGTGCGTAACTGCGCCTCAACTAGCCGATCTCTCGAGTTCGGATCAAGCTCACGTCGTTCGACATTGGTGAACTCAGATGAAAGAGATTCGCAACGAAAGCTCCGCAGCATTTGGGTTTGGAACGGCGGCAGGCGATACGTGCTTCTGGATTGGCGCAGCCAAAAAAAATCCCAGGGAGATAGACATCAACTTTAGCACGACTACCGGTGGATCCAGTCCAAGAATGAACATCCTGTCGAATCTTCAATTCAAAAAATTGACTAAAACGTGATGGAAAACGTACCTGATCTTTAAGCAGCGCATCAATGGTGGTATCTGGATCGAGATTCGGAATATGGGTGACATTGATCAAGAAGGCAGTCGCCTCCCGTGGAATGGGAAACTGAGATGGTAGACCTGTTACACGCTCAACGTGGAAGACTTTTGTGCGGTCCGAGACATTGATTGCGTGGGGAAAATGGCAGACCTCCGAGGAAACACCTTCATCTAGCCAGCCTGTCGACGATTTTCTGCCATTCCCAGCCAACAAAATTCTGGGCATCAGCATTGGAGATTTCATACTGCGTCAAATCAACGTTATTGGAGCCTGCATGAGCGGAATCATCACTCAAATCTGATGTTTCGAAACTCCGAGTTTCACTGACTTACCCAAGTCATCTGAGCCCCAGAGATGTGGAGGCGGCGAATCAGCTGCCACGGAGACACTTCTAAGCGCAAGCGAGGGATCAACCGCGGCGAAAAACGCCTCCAACTCTGGAGGAAAAGATACGATACAGTCCGAAGATAACGGCAAAGAGATAGATTCATTTCCGAGCTCCAAGGGGTTCAAGTTATCACCACTCCAGCTCGCGTTCCAGCTCGCAGAATCACTCTCATGCATAAAGAGAGAACCAAGATCACAGGAAGCATGCGAAGATCCATCGGGAAAAGGCAGCTCGTTGGTTAAACCCGTCTCGAAGTCGAACATAAAGGGAATATCCGGGACAAGAGGGGCTGGCGTGCTGGATGTAGACCTGTTCCAGTGATTCGTGTTCTCATCAAAGAAAACATCACTGTCGCTCGGGCTGAAACAAAGAGTCATAGCGTGCAGTCTGATTAACTGTTCTCAACATGCTGTGATCGTGTCTGTAGCCAGTCATCACTTCTAGAACACCATGTATCGTCCAAAAACGCATTGTAGTCCATAACGGGCGGGCACGCGACTGCGAATCGCCGGCGGGGGTGTGAATGGTGGTAACAAAGAACGTCGAGGCGTTCCGTAATTCCGGTGATCAAACAATACACATGGCAAGCGCATCGGCCGCGCGCGTCCGAAAGTGACGAGCTTTCGCCAAAATTTAATTGAAGTGATGAGCTTTCCCAAAAATCAGTTGAAATGACGAACTTTCATGCTTTTACATCAAACTCACGAGGTTTCTCATTCCTAAGCGAAGTAACTAAGTGACGAGGATGGGTACGACTCCCCATTGAGGGTGGTGTCGTGTTCCTACCGCACGACACAATTGTCGGGTCGGATGGGACGCTTTCTGTACACGCCGCTGTGAGTTGGTCTATTCTCGCTTGAGCTAGTTTGAGCTGATGAGAAACAGGTGCTTACCGCCGTCGGAGCACAAAATGTGACCGCCTTCATTTCTGCACCTTCGCCGCAGCTTGGTACCGATACCATTCTATGCCTTGATCGTGAATATACTTACGGTTGCTCTGAAGGCACAATCAGCCCGATGATCGCCAAGTCGGTGGTCGGTTTCGAGAAGAGCGGTGTGCGCGGACTGTACACGCTGTATTCCGCGACAATTCTGGCCGTCTCCAACATACGCCAGACCACGCTGGATGTCATCGTCCACGGTCGCGGGTCTCAGGTCTATCGGGATGAGTTCCGCAGGATTGCGATATGAGGTGTTTCACATTGGCCAACAGGATCTGGACATTCAAAATGTCGAATTATGCGTATTATTTTTTCTTGGGGCAGTTAGTTTTTATTTGAAAGTGCTATCTGTGTCTTGGCAAGAGGGGAGTGAAATTTCGTCAGCCCAAAGGAAAAAGAGGGAGCCACGTCCGTACGAGGTCCAAAAGCAACAGCTCAAAAATTAGAGGATAATGCAAGACCTACGGAATAGGGAGGGTACGAGGCGCATGGGAATGGGCGGATGAAAATGGTGTAGAGGGACAACATTACTTAATTTCATAGCAAGGGCGAAAGAATCCAGCGAACTAAACATCATGCACGATCAAGCGCGACGGTTCCTCCTCCGGCATGGGCGGTGGATCAGGTAGGAGCATCACCAGTGTATGATGAGGAAGAGCGCCGACAGCCAGAACATCTCACTGCTCCTGCTGTAGAGCGAGTACTGGGTATCAAATCAAATATCCAACATATCCCTGAAAGGCACAAGATAGGACGCACGGAGATCCATTGCCCAAGGGCGCCCCAGATCGACAGCGTTCCATACAGGGAACCAATCTCGCTCGTTCGGCCCAAGGCGACAGCATACACGGTGCCGATAGCGGGAAGGTAGAGAACATGGACGTTGGCAAAAACTCACCGCACACTCTTGAACTGTCAACCGATCCCTCCACAGCCATCCACTTCACAACATCGATGAACGTTAACGCGACTCCGAGTCTATGGCGCATACCAGAAAGACAAAGGGACTCGGTATCAAAATACATACAGAAAACGCTGGGGACTGATAGCACGGTTGATGACGAGCCAAGACGATGGTTCAGCTGAAAAGGAACGGAGAAAGTCAACTGGTAGTGGGCTGATCAGCGTAGAAGGGTTAGAGATCCGTTCGGCGTTTCGTTAACCTGCGTTCGTCTTCAGCCAGCAGCACAGGGCGATCACAATCGGGCGAGGTCCAGTGAGAAGGAAGATGTAGTTCCAGCATGAAGGCATATCCTTCCCGCGCGAGGAGAAGGCGGGTCGGGAAGGATATGCCCAAGAGCGGTTGTGAGAAAAAGGCATGAGACTTCGGGTGCGCCCGGCTTGCACAAACAGCAACATCGTGACACAAACTCATGCATCTTGAACCCGTTCCTTTTTATCACCATCCCCTTCCTGACTATCCCGCTGCTAGACTTCCCCCTTCCATTACTGGCTGATCCATGGGATTCTTCTCCATCCGCGCTTACTCACACTCAGTCGCCTGATGAGCGCCTACACCGGCATAGCCTCGGGATGTTCAGGAACTCATGCCGATCGGGAAGTCTGGATGTTCTGACTGCCAGTGACTGAATTATCTGTCGCCCGGGACATTAATGACAAATACATTCGACCTTATCTCACTTATACGATTCTGGAGAACGTCGGATGTATTTCGAGATTTTTTCTCGCTGCATCTACCTGCGTTTCAAGTTCAAATGGCGCGGCTCTCGAACCTTTCCCAATAATAGCCTGGTACATCTGCATGCACGAATTCGGGAGTGGGTAAAATTCCTACAGCAGTTCTAACAGAGTCTACGGAGCGGAATGGTTTCAAGTTACAATGACTATGCAGCATTGGAATGACTTTTTGGGTCACAGTTCATTCAGAACAGCGCATTAGCACTCAAAGGTGTGTTGTTTTGTTGGCTTATATTGGACACATGGCTTAGTGGTTATTGGTCCTTCTCTTGTCCTCACTTCTGTTTGATGGAATAGCCGGAGGTCTCAAGTTTGACTCCCCTAAATTGCTTGACTTTTTCATTTGTACTACATTGATTAAACACCAGTTAATTTCATTAATCAGCTTGTGGGTGCTCCTCCACTGCATGCCCCCCCTTTAAGTAAATCAGTGCTTAAACACTGCTTAGCATCGCGACGTGAATTGTTTAATCGAACTTGATAGGGCTTTATTTCTCCGCTTTGCTGATGCTGGGCGCCCTATTCTACCTGTTCTTTACCCTACATTGGAATAGGGTACCTCATTTTTACGCTAAGGACACCTACTCCATTTCTTTGAGCTTCAATTTGCTTACTGTAAAGAAATAACGGAATAGGGCACCCAATTCTCAGATGAGATATATAGGTGTCTCAAGTGTCACTCTGGGTGTCAAACCCCATGGATTTCATGTAAAATTACATGGGTCTTTTGCATGGAAGGCATCGACTAAGTGAGTGGAATCCACAGTAAAAAAATGAAATTCACACAGTTTTGTTTCACATACTATCTTCGGCCCACTTCTGCAAGATTTTTTTGATTGGCACTGTTCTCCAAAACCGTTTACCCAACGGCCACCGGAATTTATATGGAGCATCCTTAATATATGAATTTCAATTGTGTGAAGTGGCCTAATTTTTGAGCTTCAACCGCACTTGCAGGAACATCGCCGAGGCAAAATGACCAAATACCGGCTTCTGCAAGATTTTTGATTGGGAAATTGGCAGGTGATTACTTCATCAAAATTTTGTAGAAAAACAGGATTTGATTTTCTGGTGGGTGCAAATCTTCTTGGAATGCTCTACAAACTTGGCAGCGGCATTTCTCATATCGGGAGAGTAACCGTCTTTTGTAATGGAGGCTTTGAGCTCATATTCCCCCTGCCACATCGAAATCTTGCATAAGTGGGCCGAAGATAGTACTTTTCGGACGATTCCATGGTACGCGTTCATGCGCTTTCAGCATGACTTCTATTGATTAGCACACTGACTGCTTCTCAAGCCACTCAGGGTCATCATTCAAGTTCATTCAATTCATATAGAAAGAGCATGGGAAGCATTGTAATTGTAATTAGATTAATACGTTCGGTCACCACGGCTACGCTTCCGAGCCGGCCCATCGGGCGGCGCTGCACGCTTCTTCCCCTCCGAGCGACTCAATTCGGGTCCATCATCCTCTTCCTCATTGTCCTGCACATCGTCGTCGAAGTCCAATAAATCATCCTCGCTGTCGAAGCTCGGGACGCGTTGAGGTCGGGTATCCTTCCCCCTGGCACCTTTCTGGAAGACATCTAGTCTCCGTGATTCCTACATTGACGTTTCTTCAATAAATCCAGTGCGTACAGTCGATCCTCTGCATACATAAATACTTAATGTTCCTTGCAATCTTTGAATTCACCATCCTGTCTTTCTAGTCGCACACACCTGCAGGGAATCTCCTTGTTTCGACGATAGCGCATATCATGTGCTGCCATGCCGAAGCCCATCTTGAAAGCACGACCGCAGCTTTACTCACGACATATGATGTTGGGATACCACCGCCGCGATTTTTCCCGTTCAGGCAATCTTACCGCTCCTCAATAGACTTCAACAAAACGAGGCACCTGTAGGTCGAACGCATACGCAGTGTGATAGTGCGGATGACGCCTTTTAGTTCGAGCTGGTGCCTACACGATCTATTCGTTATCCTCTGATTTTTCTCGATGGATCCTTTTTGTATTATTGTCCTCTGCTCGTCACGACACGGAGCCGCGGGCTATGACGGCTCGCGCACCCTCAGCCCGCCTTGCTGAAGGTCCGCAGTATTTCATATTTGTATCCATTAGCTTGCACCAGACTCCGATGGTCTTGGAATCGAAAGATTCAGACTTGCACTCATAGGTCTTCGGTATCATTCCATCCTCGGCTTTCATGCGCGCCGTTGCTATCAATATGGATGCATTGTGTTTTGGGACTCTCTTCATCCGTTTTTCACGCCTGGGGTTAGTAGATTTGGCGTGCGAAGAACTGGCGCGCAATGTTTCAGTCACGATGTACTATGGCTGAGATGTGAAAGTGAGCCCAAACCTTCTTGAACCTTCTAATGCTACCAGTAGCGAAGGTTCGGTGACCTTCGTTGCTGAAAGTTGTGGCGATCTCTGGCGATCCCAAAAAGTTCCGGAGTGACAAAACAGCGGTAGGCACCCATTACAGGTCGGTGCCAACCATTCTTCCACTAGCGTTGTGTCCACCAATTCACAATCGTGCATCGTCGAGGCACGACGAGGCTATCACTACCAGCGATTGGGCACGGCTGGCTGCTTTTCATGCCCTATAAACAAGAAAAATGTGTTCCAGTGACGAAGGAGAGGTCCTATGTGATACAGCAAATTCTAGCTTAAACGTCCAAATGCGTTGGAGAAAAATGTCTTATGCAGATCTGTTAGAGCCCCCACATGTAAAATAATATTTTAGCGATTTTTCCGCGATTTTCAAGCCGATTTTGTCGAAGCCGTGACGAAAAACCTATTCGTCAGCCCTTGCTGTGATCCGTCACACCGACCAAAATTCGGTACCACGCAGCGCGTCGCGTCGTATCTCTTCTTCTCACATCGTCTGCTTCTGAAGCTTCTATGTCTGATCCCGAGGGGAGCTGCTGCAAAAAGGACAAACCGATAGCCGCCTTTCGGCTCAAGCGCGACAGGACCAGCCGCAACAAGACTTGTGCTCCATGCAATGACCGCACCAAACAGGCAAACCGGGATCGTCGCAGTGCAGGAAAAGAGAATTCTAGCCCCGGGAACGTCGACGAGCCGGATCAGGAAGCATTTGGAGCGAATCTAGGAGTTTTGCTCCTGAAACCTGCGAAAGACTTCATTGATGCACTTGCGGAACAGGGGGATAGCCTTGAGCTGGAGGCCCGTGTCGACATTACGTCTAGTTTGGAATCCTGGCATGACCGCGCAGACGAGCTTGCACACCGAATCTGGAATGAACGGAGTTCCCGTTTTATGTGCGTATACTGTCTGTACCGGCAGGACTCATACTAATATTCTACATTATGCACAAGGCATTGAGGAAAGCTTTATTCAGGATGCACGCCAGCGCGCCACCAGGTATTCTATTCCTTTCTAGCCTGCTTTTATTAGGCTACCCAACTTGGGTTTCCGCTCAAAAGACCCGCTGTTGGAATATACCAAGCTTGCGAAGCGAGGCCAGTGAACTCCGACGTGATCGAAGAGTTCACTGAACTCGTTGATGGGTTCAACTTCCCCATTCTACTTCCCCATTTGGTAACTTGGTTGGAGTTCACCGAACTCTGAGATATCGTGAGATACAATACATCTCAATCCAGAACCGCAGTGTATGCTCCACATGCTTCCCTTATTTCCATTAGTTAGTCCCCATTAGATATCTCCATTAAATAATCAGGACTAGTATAAATACCGGCCTGCTTTCCCAAATACATCACTTTGATTTCCCCCCATATCATCGTCCTCCCTGTTGTCCCTCTGACCAGAGTCACGCTTCCTATTGTTATACTAACATTTCTCAATACCCGCGACGTACTGTAATTTTAAATTCAATCCGACAGTCACGCGTCACGGTGGGGGGTGTTGGTGTCTAAAAATGGTCGGTTGTCACGGGTCACGGGGGTGTGTGTCGAATTAGATTTATGGTTCGCAAAAAGCCTCAGAAAATGCTAATTATAGGCTCAAAAAATCGCTAAAAATCTCCTCAACTCGTCTGCATGCCTACAAACACCAGAAACGCACGCCGCTGCTTCAATTTCTGTCAATGACGCCAAAATTCCCCGTAACGAGTGTTAGCCTTGCGCAACCGTTTCCCGTTCTGCTCTGCCGGATTCCGTTCCCAGTACAATTCCTCCTCTCCCTCCCCATCGCATTCCTTCCCATCTTCCTCCCGTTGAATAATTAGTAAACCGAGCACTATTGAATGATTAAACCTTCTGTAATGCTACCTACCTACGCACCTGAAAAGCCGCATCGTTTTGAGGGATCGTCGAAATTTTTACCGATGTCACAGTCCTCCCGGACAGGTGTCGAATTTGTCGAATTGGTTCAAGTGGTCACGCGTCACACCCCCTGTCGAATTGAATTTAAAATTACAGTAAGCTCAAACGTGAGCATTTGGGAGTTGGAAAAACTGAGCATCGATCACACCGCCGGCCTGGCCGCTGGTGTGATCGGTGGCGCTGCAATCAGATCGGAGCTTCAATTGCACCTACCGATGGCAAACAGACATACACACACCGTTGCCGTTCTTTCATGGCCCTTTCGACGTGTTGCAAGGCTTCCCGGAGCTTGGAGCTCTCTCACTACTTAAGATAATGCTTTTATACGTGTTCTCTCCATTCTAATGAAAGATATACTTGTCTGTCAACCAATCAATATCTCTACGAAGCACGCACCAGCTATTGACGGCGGCACTTCTTCTTCTTACAGCCTTGAGCGAAGCGTGTTGATGTGCAGGTGCGATGGGTGCAGGGCTACACCGCGGGACCAGCAGACGTAGGCACGGCTGGCATGGGCGGGGGCTGACATGGGCGGGAGCGCTATGACTGACGTACGCGTGGCAGCGGTGAAGGTGGGAAAGAAGGTTCTGCAATTTTTGTTGGACGTGGGGGGTGGTGGTCGTTGCATAATGCAGGCGGCGCGACGGGGAGGCGGAGGGGGAGGAGCAGGAAGGGATGCGTCGGGCTTTGGGCCTTGGTGCCAGTGTTGTCAGGGTCAGTGTTTGACTGTCAGAAAAGTTCAGATATCTGACCCGTCAAATGCACTGACCCACCCCATCGTTTGAGGGGTCAATGACAGGTCGATCACCGAGTTCCCACGATTTGGGACGATCCAAAAAATTCAAGTGTTTTGTCAGAGTTCAGTGACATCACCGACCTCCTTTTCTCCTCTTTTCACAAAAGTCAGTGACGGGTCAATCAATGACCTTCTGAAAATGGAAATCTGACCATGACCCCCTCAAATGACCCCGTCAGACGGGGTCAGTGACAACACTGCTTGGTGCCAGTGTCTTTGATGTTCAAACTCCGATCGACTTCGGCCGGTATTGCCGCTGGTGTGATGGCCCGGTGTTTCCAACTGCCAAATTTGTGGCTCAAACTGAGATTATGCGTTGAATGTTCAAAATATCATTGAGCCGGCAGCGGAGTTTGAAGCACTTTTGACATCGCCGCCGAATTGCCTCCCTCAAAGAGAACTACTCTATTCTGGATTATCACACATAGTTTTGGAACCAACTGTGGGTATCCGGGTCTATGGCCCGGGCGGACCGGCGGAGTTTGAAAATGACACGCAATGATGACAGCCTCCAGAAGACACGCCACTTCCTGCAGTTTGGCTGGATTGAAGCGCATCGCCGAGGAGTGCATATGCATCCCGCCCTAGAAGTTGCCGAAATCGTGGAACTAATACACCGCCAACGGTCGTCCACGTGGTCACCAGCTGGACGCAATCTGGCTGATACATGTAGCGCAAAGCTGGACACAGCGTGCTGAGAACTGGATTCCAGCCCAATTCTCTATAGGCCCATGCTGGGGCCAGGTCAAGGTGGTGGCCAGCTGAGCTTCAGGCTGGCCTCCATCGGACTATACATCTGTATTATATATTAGCTCACATTGTTGGACTGGTCCAAAAATCGCATTTGACAGAAAGAAAAAATGAATTCTGCCTACACATATACAGCTAAATCTAGTCATCGTCGCCGCCCTCACACCCGAGCCCTCGCCAGCCCCCGAACCTGCAGCATTTGCGTCGATCACCTTCATCCAACTTCCTGCTGGAACCCATCGACGGTTTCATCGAACTGGAAGCGGACATCACGGGAGATTGTGTCGGACTGGTCGCGGTGGAGCACCGGTGGACCTAGAGTCTTGAAAGTAGGTACGAAGAACGAGGGTTCCCGGTAAGAGGTCTTGGCTTGGCCGCTTGCGCATCTTGAGTTTTGATTTCGTCTCGAGTCTTGATTGTGTAGCTAGAATCTTGAGAGTAGGCATGGAGAAAGAGGCGGTTCCCAGTAGGAGGTCTTGCCTTGGTGAATCGCCGCTTGCACATCTTGAGTTTTGATTTTGTCTTGAGTCTTGAGTTTGTAGCGCTGCGTGCTCTTGAGTTCTAAGGGCTTGAGTGGAGGTGGAAGATAGCAACAAAACAGAGGAGGGAAGGAACGGCGCAGGAGAGGCGAGTCCAAATATTAGTGCGTAGCGTGGGGGCTCAGAATGCGGATGGATTGAGTCTATAGTAGGAGGGAGACGAGGCATCAGGGGCGGATTGGGCGAGGGGAGGCGAAGCTGCGAGAGGAGGACTCAAAGGAGGAGTTGCGCGCGAAGACGTTGGAGACAGCGAGGCATGCATGGTATGGGCGATGCCGCCCTTGCCTGCTGCATATTTGGCACACATTGGAGCGCTTGGTCTTGGCGCCTTCGCAGAAGATAAGGCCGAAGAACATGTTGATACTGAAGAGGAAGAAGGCAGCAACGAGGGTGAAGTCGACAAAAAGCAAAGACCGACCAACAGGCACGTGATGGATATACATGGGCAAACTTTGCGCACGGACCGTCGATCGCGATTTGATTGTAATGCTACCTATCTATTATCCTTTTTCAAGCCGTTCGACTTAATACCTATTCTTGTGGCCGATGTCGGTAAGCAAATTCATGCATGGGCTCAAACTTCGGTCAGTGCCTGTGAATATTTAATTTCCTTGCTCAGTAATCACAAGACGGAACAGGCTCCTAGGTGCGCGTAATATCAAGAGAATGGAGGACAAGTCCGAGACCAGTCTCGAGAATCTGAATGAATAATCACGCATGTATATTGATTAGACTTCCCTTCCAGTGTGCGCACCTTTTTTTTGATTTTTGAATGCGTGATCACAGCACCACGGGGTGGGCCAACACTCTCACTCTCAAGCTGATGTTGAACTCCCAAACTTCCAAAGTACAATGAAAATAAAGTTTGGTGTACTGCGGGATATATTCGTACAGATGATTTCAACATGTCCGATAAGGTGGGTGCCATATGGATTTCATATGGATGCCAGCTGGTGGAAGGCTGGAATTCAGGCTGCAGAGAAAAGCTGGCTACCAGCTGGAGAAATTGTGGGACCAGTTTTTATAAAATGTGGACATCAGCTGGGCGGTCCAGCTGGAGGCAACATGACGGCACTTTGGCGGTGTATGTAACTCTGTCGATCTTGACGATGGCGAGAGCTGCCAAGAAACTCTGTTAGCGCTGGCGAAAACGGCTACCACCTTCACTCACAGTGCGCTCAATGGTTTATGGGGGGAACAAACCAATCTCATTATTGTATTGAGGTGTTTGCCCGCGGACCTGTGGGATGCTGAGCATGGGCTCTTGTCCAGAGGCAGCTCATTTGTGAGTGAATATCTGTCCGTCGAAGCGCAGTGGTGAATCAATATCTTTCCAGCATTTGCTTCGCACAGCTAAACAGATTGATTTGGAGCGCCTCCTCGTCCATGCCGCACGCGTCAGGGCCCTGAGACTGACTTCAGAGGCGGTGACCACCGGTATTTCTGGTATTCTTGTGCAAATACAGCCCTTTCTTCCGCGCGGTTTTCTGTTCCCTCATCTTCGAAGCATCACTATTGGGGACGCAACGATAAATCAAGCAGAATTACTCGGCTCACATCTTTGCCTCTTCCTACCCGACAGTGTTACAAAACTACGGATGGACCTCGACATCGGCAATTGGTCCCTGCTTCCTCGTCTACCGCCCCTGCATTCCTCGTTCGCCTTACTAGACCTCAGAACGCATGGTTTTCCAGACGAGGACAAGCGTAACCTCATTTCGAATTTTTAGGAGCGCTGGACCGAGTAATGCACTTGCATGTGCCTACACTTAATCGAGCGGCGCTCGAACATATTGCTAGCCTCGCTACACTCAAGTCCCTTGCAATGTACAACGCAGACGTCGCCGATTTATCTCCTGGAATTATTTGGACGGCCGGATTCCCTGCACTCACGGATTTTCGTTTCTATGGAGCACCATTCGAGTTCATAACCAACCTCACATGCGGACTATCCAACAGTCCAGTTGCGAGCCTCTATCTCAGCAGCAGCGACTTTCCCACCGAAATTACCATGAGATCTCTCTGCCTCATGCTTTCCACACACATTACACACAGCGCGCTTTTCGAGGTTACCATGGAACTTGGCCACGACCACGACTTGTACGTGCGAGATGTGTTTAACGGGCACACGATCTCCCCGTTGCTGTGTTTCAGCCGCATCCAGAAGCTTGATTTGGAATCCCCAGGAGGATTCAAACTCGACGATGCTACGGCGTGGGACATGGCTCGGGCATTCCCCGAGCTGCGGCAACTCTCGTTGAGGTCTTCCACTAGAGTGCATTGCACTCATAGCTTGACACTCCACGGGCTCCGGGCATTCGCGACTCACTGTCCGGAATTGTGGTCCATATCTATTGCATTTGATGCAACAGTTATCCCGCCTGCCGCCAACTGCGCCACTCCTGACATCTTTCAGACAGAGCTCACATATTTGTTTCTCGTGGCGTCGCCGATTTCGTCGCCGCCGCATGTTGCGCGCTTCCTCTCAGGCATCTTTCCTAACCTTGTGGTGTTGATGCGCTTTCGTGGACCAATGCAGGCGGCCATCACCATTCAGGATTGCGAGAAATGGGACCAGGTTACGGTTACGGAGCTGCTGTCTATGTTTGCTGATGTACGCCAGGAGGAACGGCTTAGGACAGCAGCGGCTTCGCGTGTTTGATAGCTCTGCCGAATCATATTGCAATTATATAAAATGCTATTCTTTTTCTCCGCCCCTCATCTGCGACGGACTTGTATATAGTCACTGCGTTCCGGTACCTCCTAGACTCAGTTAGGCTTCCGTGGAGGGTTCAGCCTAGCTGAGTATAGGTGCCTAAACTGACCTAAAATGCCTCTGTCTAGGCGCCTACACTCAGCTCAGAAGTCTAGGAGTTACCGGAACGCAGTGAGTCTGAGTATGTGACCGAGACCAAAAGAAAGTGACACCACACAGCGAAGGAGCAGCCCATCGTTTCTTCCAGCATTTTTTATTTTTTATTTTCTGTTCCCCCTTCTCTGTATCGTCTGGCCACTATCTTCCGCCAGCAGCGACAGTGCATGCTGCGACTCAACTCGTCAAAGGCAACGCCATATCTACCGCTGACTAGTACTGAATATTCTTTGATGATATTCAGCTAAATTCAATGTAATCCTGAACCGAGTATCTACTACAGTGCACGGAGACACTAGAAAATACAGCGCTCAAGACCGGTGGGGGTGGCTCTATACTTGAAGGGGTGGATGAAGTCGCCTCCCGAATTAAAATAATACCAGGGCAGACCGAACCTCACACCCAGTGCCGGTTCGTCGTCCCTGCTCCGCAGGCGAACCACGCCTGAAAAGGTGCCTGACGAGCCGATGGCAATCGCAGACGGGGCGTTGGATTCTGCGAAACTCAAGCTGTGCACCAAATCCCCGACAACGCTGCTGCAGTCCCAAGTGAAGTTTTGTAGCCAACCCGACAGCGCACTACCCATTTCGCCGCGCGAAGAACGGCAAATACGTGGAGCATTAAATCCAGGGTAGAGGCGGCGAGCGTTTCTTGCAGATGCGCCAGGAGGCAATGGAGAGGCGGGAGCTAGCGAGCATCGCGTTGACGGAGAAGCTGCTGGCCAGGGGACAATGCCGTTGGGCGCCGATATCTACACGCTCGGTGACTACGTGCCCCAGTTGGAGATGGAGTACGAGGTGGATCGAAGGCTCTCCGATAGAGGTATAAGAAAATTTTCGAAGAGAAGAGCGTGAGACGCACTTGGAACAATGTAGAACGCGAGCTCCGTTGGTCTTGCACCTGATGCAGCAGAGCAGGGAGATCGGAGGGCTCCGCGTCTGCAGTTGTATTTGAGAGAGTGGAATCCCGCTCCTCTTTATATAGATCTGCGGATTGTTCTATCTTTACTGGCTCAGGCCGGCCGTGTGACCGCATCGATCTCGCAGCGTCGAAGGCAGGGTCATACAGAGCCCCACGCTGCCCAGCGCCGAGTCACAGCTCCGCAACAACAGTACGTCGCACTCCGCCGCGCTAGAGACCGGGCACAATTGCCCCGTTCCCGCGCGCGCGATTGCCACTGGGGCACCACGCCAGATCAAAGATGGGGAAAAAAAGGCAGTAAAGGTAAAATACGAATAAAACGCACGATGCTCGAAAAGGCAGGAAAGACGTGTTTGGTAGGTATAGCTCCGAAGAGATGCAAGACGAAGATGAAAGAAAGCAAGCAATGAAGACGCGCCTGCCCGCACGACGCCGGGACGGGTCCCGGTACACCCACCGCGAAGGGGGTGTACCTTCCGGCGCGGAAGTGTCCAGCTAAGGCGACGGAGACGATGCAAGATGCGAATTGGCGAGATGCAAACAAAGAAAGAAGTAGCGAAGCCGCGCTCCGCTCGCGCGAATCGCATCGCGAAGGGGGCCGTCTCGCGGCGTGCGCGCGCGATTACTGCGGTGGAGTGGCGTCCGCGAGGCCGGCTTTCCACGATCGGACGGCAGAGGGTGCAAAAAAAGAGGAACAGAAAGAAAGAACGGGGAATAGAAAGGAAGCAAGGCGCGCGGCAGGGGCGGCGGAGGGAACACCCGTCATGGGGGGGCCGGAACTGCCGTGTGCTATCCTGTGTGAAAGGGTGCACAATAGGAGAGTGGAGGGTGCACAAAGAGAGGTATAGAACAAACGCACGAACGAAAAGAAAAAATGGGGAAAAGAAAGACACACGTCCGTGCATAGCACTGTCTGCGCGAGCGCGTGTCGCCGCCGGGTGAGAGGCGGATAAATGAGAAATGAAACAGAAGTCAGAAGAATCGATATTCCAGAGGGGCTGCGAGGTACGTTGCGCCAGTACCAGCAATGCGGGATGAATCAAATGCCCGTTGTCCGGAACGGCGCGCGTGCCGCGCCAGCACCAGACATCCACCGCGCAAGCGGGAAACGCACCGAAAAGCAGAACGGTGTTAGCTCGCGCGATTTGTGAACAGTGATGGCATCCTGCGGAGGCAGTGGTTAGGGTGTAGGATTACGGGAGCAAGGGTGGAGGACGAAGAGTGGAGGAAGGAGAAGTGAATGGGACGTGCGATGGGAAAGAAGATGGGCTGCAGTGGGGAGTGAAGACGGGGTGGGTTGGTATGGGGAGATTGCGGGGATGGCGGAAGGGAAAGCGGATGGAGGAGGAGGGGATGGAAGATGGGGCGCGGGTGAAAAATAGGCACAGCTGACTTTGATAACTAAGGAGGATTGGTGGGAGAAGTCGTTTGCGCGTGAAAGGAGGGAAAGGGAGGACGAATGCAGGAGGGAATACGAGACGGGATCGCGCAGGATGTAAATGAAAGGGAACGGGGCAAGGTGGAAGGAAGCAAAAGAACGAAGGCGGGAGAGCAAGGACATGAGGGAATGGGAAGAAGGAGGAGAAAAGACGAGACACACAAAGATAGAAAGGACTTGAACGTGGGTGGCAAGGAAGGAGAGGAAGACAGGACACGCGGAGGAAGGTGGGGAAGTAGTGGACCAGAACAGGGACGAGGTTGCACTGGTCGAGGAAGAAGCGGGAACATCTGGGAATAGGTCAGTTACTACATAGCTCTTGATAGACCCTAGTAGAGCCATAGAGCCGTAGCAACCCCCCCCCTTTATATAGACGATGATAGAGAGGGCAGTCTCTACATAGAGCCGCCATAGAGCACATAGAGCCCGCCAAGATCACGAAGATGGCGTACGCGAATTGATCTGATCCCATCGAACAGTGTCGGCAGGCTCAGCAGCGCAAATTTTTCCCGCTCCCCATCCCTTCAAACTTGAGAGAAATAGAGAAAGAATTGAGATTCAATAGAGTTTATTCACCGCTAGTAGGCTACTAATACAGAAAATAAAACAAAAAATAGAACCCAAATGCCCGTTCTTGAAGATAGACTTGAGCCGCCACTGAGCAGAGAGGGTCTGCATTGATTTGAGGGTGGATAGATTGACGTCAAGTCTTGTAAGCAGTGGGTCCGGAACAGCACACAGAATCTTGTGGACAGGAAATCTTGAAGAGCTTGAGCTTGAGGGCTTGAACTTTGAAGTACTTCAAGGCGCGCATGAGATGGTGAGAGGGAAAGAGTGGGAGTGATGGACATGCATGGACTTCGCCATTTATCACAAATACTGGCGCCAACAACGCACCGCATGGAAACAATGATGGGAATAGTAATAAGCAGTCACCCATAGACCCTAGTAGAGCTTCGGGGGCAATGGTAGAGTAACAGACTCTACAAGGCTCTACAGAGAAGACGTGCTCTATGAGGCGCTATCAAGAGACAAGGTCTCTATCACGCGCTATCAAGATGCCGGCAGCTCTATCAACAAGCCGAGGCTCTATCAGCCAGAAACCTGTTTCCAGATGAAGGATAGGAAGGATGGCAGAACTAGAGGCACGAGTTCATGTATGAATAGAAAAGCGCTGGCGACGCAGTGAGTTTCTTGCGCGTCTTATTTGGCGGGTACTTGGCGGGCACACTCCGTACACAGACTCGGAGGGCGGTGGCAGAAGAAGAGAGTCGTGGTCATCGTCATCGTAAAGCTGATCTTGTATGGCGGTGTTGACGCACGATTGCCGGTGCGTGTTCATTGATGAATTGATGTGAGCATTCGCTCAGCTGGGAGAAGATACAATATTGACTGTGTGCGTATTGCTAGGGACTATGTCGCAAAAGTCGCTTTTCAGTTATAAGCCAAGATAGCGCCATTCTGGACCTTATACCGAAAACATACAGGATTATAGCACCTTATAAGTAACCCCGCGTGCTTTTCCTATAAGGCCAAGAATGGCGCTATCCGAGGTTGTTGTCGAAATCAGATGTTTGCGACACTCATGTACCCGTTTTCCGTGATAGTAAACAATGTGGGCAAGGGATCGTCAGTCTACAATCAACCGCAAAAAGAACATTTCCGAAGTTACATGTATTTCAATTGGGAACATTCTAAGCTCTAAGTTTTTTCCCTAAATAATCCACAAACAGTTGGGCTGAACCGAGGCTAAACACAAACTTTCGTGACCACATTAATCTCAGCTCCACTCGGGCTTCTCGGGCCAAACCGGGCACCTTTTCTCTTGATTATTTGCTAAAAGGAGAGGGGCGACATGTTGCTCTAAATACTTGTCTAAAACTTTCCACTTGAAACGTGTGGTTGGCAGAAATCAATAATTAAGGCTGGTGAATTGGTGGTAAAACTATTTATTTTTATGAGGATTATTAAGTAAAATCAAGACCCATCCCCCAATCAAATCACGGTGGGTGCGGGAGGATGAGGGGACATTTGTGGAGTCGTATTTACCTGATTTCAGTGTAATATTATGCCATATGACGAAGTATGCTGCTTGCCCAATGGCAAGTACAATGTTCACATCAGAAAAACGCCATGCGACAAGTTCAGTGTGGCGCCACTATGGTACATATTTTTTGACGAAAAAAAATTTGATACGTTTGGCTGGAACTATCACTGTGAGGGAGTTGGACATTCGATCAGATGCTATTTTCTCGGTTGTGTCAACTATTGACTTCTTTAATCCAAACGGGCTCTCGGTGGGAAGGACACGACCACTCTGGTGTCAGCAAATGTCTTCGACTGTATAGGACTGTATTCTCCGATTAGCGCACACATCTCGCTCCCGCCCACTGCCTGCCTCCCTTCCCCCTCGCGTTGCACTCCATGCCAGCTAGTTTACTTCACTGTACTACGTATAATGTTACATGGGCCGCGCGCGCACTCTAATTGAATTTGAATCGAATGGACTGTATTCGACAGGCTTTGACATATCAGCCCTGGTTCCTGACTGGCATGCTTCACATGTCCTCGTGTCGCGGTTCCCCAACGGTTAACTCCGACGCACATATATATACACACACGCTACAACCCACCTAATAGCCGATCCCAACAGGACGCAGCACAAAGTTGAAACGAAATGCTCTTTCACAAGCGCGCGGTAAGCATTAACTTTGACTTGTCCACTCTCACATTGAGATCGCCCTTGTCAGCCCCTCAGCCTCTTCTTGATCGCTGTCGTTACGACGCCGTGTGTTGCCCAGCTGACTGTGACCTGCTTTAAAGGCGGGCCTTCGGGCGACTGCGTCCAATTTGCGCCGACGTTCTGCAACTCAATTGCTGGTCTTACCGTGCGTCCTGACTTCTAGTTGTGATCCCTTGTTACGGTAACTTCATTTTGGGCTGGACGTAGATCTTGCCGGGCGACACTGTCTCGCACTGCTTCAACGGGCCCACTGCTGGATCTTCATGTGCGCGCAGATCTCCACCACGGGCCCCTGGACCCGACTTACCGTTCGCTTTTCTTTTTTCGATCCAGGTGCATTTACCGCTGTGAACACTCTCACGAGCTCCGCCGTCCCCAACACAGTGAATTGCGAGAGCGCGTTGTTCACCGTCGCCGACGAGTGCATCCCAGTGCGTCGACCGATGCAGATCTATGATCTCACAGGGCATAGCTAATGATCCCCTGTGAACTCAGGGTGGTGGTGCACAGTCCACCGGATCGAACTTCAAGTTCTGGATGGATCCAAACGCCATAGCCTGTGGGAGTCCCAACGGGATTTGATCCTGGATCAAGTTAGGTAGTCAAGTTGCAGCTTTTTACTGGCGCGGAGGTGACTGGCTCGGCTTCCATCCCAGCAGGGATGATCTTTATAGTCGTTCTCGTGTACATTCGATGTATGCCATGAAGTTTACAGACGCTGTACCAAGACCGGAATCCGGTTGATTAACGATGTGTGGGGCTGGAAAGACGCCCGCCTTTCGCCATTTTATCCGAGGATCCGGGCTCGAGAACTTGAAGGCCCGGAGCAGCACATACACCACGACGTAATATTTTGGCACGCCGTTCAGTGGTATAAAACAGGTGGCTATGCCCAAGATATAGCCACAGGTTTTGTACCACAGAACGGAGCGGCGAATTGATAAAAGGTTTCATTGGGGAGGGCCACTGACAGGAGTATTAATATAGAATTTTGCTTTGCGATGAAAAAGGTCTCCAGCATGCTCCTTTATGATGACGAATTACCCAGTGTAATCGTACAGCTCGCATTGCGGCGGCATAGCGTGTCCGTGAGCTCGTCTCTGGTGCTATGGAGGAGTCCAGGGGCAATAGTGTACTTTGGCGCATGTATACTTAGATAATCCCTGGGAACCGGCGTTCCTCAGCGGGACCGTGCCGTGTAATGCTACCTACCTACCTACCAACATCCAACTATTTCGCACTATCCTCTATGAAAAAATCGTCACTGGATGATGCGGTAGGGTTACAAGAATTGTTTGAAATGCATTTGACACGCCAGACATGTTTTGAGGATTGAAGGAGAGCTGGGAAAATGTGGTGCGTGATTTTTGACTACCTTATTTTTCGAGGTTTCTTTGCTCAAGCTGATTCTATTTACAATTCTAACATTCATCATAGTGTTCATTTCGGAAACATCTGAAATTTATAAGGCCCTCCGGAAATCCCCTAGTACCTCCCAGTACGAACTAGACACTTACCAGCTGGCTGTAATTATTCGGCACACAACTCAGCTGTTTACAGGGTTATGACTACATCTCAGCAACATTCCCACAACTTCGCCTTTGGAATACTTCTTTTAAATTCAGGATCACAACTTCAATTGTCTACTGCCTGATGTTTACATCTTGGTTAAACTTCGCCGTGGTTCAAAACCGCAGACTTTTAAAAATGCTGATGAGAACAATGATGGCTCGTTTTGTCGATGTCCATATTCGGTGATCATAACATCTTTCACCCATGCGAAGCCGTGAAGGGCTCAGACAGGTATGGACATTAGCCAGTTTGCGCTGTAGCCATTCGAGCCATCCAGTGGCTTTTTTGTGTTGTGCAAACTGGTGGCTAATGGCAGATCGATGGCTGATAAAATGAAGTCAATGAAAGTAGATTGAGAGGGATTGAATGTTTTTATACATGATTGCCTCAAGGAATGACCCTCAACTACATGAAAGCCCAAAATCCAAAGAAACAAATATTTTGGGGCCCCAGTCGGCCTGTAGGCAATTTTGGAGGGTCTTAGCATCCAACCACGGTATTTATGACTCGTAAGTGACTGAATTTCACCAACAATAATCGTAGGTACCCAAGCCATCGAAGCCACAAGCCATCATTTTGCGCAATGCAAAACAGCCATCAGATGGTTCGAGTGGCTGCTGCGCAAACTCTCTATTATACTCTGAGTAGAGCAACTTAAAATGGAACTTATGCTAAGTTCAGCTTCAAATGGCACCTACAGCGGTGGCTGCCTTCAAGTATTTCTCAGTGATAAGAGGAATTGTTCAAAGAGATGGTTTCAAAATTATAGTACCATTTGCATGTTTTTGATGTATCCACAGGGCTGGAATGAATAGGGGTGCTCAATTCTTATTCCGTGGCATGGTGCCGTGGCATATTTGGTCGAAACATATAAAGATTCAAACTCCGCTGCATCTTGGTCTCAACCCCACTGTTCCTACCCACATTTCAGAGGCAAATGAGCTCCATGATATATTCAATGGGGTAGATAATGGTACCCCAAGTGTTTATCTTCCTTCAATACAATGTTCACTGCTAGATATAGATATACTTGTCTGAATGCGCTAAAACCTCAAAGTTGTGGGCCCCCCAAATTTGTCAGGCCTTGTTAAATGGATCCAGGCAAGTGACTAAATGTTTAGGGTGAGTTTGGAGCCAAAATTGGGCTAGGAAATGAAGCAAGAGGATGTGCAAAACGGTTTGTTTCCTGGCGGAGTTTGAATCTTTATTTGTTTCGACCAAATATGCCACGGCACCACGCCACGGAATAAGAATTGAGCACCCCTAATTGTCTGAGGCCAAAAGCGATAATTGATGGACTTGCCGTGTTTGATGGGATCATGCTTGTGAGGTTGTAATCACCTTATACATGTAGTTGTAAGCAGATGCGAGAAGATGTGTTCCAAAATGACACAAAGGTTGTAAGTTGCGAGTAAAAACCTTGTAAAATGCACGTAATTATAGGACAGTGTACCAGTGGCCTACGGCCACTGCTACCCGGCCGAGGCCTGTGTGGCCATGTTAGGCAGTAGACAGGTTACGTACGTATCATGGCTTGTACCTAGCCACTGCTATACTCGTACCTGCGACCCCGTACAACCTCACTGGCCCTCCTGGGCTAGTCCAACAGTATATCCCATACCCCGGCCCACAACCCCAGTCACTATACAGCTACAACTCTGGCAGATACTCGGTTCCAGAACCGCTGTGCTCAAAGTCCTCTCAGGATTTTCTGCACTTTGGGCAATATACTCACCAATAATTACATGCATTTTACAGGGTTTTTACATATAACTTACAACTTTTTTGTGATTTTTGAATATAACTTCGCGCATTTGCCTGCAACTACATCTCTACAGTGCCTACAACCTCTCCAATGTGTTTACATCTCACCTAAAATGCTTGGCATCGTCAGGAATATGGTCCCATCAACACGGCAAGCCCATCAATCATCACATCTGCTTTAGAAAATTCATTTCTGGTCCTGCAGAGCCGTCAAGAAAATCGTGCTATAAATTGGGACTCATCTCACTGAACAATTTCTCTCACCTGTTAGAAATATTTGATGGCAGCCACCATCGTAGGCACTGTTTAAAAGCTGAATTTGGTGTAGGTTCTGTTTGAGTTCGTTCTACCCAACTTATAATTTGTTGGAAGGTCTATGCACCCTTCAAGCATATTAAAAAGGTGTACTCGACCCTCCTTGAGCCTTCAACGGCTTGAAAGGGGTGAGAGATGTTATGCCCGCCGAATACAGACATCGGCAGAACATTCCATCAGTCTTCTCATCAATTTCATTGAAACTCCGCCATTTTTTAATCACGGCGAAGTCCCCAGCAGATGTAAACATCCTCGAGGAGTTGTAAAATATCTTCAAGGCAGTAACCATAGCAGCTTTGTTTAAACAATTCCTGTTGAGACAGGAATTGCTGTTTAAACAGCTGTTTAATCTAATCAGGTTAAACGGAACGATGGCGGTTCAGGGCGGTTTAAAAGGTCGTTTAAACAGTGTTTAAACGGGCCAAAAAGTCCTTTTACACCAGGGTTCGAACCCAAAGCTCAAGGACCTGATTACATAACCAACATCAGCCAACTGACTGAGCCAACATGAAGTGATGATTGGAGAGTATAATGGTCTTTTATTAGGGTCGTGGGGCCGGGTACAAAGTGTTGAACTGTCCGTTCTGAGTTCAACGGGGTTCAAGTTGGGATTAAACACACTTACAAGCGACAGTTTAAACACAACTTGAGGAACAAATGAACGGGAGGCTCAAAACTGATATTTCTTTAGATTGTGAGACTTGGTTTATTTTGTGTCTTGTCAGACAAAAGTCTTGTCCCATCAAGGTTTTCCTATCACCATTATCACCCGCAATTGCACCACTCCTCTGCACTCAGATGTCTATTCTGTCTTTGATCCTGTGGCGAGTAGCCCAGCTCTGATTCCATTTTTTCTGTGCCATTTCCCCAATAATCTCTATCATTCTATTGACTTGTCCTCATTAAACTACTCATGCAAGGTGTTTCAAGGTAAAAGTTTGTTTCTTGAATTCCTATGGACTGGTCACAGTCACATTTTTCCAGATCTGCTTACTGACATCACATCTTCAACAAAGCCTTGTCTTCCTCATCTGCTTGATTTTCAGTGACATTTGAACACCTATTTGGGCATTATTTGGTCTCTCATGTGCCTATTTCCAATGTTCATTTGCACCGTTGAATTGCTATTTGTATTTCTGTAGCTTCAACAAGGCATAACGGATACCCATCCACGGCCAATGGTGTTGCTGCATTGATCTCAGCATATGGCCTGGCTGAAGCAAGTAACAGGGTCTCCTATGTCTGTCTGTTTCTCTGAACACTTTTGTCTTCAAATAGAATTCTGTTCAACCCATTGAACTGGGCAACCTACACAGACCTATGCAGACCTATGCTCAGTTTGTCTAACTTGTTATAGGTCTGTGTAGCCTCCTAGGCAGATCCCAAGCCGCAGCTATGCCTAGGAGGCTGCGGAACATAGTGAATAATGTGAGTGTAATATGTGGCCAATGGGCAGCACTACTAGAAACCATTCAAGATACTTACAACCTCTAGATCGATGTGATGCCGACTAATTCGACTCACACATTTCTGGGGATTCTGTCAGTTCTATTTTGAGGAAGCCATCCCTGTCTGTTATTGTCTCACACTGACCCATTTTTCAGATCTACCCGGCTTGACTCTGACTCATGCTGCTTCAAAGTCCACGAGTATGTTACCCGCATGCTGGACACCGGATCCACCACTTCATTCAGTATATTAATGGTATAGGGGATCTTGGACAACCGTGACATGTTGAGTAAGTTGTCTCTGACCTTGACATTTTCAAGCTAGGATATGAAACCCTCATTTTAGATATTCATTCTATCGACCACATGGTCACTACTAAATACAAACTAAATATTAGACAAGTATGTAGCATGATGTGCAGTTTGGCAAATCTATTTATTCCGGCCTTCAGTAAACACCTTGTATCGGC
This sequence comes from Mycena rebaudengoi, assembly GCA_029282285.1. NCBI lineage: Eukaryota > Fungi > Basidiomycota > Agaricomycetes > Agaricales > Mycenaceae > Mycena > Mycena rebaudengoi. The sequence continues at coordinate 419,927 of JARJCX010000064.1, forward strand.
AATTCTCTCCTTCATGAGGCATAGAAAATGTATGATTACAAGCCATGGTGTATCGAGGGCCATGAAACCTTTGTGAACCCACATTCACCGTTTGACTATAGCAGTTTGAACCTTCAGGAATAATGACTAGCTATGCATTTCCTAGTTGTTTTGGCCTGGCTGAAGTCTTCAAACACACACTGGTTGAACATTTCAAGTTTTTCACTCAAAGTGCTGGCAAAAAACTTCCTTTATATTTCACCTGTTTTTCACTGAAAAAAATGTGAGTTTACAGCAGCTACATCTGAGAATTCCCAGCCACACTTGAGAATTTCAGGCACTGCTGGAGGTTCCGGTCCTAGAGTTCCGCATCTGAGTTGTGTTCAAAAGCAGTGAGTGATAGAGCATCAGCAATGGTGTTGTCCTTGCCTTTCATGTATACTATTTTAGCTTTGACCTGAGCCATGAACTCCATCCAATAGGCTTGGCAGTGAGAGAGATCATGTCAGCCATGCTCAAGTTTCTGGCAGAGAATTCCGGGCCATGTTTAAGAATCTCTGCTGTTGGTGCCAAAATCAACTAAATCCTAATGCATGCATGCGGGCAGGCTGCTGACAAAGGACATTCCACAGGCTTTGTCCCAGCCTCTACTCAGAGCTGGGACAAAGCCTACACTTGTTTGTGTCAGGGTTTGTCTGTGCTGTAAGCGTGGCCAGGAATTCTCAGGCAGAGCTGCTGGAAACTCAAGCACTGGACTCAGCAATTGCAGAGATTCTCAAGCATGCCTGGGATTTCTCAAACATAGCAGCTGGAAACTCCCGAAATGGCTGGGGATCTCAAGTGCAGGCAGAAATTTTCAAGTGTTGGAAACTCCAGGAATCTCAAGCACAGTCAGGAATTTGAAAGGGGAGCTGCTGCCAAATGCCTGGGAATCTCAAGCATCTATCACAATCTGTAACAGGATGGGTTTCAAGGTCCTATAGGAAGGATTGCATGGCCTCTATTCAGGTTAATGTTGCTGCGACTCGAAAAGTCGAGTCGTGACTTCGAAAGTCGACTTGGACGCGGATTTGACTTGACTCAGCTCTACTTGATAGGTCCAAGTCAACTCAAGTCGACTCAAGTCGACTCCAGAGCACATTTTGTACAGCACGGTATTTCTGGGGTTCTAGCTTCATTTGCGGCGGTTTCGCGAAAAATCACGGAGACGTGACATATGTCACCCGGGTGTCACGCGCTCGGGTCACGGTCCATCAAAATTCAAGAAATTGCTTGCTTTGTGCTGTAGACGACTCTGCAAACCTTTGGGAAATTCTGGGTGTTAAGCCGACTTGAAGTCACTCAAGTTGACTTGGAAGTCAACCCAAGTTGCAGCACTGACTCGGCTTGACTGGACTCAAATCGGCTGCGACTTCAACTTCAAATGACTTGGAGTCGAAGTTGCAGCAACATTAATTCAGGTGGCCAACATGGACAAAAATTTGCGAAGGTCTAGGGACCCATGACATTTCTCGGAGTACTTATAAACAGCCCCTACCAAAAGTCCAGCTCATTTGGATGTGATTTGGGCATGCCAAATGTGTTTCTCATTCTTCTAAGGGTTATGGCCTTGGAATACCAGACACTCATGAAGAAGGACACTTGAAAGACATTTATCATAATTCAAGGGTATTCACTGGCAGAAAATGAGAAAAGTATTAAAAATATGACCCAGATGTGTTTCAAATATTCTTCACAATATGTCTTCCATGTGGCCAGCATAAGGAGAGGAATGCACAAAAAGCACTGGAAGAACACTTTAAATGCTATTTGGATGGACTGTGAAAGGTGTGCAAGCCAAAATTTAAATGGGTTTAAATGCCTTCAAGATGTCTTTCAGGAATTTTTATGGTCTGAAGACCACAGATATGCAACAAAATGTTCTTAAGATCCGTGCCCTCAGGATACAGAAGAGAAACTGTGACCTTGTCACACAATGCATTTAGCATGCCTTCTGCCAGATATAGGCTAACAGAATTGAAATACATTGTACAGAATATGGGAGAAGTATTTAAACTCACGGGAAATGTGTTGAAGGCACATGGGTTGACTGGGACTAAGGCCATGATTTGGTCAACATTATTTTACATTTTTCACCCCAATTTTCACTTGAAAATTGGTGGAAAAGGTTTTGAATTTTTCACTTGCATTTACACTGAAAAATGTGGTGAAAAACAACATTCTTTTTTCACCTAATTTTCAAGTGGAAAAAGCCCCAAAAAATGTGGTGAAAAATGAGTGGAAACCTCAATTTTTGATTTCCAATTTTACACTATTTTTCACTGACAAGTTTTCACCAATTTTGCTATCCTTTTTCTGGTGAGAAAACTAGTGAAAAAGGTTTTACATTTTTCACCATCATTTTCAGGTGTAAATGGGTATGAATTATAGGTGTTACTTTTGCAAGAAAAGCTATAAATTTTATTTCAAATTTTTCACCTTGTTTTCAGGTGAAAAAAGTGGTGAAAAAGTTTTACATTCTCCACATTTGTTTCAGTGCAAAACAGGTGGAAAAAGCACTGAAACATTCACTCATTTTCACTTCTTTCACTGCACAATTTTCACCCCTTTTGATGTCATTTTCCATGTGAGAAATGTGATGAAGAAGGTTTTAAGTTTTTCACCATCATTTTGTGCCATAAAAGCGCGTGAATTATTGATGTTATTTTTGCACAAAAAGCTATACATTTTATTTCAAAATTTTCACCTTGTTTTTGAGTGAAAAAAGCGGTGAAAAGGTTTTACATTTTCCACATTTTTTTCCACCGAAAAATGCGTGAAAAATAGGTGAAAACAATCATTTATTTACACCCTTTTCACTGAACAATTTTCACCCATTTTACATTTGTTTTCCTGGTGAGAAATGCGGTGAAAAAGGTTTTAAGTTTTTCACCATCATGTTCAGCCATAAAACTGTATTGGGCTTGAGCCACTGCGTGCGCATGGCAACGAGTCCGGTGCGCCTTCGGCGCCAAAAATAAAAATACATCCGGGGTTCACTTTTCTTGCTCAATTCACCTGTCGGCTGCATCGACTTTTTTATTCAGTTGATATTTCGATTTTTATTCAAAATTTCGCGTTCCCGCCGCCCCTTCATTGTATCCTCGACGCCCAGCTGTGCTTGGAACCCCCTGACATAATATCCAAGATTTTAGTCCCAACCACTCGCGGTTTATTCAGCATTTTGCAGACCCGCGAACTGATTTCAAGCTGCAACGCGCCCGAACCTCTTCATTCAAGCCCCGTGCATCGTAATCCGAACAGATCCTGCACGACTTTCACCTCAAATTTTTTTCTAAAGTATTCAAATTGAACTAACCAGGTACATGTTATTTTAATTCCGCAACGCTCCGTATATTGCCTCATTAGTCCTCCCATTTTTCATCTTGATTGAAAGATCCAATGTAATATAGAGCAATCCGGCATTGAACATAACCAAAAAAATATGCATGATGGTCCGAATCATAATGTTCGATTGGTTGAACCCTTTCAAATGAACAGCATTGTGTGCAATCAAGGCATGTTTGAACTCATAATTGGACATGTTCATCAATGTATTGCAGCAGTCTCTATGGCTGCCAAATATGTGATGGCCCACCAAATTCACTTAAAAATGATAACTGCATATCCTAACTATAGTCAAGATTGCTACAAACCTTGGGGAATTCAGTTCAGTTGGGACCACATCAGCGAAACTTTGATCTCCGGTTGTCCCAGATCTGTGGCTTCACTCAGACCTCGACATATCCGCCGGGAGGGACATTAGGGATATTGGGTGTGCATGAGATGACTGGAATTGGATGCCTGACACTTCTCCTTGCTGATTTTTTATCCTGCTAGACGAAGAATATTGCCCATGAGGGATAGATACGGGGATGTGGGCAGAGCCACTAACATCTTGCTCAAGAGTATTGCATAGCAAGTTGTCAAACAGCGTCGAATATGTGGGATGTGATAAAAAGGTACAGTGTAAATACCAAAGGCCCTCTGGGCATCCCTGGTACCTGGATCATGACGAAACTCCAGTATCTCATAACTTTACAAATATTTGTTGAGTGATGTTTGATCCATTAATTAAATTCTCCAACTATCTACCACGTGGATATTTACTGATGTCGTGCACTGCGCCAACCGATGTCTTGCAAACGCGCTTCCTCAATATCCGGAAGGGATTTCTCAAGTACATCAATTATGTCAGATTGGCAGGGAGACACGTGAAATTGGCGAAACACTGCAGGAGATGTGTCATTTTGGTGAATCGCGCGTCAACACATGCCAAGTACGTGCCTTCAACCGAGTCGCGAGGGGACAGAAGAATCACGGAAATGACGTGCCAAGTTCCTAGACAGTTGCACACAATCAGCAGCTTCAAATTTTGAATTCCTCGTACAGGGCAAATTGTCAGAAGGAGTTCTAAGACATCAAGTTTGAGTTTTTTGGCCCCGCAATTCCAGGAGGCAGGCGAAAATTTATACGTAACTTCCGACCTCAAAATCCATTTTTCGTTCTCCGAGACCTTCTAGTGCCCTCATTTGATGGTGCTTTCGGCATTGCTTTAGCACCCTCAGTTGTTAGACATTTCTGGTTTTTCATTGACCTACCTTCCCACTTCTGCACTCTAGCCACCTATAGTAGATGTGCCTTCTCCGGATCTCCCACGCGCAGAGCAAGAGACTGTTTTTGATGATTTCCTTATGATTGAGAAATGGAGACACTGAGTCCCCGCTTGGCGACTTTCTTGTGGGCAGTCTATGCTGATTTGGTGTCCAGTGATCAAAGAGAATCAACGGTGGTTGAGAATTGGCTCTTCAGTCCTGTCTAAAGTAAAAAAATGCTTGTCTGAGGTAATCCCGGACCGAAACAGAGGTTGATATTCCGGGATCTATTCCTCCCAGCCTCTTGCGCGAAGCAGGCCAGAATAACATCCTCCGAATCAACAAAATGGCGAGCCTGTTTGAATTTTGCACCGGCTTTTGAGCCGGGAGGTCGCAAAAATTTGAGTTTGAGATTGCAGCATTAAAGTCTTGAAGAAGGGGTCGCGAGAAGGCAATGTTACAAGAACGCAGGAATTGGGACGCTGCATTGGATGTAGGTGCCACAATTTGAGCACAACTCGCAATGAAGTCAGTTTTACAATACCTCGGCGCGGGAAATAGAACAAGAAATAGTGACACAGCCTAGCTTTTTTATCTTCTAATGATTGATGTTATATATGGTTCAAACTGTAAGCAACAGACGGGATTTTACACGTGCAATGCCCAAAAATTGAGAACTTGATCCCAGGAAAATATAATTAAGAGTGAACAGAGAATGAGTGACAGAATGAAGTATAGCGCTCACGGGATGCCCAAAAATTGAATAAAATCCTAGTGAGGACTCGCTAGATGGGACTTCAAGTGAAGGGATTAGAATCCCAGGAGTCAGCGGGAAGTCCAAAATGTAATGGAAATTCAAGAGGATCGCCAGAATACGGGAGGTTGGTTGCTGTAAGAAGCCAGCTGGGAAGCATCAAATAAGTGAGTACTCACTTGCTCGCTGGACGCCTAAAAAGCGAAAAATGACTTGCCGCTAGTTGTTAAGTGAGTTTTTGTTACATCCCAAGCCGTTGATTCGAAATTTCCAACACCAATATTTGTGCCGTAATAGGTGAGGACAGGTCCTTTTTTTTTTGCGGACGTGGATATGTGCGGGTGGGTGGACATCTAGTCTGAGCTTCACCCACAGTCTTTATTGAGCAGGCTTGGCGGCCTTGCACATGAGAAGTAGATTCAAAGGGATCACTGAGCGGAGAGCCGAGACTTTACATGGTTGAAATTGAGTGAGGTTGGGAATCAACCCGATCACGGGAGTTGCCACAAGGGTGCATAGAAGGCTATAGAAGGGTTAGGATAGACATGCACAAGTAGACGCTTCAAAGGTGGCCCCCCTAGGATGGATAGGTGTCTGATGAGCAAAGGCAAAACAGGTATTAATTGCGGAAACCGATTACGTTTCATCAGTTCGAAATCAGCGCGATCACGGATTCAGCCGCAGGACGAGCACCAACTTTCTGTCCGTTAAAGACCCAATGTTACGGTTGCTAGGGGATGTACTAGATCACAAAATTCGCATTAAGACTTTCAGACCTGGTAGCCTACATCGGTACCAGGAAAATGAAAAATGAATGCTCTAAGTGGACTGCTAGATACAGACGATAGATTTGAGATTTGGGCCTCTCTTTTATTTTATTTGATGAAGCGTATTTTTTGATAATTTACTCCAAGTAGCAGAGCTGCCGCCACGACGAGCCGGACACGGCTGGCCGACGAGCAGCTGCATCGGCAGATGAATCGGCCGGTGCCCAACTCGCCTCGCTTGCACTGTACACGAAGGGGCAGTAAACAGACACATGAGAGTTACAAAGGGACACCATGTATAAGTTAAATAGCAGCAGTCCCGAGGACATCCACCGCCTGGCGCATGAGGCGCACCGAGTCGGCATCCCGCACCTGTCTGCAACGTCGCGCATGATCGCCGCAATCACCGCGCTTGATGACGACGACGGTCTGCACCGCGCGCCGCTGGTCCGTGATGCCGATGGCAAAGCGGTCGGGGTTGCAGATCTGGAGGGCGGAGGGGAGGGGCGTACATGACGGGGTGTATGAGATCAAGGAGGGTGTGTACGACGAGGCGCCGTTGCACTTGCACGGAGGTGTATATTAGTTAGCTGAAAGTAAGTAACAAGAGTACTTAAGACTCGACACGCACTCTAACTGCTACACCTAAGCCCTGGTCCATCACCCCAAAACTCGCGCCAAGGACCACAAAAGATGCGCTCAGGCCCTGCGCACACGCGGCCTTACGGTACCCGAGTCGGAGTGCCATGGCCGCGCTCTGTTGAACTGGCAGGTCACGCAGAAATAAGGAGGCAACTGATATATTGGGGACCAGATACAGAGCATCCAAGAATAAGCGGAAGTACAGAATACAAGGCGGGAGTGTATAAATAGCATGCACAGGGTGCGAGCTAGCGAGGGACAAACAAAGCGAGGTGCGGGGATGCGAGACCGCAGCGGAACGGCGCGTGACGGACGGTCACCGCCTTTCAACACGCTCTCCTTGCGCTCTCCCGAGCCGCGTCTGAACCGCCGCCGCTCAGCAGCTCAGCCTGGTGCTGAAGTGCTGGAAGAGACCAGGGTGGTCTTGGGAAGAGAAGTGATCAGGAAAGATTATGATTAGATCTCGCTTAGATTACCGATTAGATTGATACCGATATTTGTAAATTACGCTGTCCAAGCTCGTCCAAGGCTGTCGAAGCTCAATGGTGATGAGAGAAAAATATAGCACGGCTCACCAAACTATTCCTTGATGCCTGCGTGCTCCAAGGCGTGTTCAAATTCAAAGCCTACCATGCCAAGATATTTTGCCGTAAGAATGCCAAGAGAATTCCCACGTTACACAAATCGTCATCGGCCAAAATGATGAATTCCTGGTGTAAAAGATTGGAAAAGAACGAGTCTAAAAATAAATTTTTAGGACTCGTAATGAATTACTGGTGTTATTTTTGCAAGAAAAGTTATAAATTTTATTTCAAATTTTTCACCTTGTTTTTGAAAAAAGTGGTGAAAAAGTTTATACATTTTCCACATTTTTTTCAGTGAAAAACAGGTGAAATATAAAGGAAGTTTTTTGCCAGTACTTTGAGTGAAAAACTTGAAATGTTCAACCAGTGACATAGAGTCATTAACTGGATTAATTGAGAAAAGCTATTCATCAGATATCCATGTTCACTCCATTCGATTTTCTTGCCTTGCAACATTTGGGTACCCCAAGTCTCAGTCAGAGACTCGGTGTATTCATAGAAATTCCACGCAGATTATTTTCTACAGCTTTATGTTGACATGGAACACACTGAGAACACCTGATAGATAAGCTGGGGCCACCTAAACCCCTTCATAGCAGAAATGTGTCGCTTGGGCCTTTCCTGGTTTAGGAGAGTATGTTACTAAGCCGCGGTCTATAGCAGGGTATTTTTTTTTGCACTTGGTATTAGGTAATGTACTTTTTCGCATTCATTCCCTCTTTCTCCAGAGTGGTACCTTTTTTGCACCAGCAGTTTCCTTGAGGTGGTGACTTTTTAGAACTATGGTAAGAGGTGTAAAAATTGGTTGATGAAAGAGATGCCAGAGGGGTATATTTATTTTTGACTGAATAGGGGGCAGGACAAATGATAGAAGTGCATTTTTCATTTATGCATCTTTTACGCTCTAATTTCCGAACTAGGTGTTTATTTTTAAAAAAAGAGTAAATAATACTGTTACAGCATTGCCCCCCGTACTTCCGGAAGTCTCAAGTTGTGTTCAAACTGTCACTTGTGAGCGTGTTTAATCCCAACTGAACCCAGTTGAACTCAGAACGGACAGTTCAACACTTTGTACCCAGCCCCACGGCTCTAATAAAGGACTATTATAGTCTCCAGTCATCATTTCATGTTGGCTCAGTCAGTTGACTGATGGTCCGTTGGGTTGGTTATGTAATCAGGTCCTTGAGCTTTGGGTTCGAACCCTGGTGTAAAAGGACTTTTTGGCCCGTTTAAACACTGTTTAAACGGCCTTTTAAACCGCCCTGAACCGCCATCGTTCCGTTTAACCTGATTAGATTAAACAGCTGTTTAAACAGCAATTCCTGTCTCAACAGGAATTGTTTAAACAAAGCTGCTATAGTTTCTTTTCAAGGAGTTGTATGCAGCGGATGAACTCAGTTGGAAACTTCAAGCATAAGATGTGATCCAGTGACAAAGTTGTGTGCAACTAGCCCAGTTGTAGTTCAAAACCCTGTAAACAGCTCCAGTTGTGTGCGAAATAATTATTGGAAAGTATATGTGCCATACTGCAGCCTCTTGTATATTTTACATTTCAATCCTCCATTTTACTGTCTGTACATGAGAGTCAGAAAGCTAAACTTGAACAGTCCTACGTAGTTTTCAGTCAGCATCAACTTTGACAACCCTATCAAATATGAACCACTTTTCGGCAAGCGCCTGCAGCTCCGCTAAGAATTTTTTTCTTCAGTAACTTTGTAGATTGGACAGAGGCAGATTTACCTTTAGATGCAAGTCGCGCAGCAGGTATCAAGGATGCCATTGCTGATGGGCGACTTCTTGGTCTGCTATTTAGTGTGCACTTGAGGATGCACTAAATTGGCTCCCAATGTTGGCTCAGGTTGGATAGCACTGTTACGGCAGAGCCCAGAAGTAATGGTGTATTAACATTGTGCTGTGTTATACAGCCTACAGTGCTGGCGAAGTAATATTAATCACCTGCGCGGAATTATTTGCCTTATATATTACTTTGTGGGGTTCAAAAACTGCTGAACTCACTCACCGGCTTGTAGAGTGATCCACTTGATGGTTCAGACATTGGTGGTCTTGATCTAGTTGCAGCTTCAGGATGTGCAAATGACGGCATTTTCAAAGGTAGCGTAGCAAGGAGTGTAGCGGCAAAATCAGCTTGGGATGTCGATGTTCAAGCGTTGAAACCCGCCGTATATGTGGTGCTCGGTGCAGTGGACACACTTGGATTTATATCAGCCCTGTAAGAATTAAATGGAATACAGTGGAGCAACTGACTGTATTTGAGGACAAGCCACGCCCGCCGAACAAGCCGATTTGCGGACGCCAAAAAAGCCATCAGAGCCAAATTTAAGCTCCGACGGGGCACGCCAATTTGCCAAGCCAATCGAAATAGTTTCGCGTGATGTCCATCTCTCGCTTTTTCTCCCAGAGCTCTAGATGTCAATGTGAAAAAGCTCCTTATCTAGTCTTCCTAAAGGTCCTGGGTTGTCCTTATGCTGAAGGTCAATCAGTAAGTGATCAGTTCGGCTTGGATACGTCCAACACGTCTACGATACAAGACATGCCGGCGCTACGCTCCGGCACATCAGCGCGAAACAACACATATCTAAAATTCTGAGGAAGTAATTCAAATGGTTCGTGCCATGTTGGTAAAACTGGAGAGTCGAATGTGATTAAAATTGGCTACTATTGCTCATCAGTTTAACAAAGTTCAGGATTAAACTTCCCATCATTTATTCCATCAGAATGCAAAGAATAGAAACAAAATGACCAATTGAACCGCAAAAAAAATAGCAGAAGAAGAAGATCAGCTGGTACTCGTTTATGCCGGATGTAGCCTCGGCTCGGCCCTTTAAGTACCCCAAGTCCGGTTGAGGAGGAAATGAGTCGCAATTACATATACAGATTAAATAGGAGGACACACCAGTGTTGGATGCAATAATGGCATGTGCGGAACCGATACAGTCAGCCATTAATTGCGATTTGCAGTCAAGGGTATCTACCATGCGGAAGTTAGTGTTTTTGCATGCAATAAAACTCAATATGTACCATGCTTGGAGGAGTATTGGGCCTCCGTTCCGTCCGTGAATCGCATCTACGAGAAAGTCAGAGGCACACGTGCAGTAGGTTTTGTAAGATGATGAAAGTACTTAGCTGCTGCGAGATCCAGACCATAGAGATAGTTCGAGCTCTTGAACCTCTGGGGACTGACGTAGCAAAGGAATCCAAAGCAAAAGTGCTGGAAGCTGCCCGATATTGCTTTGCTGAAGAACGGGAGTGCGAGGAAGAACACGCCAACAGCGATGTAAATATTCTTCGGTTGTCAGAGCCAGTGCAGTCTGGGGCAAAAGAATCCTTGAAGAGCTTGCCAGTGAAAGTAACATTTGGCCGAGTATACACGTAGGATACCATGGCAGCGTAAGATTTGATGACAGCGGAAATTTGATGTTGAAGACCCGGGGAACGACAGAAGCTGTGAGCCCACAGCAGGTAAGTTGGCAACTTGGAGCTTTATCGATGTGTTTAAGGGCTTGAGGGAAGAGAACATGTTGTGCCTGCGGTTAAAGCTTGGAGCCGAGCAGCCAAGCGAAGACCGGATAGCATATTCACGGGAGTCGCGGAAGAACACGAATACTGCTCATGAGCCGGGAATTCGAGGCTTTTATACCCTACATGGCCGACCATGGGAACTTGTGCGCGCGGCGCATGCACCCGGGCCGGATTTTACTGCGCCGAAGTCATACGCAGGCAGTGTTGCTGGAAGTTCCGATGCTGTGCTGTGGTCATTTGACGTTGAGAAACCGAGCAGTACGATGAAGGAAGAGAAAAGGGGATGTCTCAATGGAGATTAAACAAACATGTACAATGTGATACGAGACATCTCGTTAAGAGAACGGATAATCTCACTCTAGCGCTTAAGGCGCCTTTTCCTCGACAGACGGCAGGCGGCTATCTGCAGCGGTTGATTGTTATCAGACACAAGGTCGCCTGATGACTCTCAGGCGCTTGTCCACGTAGACTCTGCTCCCCCATCGTGTGTACCCCTGCTTCCCGCAATGCGCTCTCCGCTTCTCATCAAGCTACTGCGACTCATCAATCGCGTTGGGCTGGTATCTGGACGGCCATGGACCAGGCTGCTTGCCCCCGTCATAGCGCTTATCCGCAAGCTCATCTCACAGCCGCAAGTCGCTGAATTGTTTCGGTTTATATTCCTCGGTACTATCGTCGAAACTGGACGCCAGATGGCTCAATGGATCTCTGATTTCACCCGAGATTGTGAGTTACTTTTGCTCAATTGTGACAATCGGACGCTCAGATGGAACATCCGCCAATTGGCAGTCTTCATGGTATTGAGATTCCAGAATTTACTTCCATCTCGCTCTGATTTCTCCCCCACACAATCAGGTTAAAGCAGAATTCGTAATGGGTGATTTCGCGTATGACTGGGTTGTTAACTATCTGGAAAATCACCGCGTGTGGAACGAAAGTAGATCTTTCATGGTTGTTGCGCGCAATGCCGCCACGCGCCCGTACCCAAAATCCAATCTTGGCAAGATCGATGGTCATCCTGATCCATTATACGAACCGGCTACCTCGCAAAGTCCTTCGCTCTTTCGTTGGAAGGGTTATTGGATGTCGGTTGTATGTAGGGATTAATTTCATCGCGAGTTAGTTCATTAACAGGCAACCAAACAGAAAGGCCCGGCTGGATGGAGCCACTACGATACTAGCGGATATGGTAGTGGAGGATCCAGTGGTACTTTGGTGCTCGCGTTTGTGTTTCTCCCGAACCAGTCCTAGAAGCAGTTGATCATCTTGTATTTCAGTGTATGGAGCCGGAATCGACATGTCCTGGACGAATTTGTTGCTGCCGCAAGGGATTTTTACGTTAACTCTGAAGTTTTGCCGCGCAAGCAGTTCAATGTCAAATCAGAGCTAGTGCGTCGGGTTCTAAACGTGCCTCCCTGGTTTTGATGATGCGCTTCAAGTCTGAATCGCTCCTTACGGCCCATTTCAACCAAGGCGACCTTTCTTATGACTGGATACTTGAATTCCTTGTGCGTACACTCAAAATAATTTCAGACCGTTGTGTTCATTCACGTCCAGAGATCCTCCGACGCGTTCAAGGATATCATGGAGTTAAATGTCACAACGAAGCAGTCAGATCTAGGATGGGGTGCTGGCCCCAAAGATTCTGTCCGTTACACACCAGCTCCCGATTCAATGCAAAGACTTCTCTACACATCACCTAGATCAGGCAAAGGCACTTGGGTTCAAGGTTAGGTTTCTCGAACTTCATGAATGACGACCCAACTTTCTTCTCGCAGTCGTAATCCAATCCGGTGCACTAGCTTGGGACTCGTCTAGGATTGCGGGGGGCGCCATCACACTCACGTCGGTGTCCGTTTTCACCTGCCCGCGGGGTATTAATTCGCGATTCATAGATTGCACTCCTCCGATCGCGAAGTTTTGTCGGATCTGATTAATTCAGCCAAGGAGAAATATCTAGAGCAAGGAACCTCGCGGGTTTCCGTTCACCTCACTAACAATGTATCTCGTACTCTTTTCGAGCCTATGTAGGAATCTGACGTTGGCATCCAGCACGGGAGCTGGGCCAAGGCTGTCACTAAATCGCGCAGGGCGCTGTCGACTCTGGTTTTGCCTGCGGACACAAAAGAAATGATTCTTGCCGATGCACAGGAGTTCCTGGCAAGATACCATGGCAGGCATTCCACATCGTCGAGGTAGGTGGTATATCCATCAGACGATCTTTCTAATTCACATTTCTCCCGAATTTTCCAAGGGTATCTGCTATGTAGGGTATTCGGTCATCATAATGATTGTATTTTACGATCTGATCCACAGATGGTGCACCTGGGACGGGTAAAAGCTCCACAGTGCATGCTATCGTGCGCTACTACTTGATCCCAGCCGGTACGCACAGCTGACATTTTCTCCAGGCTGGCGAACTGGGTCTCGAGGTTATATTTTTGCGCTTTGAAATCTCTATAACTCATTTTTTTTTCAGATATATTTCATATCGTTGGCAAACCCTGAAATCAACGACTACAGTTTAGGGCGGCTCATTAGCGACACGCCGTCTCGCTCGATTCTCCTCCTCGAGTTTGTCCTCGTGTTCGGGCTGAATTATATAACTCAAAGCTTAATTTTCCAGGGATATCGATTGCGCATTCCCCTCGCGCGAGGAACCGGACGAAGATGAAGATGAAGAGCCTCGGAGAGATCATGACGGCAATATTATCAAGCCTACCCATAATATGGTGCCCGCGAAATCGGCCGTCACCCTCTCTGGGTTGCTCAATGTCCTGGATTCCGTCTCCAGTGAGGAAGGCCGGCTCACGTTTGCCACGGTTCGATTCAATTGTGATTTCTACCACTACAAGGGCTGAAATCTTACCGCATCAGACTAACCACATCGAGAATTTGGATCCGGCGCTGATACGAGCAGGAAGAATGGACCTGAAGGTAACTGGTTCCAATTTTCCCAGGAAATTGTCATGATGTAACCTCCTCTAGATCAAGTACAGTCTGGCAACGACTTCTCAAATGGAAGAAGTGTTCAAGATTTTCTTTGCCGTGACCGAGGATGAAGGCGAGACGGCACATTTTCCTTCCTACACTTCCGAAGCGATCTCACGCTATGCTGCGGAATTCGCGGCCACAATGCCGCCCGACATGTACTCCGTCGCCCAGATCCAAGGCTATCTGTTGAGAAAAAAACGGAATCCGCTTGGTGCCGTACAAGGTGTTGCCGAGTGGCTCACAGAGCAGGAAGCGGAGCACCGTGCAATAATAGAGGCGAAGCGCCAGTGGCGAGTAGAGCTGGCGCGCCGGCGCAGGGCCGAGCGGGAGATGTATGCCCAGCCCGAAAGGATGGATGCGTCTACACTCACGGCTCACTTTTCGCAAGGCGACCTCTCGTATGACTGGATACTTGAATTCCTGGTTCGTTGCATGCCCTATCATTTTTTACTGCATTCACCGCCTTCAGAGATCCGTCGACGCATTTAAGGATACAATGGAGCTGGAGGTCACAACGAAGCAGTCGGATTTGGGATGGGGCGGTGGCTCCAAGGATTCCGTCCGTTTCATGCCAGCTCCGGAGTCAACGCAAAGGGTTCTCTACACATCACCCAGATCAGGAGAAGGCATTTGGATTCAAGGTCAGTCTTTGAACCCTCTGTACGACATCTCGACATTCTTCCCGCAGTCGTATCTCACTCTGGCGTAGCAACCTGGGACTCTCCGGCGGTTGTGGGCGGTACCATCACATTAACGTCTGTTCCCGTCCAGCTCGTTTGATAGTTTTTAAACGCAATTCGCAGATTGGAGTCCTCCGATCGCGAAGTCCTGTCAGATCTAATTAATTCAGCCAAGGAAAAGTATCTAGAACACGGAACCTCGCGAGTGGCCGTTCATCTCACTACCAATGTACTTTGTGCACTCTTCAAGCCTCTGTCGAAGCTGACAGTTATATTCAGCATGGTACCTGGGCCAAAGCTGTCACAAAATCGCGCAGGCCGCTGTCGACTCTGATTTTGCCTGCAGGCACCAAAGAAATGATCCTGGCCGATGCACAGGAATTTCTGGCAAGCGAGAAATTTTACACTATAACTGGTATCCCACATCGTCGAAGTAGGTGGGATGTGCTTCAATCACGACTTTTCTAATTCACACTCCTCCCGAATTTTTTAAAGGCTATCTGCTGTGTATGACATTCCACTGCACCTCAATGCTAGTATTTCACGTGTGTATCATTTACAGATGGTGCCCCTGGGACAGGGAAGAGCTCAACAGTGCATGGTATCGTAGGCGATTTCTTGGTCCCAATCACGAGGAACGCCTGACAATTTTCTTCAGGCTGGCGAACTGGGTCTCGAGGTAGAATATCTTACCCTCACAGATGCCCACCCCTTATATTCGTCAGATCTATCTCATATCATTAGCAAACCCTGAAATCAACGACTACACCCTTGGGCGGCTCATAAGCGACACGCCGTCTCGGTCCATTCTCCTTCTCGAGTTTGTATCATTGTTAGAGCCGGCTTCTCGCATTCACAGCTTACCCTGCCAGAGATATCGACTGCGCATTCCCCTCGCGCGAAGAACCGGATGAAGACGAAGATGAAGAGCCTCGAAGAGCTCGTGATGGCAATATCATCAAACCTAGTCAGAATAGAGTGCCTGCGAAATCGGCTGTCACCCTTTCTGGGCTCCTCAATGTCCTGGATTCCGTATCAAGCGAGGAAGGCCGCCTCACCTTTGCCACGGTTCGGTTCTGTTGTAATGCTACGAATCAAGCGACTGAAAACTTGCGTCATTCAGACTAATCGCATCGAGAATCTCGATCCGGCGCTGATACGAACAGGAAGAATGGACCTCAAGGTGACATTTCACCTACTGAGATTTCGCAAGCAGATTGAGGTAGTATGCCTTCTTAGATCAAATACAGTCTCGCAACGACTGCCCAAATCAAAGAATTATTCAGGGTTTTCTTTTCTGTGATCGAGAACGAAGGCCCGGGGGCAAAATTCCCTTCCTACACTGCCGCAGAGATCGAACACCACGCCGCCGAATTCGCCGCCACAATGCCGCCAGACATGTACTCCATCACACAGATCCAAGGGTATCTGTTGAGAAAGAAACGGAATCCAGTCGGTGCAATACAAGGCGTAACCGAGTGGCTCACAGAGCAGGAAGAGGACCGCCGTGCAATTGTAGAGGCGAAGCGCCGGTGGCAGCTGGCGCGCCGGAGCAGGGCCGAGTGCGAGGGAGCAAATGATTTATCTGGGCCCAGAAGTCCTGGTTTATTTCGACCCAGAAGTGCTCGAGGATCAGACGCAGGCTAACTACGAGGGAGAAATGCAAGTAATGAGTAGGAAAAGAGAGGTAGAGTGGAATGTAAATGAAATCACGACTCACGAGATTTCGAACTATTTTTGGTCTGATGAGACCTCGATATTCGACGGTAGATGGTAGCATAGCGTCAATGTGCTCTGTACAAATTGTTGAACTATTTATTGAGACGAACCCAAGACTTGAAAATGACCCAGAGTACAAAATATTTGTACCCCTTCTTTCCTCCCACCATGACGGGCACACCCATTCCTGCCCGCAGATCAACAATACTATCCATATAGGCAGGCAAGAAGACGTCCAAAATCTAAAGGTATGCACAGCCAACCCGCCAGGTGACATTCTGCTGACGACGTATATCTTTCACAGGCGTCGTCTTGTTTTCTAAAGGATGCGTCAGCTCATTTTCTACAAGGGTTGCTGGGGCGCGAAGCGCCCCGGCTCCACTTCTTGACGACACCTTGTTTTCTACTGTACGATACGTGTGGAATATAGAGGGAGTGTGGGGGCTACTCACCCGGACCAAAATTCGTACAAGCCGATATGAATTCGCGCGCAGCCATTACTCGGAAGTAAGGAACGCACCTGGGCGCTATGGTATGCGCAAGAACCGGTGTATGATACTGTCCGAACTCCTACCCCCGACGTTGGGACGACAGTGGGTCGGAACGATGACGATGGGAGCTTGCCGTCGGCGCTCCACCGTGATCGGTCCGTTGGCGCGAAGATGGCCTTACGGGAATAGTATCTGTATCAGATTTTCGGGTTGGGATGGGTGCAGGGGAGTATCCGTGGGCGGTGGTGAGCGGTTATGGCCATAGGCACCTCCAGCGCGACATAAATAGCAAAAGGGCGCGCGGAACCAAAATGGTCGTAGTTTATCCAACTTTGGCTGAAGAGCAAAGGGCAAAAGAATATTTTGGAGTGTCGGAGTACTCGAGTACTTAGCCCATGGCCACAAGTAGATTCCATGGGTGGTTGACGAGAGGAGAGACAAATATGAGAGCGGGGACAGGTGTCGATGCGACGTTCCAGAGGATGGGAGGGGAATGGAGAGCGTAAGGAGAGGTGGAGGTTCCAGTGGAATACCAGGGAGATTGCACTATGGGGGGAGGGAGCAAGCAGGAGTGCGGCGTCGTGGATGAAGAAGAGATTGATTGAGAATAATATGTGCATACATTGATGCGGCGATAGCCGGACGGTGGTGCAGCTGCGCAGCGTAGCTGTGCGTCCGATAATGAACAAAAAAAAAACTTACAGCAGGGTTTGGCCCACAGTCTTATCGGGAACAATACACTGCCCCCGTCACTCGCCGGCTTGGGCGTGATTTGCGCAAACGGGCTTATGGGCCTGTTCCCTGCCAAATGGCATAGGAATAACCAGCGTGGCTTATGGTGAACCTAGGCGCAGGCCATTCTCCGAAAAGCACGCAGTTGACTTCGGCCACTGTTCTCGATAAAGTTAACACTCTGACTCCGCGACTCCCACGGTTTGTCTTCGCTAGAAAGTTCCTAGAGTCTCGTTTTCCGTAACTTCTTGGTTGAATCCCTTTGAACTAGTAACCGCGCTCATCCTCTCCGCCCAACCATGATCGAGACAAGACCGCTGAACTTGTGCAACAATGCGACAAACCGAAATGACGTGCATCTGAGGAAGCGATTGGGTACAGATGATGGTACTGAGTATGCTAAATGCGAACACCGTGGGGCAATCATTCCTCCTAAACCCGGCTCATGACACTTGGTCTCACAGTCAAGCCATAGCCGCAGCCAGCAACTTATCGAAGATCGGCCCCAAACCCGCTGTTCAACAAAATAAATCAACATCGGTCCCGCAACCGTGAGACAAGAAAAAGAAAGAAAAGAAAGAGCAGAACGCAAGCAGGGCACTCACTCAAGGGATCCCACCCCACCGCCGCATCGAACCCACTGAACATCGGATCCGCGCAGAAATCTCCCGAGTTGTGTCCGACGGTTATATCTGTCAGAGCCCCACCACTGGCCGCCGTCCCGTACAACCACGGGTTGAGGAAACCTAGGGTAGGCTTGCCCGCAGCCACCAGCCTGTCGTTGATCAGCGCAATCACACTGGCGAACCCAGGCGAGGAACAGCTCGTCCCCTCGATCGGGGTCGTCACGTCCTGGATCATGACCGCGTACGGGCTCCCCAGGAACGCCACGTCGGGGAAGCCGCGCCCGCTGGCGTTGAATATCCCGGGGAAGTCACTGGGTAGGGCGGCGAGGTACGCGGCGACGGATGCGGATTGGTATGTGGGCATGGGGAAGATGTTGGAGAAACCACCACTGGAAAAAGACTCAGCGGTTTCGGGGGCGAAATTGACGGTTGCGCCGACGGAGATGACGAAGGGACAGGATGCGGGGAAGACCGGTATAAACGTGTCATTAGTGCATTGGATGGGAACGTCGTGGCCTCCGCGAACGCCGCCCTAAATTGAGGAACAGATAGCGTTTTTAGCTTGCAAACATTTAGAAAAGTGGAAAATGCGTACGTCTCCTGAAGAAAAGAGTACGGAGATTCCACGCGCGCCGAGCGCCATGTATCCGTTGCAGATTTTCCTGCACCGAAGATGATGAGTTCTATATTGATGACGTAGGATAAGCACTCGCGTTGCTAAACTGCTCCCAAAATTGATTTCATTATCGCCGTACGAGGTGGTCATCGTGGATGGCGGATCGGATGCACCAGCGAGGAAGATCGTGGTGTCCAAAAGCGACGTGATAAACCCGGTTTCGGTTGTATCGTTGCCCACAGATAGAAACGTAACGGGGACTCCAGTGGCGAGTCCTGCGCACAGAGGATCAGCAGGTACATGGGAGACGATGACCGTGGTGCTGGACACGTACCAATGGTATACTGAACATCTAGGTTCGCCTCGAGGACATTACTAAACAAGAATGGGCCCTGCGTGTCCATGCCCCCGTCGAGGCTCTCTAACGTGAACGTCGTGTTAGATGGCATATCTGGGCGGTAAGTTTGGAGGAACAGCTGTTGTACATAAACACCGCTCTCAAAATCGGCTTTCGGAGAGCAATACTGCAACACACCTCAAGGGCCGCCGTCTGCGGCCAATTCTTAGCGTATCCAGTCACTAGGAGGGTGTTGCTCGTCTGGGTCGCGGGCGTGAGAGGGATCCCATAGAACGTCTGCAAGCATGCGGGCGTGATCGTGTCTTCAGGACCTAAACAGGAGTTGGGTGGGATCGCACGTCTCGAACGCCTCGAGCGAGCGGCTCGACTGACCGCGGGATGCCGTGTGGGCGTGTCGAACGCAGTGGTGGGATGCAGTCCCTCCACATGACCGACCAGTTCCTCAGGGAGGGAGAGAGATAGCGTACGCGTAAGCGGCGCAGTCATATTGGGATGTGTAAACTGCTCGAAATTTGCAGAGAAGAGCGCATTCGCCTGCGATACAGACAGGGTGATCGAGACCCAATCGCCGCTGGGCGAGACTATGTTGGGTTGAAGGCCGTTCGCGGATGCAAAGGAGTTGAAGGCGTCTAATGTGGCGGGGGGAAGGTTGAACATATGCTTTTACCTGGAATGAGAACCAAGGTTAGATGAAAACAGAACTGCACGTTATGGAAAGGAAGGGTACTTCATCCACAGACAGCCACTGGCGGAAATCGGTGCTCCCAGGTGTAGATACAGACACGAGCTGGTCTTGCAGACCGTTGATATTGTTAGACGTCAATCCAATGCGGAGGGTTAGCATCTTGCTGGCGGGTGCGACACCTTGGCTCGTAAAACCGGCGGGTGGGGCCGCGCGCCGCTCATGGAGGACCATGCTACCCGCAGCAGCCACTCCCGCAATCGAGAGAAAGCTCAGAAGTTGGAATTTGGGGAACGCCATGTCGCAAAGATAAGCTGCGATTTGTGGAAGTCGTAGAGTTTCTTATAACGCGTCCCCGATGTAAATCGGCGACGGTGTTTGAATGCCGTTGGGTCACACAAAGAACAATTCCAGACATGAGACATTTCTGCCGAGCAGTTGCCGGGGCAGAAGAATAGAGTCGGCCAGAATTAGCTCTGATGAGCTGACCGCCATAGACACACCGGCTTTAACAGCCCGAAGGATGGTGAGAACCGAGACGTTGTAGGTAGCAGTTCCCATGGTCCGCCCAAGAAGAGATGGCACGTACCATCGGAGGTGAGCAGACGGAGACATAACGGAAAGAAGCAATGGAGACGGGAAGGAATCAACAATCAAACACGGCAATTGAATCAGTTCCTACCTTGTCGGTTTCCACCAAGTTTCCACCTTTTTCTCTGTGTGTCATCCTGAAACTTAGAGCTCTAACCTACGGAACGCGAATCCAGCTTGTCCTGAGGTTCATCGCTCGTTGATTCTGTGCCCGCGACACTAGTGCTTTTGACTACGAGATTGCATCCTCTGCTTTCCATAGGTCTCGACGTCTCCTGGTCAGTGGCGGCAGCTTTAAGAATATGGCGCGACAAGTGCGGTGGGCAGAATTAGCGCAGAAAAAGTATAGAAAAGTTTTGGAGACATACCGAAACCTTTGATAGCTCGTGTTGGTGCACTACGTACCGCTTTCAAGGTCGCGGAATGGGAATATAGGGTCGGCGGAGCGATCGCGGCACGCAGGTGTGGCGATACGCGACCAGTTCCATTGAGCCTCGATGGATCCTGTAAACACATGGGACCTACATTGGGACTTAACCCGCAATTTGCCCTAGACCGGTTCCTATTATTGCTGTGTATCGTGAAAACAGAAATGTATTGTATCCACGATTAAAGGATAAAAGAGAGCGGCCGCGGCTTCTTCCGTGGTGATGTTCGAATTCGCGCGTTTATTTTATTCCTTTCGCTTGATTCCGCGATGCAGCACGGAAGCAATGACCGAATGCTGACTTCTAAGTTCTGGAGGGCTGCCCTAGTGGGCCAAAGCTGCTCACAAGTCTCACGCATCGGGAAATCTTAATGGCGTATCAGTATGATGCGTGTACCGTACATGTAACTACCGGGAGTTTGTGGGGATATTGTGTCTCGGTGCGTTGTAGAACCCCGAATCGCGGTGATCTCGAGCTCGAGCGGCGCGGGCTGGTGCGAGGCGTCGGCGGTAGCGTGGGCGTAGGCGTAGGCGCCCCAGGGGATCCTGATGGGTGGGGTGAGTTACAGGCGACTAAACGCGTAAACGAATGAGTAGTCCGGCGAGAATAAAATGAGCATTGTGATAGGGAGTAAAAAGATGTGCGTGTGAGTATAATATGCTGCTCATATGAGGAAAGGAGGACAGATGGGACGCGGGATGTGATGAGGACAGAGATAGGCGGCAGACGGGCGTGCCGAAAAAGAAGCGAGGTGGTTGTGAGGAAGGCGGAAAGGAAAGGACGAGCGCGATGAGCACGGGCGACGAGAACAAAGGAGGTGGGAAGGGAGAGCGGAGAAGATGTGACAGGAAGGGAGCAAGAGGGGAGGGATAGGCCACGCGGATGATATATCGATGCAGGACATGTGTGTATAGAAAAGGCGGCGGGGAAAAAGATGGAGGACGAAGCGACCGGGAGATGAGATGGAAGAGGAGCAAATGGAAGCGAGAGAGGTTGGGAGTATATATATTGAAAGGGCTGAACGTGTGTCGGACGGCAGGGAGGCGTGAGGACGGGTGTGAGGATAGCGGAAAGGAGAGAGCGGGACAACAATGAGCACAGGCGGCGGCGTAGGACAGCGGAGGGAGGAAGGAGGTCAAAGTAACCGAGGCGTTGGAACGAGTGAATACATATAGGAGAGATATATTTCGGCAGTGTCGAAGCGTGAAGTACGGGCATCGTAGATGACGCCGTGTGGATGAGGGTCCTGAGCGTCGCGAGGATGGTGCTAGCATCCCCGCCACCGTAATAACATGTAGAAAGGAGAGGGGAGCAACAACTCACCTCATAAACGCGCGCATCCTTGCCCGCGAGAGCCTCATTCGCCAGCAGAGTCGCAGAACGTTGCGGGGAAGTTGCCGATCATGGGGTGCCCATAATGAACGCGTCCGTGATGACGGGCAACGTGGGATTAGGCGCGGCCTAGATATTGGCGGCGTGGCCTGCTACATCGTCGCGCTGCCCCCGGCCTTCTCGATGCTCGCCTCGACGACTCCGTTCGCTGTGCACCAGGAGTATTCCAGTAGGTTGAGCTTGCTAGAATGTAGTTGACGGCGGACGAGCCGGGTCGGGAAGGCTTGACCTTGAGCTAGGTCGAAGAGCGTGAGTGATGTGACCATCACGCCCCGGAAACTGCCGGCGCGGCTTGATCTCGACCACCATGTCTTTCCCGCTCGTCGGTGCTCTCTGGAGCTCTACTCGGAGCTAGCTTATTGGCTTTACGGTTCTTCTCTTTGCATACGGCCTGGGGGACTCTGCCGGTGGCTTCCTAGGCTCCGAATCGGTGCTTTTACTTCACGGAATCTCAGATCTCTGGGCGTCGCGCTGCTTCGAGGCGTCGGTATATACACGCTGATCTTTTCTGGGCCCTACTGCGTCCAAATAATATGTGTCTGCTTCGAATCGGGTCTGCCTCAATCCTCCGCTGACTGTCCATACTTCAATTTGCCTCTATCATCCATTGCGAGTCGGAGGAGCTTATCTATCCACGTGCAGGCTGACTTGGCGACGATTAAACGACGTAAGTGCATACATCCATCGCTCCTCACCACATAATAGGTCTTTGTAGCGTTCCATTCCGCTTATGGGTGTCCAATATCCATCAAATATATTCTACGGTGCCCAGTTGCAATCCGTTCAAAGCGCTTATGCCGGATGGTAAAGCGCGAGGAGTTTTGCTTCCCCGCTTCCGAATTATGAATTTGTTTTGCGCTGTCCTTTTCCAAGTATTTGTCGCTCCTGGCTGCAGATGCCACCCAGTCTAATGGCATGAGACGGGTCTCGAAGTAAATAGTCCTTTCCATCGTACCCTGCCACGGCCACTTGGATCAGGCAATGGTACGGAATTTAACTCCCCGGATCCGCATCCTCGAGTGGGTCCAATTTTTCTTTTTTCTTCCTTCACCGGGCGAGAAAGTGGTTTCGAAAGCGGTAGAGACGAGGCACCAGGCTTAGGAGTACAGAGGGGATGTGAGGCTACTCACCTGGACCAAAATTCGCGCAAACCGATATGAATTAGTGCGCGGCCATGGGGATTAGTCCGAAAAAAGGTGAAAAATCGGGAAATCGGAAGTACGAAACGCACCTGGGCCCTGTGGTATGCGCAAGAACCGGTGTATAATATTGTCTGAACCCCTACCCCGACGCTGTGACGTCAGGCTGACTTTGCCCGACAGCGTTTCCACTGGGGTAGGAAACGAGCGGAGGAGAAAGACTCGGAATCATAATAGACATAATAGATCTCCAGATGGAGGAGAATTCGAAAAGCGGGCTGCGTTTGTTTTTGAGATGTACAATACAGGATACACCCCCACCTCCCCCCCTCAACGGTCCTGCAGTACACTATAGCGCCCCAATCCACGCATTCAGGCTCCCAGCGCACCGCAAAAGGGCGTTACTATAATGGACTTACAACTAAGTATGAGTTTTTTGCCGGGCAACGTCCGGCCCACAACCCCAAGTCACTATACAGCTACGACTCTGGGAGATACTCGGTTTCAGAACAGCTGTACTCAGGAGTCCCTGGAGCCTCGTGTATATTTCACATTTCAATCCTCCGTCTTACGGTCTTTACATGAGAGTCAGAAAGCTAAACTTGAACAGTCCTACGTAGTTTTCAGTCAGCATCAACTTTGACAACCATATCAAATATGAACCACATTTCTGCAAGCGCCTGAAGCCCCACCAGCCTCGTGTATATTTCACATTTCAATCCTCCGTCTTACGGTCTTTACATGAGAGTCAGAAGGCTAAACTTGAACAGTCCTACGTAGTTTTCAGTCAGCATCAACTTTGACAACCATATCAAATATGAACCACATTTCTGCAAGCGCCTGAAGCCCCACTAAGAATCTTTTTGTTCAGTAACTTTGTAGATTGGACAGAGGCAGATTTACCTTTAGATGCAAGTCGCGCAGCAGGTATCAAGGATGCCATTGCAGCACTTAGAACACTGAGGACGTCTCTTATCCAAGAGCTCCGGGTTGGTGGAGGGCGTAGCGGTGACCAAGGTGGCCATAATGGCAACAGCAAGAAGGGTTGTGAACAGAGAGAATTGCATTTGAGTCGTGAATGAGCTTGCAGAACGATTCAAACATTTTATACCTTTCGCTCTTCGAGTAGGAGCTGGCTTTAATCTCTTGATTCAGGGGTGGATGACACTGGGCGTTGTCTAACCGGTCCTTGGGCGCCATGAAATCCATGTATCGATGTAAATCAACGCCACATGACTGCTGCTCGTTAGGTCTTTGGGGATCACCCATGGGCTCTACACGGAAGATGGAAGCGGAGAATCAGTGGGGAGATAATAGCTACTCCCTGCTAACGATGTGCCCTCCGCTGTTCTTTGCATGCAACTGCAAGTATCATTGTGAAGATACCGGATTGGGCTTTATGGGCGCTGTAGGCGCACAAAATGAAGGATGTCAGCTGCCAGATCGCTATTTTTACCGGCGCTTCTTGTATCTTGTTTTTCTGCCCTGGTACAAGCGACTTCAACATATGAGGCTCGAAACTTGCGGCTGGTTGATCTGCGTCAGCGCACTCACAATAATTTGATTCACTATACCCGTCGAAGTACTGCGTTTAGTGCAGGTCTCCCTAAGATGGTGAATTGTGGCCCCTAGCTTGAATTAAAATTACAGTCCAACGGTGAGAGGTTCAGGGCCGACGCGGGCGGTGACGTGTAGTGACAGGATAAGTATCAGGATAATATATTACCAGACAAGGTCCCATTTCGGAAGATGTAGGGTTGTAGTGTTTCGGCCTAAATGCCCTACCCACTACACTACAGCCCACTTATCTTCGACGAGCTCACCGCTTTTAAGGTGTGTGGCATTGACGCGGCACCAGCGCTGTGGCGCTGGTGTTAGCGCGACAAATTAAAATTCAACACACTTCTGATGCCTCAGAGCGAGTATACATCGAATTTATTTTATGTTGTAAATAGAGGTGTTTAGCGGTGCCTCACTTCTCGATTAGGAGACGGGTACTAGTACTTCAATTACGGAGCCATGTGGAACCTTTCGTTGTGTGAGGAACGTTGATCAAGTATTTAATTTCTTTGATTAGAAAGTTCATTTTTTGGCGGCTGCTGAACAGCTTCAATGATTCACACATGATGAAGCAGTTGAAAAATGCGAAAGATTTCACCGATTCCAACACCCCGACCCGCGGTCCTACCATCACAATCGAGCACCTAAAGGCCAAGTGGTGGATACAAAGAGTACACGATATATATGGACAAAAATAAACCCAAAGGCCTATGGAAGCTCACTTTTTTCGCCGTCTCTATACACTGGCCACGGTGTCACCGGCATTTTGTGGTGGTCCAGGCCGCCCCGAAAACCCCGCATTGACATTCATACATGGATGACACACCAGCCCCAATGGACGGGAGAGCGGCAGAGGGAGGAGAAATGCGGCTATCTCTATGACACACATACTGTCCGATAAATAAAGCACCTCGTTCAGTCTATTTTCTGGGCCCAACTTCTTTTGTGTTGCGGCTGGAAAGGTCATGGGATCATCAACAACACTCATACTACACCGCCAAAGTGGGCACACGTTGTCACCAGCTGGAGGCGACCTGTCAGATACATGTGACCAGAAACTGGATCCCACGATCCGAAAAGCTGGATTCCAGCTGAAATCGCAATAGGCTCATGCTGGCACCAGCTTGAGCTGGAAATCAACTGGGTGTCGTGCTGTGAGCTATCAGACTTCACATATGTACTTTTTCTCAGATCCCGTCAAACAAATAAAATCTGAAAATAATAATATTTGGCATGGCGGATAAATACATATGGATTGTCTATTTAAGCCTTCGTCATTGCCGTCGCCCGTCCACTCCTTGTCCGGCTGCAGGTGGCTTCGATCACGAGGTCTTATCTTCAAGTGAGTCTTCATCATTGGATAGGCGTGGTGAATCTCCGTAGCAGCCAGAAAATCGGTGGCTGAAGGGCGGGTACAGAAGGGAGGCAGCTTCGCGAGCGCCTCGTGAACAGCTTGGGTGTATATCCACGGCGTCGCAGTATATTTTGGCGGCTTGATCGCAGTAGCGGCGGCGGGCGAGAAGCTTGGAGGGGCCCGTGGAGATAGACGGGTCGACGGGGTCTCAGCAGGAGGTCCGATTGTAGAGAACAAAGGCTGCTTGCGATGGTGTGGGGAGGAACGAAGGGGATGCTGGCAGCAGGAATGGTACTTGCTCGGAATCCTGATGACCAAATTAGAGGAAGGGCAGCAGCAATAGATAGAAATGAGGTGACTGAGGTACGACTTGACACTCGTTTCTCGCCAGCCCGAGGTGGGAGTCCGTAGAGGCGAGAGTCGTACAGCCATGAAACTTTGGCAGGATTGGCGTTTGCCCTCGCTGGGGTGGCGCTTGAAGTGGAGGACGACTGAGCCAAAATTCATAACAAATTGCTGCATTGCTTCAAGTTGTGCGCTTGGATTTCTTGATGAGGCGAGGAACGCAAGGTTAGCTTCAAGGTTAGCTTCAGGAGGTCAAGGAGTCTGGTTTTGGGGAGTTTGTCCAGAGAGGGGGGTTCTGGTAGGAGGTCTTGCCTTCGCGCATGTCCGTCAGTCTTGATTTATGAGCGCGATACGCTTAACTGAGTACAAAAGGCTTGAGTTGGGGTTCTGCTTATCTCGGGAGATGGCTATGAGTGAGTTTTCCTAGACCTTGAACGAGAGGAAGAAGCAAGGAAGAAGGCAATGGCGGAGGGCAGGTCGAAGGACAAGGCAGGAAAAAGCAAGGGCCGACCAACGTACACGTGATGGATATAACACGGACAAACTTTGCGCACGGACGCTCAATCACAATAATTTATCTCAATGCGACTGGCATTGAATTAAATCTATCTACTTCTATAAGTGAATTCGTGCATGGGTTGAGTGAATATTAATATTCAATTTTGGGGCGTCGTTGCTAGCTCCAATGGCTATGGCCAGCCGGCCCGGAGACGGAATGGTTTCGTTACGCTCCTACATGCACATAACAAAGTTGTCAAGTCAGAGCACCTTCAAGTTGAGAGCTCCCCTTAAAATTCAAATCCGGTTATGCTACCGGGAGGAAGACTTGGAGGAGTACTGTTTTTTTTCTCCGAGTCAGTAGTAGAGCGGCTAATGTTCCCAAACTTCAACAGTACAACGAAACAAATTTTGGGTTTCAAGCTTTCAGCATGTTCAATATAACATATTGATTCACTTTGGCGATGTATTGTGAATAATTGAAGCTGGAGTCCAGGACTTTGCAACACATAGCAGTTAGTTGTCTGGACAGGTGGCTGACAGGTGAGGAAAAAGCTGAGCAGTTCAGCTGGATACTAGCTGGCCGCAGAGTGGTAGCCAGACTTTGAGAAAGCTGTCTACCAGCTGGTCATGCCACCTGTTGACAACGTGCGACCACTTTGGCGGTGTACTACGAATGGCATGGTTGGTGCCTGGCGAAACATCAACCAGTATTTACCAGTTCTAGTGAGCAATTCATGAGGCGGAAGGTGGTAAGTAAACATCAAGAATACTGTACTTGAACTCTGGCGGTTGTTCCTGCATGGCCTGGCCTTCCAGACCCGCCCAGCGACGACGCCACCGGAAAATCAGAAAAGCATAGATTTACCTTACCCCGGTGCTAGTTAGATCGCTCTGGGGCCTGTTTTGCCTTACCGTACAGAGCGCAAAGTTGCAAAATTTCGCCGTTGATTTACCTTAAGGCGGAGTTAGTGTCCGGGGTCTGCTGGCGGTGTCAAAGCAGTCCGTTGTTCTGGCTCGCGGAGTTTGAATTGCCAGATCGGGATTTGATCTGAGGCGGAGGGGGCTCACCCAGATGCGACACTCTTGTTGGAATCAAGAGAGCGATCCAATATTCGCAGTGAACCCGTTGCAAACGCGCGGGGAATCTTTTGTTGTTTACGGTACTCAAATACTATTCTAGAGTAATTAAATGTACCAATTTAGCCGCTCGGATACAATAACGGGCAGCCACAGGAAAGAAGAAAAGATGGAAAGAATGAAAGGCGGGGGGACCTGGTAGCAAAGTGCGCCACAAATGCAGCTGTACTGGATGCGAGGTCAAACTACAACAAATAAGCAGGTCGGACAGTTCTATTTGGAAACCGGGTTTACCGGTGGAACCCCATCTAGTACATATAGACATTGTGATTTTTTCGAGGGAATACACAATGCTGCGGCGAGGATAAAACACACGCGGAGTCAAGCCGGAGTCGGGGACGAGATCGAAACCAGTGGCTGTGCATGAAGTCCTGTGATCGTGTTGTGATCGTGACATGATCATGAGATTTCAAAGGTCTGCGCTTTGCTTCCCACCACAATCGCTTCCTCCAGACGACCCGCAGTGTTTCTCATCCCTAGCTTGCTTAAGCATCTTCCTTGCGTCCATGTCACTGCACCCCTTCGGTCTCAATACCGATTCAGTGTCACTGTGCGTCTTAATGTCACCGTGACGCGCAGGGCAGGTCATGAAGGTTCTTTTGTCGAATTTCCTCGTGGTAGCGCGACTTCAGTGCAAATCTTGTTGCAAAATGACGGTGGTCTTAGCCGTCGAGATTTGGCGCAAGACCCATGCACATAGTTATCTGTTGTTCTCTTATCCGCCTTGAACTCGCCGTTCCGCTTATCTCGATTTTGAGCGTCATGACGAGCTACAAGCATCATCAGAAGGTTGCTCGTCAACACACCTACTCATGACGCGTCTAGGACCTTCTCGAGCTCCTCCAATCGTCGCATAAATACCCGTTTTCGTACGGAGCACTCTCGAAAATCCCCCTCCTCTCCAGCTATGGCGACCAACTACGCTTCAATCCTCGGAATCCAAAACACATGGGCACCGATAGTCTTCGCTGTTATCTACTTCCTACTCTTGCTTTGGTATACCGCACAAGCAGTTCGCAGACACGCCTGGGTGTATGGCGCTCTTGCATTCTTTTCCCTCTGTTCGCCCTTGACTCCTTTTCCATCCCTCGCGCAACTGATGAGGCTTTGTTTTTTCAAGTGCGAGTCATATCATACAGCCTTCGCGCTGTGATGGCGGGAAATCACCGCAACAGCGCCTTCAACCGGAAGATGGCCATCGCCTACGAGATCCTCTACAACGTCGGGTTCTTCTCGATCCTCCTCTCCGCATACCGCCTCCTCCACAGCCGGCGTCGGCTCGCCGAGATTAACCAAGCGCGAGAAAGAGGCCGCAGCGTCCTCCACCGCGTCTTGGGTGGCTTACACAAGGGCCGCATAATCGAGTTTCTGCTTCTGCTCGCCGTCATTCTCGGCGCGGTGGGCATCGGGGAGGCGTTGAGCTCGAATGCACGCCACGTCGGGCAGGGCAACATGCTCAACGATGCGAGCACGTATATCTTCCTCGTGGTTACGATCTTCATCGCGTTGCTTACCCTCCTCGTCATCCGTCTGGAGCGCCTGCGTGAGTTCTCTCCATACTCCTTTTATGTCTTCTCTCATCATCCACGATCGTAGTTATACACAATGCGCCCTCGTCCACGGGCACGTCGTACCGGGGCTCCCACCATCTCATCCTGTCCGCTATCGCCACCCTTCTGCTCCTGCGCATGCTCTTCCACGCCGCCACCGTACACCAACGGGCGACGAACGGACAAAACACCATTTCACAGGCGACAGACGGAATCAAACACACGGCGCAAGGCAACGAGCACCTCTGGTACCCGCTCTCCCCGCTCCCCGAGCTGCTTGCGGCGCTGCTGTTCCTTGCACCGGGCCTGGTCCCTCTGCGCTCGCTGCTCCGCGCTCATGCGAGCGACCGCGCGCATCTCAGGGAGAAGGCACCCGGTGCTGGGGATGGAGCAAGCGCGAATGGCATGCATAATGGGGTGGGTGCGGTTTGAGTGTCGTCTGTTGACTGTGGTTGTTCTTTTCCCCTTTCTCCTGTACTTGCAATAGGCAATAGCATACAGTTCAATTGCACCCTACTGACTCTGGTGTTATGTGACTCTTATTCAAGAGATATCGGAACCATAGTGGGACACGTCAATTCCGAGGGGGATTGCAAGTCGCATAAAATCCAGTTGCGCTCGAGTAGTATGTAACTTTCTGATATCACCAGAATGAGTGTAGGTGGCTAGACAGAGGCATTTTGGGCACCTACACTCAGCTAGGCTTAACCCCCCACATAAAGCCAGACTAAGTCTAGGAGTTACCAGAACGCAGTGAAAGCTGCTGCGCAATAATACTTCAGAGCACAGGGCCGTCTGCACGCATACTGATCTTGGAAGAAGTTCCTAATTTCACTGGATCGTTGTATCCTCCCTGCGTTGTTGGAATAGATGCCTTGTGATTTTTTTTTCGGTACGTCCGCTGGGCAGAGAGCTTGTTCTCTACGAATCGCAGACGTCGTGGGCCAAAAGGAATTACATATCTTTTTCATTATACATCGACGGGAGTCGACAGCCGTGTGTCCCATACACCACCAATGCGATGGTTTATATCTCTTATCACGTTGATAAATGGGCTACGAATTAAAGATGTAAATCCTGGAGTAGTCATCCATAGAATGTATGTGATGTGTCAGTCAGATAATGAACTCAAGGTGAAGTTGAAATTCTTGTGTGCAGCGGTCTGTCTGTCTTAAAATGCAGTCGTGATGACCCACGTGCTCCTGAGGCGAAAGATTCGGCGCAGGACCTATGCAGCGGCGGGGAGTCGAACCCCTAACCCCAGAAGTACGCCCTCAAGTTACCTCATTCATTAGCCGCGTGTTGTATACACCACCGATACGTATATGTCCCATAAACACCTTGGGTATGTGGGTTACAAGTTTACCATTCTGAACGCAAGATGATTCAATGAACCCGCGGTAGACTCAGTTACTTCGGCGAACAAACGCAAATCATGCGGGATCATTTTACTCTTGCTGCTGTCAAGCTGCTGTAGTATTTTTTTGGGGGGATAGATACCTTGCTGGAACCTTGTTCGGTATTGTCGCTGGAAGGGAGAGCTCCTTGGAAAGTATTGGCTACTTCAGAAATTGATGTACTTGGTTCCAAGTTCTGTCAAAACGAGAAAATATTTCGCTATCCACTTCATTTGTCCGGTACAAGTAGAACCGGACTGGAATGCATCCAATTTAATTGTACGCCGTATTTTTCTCCCACATTGGTAGCGGGCCATGTCGCTTGTCGGCGTTAAAAATTGTCATTCACAAACCAAAACTTATCTTGAAAGCTTTATATCTTACATTGTCTTGTACATTGTCCAAAAAGACGTTATGTAATCTCCACGTATCCCGCCGTCGGCCCGATCATCCGTTTTCTTAGAGTGATGCCGTCCTTCACAAACTTACCTAGCAGCACCACAGAATTTCTCTCACGCAAATTTTCCGCATCGCCTCACGCTGGCGCCTGTGTCCGATAGCATCACGTACAAACGGTGGCCCAGTGAAACCATATACAGCGCCCGCCGGCCAACCGTCGGCACCAAGTTCCCATTATTGGCGGCTTCAGCTGTACCCCTCACAACTTGCGGAGTCGCTCGCTTGAGGCAGGGGTCGTCCATTTGTTGAGTTGCACCAGTACAGCGGCAGCATATGTGATGTTATCCAGGATAAAGTGTGATGAAGGAGAGCCAAGGGGCTAGTGGTCCTGGGCAATATTGATCCGAAGCGAATATCGACACACACCCCAGAAGAGGTCAGAGCGGAAGAGAAGAGACTCAAGTCCTTGGCAAAGCAGACACTTCGACGTGCCAAAGGTCTGCTGAGCTGGTACACTGAGTTGACTCAATTCTGACCTTGTTGTAGTACTCTAATTGATGAAATATTTTTTCAATATTGAAAAAGTTTTGGTTTGTGCCTCGCCGCTTGCGGCCATCCCACCAGTCATTAATTGTGGGCGGCACACGCATTGGCTTCTCTCCGGACCGGTTAGCCGGTCAATTTCGGAATGACCAAAAACTCGGCCCGCAATCAATACTTAATGGTCGGCGGCTTGATCCGAATGCTAACCTAGGTCCTAGGGGATCAAGGAATACGTGAACAAGCCAGTGGCAGTGCGATGCGCGTTCTCCTTGCCTCTCCTTACCTTCACGAAGCTGGAGCGAAAACTCATTGAGCTGCAATGGCAGCCGCAGAAACTCATGCTGCTCTCAGAATTCCTGAGCTGGCATCTCGTATCACTGACTTCCTCAATGGATCTTCCGCCGATCTGGAGTGCTGTGTCGCGCATTCACTTATCCCGCACAGTCATGTCTCTTTAACAGCGTGACACTAGTCGCTACCGCACTCGAACGCGCCACTCGTCTATGCAACATTCTGCGTCGTTTCCTCATCTCCGACCAATGATTCGCAATATAACTGTCGTCCCCGAGAGCGATGTCCTCGCGCAGATACGAGACATGGGACTCATCCGGCTGCACGAGCTAGTCTTCTTTAGCCTGTTGATGCCGCCCAGCCCGCGTCCGTATCATCTTCGTCACTTTGTTACTTCGCCTAGGGTTGCGAAAGTTCGTGATCTTGATGGAAAGCTGGGAAACCTCGTGAGTTGCACTGGACTTTGGTGAACTTCGTCACTTCCTCTACGCTCTCAGCATACACATTGGGAAAGCTCATAATTTGAACTGTGCTGTGATCAAGCTTACATGGGAGTGACCATGCGGACGAATTAACTCTTGTGTCAGAGTCTACTTGCTTCATTCACTCAACCTATGCTCGTCCCGGTTCGAAAATATCGACCAAAATTTAACTGACACTTCTGGTGATTTAATATGAGGAAATTACTGCCGACATGATACAATGTTGAAGGAGAGATTGTGTTCGATTTCTGTTGAAAGAATGTCTGGATCGACTCTAAAGCTGAGGGCCTCCTAGAATTAATCTACTATGAACGGGCGGCGGAACTCAGCTCCCCTCGACCTTGATTGATGGGCATACGGACCCAGAATAAATATCTGTTTTATACATTGACCTTGGAAAAATAGACATCCGATTTGCATTGTTGCATAATTGATCTACTCTAAATTATTCCTGGCTAAAGTGTTGGTCCTGGAAATGAATTGTAGATGTGGCGGTTCAAGAAACTGTATTTGAACCATTGACAGGAGAGGTAGAAATTTGAACATCTCTCGAGTTACTCTCTATGCTCATGGTTTTCAGTCGGCCTAGGTACAATTGACGTCGTGTATGCAGTTACGGGACCTACTAGGTTCCTTATTGATGGTGCAAATACACTTCCTTCCTTCCTTCCTAGGATTTTTTGAAGAGAAGCATGGAAGTTGATCTTGCCGACATTTGGGTTTAGCGTCCCAGGGAACGTAAGATTCTCAGAAGGAGGCACATTGACCATGAGACTCGACGGTGCTCTGGCTCCGATGATTCTGTGGTCGCAAAACTATGTTTGTCGAAGCACAGAACGGTCCCTACTGATGTCAGGTGGGTGTTCCAGCAGAGTTATGCTCCGGAGTTGAACCGTGGGAGCGAACCGGAGTTGAATTTCTATGGACGGAATCTATGACTAAATTTAGGCAGCATGGTAAAAACCATACATAGAACGGCACAAAATTCAAGTGGAATGGGGGAGAAGTGGAAGTCTTTGGCCACGAAACCGTGAAATCGCGTGAGCGATCTTCAATGCACACGAAAGTCGAGCAGTGGCACAATTCGGAGGTCGCGACACGCTACTGAGGACCCGCTGCCCCCGTCAGTCGCCGGTGTCTTAATACCGCCAGTTTTCTCAGCTGCTGGACTGTACAATGTTTGAATTGATTTAAATATACTGCAGGTATCTCAAGAACTAAGAGTAGTTCATTGCGAACTGATGGCATCTCAATGTTCCTAATTTCCTTGAAACTCGCTTCAGGGGTCCTGAGCACACCTCACCGCACTTGCATGAACTCCGACAGTTGTTAGAAGTTGGCATCCGCACAAAGAAACGCCGAACCTCCAGTTTGTTGAAATTTTACTCTGAAGCAAGGTTTAAATTTCATAGACGCACTGAGTATCCAGGATTTCGTATCTGGACTAGGGAATGGACAACACGGAAGGGATGAACGTGGGGCTCGCTGAATAAAAGATTCAACCAGATCCATTGCAACTCCTTTCGACGCGTTGTTCGACATAAACTAGATGTCATTAACTCCTCTGCGATGTAGGCCTCAGTCGCTACCAATGCTTCAGTATCTGTCAAGTATCAGAGACAAAATATGAACGCACTCCGATGAGCCTTGCTCCCCAGCTCGCTCAGTGCCCACGTTGCTCGTCATTGACGGCGTTGTCGATAATTGAACCTCTTTCAATGGCAGGAGCATCCGACATACCCTGCTCGGCTCCTCCGCGTTCAAACTCTAATGTCCGAATTGTGTAGTTGGTATCTTCTACGTGATTGGAATGAGCCGATTGAGCTGACAGAATGCGTTAGCTAGCACGTTTTAATCAGTTCAATAGATATCCTACCGTTGGTCTGCTCTCGGTTCGTTGATCCAAACGCCCTGTGAAGTGCAAAAACGCATTGTTGGACGCCATAGCAGGCGGGAACCCGAACAGCGGTGGCGTGAGGATGGTAGTTAACGAAGACAGGCAGCTGTTCTGTCTCGCAAAATCAGCACATGATCAAACAGCCCAAGTGACGAGAATTCACAGGTATTAGGTCGAGGTAACGAGCTTTCTCAAAAGTGGCTCTAAATGACGAATTTTCATGGCTCCAGATCAAAATCACGAACATTCGCACCCCTAAGCGAAGTGACGAAGTGACGAAGGTGGGTACGACTCGCCCAGCCCCGCCCCCAGTTCCTTGGAGATCCTTACTCTTTCCCTCGTTCGAAAGGCCGCCTGGCTGGGTCCTTTTGACAGTATGGACACATCAGAGATGTTCCCTGAGTGTTGCCCCCTTGGTCTGACAACGGTATCTCTCGCTCACGCGGGTTGCGTCATGACGCGGCCTCTAACTCTCCGTACTTCTCCCACAATCCATCTCACTGAAATGCGGTTGTTCCTCGTTGAGGACTCAATCATCGATTGGCTCATCGGCCCTAACTCCCGTTCGACTTTTCCTCTCTCACCCATGCAGACTGCTCTGCGAACCCGGATAGTGCGCTAACAAAGATACTCTTCCGGTGCACCCCAACATCTGGCATCTTTCTTTGCACACGCGTAAGTTCAGTAGTAGAGCATATTCGCACCGCCCAAAAGTTTTCAGATCTCTGCATCACTTTTAAGCGAGAGTCTTGATTGATGTGACTTTGGTGACTGACTTGGCTCTTGCCTTCTTCTACTTTGCGCAACGCCCACGAGAAAATTTCCACTGAAAAAAATTGGATTAAACAATAGGCAAGGCAACGGCAGTCCAGGCATTTACTCAGGCTGAAATGACCAAAAACTGCGCCTTTACTTCGCTTTTGAGTGTCACTTATTCCCTTTTGGGAGCCCCACTTTTCCTGCATCAAGCATCACTTTTTGGATCATAAGGCGATTTTATGCTCTAAACAAAGCTTCGCATCCTTCGCCTAATATACCACATGTAGGCAATACCGTGGACGCATTGGGTCATGGGAGGTTTCCTGCGTTAACACACCTATCGCTTAGGAGCAATGAAACGCATGAGCTGGAACTGGCGCTGTCCCACCTCCGTCTCGGAAACTCCCTGCAAAACATCCATCTCTCCAGTCGTTCGTTCCCCGATCACAACAAGCAGCTGTCTGTGCGAATTGACACCCTCCTTACCATATCGCATCTCAAGCGGGTATGCATAACCGTCAACAGCCTGTGGATCGCGCGAGGGAGGATCCTGATGCGGCTTTTGTGCGTGAAAACAAGCAGATGCTGAGGGCCTCCTTCCCCAAATTGAATGCGCGGGGTATAGTGGAAGTGGATTATACTCGATGTATTATTCATTTAATTTCCCTCCTCGTGTGGTACTGATTTTGTAGGGCAAGAAGTATTTTTCTGTCTGACTTCGATGTCTGCGACACAATTCGAGTGAGTGTGGGCGCGTGCAAACGGAATATTCTGCGACACGCACGAGAAATTATAACTTCGCCTGGCTCTGGAATATGTGAATCAAGTGGATACCATAATTTACAATTCATCTGGGTGGGCACGCTGGTGGCTGCCGCAAGCAGGATTCTGTGCGACGCGAATGCAATGAGACGGTCGTCATCTAATCGGCGGGAAGTATTGCTGGGTATTCAGGTTTCAGGTCCGGTAAAGGTTGAAAAGCCAATAGCTCGCTACTTCATTATGTAACCGTACATACAACGACGAGGAGTCGCATCCCGAACTCGGCTAAATTTGTAATTACAATTCTAAACTTGCTCAGGTCAGGGTCCCCAGGCAAGATAGCATGTTGACATATTTGACAGAGTGGACTTGTGCAACTGTCGGATTGAAGGCGGGCGTGACAGACTATATATTTATACACTAATACAGGACTCTCATGACGCAATTCGAACATTATTCACAATAGAGAGGATTTGATCCATACCCGCACGCAAAGGGCTAGATATGTTCTATGCTTTAATCCTTAAGCTTAAATCAGCTTGTGTCGTTCACTTGGTTGAAAATATTGCTCAACGCGCCTTTGATCTTCCTTGAGCACCTCGGAGGGAGCCTGCAATAGTGGGGTCAATATCAGTTGCACTACCTGAGACCCATTCTTTTCACAGGCCGGAGCCGCTGAAGGAAACGTTCCGACCCGGACTGATGCTTGAGTGCCGCTGTGATATTTGCTGAGTCACTTGGAGGGCAGAATGAATCGACCACTTGTGTCCTACTCATTGACAGTAAGCCTGAACCTGCCTTTGTCATAGGACACGGGTGGGCTGGGTTGGAGGCTGAGATAGTTTCACACGGGCTGAATATTCTGAAGTGGCCAGGATCCCGGCGGACGACAGTAGGACCATCTCACGCACTTCACCCTACATTGGTCGGACAGAGCAGGACATCGCCTTCTCACAGCGTGTACCGGCTGCTGGAGGATGTAAAAACCTGATCTCAGTAACTCTCTCCCCCCCTCCCGCATTCCAGTTCGTCCAAGGACAACCTTATGTTCCAGTCACTCGAAGCTCTGACCATCGACACTATAATTGTGTCATCGCCTTTCCATGATCTGGCCAATCTCCTCAGCTATTTCATAATGCCACGGCTGCGTCAAATCCCGTGACCCTAGCGCGTACAAGACGTCAAAGATGTTGCGTTTGCACAATCCCGAGCTATTTTCAAAATCTCACGCAAGCCTTTCTGGTCGGAAGACCTAGAATCTGAAACGGTACGAGAAGTACATCTTTCTGCGCGCGCATGTGTCATACACACAATACGGCATCATTTCGACCAATTGTTCATTACTTTTTTTTTTCACTCACCGAGATGCCCTATAAAATTTCTTTTTTGAATTACAAGGAATTTTGAAGACCTCACAAAAACTGGGTGCT
The DNA here is from genome assembly GCA_029282285.1 of Mycena rebaudengoi. Lineage (NCBI taxonomy): Eukaryota > Fungi > Basidiomycota > Agaricomycetes > Agaricales > Mycenaceae > Mycena > Mycena rebaudengoi. Next base: position 457,682 of record JARJCX010000064.1, read on the forward strand.
ACACGTTACATGAACACTTGGTCAAAATAATACGAAGCAATTTGTTGCAGTTCTTTGTTTTCGGACTGGAGACCGCTCTCAGAATCTAGAACGCATTTTTGCCTCAGCAGCTCATAAGTAACACTGCAAGTATCTCACCCGCGGCAGTCGGCGAAGCAGAGCTGGGTGCCCCCCGAGCATTCTAGGTCATTCGGGAACTGCGCACAGCAGCTCTTACAGAACGCGGTGCATTGCTGAGGAAAATGAGTGAGTGGGATATCAGAGATAGATGGCGATGGTGAGGAAGCGCCAGACGCACCGCCGCCGTCCCGAAGCCCGTGTGTGTCGCGCCCCAGAAGCAGCTAATACTGGCGTGGGCCGATGAAAGGAGTGAAGCGAAGAGAAGGATGACGAGGGTGGGGCGCATGGAGGTGGTTGGTTGCGGATTGTGGAGGAAATTGTACGTGGGGGGGGGGGGGGGGGGGTTGCTTTGGGTTTGCTCAGGGTGCGGCTCTTATACGGGTGTCAAGCAAGGTACAGCCGACCGCGGTCGGGTAACTTGTTTCCTCGTGGGCGTACGCCTTGCGGATATCATGGATTGCGCCGGACAAAATGTGATAAATTACAGGGCGAGACAAGACATCCATCCCATGCATGCCGCCGGCCCCTCAACAGCGCCGGGGATTACTTATTGCTGGACAAGTAATTATGTAGCTGCACCTTAGCGCTGTCAGCGAGGAAGGGTGGCTTACCGACGGCTCAGTGAGGCAGTCCTCAGGCACAGAGGCTTAAACCGTCTGGCCATGTTTCATTTTCCGCGGTCCGGTAGCTCGCAAAGCATACTCAGCGGAAGTCTTGACCGTCGCGTTGCAATTGATAGACGTAATGCAGGGTGAAGGGGGTCCGGTAAAAGTGACGCGAACTGACGTGCACTGATGCGGCAGTGACGCCCATTGACACGGTGTCAACGCAGCGGTGACGCGGCAGCGACATAGACGCGCCGCCTCTAACACGGCCACTTTACCAAATGCTTCCTCTACACTGGGGCAAGGTCAGACAAAGTTTCCTCATGCCAATGCATTGCAAAAAATATGCTCGTTAATTATTGGTCAGTTGGGTCCGGTAAAGTGGCGTGAACTAGCGAGGTGGTGTGTCCTAAAATGGTTCCACACCGTAAAACTCTGAAATCTGTGTCGAGTTGCCCATACTTGCACTCCTACTGGCTTTGGCTTTGTTACCGAAGCCGAAAATTCGGCGAGATCTGGAATATCAGTGAATGCGAAACAACCCTTGTTTGGCGACTTTTCCGCGCTCTTCATATGTCGTAAAACGGAAACATTCTAACAAAATCAACCGAAACTAGTGTTAGTTCGGTGGCGGTTGGACCACGCCTGAGCTGTATAAGATGCTTTCTTGACTCCGTGTGTTTTCCGAATCCGATCATACTATTACCTCGGAAATTTGCGAGAATGGGCCTGGCAAGACCATGATGGTCAAGATTCAATCCAATTGAGATCGAACACCGCCGGGTCAAGCGTCATCGTAGAAATTTGCGCTGTTTTGTGTTTCGCAAAGAAAACAGCCAACGCAAGACTTTGAACCACACCCCGAAGCCGAGAAGCCGCACTCGAGCCACAGGGACAAACAGCATCAACCATCAGTCGGCTTTTGGCGGTGGGCCAATCCGATCATTTACGTACACTTTTTTTATCCTTGCGCGCTGATCACTGTCGATGTATCGGCTCATCCCTCAGGTACTTCGTCTGTTTCTCGACATCCCAAGGTCTTGCTTTCCTGTAGGTGACAATTGATACCCACCGATCCCCTGATGTCAACTTTCTGGGCCTTTTCACAGGAGCTTCGACGACTATCTTGGGTATCATCTGAGGATGACATAGCTCATGTTCCCCCCGAAATCTGGGACCTCATCCTCAGAAAACTCGACGACTACAGTCTCTTCACTGCGGGTGGCGTTTGCCGCGCTTTTAACAGCCGTTCTACGGTAATATATCTGGAACGAAAGGCTATTTCTTCCGAGTCGCTGGTGGCTGGAGCCCTCGACATTGAATCACATTGCCTGCCTGCCTTGCTTCTGCCTACATCTACACCTCAGGTCAAAACTCTCATCTGCCGCTTCATTGCGCTCGATGATGTTTCTGGAGACCTTCACCGTCTGCAGCGCTTTCTTGCCAATTCCCATTCACTCGAGGAACTCCAACTGTCCTTTCTTTACGGCGACGACATGGCCAAAGACCCAGGGTCAGAGGAGGCTCAATACTTGAGGGAGATCATAGTCGCAGCGATGAGCCATATATCGCGCGAGATGGCGGGTAAAACAGCGGGCCCAGTGTTTATACTCCCCACTCCCAATGTGTACATGATCGGGAATTGGAGCGCCTTCGGACGAGGCGGCTCGCCCGGTTCCTTTGGCTTCACTATAGAGGTGGATGATGAAGAAGAAGAAGAAATCCGTGTCATCGGCTCCGCTAACCTAGTTTGGGGCCCTCTTTGGGCAAGAAGATCCGCCCCTGCTCATAGCGCTGCCAACCCGACATCGGTGCTCTTCCGGCGGATCTCAGCTGCATCGGGGGCGCCGAGACCATTCACGCTTATCGCATTTGGCATGGATGAAATGTGGTGGTTCCAGCTCGGGCGCAGTAACAGCAGCACATTCCCGCCGTGGGAGGCGTCTCCGTCCACAATTCCGACCGTTCTTCCCCATCTAACGCTCCCCGTTCTTCAACACCTCCACATACACGAACGTCTGGACCCCACTGCACTAGGAGCGTTCCTCCGCCGCCATCTACACATAACTTCCATCACAGATGAGGCAAGCGGGGCATCCATGCTTCTCGATGCACCAGTGACCCTCCCCTTGCTGACGAATATCTCCTGCACGGATATCGCGCGTCTGGGGCCCCTTCTCGACGCCCTCGACAGCTCTCCCCAGCTCGCTCATATATCCATCCCCTTTCAATGCGACACCCCCGCCGCAGCCGCCTTACTCACCCACGCACTCCGGCGCCTATCAGTCACGTTCGTCGCGCCCATATGCATCTTGCTCGATGTCGTGGAGTCTGAGGCGGAGGCGCCCCCCTGGCCGCCAATGGACGACGTAGTGGGGCGTTTGCACGGCGTCGACTGGGTGCACGTGCGATGCGGCACGATTGGCGCGGCGCGCCGGCTCGTTCCATGGCTCGCGATGCTTCCCGCGCTCCAGCGCGTGGAATTTGAGTTCACCGAGGCAGCGCGGCAGCGGGCGGCGAGGGCGTTCGTGCAAGAGACGAGGGCCGCGTTGGCGGGGATCCCCAACATTTCGTTGCATTCTGATTAGTGGTGTACTGGAGCCTTCTCCGTCCTAGCATACTGCTCCTCGTACGTCGGTGTTGTATTGCAAGTCGAGTCATGAATACAGCTTATTCTGCCATAAATCCTGCTCACGATGGCTTAAGCCTTCTGCGTTCCAAACGGGAGGTTGGCTTAAGCGCGGGTAAGCCACTTAAGCCAGGCCATTACTGGGGGTGTGTAACGCACATTGACGCCGAGTTGATGCAGGTCCGAGTCGTGGGCGCATCAAATCAGCAATAAGTAAAAGATGAGACATGGCTGAGGAAGAAAGAGGGAGAGATTGTGGAGTGCGGAGGGCGAGGCAAGGGCGGGATGGCTAGTACTGTCAGCCGCCGATCACTAATTCAACCTCCTATATGTGCCGTGATCTTGCCCCCGTGCGCTGTTGCCGGCTCTCCCAATTCCCAAACTTTCACGTGTTGGCAGTGGCTTCAACGGTTCCATTCGGACCTTATTTTCCGAGTCTTCCGATCAACCAAGCCCAAATAGCCTTGACCATTCTTATTGTTGGATAGCCATCAGTTATTGCTTTGTATTAGAAAGCGCGCCTTGATCGTGATTGCTGTATTTTCCAAGTCCGATTGCCGTTGTCTGGTAGCAATCAATGATGAGGGATTATTCTATTCAGAAACCCGGTTGCAGGCAGAAACCCCAGACGATCGAATCCGCTGGGGTAGCCTGGGCTCCAGAGAATTGATGGTATTCCCAGAGCGCCGGAGTTTTCCGGCTCTCGCGTAGAATAATCCGGCTATTGATGACCCCGATGGTCTCGTCATTGCCGTTGGGTTGCGTCAGTGGTTCACCTGCTCCGACGTCGCCCCGACTGTTCCGACTCGCAGCTCGCTCGTTTCACCTCGCCCGCATTGGAACACTCAACGCCAGGATCCCCTTGTGTCTGTGTACGTCATGCTCGGGCGCTTCGATACCTCTTGTCAATCTGTCTGTCCATGGATTCCTGGGGTCGCTGGTAGAACGAGTATACTTCGTTTAATGAAATTTGTATCTTTTGAAGGCTGGGTTGTCTCTATTTTAATAAATTGCCGCACTGGGGGTCATGAACGCCATGGCCGCCAAGCATGGCCGCCAATCATGGCCGCCCCCGACTGCTTCATCATTCCATAAGGTCATGGAGCACATATATGTGCGAGCACTGGTATAAAAGCACAAGTTTTATTGAGTGAAAGTCAGTTCCTTACCTCGTCTTCAACTCTCATTCATTCCTATCACCTTCCAAACCTCCTGTTTTTCTATCTTTTTTTCGGCACAATGTCCGACGAACAAAACACCGTGCTCGCCACCTCCTTAAATCCGCGCCCACATACCTCCCAGAAAATATGTGAAGCATGCACGCAGCCTACGTTAGGCCCTCTCATGCAGTGCCAAAATGGTTCTGTGCTTAATAACTGGGCGAGATGGTACCAAAAGGTTCCACCATTTTATTCCGCCAGCGTACCTTTGAAAAATATTTAACAGTTCTTTTATTAGTGCGGCCATACCCAATGTGGCTCGTTCTTTTGGCACAACCCCCCACCGCCATTGGCAGTATCCCCGAGAATGTTGCCATCCGGTTTACGCTCAAGAAGTCAGCCGAGGAAGTTGGCACTTCACTCCTCTGTGATGTCAGCTGCTTCACGAATAAAAATGAACGCTGTCGAGCAAACAAGGAGTGTACGCGGACAATCCCTAAGTGCGCAGGCTGTTGTAGGGGGGCTGGGGGATGCAACACCCCGAGCCATCGCGTAAAATATCGCGATGTGCCGCTCAGTTTGCTTGCGGAGAGGCAACCTTCAAGTAAGTTTCTTTTCCTTTGTTGTTCTGAAGCCCACATAATTGAATTGAATTTAGGTACGCAAACCTCCGCTGACCCTGGCTCATCTGCGTCCATCACAGAGGATAATACCGTCACCCGACGCACCTTTGCTCGCCCTCTTGACGAGGGCTATGCAAAAAATTACATCTCCCGCCATCGCCAACCGCTGGATGCGAACACAAAGATGGAAGCTACCCAAAAGCTGAAGGACTTGACCACCAATAGTGTTCACGTCGTTCTGTGGGCAAAGGCGCGCCATTTTTTATTATTTTCTGTCTTCTTTAGTTAATGGTTGCATAGTAGACAAGGGGGTTTATCCAGCATTTAGCAGCCATTTACCCCACCCCTCTCTGGGTTGTGCATGATGCCCGCGTTGGAATTCCTGTTATTGGCCCTAGCTCCAGCGCGCGAATTCTCCTTCGCAAAGTTAGCCTTAGCGATGATGATTAACGCTGAAATCTCCCTAATCCCGTTGATCCCCATCGACGAACACCCACATCCTTTAGGCGCTATTGCTCAGGTCCGCAGGCTTCTAGCATTGTCATCTTCATCCACTCGTAACTCTTCTCCCGATCCGCCTTCCTCGTCGAAATCATCGCCAGCACCTCCAGAATCAGCGGAGGACGAACGCGAAATTCGGCCGCTGCCTTTCCCTTTCCAGTATGCGCGTGAAATGGAGCCTGGTATGCGTGCACTCAGCGCACTACGCAAATCGACACGGCGTCTTGGCCTTTCTGCACTTGAAAGTGGTTTTCGGGCTCAGCCTTCGTTCAAAAACTGCAGGTTCAAAAGCCAGACAGTGTACAAGCATCTCAGGATATACAACGAAGCGGTGGTGGCCAACTTGTCTCTTTTCGGTGAGACCAAATGGTCTAACATTGTCAAGCAAGTCGACGCTCTGAAGACCGCCATAACGGGTATGCATTCAACTCAACTTCAACATACACTCACTCATGGCAGATAATAACAGAACCCGCTGCTAAAACAGGCAAGCCCTTCGGTTTTATTCCTAACCTATCCGAACTCACAGTTATTTAAGAGCCAGTTGTAATTGATATAATTGATGATGATGATGGTGTTGGGTTCGATGTCAAAAACTTGAAGCTCGAGTGTTCCAGGTGCTCTGATGGAATTCTCGAAACTTACTCGCCTCCCGGCTCATATATGGATGTCATCGTGCTTGACCAATATGCGGCAGGTAAAAGAATGCATGTTCATATGGTAATTATTTTCTATGCGCTCACTTGTCTCAAGACTAACCCAATTTCAAGGCCCAGTATTCGGCAAACGGCAACTTACAGACTGTCGCCTTGAAGAAAATTGTCATTCTTGAACCATGGTTCGATCTTTGGCATAACAAGGGTGTCGCTACGTGTGTCGAAGGCGCTAGACTCGCAGAATGCGGTATACTTTGGCTGGCATTTGCCAGTAGAGTGCGTGCTGTTGACATTGATTTGGTCGGTATGTTGTCTCCTCGAATGCCATCGCCATTCTATTATTAATGTTCTGGTCCAGGTGTGGAAGTCCTCGAGACTTTCTCATTCTGCCAAGATGATAATATCTACCTAGCTCAATCCTGGGAATGTGGCTCCAGGTTTTTCGTCAACACTTGGGGCTCCGATCTGCCGATGCACTCCCCGAACCAACTTGCGGTTGGGGAAATCTTGACAGCCTTTTCTCACTTCACTTATCAACACGATAATCATCGCAGTGTCTTCGTCGACTTTGAAGGCGGGTCACCAATGATTTCCTCCGCACGGAAACGTAGCCTTTGCAAAGATCTGCCCGCACGAATTGAGCGAAGAAGACAAAAATGAGTACTGACTTACATTAACGGCTGAGACTGCTTCAGATCCAAAGAACATCGCACGGGAGAGGATGATTCCGCAGGTTCGCATAATGAGTTGCTCATTATGAGTATGTCGAGCACCAAAATATGCACGCAGTCTCCGATTTCCGGTCTCGGACTTCCCTTCGCAGTCAACTTCAACCAGTCCCCCGGGCCATATTTCGAAAATGACCTCTTCGTCGTTGTCTTCACCATCGGCCATGACGGCGGAGTCATCAGGAACGGACACGCCTGCCTTTTTCAGACGGGAGCGCAACTGAAAGAGTGCATCACCGCGTTTGAAATAGGCCTTCTCAAGGGCACGATGGTCCGTATCCGCACAAGTCCGATAGCCCGGTACAACCTCGGACATGCATTCGATGACGGCGCACTTCGCTTTGAGGTGTTGGTGTTCAGGACAGAAGTGCTGATGCTGAGATGGAATTGGGTTCTTGCAGTTATGGACCTTGCAAGACCGATGTCCGATTGTATTACCATCACATGCTGCTGCCTGTATTTTGGCTTGAATGCATCGTTAATTTAATTAACAATTCGTAGGTGGGGCTTACTCAAGCGCCCTTCCGCATCTTCCAAAATTACGAAGCAGAGATCACATGCATGCAGATAGCACTCTTGACCTGTGCCCTCCATAGACTTGTTTCGTTCTGCAAGGGCAGGCTGCAGACGATCGCTTTGCCTGGTTTCGTCGTGAGGAAGCATTAAAATACCCCCGTGCTCAGCTGTGTCAAGCAAAAGAGAATACAAGAAGAAGCCGTTCATGGCGTCCTCTTTTCGAAGTAGCATTTCCGATCTCCAGTTCTCTGGCGTCGGATGCTTGTGCTCATTGTAGACCGCAGAAAAGGCGAGCTTGTTGTTGGTGATGTGCGGTTGTTGGCTTGAGAGCGCGTGATTGTAGATGCGAGCGCAGTTGGTGCCCAAGAGCCTGATAAAGGACGTGAGATGAGACCAGAAATGTGTTTCATGGACTCTTACCAGCCGAATACCATATTATTTGCGAACAGTTCCAACAGTGCACTTTCTAAAAAGAAATGCTGTGCAACTTGAATCACGTCCGGGACACCACCATAATATGTACGGGAGGAAGTCTGCTTGTGAACGGAATAGTTGTGGTAATAACGTCTATTACAGGCTGAACAGGACAGTGTATGAGGAATGGTAGGGAAAATTGAAGGAATTATACGCCCACCTGCAATACAAAGAAGACGTGTAAATTGGCAGTGCACCATGTCCAATGGTGAAAGTGTCGCCTTGTAGGTGAGAGACTCAGTGAGTGTCAGTATACTGGCGTCTTCCCGGTGATTTGAGCAGCCAGAGTCTTGGCATGAGCGCATTGGCGGGTATAAATGACGGAACACTGTGTACGGAATAATTACAACAAAACAGGTAATTAAAACTAGTGAGACTTACAAGTTTCGTACTGCAAGGCAGCGTCATTGTAGCCCAATATTTCCGTTTCCGTTGGCGAAATAGGGGGCTGATTCCACACGAGGTGGCGGAACGCAGACCAACACAATTCTATTAGATCCGTGTCGCATCCTCCCAGTGCTGATGCCAAGATGAGAGTGATTTGTGGCAGAATCAAGGAAGGGCATATCCGACTGTCCATCTGAGCGAATTCGATGGTAGGCTTTGCCAGAGTCGCATATCGGACGAACATATTCAATCCGTTAAAGTCTAGACCCGCGAGCTCGGGACAGTCATGGAGCGTGTCAAGCACCTGTTGGAGACTCATGGATGCCATGACGGCGCATCTAAATACTGTGGAGAGGGCGGAAGACGCGTCGGGAGAGCAGAGATGCGTGGTAAAGAACTGGCTCAGCTGCATGTATACCCTTGTGTATCAATGACCTCACTGATGTCTACGATCATTTTTTGTTCGCTCTACCAGTTTTTCTCTGGTTTGTTTCAGGTTTTGATTCTCTCCCATCACGCTGATGGACGGCTCTAGAGACGGCTCTAGAGAATTGATCCCAGCGGATCCGACGCCCTCAGAAACCCCCACTTATATGGAAACCCATCAATTATCATGTTTCTGACGAGGGGTTTCTGTGATTTCTGTGATCCGGCGTCCCGGCCGCAAGCGCCCATGCCAGACATGGCCAAACAACGCGTCGTCGCGTCAAACATTCCGCAAACGCGCCTGTGACTGACTCCGCCTATTTTAGTGGCATACTCAGTCTCAACCTGAGTTCAAGTTGTGTGCAGCGGGAGGGGGAGGTGCCACTGGGCTCCTTATTCCAGGAGATACTTTTGATGCCTTGACAGCCTTGCGATGCTTCAGAAAAATTATAATATACATTGATATCTAGATACTGACTGTAACAAATAAATAACCGCACTGCTCCCCTTCGCTTGGCTCATCACGTCCAACGTACGTCGCCACAGACCGCTGTCAAGTCTGAATGGCTGAATATTTCCCCCTTGTTGCATATCAGTTGATAGCTGTGTAAAAAGGGCACTAGATCTCATAAAATGCTCTCAAATCACTGTACACGAGTTGCATCCGGTCATATTTCGTGTCCATGGTGGCAGCTATGGACTCCAGTTCATTACTTTCGCGACATTTCCCAATTCGGCAAATACCAGTGCCGGAACACCGGCCGACAGAAACCAAGTTTCCAAATAGAATCTATTTTTAAACGAGGGTGCAGCCGGGTTTCTGAATAGAATTATCCAATGATGAGATCACTGAGATACCGGTTATGTTCATAACCGAAACCAAAATTGTACGAATTTGCAGCTCGGAGGAAAATCTTGCCAATTGTTATGCAAACATCGTACAAGGAATATGGCAGTGATTTGCTGCAAATTCCGACAATATCGTACAATTTTCTCGTGAAAACCATGACTTGCATCAATCCTACTATTGTATCAAATTTCCGTTTGGCCGTGTAGTATTAGGGGAGGATCTGTGGGAAGATCACACGTCAATGTTTGGCAACCAATCGCCAACGCTCGGCAAAAGCTCATCACTGTTGGAGAACTTGGAATTCCCATCACCAAACACACATCGCACCATAGGCAGCGGGCCAATCCTGCTGTCTATTCACAGGAGCCAAAGCGCCTCCCGCACCTTGCAACATGGCCAGCTCAAGCTCAAGCTCCAACTTCAACTCCAACTTCGACGCCCACCCCACCTCGGCTGTGACAACCGTCCTCACCGCCTTCGGGACTCTAATGGCCACCTATTACACTTACAACATTTTCTCCTTCCTCTATCTCTTCATCTTCCACCGCAGCACGATCTCACGCTACCTCCAAGCCTCCATCACACCCGCTGCCTCCTCCACCTCCGAGCACCGCTCTTGGGCCCTAATCACCGGCGCAAGCGACGGCATAGGCCTGGCCTTCGCCCACGAGCTCGCATCCGACGGCTTCAATATCATCCTGCACGGCCGCTCCCCCACCAAACTCGCCGCCGTCGAAACCGCGCTCAAAGCCCAGTACCCACACATCTCCACCCGTCTCTTCGTTCTCGACGGCTACCCATGCAGCGCCCCCGCCATCGACGACTACGTCCGTGGCCTGGCGAAAGACGACCTGTGCATTCGCATCCTCGTCAACAACATCGGCGGCGGCTCGCTCGTCAGCCCCACATTCCGGCCGCTGACACACCTCATGGCCATAGAGGTGCAGAAGCTTTTCGACCTGAACGTCGGCTTCCCCACACTGCTCACGCGCGCGCTGCTGCCCGTCATGCAGGAGCCGGCACTCGTGCTGAATCTCGGATCCTTCGTCTCGCACATCCCGGGGCCCTGGCTGACGGTGTACGCGGGGTCAAAGGCGTGCAACATGTCGTGGAGCAGGAGCTTGGGGCTCGAGCTGCGCGCGGAGGGCAGGGACGTGGAGGTCATGGGGCTCGTGGTCGGTGAGGTGCAGTCTGCTGGGCATCCGGGACCCGTGGGGCCGGTCATGTGCAGCTCCAAGACGTTGGCGAGGAGTGTGCTGGATAAGGTTGGGTGCGGGAGGCACACTGTCGCGCCGTGGTGGAGGCATGCCGTGATTTTGGCACTTGTGGGGTGCTTGCCAGATGCGCTCTTGAACTGGAGTATGGTGCGGACGACCAGGGGCCTTATGGAAGAGGAGAAGAAGCTTCTTGAAGTGGGCAAAAGGAATCTTTGACAATGACAGTACTGAGTATACGCGGAGCTGCTTGAATTTGAATTTTGGGGTCAAAATGAGCAAAACTCACTGTCAGTGTTGCGCATGGATGGATGGACTGGCGGCTGTGGCAACAAAATTTGATGTGTTGGATTTGTGCGAGTTCAGGTGTTCATAGGGCTGGGATTCGAGCTTCCGATACGGGATGTGAGTTGGGGACTGTCGGTCGCCTGCGCCGGGGATGCAGAGGACCGCTTGCCGCAGTCGTGCCGTCGTCAAGGCAAGTAAATGACCCACGGAAGGGGTGGTCATGTGGTTATTGTCAAGTGACGACCTTTCACGGTGTGCAGAGGAAGTGATGAAGTTGTAGTAAATCTAGCTGAACTCACGAACTTTCAGGGAATACCATCATCCACATCGCTAAGCGAAGTAACTAAGTGACAAGAATGGCGCGGACTCCCGTCCGGCGTCGCGCTGATTTATGTTTCGCATTGTGGCGGGAGCAAGAACCTGCGATCTTCCTCCTCGAGCTCGAGCTGATAGAGTCTGGCGCGCTGTCTCCACCTCGCAAGGACCATTCAGTCCTTCCATAATATTTGTGCACTGTTGAGCCGAGTGTGTGTTGAGAAAATAAAGGTACGTACCCATATTTCTTGACGCAAGCTGTTGCAATGGGTGTTATTATCGTCATGCCCAATACATCAGGTCCGTCTTTATGTCCCGCTTGTATCGTACTCCCTAGTGTGTATCTAAAATTTAATTTATTCCCATTTCAATCTACTTCCCCATATCATACTCATCTTCCTCCCCGCCCGCGCACACCGTCGCACCGTGAAATGTTTTCCACACTCAAACAATATAGGCTGATTCCGTATCTGTGCTCTCGCCCTCACGGCTTTCCCCACCTTATCTAACCTGCTTCGTATTCTCCCACTTCGAAATAGCCGAGAAGATATTCATAGAACAAGCGTATCCTAAAATGAATTCGCAGCAACGCTATCATAGCACGACAGGTAGATTGTACAATACTAGCAGTTAGCCCGTGCTACGCTACGGCCGCCACATGGAACAGGGACTCCGAGTTCATAAACCTCTTTACATTCTGGTGACTGAAGACACCGCTCGTCGTGAACCTTCGGTTCACTCCTCGCGGTCTCATTTTCAGTTGCAAATTCAAGTTCAATAATGGCCTTGGCCCATCGGTGAGCCTGACGGACTTTTTTCTTACTTTGTTTACCCCGTTTTGGGCATTAAAATGTATTGGTTGATTCCTTCTGCATACTGCTGCTTCTGCCAGCTAATGCCGGATTGAACGACAACCTGCCTTCATGTGACATTCAACTTCCCATTGTGCCTCAGAAATAAACATTTTATTATTGAACATTTTATCGCTCTGTATGTCATGTTGTTCAGTGTGCTCAATTCATTTTGCCTATTTTAATTACCTTCATTCACTTTAATGCTGGTCCTGTGTTCGGCTGGAAGTATTAGATATTCAACACGCCAAAAAATTGCTTTAAATTCTTTTTTGAAAGCTCCATCTTCATCTAGCCCAACTCTCCGTGTTGCCCTAATCTGAGGATCTCCTTCATTTGCCTCGGGCATTTCGGTCATGTTCTTGGACTCAGTTGCCTGAATGTGCAGGGTAATATTGATCGGGATCCCCTGTTCAGTGCATCGTTCACGATTCTGGGACCCATCCTAAACTTTTCTGCCTGATGCAAGGTTCAGTTGGAAACCTTTGCACTCTAGATCTCCTGCCTTTATCTCACCAATGAGTTCTGATGCCTAAGACAATATATTTAAATTAATTACTTGTGGTCTAAGGTATCCAGATGCGGCGTTCATGTGACCGGTTGAATGGGTTTGCGCCAATGAAGTCAGTTTTCAACATCTCGACATTTTATAAATATTAAAATAGAACTTCAACAGTCGAGTGGAGCGACTGTGGAAAACTCGACATCTCGACAAATTTTGGTTGAACTGTGGAGCCGGTGAGGGATCTGGGAACTAATATGCATATCTTGAAGTCAAATGTCTTGTCTGGCCCATGTAAAAAAGTGGTTGATTCTTATATAGATTTAGATTCTCCAGTGTGTTGGTGGAAGAGACAATATATAAACACATATATTTTGACGAAGGTACAGGCAGGGAATACCAGGGGAGTGCAGCTGTGGAGCTGGCACGGAGTCAATGGAAGAGAAGCGATGTGGCGGTGAGCGCTGTTGTCGGTTGTCGGTCTGTGGAGCTGTCTGTCTGCGGAGCAACTGACGTCATCGGAGCTCTCTAGGCCAATCAGCTTTATCGAGAGTCAACGGTGGTCGATTCTAATATAGATTTTAAAATTTCTCGACTCTCGAGGTGGAGCCAGTGAGAATGGAAGCGGAGTGGCCGTGCTCCGGATGTCAGTTATTTGGCTGTGGAGCCCACAACGTCATTGAATCTGCGACAGCCAATCAGCTTTATCCTTAGACACTCACGTCTTTTCTTATATAGATTACAAACCCGCCGAGATCCACGAACGGGCTCGTGATGTTGTCGGAGTTCTTGCAAAGAAGCCTAAGTTTGCATATCTTAATTCGACGGCCCTCCGGAATTATTGAGTTTCTCGATGTTTCAGAGCTGTGCCAAAATAATAATAAAAAGAGTCCGTCGGCGGAAGAGTTCCCTATTCAATGAAGTCATGGCGGGTAATAGGTATATATCGTACGAGACCGAGGGAGGGATTGGTGGTGCAGGATGAATCGGTGCATCGGCGTACAGGTATTCGAAGAGAGTCCGGGATCAAGTCAGAAGGAGGGGCGCACGAAGACGGAGTATTCGGAATTCAAGACAAAGGAATTTGGCGAAGATGGAGGGATAAATTAATGCGGGTAGGCCATGGAGAACGGCGAAGAACCCCAGATGGTGGGCTTTTGGGGCTTGGAGCGCATGGGGGGTGTCCACAACGGGGCAGTCGGAATTCGAGGTAAAGGAATATGTTGTAAATTCAATAGGAGCAGCAGAGATGTGCTTTTGAAACAAGAGAACAACTCGTCCGGGCCGTGGTGCGGGACTCGAGTTGTACACAGGTGGAATGACATGCAGGAACTGTGGAAGAATGGGCGCTAATGGGATGTCGAAGGAGGAGGGGGGGAAGTGGTGTACCAACGGCCAGGGCAAAAAGAAAAGTATCAAATAATCCTGTGAGGATGTGCCACAGTCGTCGATTACAAGCTTAGGTATTTCAGAGGGCATGCGTGACAAGTCATAAGCCCGAGCGAGAAGGACAGACATGGACCCGAGATCGAACGGAATGGCGCGGGGTCTCAATGATTTACGACGATGAATTCGAGCCGTATATGAGGGTGGTTCCAATCTTGTAGCTTGGCACTACTAAGCCAATCCCGCGCGAAGAGGAACACGTAGGTCCTGAGATGCGAGCCGGAAAATCCCAGAAGAGGCTTATAAGCATTCCCGTTGTCCTTTCCTGATATTCACTTATACAGTCATGTTACGCCTCGCGTTTCTCCATCTCGTCTTTCCTCCCACTGTAATATCTATTCATTAATATATCGCCTAACTTTCTATAATCTACAGGCTCACCTACACCGCAGGCACCAACGACGCTGCCGACTGCTGGAGCCCAAGTTCGCCAACATCTACGCCCCGCAGTCCTATAACACGGTGAGTGAGGTTGATTCTGAACGGAAAAAATACTACGATAGCATACGATGTATGTACGGCACGGACGAATATCTTATGAAGTTGTTTTCTTAATTCACCCCGCGTATTTCCTCTGCCTTCATCTTTAGGCCTAGTTTCGAGCCGCCCGGTCGTCGTGTACAGCGAAAAGCATGGCGCTGAGACTCGGCCAGTGGAAAACCAGGAACGAACACGAAACCGTGTGGAGTTGTTTGTGTTGTTGCTGCAGCATAGCGAGAATGTCTGGCCGCGCGGCCGTGCGCGATGGATGGCTAATGACATAACTGAGTCTGTTTATACATACATGTCCATGAGAATCGATACGCCGCAGATGAGCAAAAAAAAAAACACTTGCGAGGAGTGATAATTTAGAGTTAGCGCGTTGGGTTTGCAGCTATGCGGCTGGCCCAATATACTTCAGTCTGATGGGAGTAAAAGGGAGGGGAATAAAAACTGGGTGTACATACCATTAGGACGCGGAGAGTCAACCTTGTGCTGGCCGCGGCTGTCCACAATAGACTATATCCGATGGGTGGGTCATTACTGCTCCCCGAAAAATATACGAGATTCCGGTGTGTGCGTTGAGAGCGCAGAGCAGAGAAGGAAAAGAACAAAAACAATGTACGCACTCGATCCGCGAAGCCGAACCCATTCTACTGCATGATTGGTCGTCGCAAAGAATTTCAGTCATTCGATGAAAAGGAATACTTTCAAACCTGTATAATCCGATTAGACCGTGTGGCATCCATCAGACTTTTTACAAAAAAGTTGTCGAGGTTGTTTGGGGTTGTACAAGCCCCAAAAAGCCCAAACAACCCCCAAACTTGGGAAAAACTGGCAACATGACAACACCGAGGTCATTTTTGACAACCTCGTTAAAAAAAATTTTTTTTTTCATCATTGCCATCATGATTGATTCTGCTTTTCTCAATTTCTGCCAACTTTTTTTTTGGCAAAAAACCCAAAAAGTCCAAAAAAGTCCAAAAAGCTCAACAACCCCACAAGTTTTTTGTGAAAAGGCTGATGAGTCTGAAGCCAGGAGCGACAAATATTTAGTTGCTTCGGCAGCGGGGAAGAAAATGCCGTCGCGCTGTACCATCCGGTATAGGCACTGTGAGCGGATGGCAAATGACCGCCGTAGACTATCCGATGGATATTGGACACCCATAAGCAGAATGGAGTGCTATTCTTTGGCCGGGATGCATGTACTTACCTTCGGTCATCGAGAATCGGCCCCGTGGATCACCACCCATAGAAAAATGAGCTTATCTGACTGGCAATGGATGATATCGGAGGCAAATCGAAGTATGGGCAGATAGCGGTCAAGTTAGGCAGACCAGATTAGAGGCAGACACCCGAGTTAACACCAGAGTTAGACGCAGTAGGGTCCAGAAAAGATCATACCGGCGCCTCGAAGCAGCGCGAACTTGAAGCTGCGAGGGAAGAAAAGCACCTGGAGAAGCCCCAGGACGTATCTAAATAGAAGAGCCGCGAGATCAATGTTCAAGTCCGAGTAGAACCGTAGAGAGTGAAGACGAGCGAGACGAGCGGCGACATAGTGGTCGAGATCCAGCTGTTGGACTCCACTGGGTGTTGTTGGACTTAATCTTCCCAAATATTATTATCCACTGCTCTATAGTGGAATCCAATGGGCTCAAGTACTTCATGCCATCCTCCAAATGGCACAAGTTACGCCATGATCTCCATTGATCTCCACCAGAAACCACCAATGATCCGCATTCTGTTCTTCTCCAGCCAATCTCCAGCGGTTCTTCATGGTTTACAGCAGAGTAAATATCCCCCCGGCGTAAATTGGTATTCAGTGCCCAATAAACTCGTGGTGAATATTTGGTGCTACATATTAGAGAGTTTACGCCGCAGCCATCAGAGCCATTTGATGGCCTTTTTTTGCATTGGGAAATCAATGTACAAGGCTTAACTAATCCCAACACTATTGAACCAGGACATTGCAATGAACGAGATTTGGACCGAACCAACCATGGGAGTTACGGAAGAAGATTGGTCGGAACCTTGATTTTGCCGAGAACAGTTCCCGAAGTCAGCTGTTGTGGTCCGCGGAGGAATGGCTTGTGTCAGGATCAACCACAAGCCATTTTCAAACTGAAATTTGAACAGATTCCTTCACAAAAAATTCAAGCTTTGAATCATTCTATTTCTATTTACATTGTTATATGGAGTCACTGAACTTCAAATAATAGTTGATTTCATTTTTATTTGGCCCCAAGTTGCTGCGAGTAAAATGGCTTGCACAAGCCATCTTGTCTGATACCATCAAACGTGCGGGGGCATGGCTTGTGACGAAAATTAGTCAATTATGGGAAGGCATGGGTGTATAAACCATTGGAGATCATTCATTTGTACATACAGTGTTATATACACTCAATGAACTACTTATTTCATGCCCCTTCTCATCGCTGCAAATAAAATGGCGTGCGCAAGCCATTCTGTCTGATGCCATCAAACGGGCGAGGGCGTGGTTTGCGACAATTGGTGTGGGTGTAAACACCTTTGGAAATCATGAATTGGATACATGAGATGTTATATAAGACTTTGAATGTCGTAGGGAGGGCGGGCATCAATGGGCAGGGGTGGACATGGGCTTGAGCAGAGCCATTGGGCGCGAGCAAAGTGGCTTGTGCTGGCTTGTGCAGAAATAATGTTGTTGATTAATCCCTCGAAATTCTCTACGGTGTAAGTGATGTTGGAATTGCAGGGTTGACCCTGGCTTGTAGTGCGGGTGGCTTGGGCGTGGCTTGTGCAACCGGACTTGCACGTGGTTGATCCTGACACAAGCCATTCTGCCTCGGACTACGACAGTTGACTTCGGGAACTGTTCTGCGCAAAGTCAAGGCTCCGACCAAGCTTCTTCCGCAACTCCCATGGTTGGTTCGGTCCAAATCTCGTTCATTGCAATGTTGTGGTTCAATGGTGTCAAAATCAGTCTCGTGTGGGAAACAAGTAGTCTCGATAATCGGGCAGTGGGGAGCCAAAAAAAAGAAAATGGTGCGAAGGTGTCCAAAAATGATATCCCATTTGACTCGGCATCTTTGTTCATAGCGTAGGTGCAGATTTCAGGGTAATTAGAATGCTCATACTGGCCTGAATCATTATAACCATTTTGGTGTGGTGTGGGAGTGGGGAATTGGCAATGATTTTTGTCCAATTGACCAGGAAGTGGTTGAACAAAAGGAAGCAACATAGTGTTGCATCAATGAATATAGTTGACTGACTTTGAATTGATTCCGCGGGACACTGGGAGTAAAGATGTACTTATATTCAACCAGAAATGCAAGAAAACTTGCTCACCGGAGGCAGTGAAGGGCTCACATACTCGATGATTACAATGACATGTTTTCAGGCAGCAAAGTTTATGGCCTGGGAGATAGGGATGGATATAAGAGGACACCAATGAATGAGAAAGGTATGGAAACATGGCGGAGGAGATATGATCGAATTACTTGCAGTGGAATCATTAGTGTTAAGTGGGCACAAGCCACACCACACCACAAGCCATGCCACACAAGCCTGCCCCAGCCAATTCGAACTCCGCTAAGCGGCGGAAGCCATTCGGCCAAGCCACTCGGCTAACTCTGCATCCGAACTTCCCGAAGCGGACTTTCTTGAAAGCAAAACCGCTGTCGAATATTGAAAAGGATAATCTTGTGGCTCGCGGCCATGGGTCAATATGAAAACAAGATCAGAGTGTTGATGTTACAGCTCTACAGTTCTACAGCCTGAATGGATAACGCGTCTAGCACAAAACAGACTTAATTTTTATTGCAATGAGTAGACAAGAAAATAAATACATTAGCCAGTGATGATGTGAGGAAATTAACCGCTTAACTTATTAAATGCTGGTCTTATTGCAGGAGATAGCCACGAACCGTGCCCCCCAAAAAGCAGACATTGGCGACACGAAATGAGGAGAAGTAGAGTGAGATGCGTGCTAGGAAGGCGTTGGAATCCGTTAAAGTAAATGTCACACCGCGGATTCCAGACGTGAGAAGCTCGCAGTCTCGGAAGAGTGTTATATAGCTGGCTATATGCCGTGGATATTCCATGCCGTCTGGGACAGGAAGTGATAAGCAGCAACGGGGGTGCACCGCCGGATGTTGTGGCAGACAAGAAGAAGTCCGAAAACACTGATGCTTGTTCCGGCAATTGACAAGCCGGTCCGACCCGAAGTCTCACGGCTCTCTTTTTCCCCCACAACCATGAAACATCGCTAGTTCCCTTGTACTCGTTGCGCATAACGGCCGAGACAGTTAGTACAGCATGACCAGGTCCTGGGTCACCCAGATGCTGCCCAACAATGTGCTCATACACCACGCCCTAGCATGCGTTCACGCCCAACGAGCTCGCAAAGCGCGACGCGGTCATAATGAGTGTCCAGACGCGTGTCGGCACCTTCCTCGCGCAATAGAACACCTTCTGGGATGCATGCGAGTGTGCGGCGTGCTCGCGGACAAGTATGTGGGTGCATACCACCCGCTCCCTTTCCTTACCCTCGTCCCCACACACACACGACACATCGTATCAATCCACCCCTCCCATCCATTCAACCTCTCCCTCCTTCATCCATTCGCCCGCCATCAAATCCTTATTAGCCAGTTTGCGCTGCAGCCATTCGAGCCATCCAGTGGCTTTTTTGCGTTACACAAACTGGTGGCTAATGGCTGATCAATGGCTGATAAAGTGAAGTCAATGAAAGTCTTTTCGGACCAGATGGAGAGGGACTGAATGTTTTTATACATGGTTACCTCAAGTAATGACCCACAACTGCATGAAAGCCCCAAATCCAAAGAAACAAATATTTTTGGGCTGCAATCAGCCTGTAGGCAGTGGTGGAGGGTCTTAGTATCCAACCATGGTGTTTATGACTCGTAAGCAACTGAATTGCACCAACAACAAATGTAGGTACCCAAGCCATCGAAGCCATAAGCCATCATTTTGCGCAATGCAAAACAGTTATCAGATGGCTCGAGTGGCTGCTGCGCAAACTCTCTATTCACACACACTAATCCCCTTCTTTCATCGTCACCCCGCCCTTCCCATACCCACCGCCTCTCGCTCCCCTCATACGCGTGCTTCACATTCCTTATTCGTCCACTATTCCTATTCGTCGCACCACCGCTTTATTGCTCTTCCTATGCACTCCCCCATCTGTTTGCTTCGGTCTCTTCCACTTGTATATCTTATTTTATTTCACTAACCTACCACACTGGTACCTCCCGCGATGCCGGCACCAACAGTTCACGCCAGCCCACGCTGCTAGAGCTCAAGATCGCCAGGATCCGGGGCACGCAGTTCTATAATACAGTCAACAAGGTTAATTCTCGGCAGAGATCAATTGTATAGACTCGTGACCAGTCTGTATACAAAATACCGAAAATATGTGGCAAGCACTTCGGTTGTATACAGACTGGTACAGACTGGTACATTTTGCATTGGGCTGACAGGGGAGTTTAAATTTTGGCTGAGGCCCGAGTTCTCTCTTGCACTTTGAAATTTAAGGGAATGAAAATTGTCATGAACCTTTACATGCTAGAAATAAACACATTCACCTCCTCAGATTTTTTTTTTCATTGTGGATGGAAGAGCAGGAAAGGCCATCGAGTTTGGGGCAGAATTGATTGATTTTGATGGCTTACTTATCGACCGATCGCGGCACCTGCCAATTTTTTCAAACCCTTTTCCAAGATGTACCAGTCTGTAAAACGCCGAAGCTCACCGCATTTTTTCGGCATTTGTTTTACAGACTGGTTGCGAGTCTATCAATCGTATACCTTGCGATGTATCAGCGGGATGAATGGAACTTATGGATCACCTGGCACACAATTCCAATCTATTATGCAGGCAATTAAAGGTGCAAGTATCCCAAATACGTTGTATTAACATTCACTGCATTGAGGCCATTTGTAGTCAGAGGCTGGCTACATTGGTTCACATAGGGTCATATTGGTCTACCCATAGCCTACCCCTGGTAGACGAGGGGATCAACATATGTTTGGCTACACTTGGGTAGCCTGCCACTGCAGTGGCCGACTCGCACGGAAACATGGCCGATATAACCCAGGATCCCATGGCGCTGTCCGGGGCGTGGATGCACGATGCAGACCCCGAAGGATTGGCGGGAATGGATCACTGACCGGCCTACAGCACCCACCCCCTTGTGCGGGCCGTGGTCGATGGGCAAACCACAGGCGCTGCAAATGACCTCCAGGACACCTCGCCGATGGCGTACTTCGATCCCCGCATCTCTGCTAGCCCCCAGTCGACCGGAGACAATGCCTTTCTGGCAGTTCTGGCGACGATCGGAGTCTTCGGGACGCCTCCCGATATGTCCCGATCCTGACAGATGATGTCTTGGCGCTGTCACTGACTGGCGTAATTGCCGTCATGGCCTGGATGCCGTCCCGTTCGTTCATGCCGCCGCTGTCTGGACGAGCTTCGCTTCTCGATTCTCTGTGCAGATAGAATGATGTTGTCATCGCTCTTCTGCCCTGTTTCTCAGGAGACAGGTGCTTAGTTGTGGTTTGTCTCTTCGGAGGCAGATTATAAACTGTGGCAGTCGCACGCATCTCCAAAGGGATGACTTACGACCATATTCTTGAGACTGGTGGACACTGGGGATTTTTACCTGGGGGGAGAGTCAAGCTCCCCCTGTACACTTGCGTACTCCGCTTGTGGTCAGGTCCCACGAGGTTCTAACCAGATGTCCTGCCATATAAGTGGTTGGCGTCTTGTGATGATCTACCCCCTGGAATGATGTTGTGTTTGGTTGGCTTCTTGTAGTTTCTTGGACAGATAACCACCCTTACAATACTGCTTGTTAGTCTTCCATAAACTCGTTGTTCACTTGTTGGACCACGCGAGTATAATATATCCCCCCCCACAGGAGGTAGTCACATGCTATCACAGTGTGACTACATTGGGCTACATCGGGTAGCCCAATGTGCCAGACCCACCGCGACATACCATATCCTGCTTGAGGATTCCACGACGAGACTGTCATACTATGAGAGCATGTCTCACGGTGGACAATCACATGTCACTTGCGCTTTGAAGGGCTACAGTCACTTGCACTGTCACTTGCGCCATTGTCTTACTGTCACTTGCAGTTTCCTTTGTTTTATGGCGACCCCCCCGGCAGGCCAGCGGAGCAGGACTTTCTTTGTTCTCACGGTTCCAATCAAGGCGGTATTTCTTTTTTCTCAATTTTCGTTCCTTCCACATTGCCTAGGTATGAAGCAGGATTGGTTGGCATATTTCCCAAATATATGCCTGCGAAAGAACTATGTGATTAGAGATAAAGAATATGTTGCGGGACCGTTCACTGCGTTCCATGGCATTGTCGGCAGCGTTTGAAAGCACAGCCCGACATTTCCTGACAACTGCCGACCAGGGTTAGCCGAGGGCGTCAGCACAGATCGGCCGCTGTCAACCACGTGCTGACGCAGGTCAGCACACGTCAGTATTTGTACAGCACAGGCTGCCGACATAGCCTTGGAACGCAGTGGTTGCCGGATGTTGAGGTCGCGGACTTTGGGGTGATGGTCTACTAGAGTTCATATCCGCTGCCTCTGATACCCCAGCAAAATTATCCTATTTTCTGTGCTCACATATGTACGCTTTTGTCTCTTTCGAAATTTCACCCGGCTCCCTGAACTGGCAGAGTCGCCAAAACGTAACATTGTTGGCGGAGTGTGATGCTGTGTCACTGGACGACTTGCGCCCCTCAAACGCTTGAACAAGTGGCCAGAAAAAAATGTAAAATGGCACAAAAAATATTTTTAGGCAACAGTAGTGCACCTGAAATTATTTGAGCTCCTATATTCAGCGGACCTGCAGGAAACATAAGACATTTTGCATAAACCGAGTTTTTGACGCCCGGCAACGGTCTCGCGACATGTTCCCGATCTCGAATCCCTTAGTTCCTTTGCACGTATAGACCTGAGTCATCTACGAACAAATCCCGGTTCATACCTAGGCCATGTGGAAGGAATGAAAATTGAGAAAAAAGAAATACCGCCTTGATTGGAACGATGAGAACATAGAAAGTCCTGCTCCGCCGGCCTGCCGGGGGGGGTCGCCGTAAAACAAAGGAAACTGCAAGTGACCGCAAGACAATGGCACAAGTGACAGTGCAAGTGACTGTAGCCCTTCAAAGTGCAAGTGACACGTGATTGTCCGCCATGTCTGAAATGGTCTGAAATGGTGCGCCGCCAGTGCCATGTGCGGCTTGTGCCGCATCAGAGAGCCAAACATGCCATAACTTTGGTAATTATAGCCACATCAGAATTGACCCTGAGAATCATTGCACAAAGACTTACTTAGAAAATACCGCTACAAGCCTATCAATGTAAATTGGAGCTCTCAAACAGTTCTCCAACTTGGTGTACCTGTGGGCAAACCCTGGGTTTACCAAGGTACCCCCAAGTAGACACAGTTTGGGTAGGGTAGACCATGTGGCAACAACTGTGTTTACACCATTATTCCCAGGTACACATATGCCCATGTCTACCCCCTTGTCTACCCCCGTAGCCATACCCTGTGACTACGAAGGGCTTCAATGCAGTGATTGGTCAGGCGCTGACCGAGCCGGCGGTGCGCTCCACGAGTCGATGCTCAGCAGAGTTTGAACTTATTATTATTTATTTCCGTCAAATAAGAGATGAGCCGGGATAGGCCAGATGAGCCAATGCTAACGGAGTTTGAAAAAATTAGCAGGCACCGTGAACAGCCGACCATAAGGCAGCATGCCATCATTTCTGCATTACCGCCGCCGTAACGGATAACAATAAGATTTGAGAGGGCTTCCAGTAACTAATTCTTTCTATCTACTGTGGATTTGGAATTTAAAAGGCTGTTGAGGAACACAAACCTCATCGAAATTTTCAACTCCACTCACAGTAGGTGAAGGCATGAAAAAAAAACATGAACCCCATAAAATATTCATTCAATGTCTCTTGAGGCATTTTGAGAAATGTTGCGCAACATCCCCCTTTCACTTATGATTCAGGGGTTGCCAAATATAATTATTCCTATTGTACGTCTGTGGCATTCAGCAACGGCCCATTTTGAGGACAAAAAATCAAGTCCTTGCATCATAGTGTCAACCCTTTATTTCAGGAATGGGGTTAGATGTCAGATCTGCTCCTCTTATATGTACTTTGTTCAGAGTTGATTACGACACAATGCTCAGGTTATGATGGCTGACATTCGATCTAAATGTGTTCTGGCTAGTGCGGCACAATCTGTTTGCATTGATTTATTATTCCAATTGTCTCAACTCTGTGCATGGCAGACAATTGACTAGAAAAAAAAGTACTCGTTCATGCCGGGCAGAGCCATGGCCCTTTACCCCAAGTGAATTGCAAAAGACTCCGGCCGAGCTTGTATTTCTAGATTCGATATCAACGATCATGTATTCATGAATGATAAAAAGCTGGCAGAACCACCCATCCGTCAAGAAACCGCTGGCAAATGGTGAAACGTAAAAGTTTGTGACTTGCGGTCATGTGTCACTCTCGTCGAGGAAAGGAGAGCTGTAGCGTTGATACTCGATATTGCAGCTTTACAACTTGAATGGAGAACACGTGTCCGGCATTGAGGTCTGCGGCCAATATGCGGTTGGGTGTTATTAATAGATAGACGCTGTCGAATCCCATTCCAGTACACACATAGCTTCCATCAACGAGCGCGTTCCTCCTTGACGACTACCAACATGTCGAATCCGCCAACTGCGGCAGTCTCGCCTCCATCTACGAGGATTCCTCGTGACCGGCTCGCAAATCTGATCCTGACCTCCAAGAGTATTGTAGCAGCGGCAGAGCTCCTTCCGTTCCCGTACCTCAAAGGCGCTCTAGGGCCTGTGATACCGATCCTGGAGGCAGTACAGGTGCGTTGTTGCAAGCTGGGTGGTTCTTCATCCTTCTTACTCTGATATAACAGAAAATGGCCAAAACCGAGAGGATTTCACGGAGTTATGTGCCGGCATTGTCGAGATTATTACCCTGTTGCAAGAGGAGATTTCCCGTCATGGGGTAGATGCTGCGAGCAGGTTGACACAATTTTGTGAACAGCTTAAAAGGTGTGTGGTCCCGGTCTCTTCGCGAATTTATTGGAATTCTTTTACAGTTTACTTCAAGAAATTGAGCAGGGAATTGGAAAATTGCACAAGTCTGAGAAGAGAGGCTTTCGTACCCGGTTCACAGAATTTGGGCGGTCTACAAGTATTGCGAATGAGTTAAGCAAGTACAAAAGCCGTGTCCACCAGCTCCAGCTGAATTTCATGGTGGGTCCAACACTCCCTTATTTGTCTGCCGCTCATGCATCATCCCAGACTGCTTCTATGGCACAACTAAGCATAAATGGTATGGTTATTTTGTATCTCTCTCACCCGCTAAATCTTATTGGATTTAACAGGGGGAACTGCTGCACAGCCTCAACCTCCTCGCTCAACAACAGTCTGCCCTCTTCCCTCAAGGATTTTCCATGGGCGAAGAGACGTCTTGGACAAAATGCATCAGTACTTTGCCGAAGATGTTGGAAACCGGCATGTCTGTCTGTTACATGGACTGGGCGGCTCCGGCAAAACTCAAATTGCGTTGAAATTCTTGAATGAAACCCAGAGCAATCGGTGAGGCCTCTCACTTTGAAGGTGTAGGTTATACCTGAGTGTTAAACTCTTGACAGCTTCACAGATGTTTTTCTCATTGATGCCAGCACGGCAGACACTATCCAGGCTGGGCTTAAAAATATCGCTCTCACTCGGTGTCTCGGAAGTGACCATGAAGAGGCCTCACTCTGGCTAGCATCTTCGACCACTGAGTGGCTGCTGATATTCGACAATGCAGATGATCCCAAACTCAATCTCTTCAATTTCTTTCCCCAAAGCACCCATGGAAACATCTTGATCACTTCACGAAACCCCCAATTATGTTTACATGCACCTGATGCACATCACAGAATTTCTGATCTCGAGGAAGAGACCGCAGTGCAGCTTCTCCTTGTTAGTGCTGCTCAGCCTGCCACAAGTGAGACAGAAAGACTTGCGACTGAGATTGTTAAGGTATTTGTCATGTATATAGTGGTATTCAGTGACTAAATACCTTCAAAGGTGCTCCACTGTTTCCCTCTTGCGGTGGTCCAAGCAGGTGCATACATCTTGAAAACACGGTCTCTCAGAAGATATCTTTCCCTATATGAGACAAATCAGGCTCGACTTCTCAGTGAAGTATCTGTCCAGTCCCATGACAAATATGCATGGTCTGTGTATACAACATGGAACATAAGCTTCAACTGCTTGAGCAAGCAGGCAGCAAGATTCCTGCAGCTGTGCTCCTTTCTCCACCATGAGGGGATCTCGGAAGGAATATTCTCAAATGCTGCCCTCTACAGTCCGAAACCCCTGAAACCTAATGAGGAACAAATAAAGGAACCTCGAGCGTTTCTGGGAAACTTTTTAACTGCAGCTGGGACCTGGGATACACTCAGCTTTTCAGAGATGGCGGCTGAGATCCAGGAATATTCTTTGATCAATAAAGATCCTACCACAAGCCTGTTCTCTATCCATCCACTTGTGCACAGCTGGAGTAGGAACACTGTGCTCGACATGGATCCCACCCGCAAGTGCACAGCGGCCCTTCTTGCAATGTCAGTAGTGTTTGAGGACCAACTGTTCACCATGAGGCTTTCCCCTCACATCAGCACGATCCTCCAGGCGGATTCACAACTTCCCACCGAATTCCTATACCCGTATCAACAGGTATATTATGATGCAGGGAACTTTCAGAAGGCGCAGGAACTCTGTGAAACCCTGCTCGAAAAAGTTGAGGCCATTTTGGGAGGGGAACACCCCAAGACACTGGATGTGATGGACAGTCTTGCAAAGATATATTGGAGACTAGGACAGTCGTCACTGGCTGAAGAGCGCTTTACCACTGTTCTGGAAAGGAGGAATGGGTCATTGGGGGCAGAACATCCTGATACTCTGACTGTCATGGCAAATCTGGCTGTCACATATAACTCTCTGGGGAAATTGACAGATGCAGAGGAGCTTGGGGTGGTTGTGCTGGAAAAGAGAAGACAGACCTTGGGCCCAGAACATGCTGATACTCTGACTGCCATGGCAAATCTTGCCAACACGTATCGGGGTCTTGCAAAATTTATAGATGCAGAGGAGCTTGAGGTGGTTGTTCTGGAAAAGAGGAGGCTGACATTGGGCCCGGAGCATCCTGATACGCTGACCGCCATGGAATATCTTGCAAACACGTATTGGAACCAGGGAAACTTGACAGATGCAGAAGAGCTTGAGGTAACTGTGATGGAAAAGAGGAAACAGAAGTTGGGTCCTGAACATCCGGATACTCTAACCGCCATTGGAAATCTTGCCATCACATATCGCAGTCTTGGGAAATTTACAGAGGCAGAGAAGCTTGATGTGGTTGTGCTAGAAAAGAGAAGGCAGGTCTTGGGTCCTGAACATCCTAGTACTCTGCTTTCCTTGGGAAATCTTGCTTCCACATATCGAGCTCTCGGGAAATTGGCAGATGCAGAGGAGCTTGAGGTGGTTGTGCTGGAAAAGACAAGACAGATCTTTGGCCCAGAACATCCTGATACTCTGACTGCCATGGCAAATCTTGCCAACACATATCGGGGTCTTGCAAAATTTACAGATGCAGAGGAGCTTGAGGTGGTTGTTCTGGAAAAGCGGAGGCTGACACTGGCTCCGGAGCATCCTGATACGCTGACCGCCATGGCAAATCTCGCATACACATATTGGAACCAGGGAAACTTGACAGATGCAGAAGAGCTTGAGGTGGCTGTTCTGGAAAAGAGGAGACAGAAGTTGGGTCCAGGGCATCCTGATACTTTAACTGCCATCGCAAATCTGGCTGCCACATTTCGGAGTCTCGGTAGATTGACGGATGCAGAGGACCTCGAGGTGATGGTGTTGGATAAGATGAAGCAGACATTGGGTACGGAACATCCTACTACTCTGCTTGCCATGGAAAATTTGGCCGACACATATCGCGGTCTTGGGAGGTTGACAGATGCAGAGGAGCTTGAGGTGGTTGTGCTGGCGAAAAGGAGGCATGACTTGGGTCCTGAACATCCTGATACTCTGCTTGGAATGGCCAAACTTGCCTACACATATGGGGATCTCGGAAAATTGGCGGATGCGGAGGAGCTTGAAGTGACTGTCCTGGAAAAGAGAATGGCTACCTTGGGTCAGGAGCATCCCAATACTCTGACTGCCATGGGAAATCTTGCCCACACATATCGCAATTTGGGGAAATTGCCAGATGCAGAGCAGTTGGAGCTGGTTGTGCTGGAAAAGAGGAGGCAGGCCTTGGGTCCCGAACATCCCGATACTCTGCGCGCTATGGGAAATATTGCCACCACTTACCGGAGTCTTGGGAAATTGACAGATGCAGAGGAGCTTGAGGTGATTGTTCTGGAAAAGAGTAGGCAGATCTTAGGTCCCGAACATCCCCATACTCTAAAGGCTATGGCAAATCTGGCAGCCACTTATCGGGATCTCAGGAAATTTACAGAGGCAAAACAGCTCTTCACGGTAGTTGTAGAAGTCAGGACACGCTTGTTGGGACCCATGCATCTAGATACAATTTCGGCCCAGAAGCGCTTATTGCCTTGCCAGAATGTCGAAGAGAATACAATGGGCCACTAGCTAGCAGCCATCTCAATTTCTGTTTGAAATATAGAAATTAATCTTCTCTGCTTGTACCATTGCCAAGTTAACTCCGTTCTATAAACATTTTGTCCTCCTGTTTTGTGTGAGGGTAAGTCAAGAAGGTATGATCATACTGGTTATTTATTTTGGGTGGCTCGGGAAAGGCCACTGATGAGACGTCGCGGGAAAGCGAGAATATTGACCAAGAAACATATTGATTACTCTAGAAAAAACATATCACACAGAACGGGGAGGCAATTTCTATAGAAATATAATTGCCCATAGATCAATGGGCAATTATCGCGGCAGGGAAAATGCTTCTTCATCTTACACCGGCAACGGATTGCATGCGTCTTATTTCAGTGTGCAACGGCGTCAAAAGGTTTCTTGGGGACAGTCAGACAGAGACACACACTCCATGAGATTATATATTCAACAATATAGCAGACTAAATGAAGGTCTTCAGAGGGCTCTATCCAGAGAAACCGCGTACACAATCTTTCAAGCTGAATCTTATCTTATCTTTCATTATCTAATCTTATCTGTCCAATCAAAGCGAGAAATAAAATTATCGGCGTAGGCCACCGAGGTTATATAATGCAGAGGAGTGGGTACTAGCAGTGAGGTGATAGAATGGGGGAAGTAGATGGTACAAATAGACCTCATGCAGGGATATGAAGCCAATGGGAGAGGGGGGAACTATTCCCCTGCGCAGACGATGCGCGGAAGTCATGCGGAGGTATGTGGAGAGAACGGCGGCATCTGGACCTTGCGGCGTGGTGGACTGCGTGGTGGACTGCCCGCCCACATGCTGGCACATATGATCTGCATAACACTGCCCGCACGGACGCACTATGGTGCGGTGTGGCGAGGCGCACAGGGAGTAACGATTCCCGCACCCCTCGCGATGCGATAATGCCCGCAAAAGCTGTAGAACGGAGTGAATATCCTGCCGGTGCATCGAAGCATAATCCCTTTTGCTACCTGCGCCAGCCCCGTTTCCAACTGCAGTGCCCGCCCGCAACATCGTCGGAAGCATCCGCATCGCGAGCACGTACGGCGCCCGCTCTCGCGACTCGTTGTCTTCGACGTCCTTCGCTCCCGCGACGCTCCCCCGAATCCCCATCGAGCACTGTGTTCGTCCGCCCTACCCGCGCTCACATCATCTACAGGTCGTATCGAATGTGAGCCGCGGATGGCTCCCGCAGCGCTGGAGATAATGATCGCGATGGCGTGAAGACCGCGAGGAGCGGGGATCACCCATCGAGACGGTACTCAGCTGCTACCCCCGCCACCACCGCCTGCGCGTTGAGGGATGCGACGCGCACAAAGCACCATGGGCGCGCGCTCGCCAGCGAAACGCGGACATCGCCCACTCGCCGCGGTACCTCCCCCGAACGGCGTGACAAGAGGAGTAGGTGTGTTTAGCATGCGTTGCTGCTAGGTCTCCCGTGCGGATGGGCCTCGGGGCCGCAGGCGCGGAGTCAGGGGCGCAAAGAGGCAAGTGGTGCCGCGCTCAGCGGCGCGACAGGGGCAGCGCTGCCTGCGGGGTCTGCTGGGTGAGCGCGGGTGCGGGTGGAGACGGGAGGCATGGGATGGGAGCGGCCGGCGCGAGGTGGCCGCTGACTAGTGTCTAGCGGAAGAGTACCTGTCGCGCGGTGGCGATCATGCACGTAATTGGAGACAAGCAAAGTCCGCGATAGGAAGCGGCGTGAGGAAATCTGGCTATGACATATCGAGAACTCGGGAGATGTACAGGAGTTTGGTGGGATTGTTCTAGAAAAGAGAAAGCAGACCTTGGGTCCTGAACATCCTGCTACTCTGAGGGCCATGGGAAATATCGCTTTTACCCATTGTGATCTTGGAAAATTAAAGAGGCAATACAGTGCTTTATGGTGGCTGTGGAAGTCAGGACACTTTTGTTGGGACACAGGCATTCAGATACGATTTCGGCCCAGCAGGACCTGTTGCATTGCCAGAATATGGACAAGCAGCCACCCAGGAGTGTCTGATAACTTGGAATAAATGTTCTTTGTATGCCCCAAATTGCAGTACCGAAGGCGCAAACAAAAAATTTGTGTTTTCAAAGAATTCCCGATATCTCAGTCAGTTATTTACCGATGCACATGAAAACTAGATAGATCTACCCAGCTAATTCACATGCAATTAGTGGTAGAAAGGAATTTGTGAAAATATTATACATTCGGTATTTTCCGGTTTCAGGCTGTTTTCGCACCAAAAGCCATCTAGCATGCCGAGAACATGTCCCAGCAGCCTAATATTTTGGCATGGACAACATATTCAGCTGTGAAAGCATGTGCGCCAGAAATATACGAAATTCCTAGATAAATATAATGCATGGATCTCGCAAGGCTCTGCCAGATCTGTGAGCGGAGGTTGGTTAAGCAGGACAAGGAGGAAGATGGGAACGAGGAATAAATGAGAGATTGAGGCCTTATGACTCGGAGGTCGTGGGAGAAGGACAAGATTGAGAGGAGGAATAGGGTGGGGTAAAAAATTAGATAAATCAGTACTCACAAGCGGAGCTGGGGAGAAGAGACACTCCACAAGCAAGCCGTCAGATACAGCTACCGTAGACGCGCTATCGTTGCGCTATCGTGTCAAGTGCAAGTCGTGCGGTTCCACAATCGATATTAGTTCACTGACGGGCAACAGAAGGTTTTGGAGAACCGGCACGGTCCTGAGTGCAGAGCATACAAGGGGAGAGTTGGTCTGTTACTTTCTAGTCCCTCACCATCCCGGACAAACCTAGAACTCGGACAATCAAAGATTTCTCGCTGAATACCAAACCATTTTCCAAGATTTTTAGTTTCATATGATTTATAAGTTATGTACTAGAGACCTAGGGTTCAAAAGTCGCGATATTTGACCTGAATCCTAGCTTCCACCTCAGAAAAGATACCGGGTAGTGAGAATATGGCTGGATTCGGAACTTCTAGCCTTAGAATGCTTCATATATTGTCATGGTACCGTGGCAGCATGTTTATAGCATGTGTACATATCATATAAGTACTCATGCAAAAGCTTAAGCGTCCAGGTGACTTGAGTATATCACAGTCGTGGACGTGCTAAATTTGATTCAATTGGAGTTACAAAATTCGCGTTGTCTGCCAACCCACCAAAGGGCTGCCTGGACTTTTCCTGGGCGTTAAACATACATTATATATGGAAAGTTCACCATGCATGGTTTGCGGCCGCTACGACAAAGGGCGGCTTTGGACGAGACCGGCAATCAGCATTTGATGTAATACCTAGAACTCGGACACCGGACATCATCGGAAAGGACCATGTAGTTTGCCCAATTCTTGCCCGTTTCTCATGAAGTAAAAGCTGAGACCTGGGTAAAAGACCAATATCTTATAATCTAGACACTCGGGCTGAGCACAGATCTGGTAAATAAAATGATATTCACAGATTTTGCTTGGGTGTAAGAGTTCTAGGGAAAGGATAGTAACAAGCACAAACCAGCTCCTCTCCTGCTTAATCGGCGCACCTCTGGCTATATAAATAGTATCGAGCGCAGAACTTCCAACTTGCGAAGGATCCGGGCCAAATCCGGGAAATGCGGGGCAGCGTCCAAAATTCGCGAAGAGAAGGGTCTGGAATAATTTCCCCCGGATCCCGCTGAGAAATTTTAATTGGGAGACAATAAGGGGTCAACAAAATCTTGCCCCGAATGCAGAAGACATTTTTGCGCATTGTTTTTTGAAAGGAAATAGACTGATCGCTGCATTGTACAAATTGAAATAGCCCCTTTCGACCTTCTTACAGCCATAAATTCCACTGTCCCCGCTATATTTCTGTGGGCTCTTCCTATTGGATTTTCCAACACTGTATTTGTATGTACAATGGAATATCACAGAATTCTCGTATGGGACATATACTGTCCAATAATTATTTGGCACTCAACTCAGCTGTTTACAGCAATACAGAAGCCCCTCGGCAACTTTGGTTCCTCCCACATCATGAGCTTCGTTCCGCTTTGGAAACATAGCCGCGTTGTCAAATTATAATCTTTTTACACTACGTTCGAGCTATGTAACTAAGGAAGGTTAAGGGGTTGGTTGTGCCACAAACGCCGGAAAGATCTCAACAGCAAGGTCTAGCTCATAATAAGCACGCACAACAGCGTTCCTTTGCGGCAAATAATATATTTTCGATGTCGTGAGTTGCCGTGCAATGAAACATACAGTCCAATACTGACTGAAATTTGGTCGTGATACTACTGGCCGAACCATTCGGTTTCAGCGAACATTGCGTCGCCTCCCCGTCGGGCGTATACACGTGTTGGAGTTAGAGTGTTTAGTTGATCTGTGCCCCTTCCAATCGGAAGGCCTGTTCATCAGCGTCGGACGGAATGGAAAGACAGCTGGGGGCCGCCTATCTGGTCCTGTGGCAGGCTGCATACCTCCATGTCTGTCTCTACATTCAGCACACAAAATGGTCGCGCCTAGAATTCATGGAGAATTCCCTCGTGAAGTCTGGTGCCTGTAGAATGAAGACATCATGGTCAAGAGCCCACTGCTGCAAATATATTATCGTGAGCCGCGTGGACGCACAAAATAGAGAGTTTGCGCAGCAGCCACGTGAGCCATCTGATGGCTGTTTTGCAATGCGCAAAATGATGGCTCATGGCTTCGATGGCTTGGGTACCTACACTTTTTGTCGGTGCAATTCAGTCACTTACATGTCATAAACACCATGGTTGGATGCTAAGACCCTCCACCACTGCCTACAGGCCGATTGGAGCCCAAAAATATTCGTTTCTTTGGATTTGGGGCTTTCATGCAGTTTGGGGTGAGACTTCACTTTTTTCCGTGCAAAAACGGCGTGCGCCCGCGCCAATTGGCTTTTTTGGCGTGGGCGTGGGCATTTTTGGTGGGACAAGCCGATTTGCTCACGCCCATCAAAGCCCATGCCGATTTGCCGGCTTGGCACGCCGACATTAGTTTCGACAAGACACTGAAATCAAAGCATCTACATGAAGTTATACCCATAGGAGGACTCTTCAAAGCTTCATAGACTCCTGCTGCCGAAAGATGGGCCGGTTGGAAGCACTAATTCGGTGTTGATGTGCACATTTGTCACCGAAGTGACAAGCCGACAGCTCAGAATCTCCAAAATTTCTGGCTTGTCTTGTGCAATGTGAAGTAGAAATACTCCAGAGGATTACCACGCTTGGGGGAGGCGAAAGCACACGAATTGTGCAGGCTATGGCGAAAAGTGTCGTCACACGAGCTGTAATTGGCACCATGCCACTCCCTTCCGTGAGATATTTAAATATACTTTGAGGTCCCATCAGAAGTAATCCAGTGGGATGTATTGGCATGCTTCATGCTGCTGGAACTTCTCTGCTTGCCACTCAAGAGTACTTAGTGTTGATTTCAAACTCAATTTAAACTCCGCAGTGCGCAAGCCATTCACTGCGTTTCAAGGCCTCGTCGGCAGAGCCTCTGCCGAGCCCCGTCGGCAGAGCTCGGCCGACCCTGATTTACGGCACACCGAGAAGCCTCTGCCGTAAGAAATTACGTCTCGCAACCCCTCTCAATGCATTCGGAGGGCTCAATTTGGTCTGGCGACCAATTTTGGTGGAAATCTGGAGGTTGAGAGTGGCAGAAATATTTTGTGTGGAGCTAGTCGACAGAGGGTAGGCAGAGGCGTCAACCCAGGTCGGCACAGATCTGCCGATCAAGACTCGGCAGGGTTTGCCGCGCCGGGTCGGCAGAAGTCCACTGACGTCAGCCAAGTCAACCCACTCTGCCGATCCGCCTTTGAAACGCAGTGATTTTATCCTGATGGCATCAAAGCCCACGCCAGTTTACCACCAACGTCAAATTCAAGATTTTGTTGGGTTAAAGAGCTACCATATGCTTAAATTGTATGGGAGGTGCATCTATGAATACTTCCTTGCGACATTGAGGAACTGGAATCACTTTGGTGACTGGTTAATTTCCGGACATGCAAAAACGGCGTGTGCGGCGCGGAAATTGGGTTTTGGGCGTGGGCATGAGCTTTTGGTGGCACAAGCCGACTTGCTCACGGCCGTCAAAACCCACGCCAATTCGTTGGTGTGGCCTGCCAACAACAAGCTCAGTCAGTACATAACTAGTTGTAAATAAACAAACAAGTGTCTGCGCACTACTAGGCGGTTCCGTGACTACCTCTAGGGTAATTTAATAGTTCTAATATGCCAAGGCCTCAGCTATTCTCGAATCAGTGACTTTTTTCCGTTGCGAACCTTCCATCAGTGGCTCTACGAACGCATGACTTGAACTCTGCAATGGTTCAATTTGTAGAATGACCAGTAACCCCCCGAATGTGTCACTATGGGTACAAGCACTTGCAGTCAACAAAAATAAATGGCCACAGGAATTAATATCCACCAGCTTTACGTACCCGCCGCTCGCTTACGCTCGCGGCGGACGGGCGTCGGTTCCCGACGCGGCAATCCGAGATGGCCGAAAGGCCGAAAGTCCGAAATTGCGCAATTCGTCGTGACTTTCTCACGTGCTTTTGATGGTGGCGGTGTCCATTGTCGCTTAATATATAGGATGGGACAAGCCGCAGTGAAGCTGGCGTGGGCTTTGATCGGTATGCGCAATTGGGTTGCGCCGCCTGGGAGCCCGCCACGCCGTAAAAAATGTGGGAATACATAAGTAATGTGTTTGTATTGCGCAGCTCTCGCCGATTCTTTTGTATGACCGAATCGCAATCGCATACACCAGCCCGCTTTCAGATTAAGAATGTTTTAGCAACGGACTCATGAGAGAAGATGCTATGTACTACATGCCGGAGCGGACATTGTCACAATGGATCTAGTGAGCTCCGAATGTACTACTTCACTGTGCACAACTAGTTCTTTGTTTCCGTACATGAGAAGAACGCGTTGGGCATAGGCACAAATTCAAACAGACAAAACAGAAATGGTGGCTGTCTTTCCCAGTACCCACACATCATAAGTGGCAATTCTCTGCAACTTTTTTGCAACCTCACTGAAAATATTTGGAGCATTTCGAGAGAGCATTGGTTGGGAAGAATTGCGCTCTTGATTATATGCCTCCCTTGTATGTACTACTAGCAGCCGGGACTCGAAACGCGGTTCTGGTCGACTAGTTAATACACCTGCGAAAAAGGAAGATGTCGTTGATTATTTTCGAAATGTTTCTCAATTTCTTTTCAAAAGTCTCGTGGGTTGAGGGCACGGAACCAGTTCGACACTGAAAAAGAAAATGGCTTGGATGAGGATTGAAGTTTAACTGGCTTAGTTCACCCGTGCGTCTCTGGAGTAAGGCAAGCCGTGAATAAGTGTCTGCCACATTCAATTCAGACATTTAGGAACACCTAAGATATCAATGGCGACATTCAAAGTCCCTGGACAGAAATTGGCGTGGATTAATTTTCAGCAAGCCGAAGGGGTGAATAGGATTCTTTGCCAGCGGCAAAAAAGGGTCGATGAATCCTAGCTGCGGCGTCATCAGGGTGATTTGATTGAACTACATGCTTGTTTGCACATCGTTTTCCAGTGTGCGAATCGGCTTTTGGTTGGCTTGCGCGATAATCAAGTTCAAATTGCCATAGGTTATTGCAATATGTATGTATAAGGGCTTCAGAATGATTTATTTGTGCCGGACAAGTTGGGATTACGGCCGTGGGCTTTATGGTGCGGTGGATCTGACGTGAAGTTAATATGCTGTCAGGTTGAACTTACAGGTCAGAAAGAGGGAACATCGGAGACAACATATAAATTCTGCCATATGTGAATGGGGGCATGCTGGGCATCGACCGGCGTGCGCCAACCCAATTAGCTAGCAGGACTCATACCATCAATTAAATAAGTAGCTGGTAATGTTTCAGCCTTCAAATACCGAGCAGTCATCGTGATGCTGGGGCACACGAGAGAAATTCTTCTGTCCGCTGCTCTCAGCGTCATGTCCGACCTCGCGACGCCACACCCATCATTTAAGAAGTCAGGTACGTATCCGGAACCTCCGCCTGACTTCTCTCAGTGGTGTCGCCTGTCTTTCAGCACATAAACAGCATCGAATTATGTTGTCGTGAATGACCTGAATACAGCATTTTCCTGCATGCTTGGCCAGAAACTGGTGCGTGGGGCTTGATTCTCAAGATAAAGCAAGTCTCCCGCTCACGAAGGAATTTTACGGACAAGTCTGAGTTGTCATTTATGTTCTGGATTGCTTCTGCACATCGTACATTTAAGGTCAAAGTGATCAGTCGGCGACTTCACTGAAAAAAAGTGGATAAGTCGGTACATTCATAAATTCGCTTGCTTCCATAAATGTGTGTGTTGAAGTCACTCAGCTTGATGATATAAACACTGGCAGGCTTATTCTGCTTGCATCATCAGATGGTGCATCGGGAAGACAGACTAGCAGTTGAAATATCAGTTTGGGTCGTCAATATTGATATGGGTTCAAACTCACACGTGACGGTGCCCGTGGAGTTCAGATGACACGCTGGTGGTAGTAGATGACTTTGGATTAATCCCAGCGTCTTAAGAAATGTATCTACTACAGTGCAGGGGTTGGTTGTATTTGAGCACAAGCCACGCCCGCCGAACAAGCCAATTTGCCCACGCCAAACAAGCCATCAGAACCAAATTCAAACTCCGATATAGGGGCACGCCGATTGGCCAAGCCAATCGGAAAAATCTCAGTTTGGGGTCATTCCTTGAGATAACCATGTATAAAAACATTCAGTCCTTCTCAATCTGGCCCGAAAAGAGTTTCACTGACTTCATATTATCAGCCATCGATCAGCCATTAGCCACCCGCAACGCAAAAAAGCCACTGGATGGCTCGAATGGCTGCAGCGCAAACTGGCTAATAATGCACTGACAAGTGGTGCTGCGAGTTGGCCCCTGATACGAGCCCTAAACAATGTGCTTGCCATGCAGAAGCAATCTAATTTGGAGTTACGATCGTACAAGAGCGCGAACAAGTTAACTGCCCAATCGGGCTGAAGTCTGATATAGGGGGGTGCAGCATTTCACCATGAATCCGATACGATGCTGAATAAAAACCATGCAAGTTTATTCACTTCCCGTAGATATCCTGAAAGCTTTAAGCGAATACAGGTCAGTTCAAAGCACGGCACAGAACATCTCTTTTGTTTTCTCCGTTATTTGAACCTCGAAACCCTCTTTTAATGTGAACAGAGCTGTATAGATACCGTCATCCAAGCCGATATCATTGTTGTGTCGTTTTTCCCCAAAGATTTTTACATTCACTATGTTCTTTCCAATTGCACTTGCCTTCCAGGCCCAGAAAAAACCGGAGGGATGTACATGGTACAAAATTGGTCCTAAGGTGATATCTCAGCCTGCGACACGGAGTGATAAGCACCATCAGATTCTGTGGCCTGCTGCATCACAGCCACGATTTTCCGTGTCAGTACTTGTGTCGGCGGTTATTCTCCGTATATCTTCCAGTACGATTGTGCACTATTTCGTGGATTGTCATTAATACGCGAGTAGACGATGCCGATATTCGGGCAAATGACATCTACTTTCTGGATAATCACGTCGTTTATGAGGATTGGAAAGGATTTCTTTTCTGTTGCTATTACAATCCCGTACTCGGTGGGAGGCAAACGGAAGCAGGGCCCGTGAAAGCCAAGTGAAAGCTCTGGTCATCAGAGGACCCCTTGCCGCAGTCGTGCCGTCGTCAAGGCAAGTAAATGGCCCACGGAAGGGGTGGTCATGTGGTTATTGTCAAGTGACGACCTTTCACGGTGTGCAGAGGAAGTGATGAAGTTGTAGTAAATCTAGCTGAACTCACGAACTTTCAGGGAATACCATCATCCACAACGCTAAGCGAAGTAACTAAGTGACAAGAATGGCGCGGACTCCCGTCCGGCGTCGCGCTGATTTATGTTTCGCATTGTGGCGGGAGCAAGAACCTGCGATCTTCCTCCTCGAGCTCGAGCTGATAGAGTCTGGCGCGCTGTCTCCACCTCGCAAGGATCATTCAGTCCTTTCATAATATTTGTGCACTGTTGAGCCGAGTGTGTGTTGAGAGAATAAAGGTACGTACCCATATTTCTTGACGCAAACTGTCGCAATGGGTGTTATTATCGTCATGCCCAATACATCAGGTCCGTCTTTATGTCCCGCTTGTATCGTACTCCCTAGTGTGTATCTAAAATTTAATTTATTCCCATTTCAATCTACTTCCCCATATCATACTCATCTTCCTCCCCGCCCGCGCACACCGTCGCACCGTGAAATGTTTTCCACACTCAAACAATATAGGCTGATTCCGTATCTGTGCTCTCGCCCTCACGGCTTTCCCCACCTTATCTAACCTGCTTCGTATTCTCCCACTTCGAAATAGCCGAGAAGATATTCATAGAACAAGCGTATCCTAAAATGAATGCGCAGCAACGCTATCATAGCACGACAGGTAGATTGTACAATATTACAAACCCGCAGAGATCCACGAACGGGCTCGTGATGTTGTCGGAGTTCTTGCAAAGAAGCCTAAGTTTGCATATCTTAATTCGACGGCCCTGAGCTCCGGACCGGAATTATTGAGTTTCTCGATGTTTCGGAGCTGTGCCAAAATAATAATAAAAAAGAGTCCGTCGGCGGAAGAGCTCCCTATTCAATTAAGTCATGGCGGGTAATAAGTATATATTGTGCGAGACCGAGGGAGGGATTGGTGGTGCAGGATGAATCGGTGAATCGGCGTACAGGTATTCGAAGAGAGTCCGGGATCAAGTCAGAAGGGGGGGCGCACAAAGACGGAGGATTCGGAATTCCAGGGAAAGGAATTTGGCGAAGATGGAGGGATAAATTAATGCCGGGAGGCCATGGAGAACGGCGAAGAACCCTAGATGGTGGGCTTTTGGGGCTTGAAGCGCATGGAGGGTGTGCACAACGGGGCAGTCGGCATTCGAGGTAAAGGGATACATTGTAAATTCAATAGGAGCAGCAGATATGTGCTTTTGAAACAAGAGAACAACTCGTCCGGGCCGTGGTGCGGGACTCGAGTTGTACACAGGTGGAATGGCATGTAGAAACTGTAGAAGAGTTGGCGTTAGTGGGATGTCGAAGGAGGAGGAGGGGAAGTGGTGTATCAGGCAGGGGCCAGGGCAGGAAGAAAAGTATCAAATAATCTTGTGAAGATGTGCCACAGTCGTCGATTACAAGCTCAGGTATTTCAGAGGGCATGCGTGACAAGTCATAAGCCCGAGCGAGAAGGACAGACATGGACCCGAGATCGAACGGAATGGCGCGGGGTCTCAATGATTTACGACGATGAATTCGAGCCGTATGTTCCAATCTTGTAGCTTGGCACTACTAAGCCAAACCCGCGCGAGGAGGAACACATAGGTCCTGAGATGCGAGCCGGAAAAATCCCAAAAGAGACTTATAAGCATACAGGTCTCAGTAGCAATTTTCGGCGCTGCCAAGGTCCGGACTCTGTGGATTGCAAACCAGCGTAGAGACAAGACAAATGCTGCCGCGAACCATGCCCAAAAAAAACAGAGGTTGATGACACGAGAAGGTGAGAAGGACAGTGAGATGCACGTCATGTTTGTTCAAGTAGGAAAGAGATATGGGCCACACTGCGGATTTGAGACTCCCGACGGGCGAATATGAACCATGTGAGAAAGCCCCCAGTCTCAGAAGAGTGCTGTGTAGCTGGCTGCGATATTGTGGAGAATCGACGTCTTCTTGGACAGCTATAGCTAGACAGCAGCGAAAGTGCGTCGACGGATATGGTGGTAGGAAGAAGAAGTCCGAAAAGCCCCGATGTTTGTCTTGGCAATTGCCAAGCCGGTCCGACCCGAAGTCTCACGGCTCCCTTTTCTCCCGCAACCACGATACATCGCTAGTTCGCTTCACTTGTACTCGTTGCGCATACGCTACGCACCAACGTGCTCGCCAAAGATGACGCCGGGCCTACTGCCACTGCCCCAGCCCGCGTTCTTAGCGCGTTCTACGAGCTCGCAAAGCACCGTAGTGGAAGGCCTTCTGGGATTCGACCTCGGGCCTGGCGGGCAAATGTATGCCCCTCATCCTGCATACCGGTATATATTTGCATGCTCCTCGCAGCACCGCGTCATCTATGACGGTGCGTCAGTCCATGCTCATCCATCTCTCATCAACTCCTCGTCTTTCTTTCCTGTCCCTGACTCTTCCTTCCCCTCCTTCCCTTCTATGTATCTATCTATTTCTATGCGCACGCAAACCCTTCCCACTCGCTCGCTCCTTCGTGCCACCCCCGATTTTATTCTTCTCTTATATCGTCGCCGCTATCGGTCCCTTGCCAATGGCTCCCTGTTCCCCGCCACGCCCCAGGCACTGCGCCCATCCCGCTCCTTCGCCTCTTTTCCGCCCACAACCGTCGCCGAATTTTAATGCTGTGTTAATGATACTTCGCCCGCGTACAGCAACGCAAGACCAGTGGTCGGTAGCAGAACACACGCTCAAGCGTCATCTACGTCCCATGCCTTTGAGTAGCTCACCGGGTACGTTTCTTTCCTCACTTTTCCTTCCTTCCTTCCTTCCCTCTTTTGCATTTCTTCTGCTCTCTTATCTATCCACCCCGTTTCCAACCCTCCCCGCCTCTTATCCTGCCCTTCCTTTGGCTTTCTCGCGAGCGCATTCCTACACGTTTCCTCCTCTCCGTGTTTCCTGCCCGCACCCGCACCCACGACGCTCCATCCTTTCTTTGCTGCCCCTCGTCTTTGTGCCTCTGAATCCACATATATCCGCCCCCTTTCCCGTCTGCCTTCTTACAACCCGTCCCCCTTCCTTACCCCCGTCCCCGCACACACGACACATCGTATCAACCCACTCCCCTCGTCCATTCACCCGCTCTTAATGCTTTATTCATACAATGAATCCCCTGCTTCCTTGTCCACCCCATCGTCGCCCCCATCAACGGTCGCCCTCTCCCCATCACCCATCACCCACGCGTTTTACATTCTCCATTCGCACCACATCCGTATTGCTATTCCCATTCGCCCCGCCTGCTCATTACTATTCATTCCCCGTCCGTCTTTCTCCGATGTAATGCCCCAGCCTCTTACTCCCCTTCCGCTTGTACATTTTGTTATCATTTTACCAACCCCATGTGCGCGCCTTTACTGGGTGCGTTCGATTCCTTTCACATATAATTAACGTATGAGCGCAGCACCGCGGGCTCTACTAGGGCAGCAGAGCACTGTCCTCGCGGCTCCGGCACGTTCACCCACCACGCCGTCATCTGCTCCCCCCTCGGATACACGCACGCGTTGGGGCACCCACCGGGCTCACGGAGGTGCATGGAGGTGCGTTGTAGTCCGGTTTCCGCCTCCCTGCCTTCCTCTCCATCTACCGGCGCATGCACTCCTTCCTTCCCACCTCCGCTGTGCTTTTCCATCATATCATCTCCCCGCTCTCCCCGTTCCGTCCGCTTGTCTTCATTCGCAAACCACCTCTCTCCTCTCCTTTGAACGACGCCTCCCTGCTGTTCATCCCCTGCTCGCCAACCACTTCATCTTACCGTCCATCCCTTTCGCTCCGCGCACATACATTTTCGCTCGCGCACCTCCTCCGCCTCGCGTTTTATATCTTGTCCTCCGCTCTCCCTGCTCGTGGGCCCACCCC
This sequence comes from Mycena rebaudengoi, assembly GCA_029282285.1. Taxonomy (NCBI): domain Eukaryota; kingdom Fungi; phylum Basidiomycota; class Agaricomycetes; order Agaricales; family Mycenaceae; genus Mycena; species Mycena rebaudengoi. The sequence continues at coordinate 499,812 of JARJCX010000064.1, forward strand.
TTCCTACCTTTCCATCGCCGTTCTCGTTGTCAATTCCCTTGTCATGCCGCCCATGCTTCCAACCGTCCATAGCCGTTCTCATCATGCTAGCCTCTCCTTTCCTTCCCGTATAAACATGGAACTACCATATCGCAGGCACCCAAACCCTTTCTCTTCGTTCCTATCCTATCCGTTCCTCTCCACCCCCCTTTCCTCTTACTCACCTATCACTTTCCATCCGCTCGCTCGCCCACACGCCTTCCCTCTCACCTCCCCCGTGCCTTGCCTATTTGTCATCTCCAGCGCCATCGCGCTCCTTCCTTCGTCTCCGCGGCGTCGCTCTCATACTCAGTACTCTGTTGCTGGCGCTTTCTCCTTCCCCCGCACGCCCATCCCGTCGTCCTTTCCTAATATTCACCTATACAGTCATGTTGTGCCTCGCTCTTCTCCATCTCGTCTTTCCTCCCACTGTAATATCTATTCATTAATATATCGCTTAACTTTCTATAATCTACAGGCTCACCTACACCGCAGGCACCAACGACGCTGCCGACTGCTGGAGCCAAAGTTCGCCAGCATCTACGCCCCACAGTTCTATAACACGGTGATTGAAGTTAATTCTGGACGGATAAAATACTACGATATCATACGATGTATGTAGGGCACGGACGAATACCTTATGAAGTTGTTTTCTTTGATTCACCCCGCGTAATTCCTCTGCCTTCATCTGTAAGCCTAGTTTTGAGCCGCCCGGTCGTCGTGTACAGTGAATAGCATGGCGCTGAAACTCTACCAGTGGGAAACCAGGAACGAACGTGAAACCGTGTGGAATTGTTTGTGTTGTTGCTGCAGCATAGCGAGAATGTCTGGCCGCGCGGCCGTGCGCGACAGATGGCTAATAACATCGCTGAGTCTGTTTACACATGTCCATGAGAATCGACACGCAGCAGATGAGCAAAAAAACCCACTTACGAGGAGCGATAATTTAGAGTTAGCGCGTTGGGTTTGCAGCTATGGGGCTGGCCCAATATACTTCAGTCTGATGCGGAGTAACAAGAGGAATAAAAAATGGATGTGCATACCATTCTGTGCTGGCATGACCCACTCAATTGGTCTTTGAAGTGCAGCTGTCCGCAATAGACTATATTTGATGAATGGCATTACTGCTGCCCGAAAAATATGCGAGATTCCGGTGGGTGGGAGAAAAAAAACAAAAACAATTTACGCACTTGATCCGCGGAGCCGAACCCGTGCTGCTGCATGATTGGTCGTCGTAAGAATTTCAGTCGTTGGATGAAAAGGAATACTTCCAAACCTGTATAATCCGATTAGACCGTGTGGCATCTGCAGCCAGGAGCGACGAATATTTAGTCGCTTCGGCAGCGGGGAATAAAACGTCGTCGCGCTGTACCATCCGGTATAGGCACTTTGAACGGATGGCAAATGACCACCGTAGACTATCCGATGGATATTGGACACCCATAAGCAGAATGGAGTGCTATTCTTTGGTCGGGATGCATGTACTTACCTTCGGTCATCGAGAATCGGCCCCGTGGATCACCACCACTGAAAAATGAGCTTATCTGACTGGCAATGGATGATATCGGAGGCAAATCGAAGTATGGGCAGATAACGGTCAAGTTAGGCAGACCAGATTAGAGGCAGACACCCGAGTTAACATCAGAGTTAGACGCAGTGGGGTCCAGAAATGATCATACCGGCGCCTCGAAGCAGCGCGAACTTGAAGCTGCGAGGGATGAAAAGCACCGATTCAGAGAGGAAGCCACCTGGAGAAGTCCCAGGTCGTATCCAAATAGAAGAGCCGCGAGACCAATGTTCAAGTCCGAGTAGAACCGTAGAGAGTGAAGACGAGCGAGACGAGCGGCGACATGGTGGTCGAAATCGAGCTGTTGGACTCAACTGGATGTTGTTGAACTTAATCTTCCCGAATATTATTATCCACTGCTCTATGGTGGAATCCAATGGGCTCAAGTACTTCATGCCATCCCCAAAATGGCACAAGCTACGCCATAATCTCCACTGATCTCCACCAAAAACCACCAGTGATCCGCATTCTGTTCTTCTCCACCCAATCTCCAGCGGTTCTTGGTGGTTTACAGCAGAGTAAATATATCCCCGGCATAAATTGGTATTCAGTGACCAATAAACTCCTCGTGGTAAATATTTGGTGTTACATATTAGAGAGTTTACGCTGCAGCCATCAGACTCAGAGCCATCTGATGGCCTTTTTTTGCATTGGGCAAATCAATGTACAAGGCTTAGCTGATCCCAACGCTATTGAACCAGGACATTTCAATGAACGAGATTTGGACCGAACCAACCGTGGGAGTTGCGGAAGAAGATTGGTCGGAACCTTGACTTTGCTGAGAACAGTTCCCGAAGTCAGCTGTTGTGGTCCGCGGCAGAATGGCTTGTGTCAGGATCAACCACAAGCCATTTTGTCACCAACAAGCCACGCCCAAGCCACCCGCCCTACAAGCCAGGGTGAAACCTGCAATCCCAACATCACTGACACCGTAGAGAAATATCAGAGCCGGTGAACGAGGAAAATGGTGGCTGAATTCTGTACTGAACTTCAAGGGATTAATCAACAACATGATTTTTTGCACAAGCCACTTTGCGCAGAATGGCTTGTGGGGCGTGACACAAGCCATTCTGCTCAAGCCCACGCGCACCAATGCGCACCCTCCCTATGATATTCAAAGTCTTTCTTAGTGATTCACATGCCCTATCATGGATCGAAGAGAGATGTCCAATAAGGAGGAGTGACCCGATCTCACCCGATCTGTCCTAACTTTCCTTTGGAAAGCTTAGATTGGCGATTCGAAAATGGTTGCGGTGCTTTTTAAATTTTCAAACTATTCTTGGTTTCGTCTGTATTGTGTGGAGAGTGCATTAGTTTAGTTAGAGAGCTTGGTTACTACCCACTAAATGTCTTCTCTTTGATCGACAGACGCTCCCAAAGTGAGGGAGTTGTGTTTTTTCAGGGTGGGTAACCGGCAAAAAGCATTGTATTAATGGAGCCACTTACGAACCGACCAAATAGAGAATGTTCCATTGTCTTCCGTGATTCAGTTGAGTTTGGATTCCCAATTTGACAACAAATATCCGAGCGGCCAGTCTTGCCAGTGGTCATCCTGCAGTGCACAAAGTGATTCAAAAGAGTTTCTTTGAATGTCTGAATTTGCTATTTATACCCGGCATGGGCCGAGTTTCTTTTGTTAGAAATGTATCCAAGCCGAAGTTGCAGTGGTCTGCCGGGCTGTTCACCTCGATATAGCTTTGAGCTCCATCAACCAGATTGGTCTCAGTTCCAAAATCCTTAACCAAGAGTCGTTGCACTCCCCTAATATTAATCGGAAACAATTTCGTCAAGTCCCCGTGCTAGGACTGCAGGGTTAAATTGCACGATAACCGCACGGTGAAGACCAAAATTGTGTTTTGTGTTTTGTGACAAACGTGATGACCTTAGAACAATTGAAGGACGAGAAGAGAAGATTGATCGCCACAAGCTCGCTCTCGGGTGAGAAATGGCCGACGTGAGTGGATATCGTTCCGATGTTAACCCGGCAAATAGATCGGTGGCGTGGAACAGCACAAATAAATTACATGGATGTCAAGGGGAGGTCCAAAGTATACGTACTGGGCATTCATTGCATTGAGAAAGGCCGTGGATGTTGCGGAATAGCCACAAGCCACGTCGGAATTTGGGCTGGTGCTAAGCCAGCGGAATGGCTTGCAAGCAGAAATGCCGGGCGTGTGTGATGCCACCAAAATCCACGCCCACGCCCGAAATACGCCATTCCACGCGGGCGCAAGCCATTTTTGCGAGCCAAAAACTTAACTCTCGTACGCATACAGACCGCCCCGGAACTTTCCCTGGACTTGCTAGCTCTCGTTTAAACGTTGCCATGGCTTGCATCAGCGCTCAGGCTTGCCAAATGCATTAATCGGTCTATTATTGCCAAGCTCGGGGATGTGTGGGGGCCCGACTTAGAGAGACGCTCTCGCTTACACCTGCTCTTGACTTGTGTCTTGATTACCCCATATTGGTGGCCGAGGCAAGACCGAGGGTTAACGAAGAACTTCCATGCATCAGCGCTCGGGCTTACCAATGCGGTGATCTGTATATTATTGCCAAGCTCGGGGATGCGTCGGGGCCCGACTTAGAGAAACGCTCTCGCTTACACCTGCTCTTGACTTGTGTTTTGATCACCCCGTGTCGGTGGCCGAGGCAAGACCGAGGGTTAACGAAGAACTTCCATTCCCAGTTTCCTGGGAATCTCCTAGGTATAAAATCGCACCCTCGCGCGGTTCTCCTAACCATTCTTTACTCGTGAATTTTCTACGCTGGACAACAGACCATGTCCACAACCAAGCTCGTCCTCGTCATCGGAGCTACTGGTGCTCAAGGGCTGGCCGTTATTGAGGCGCTGCTTACCCCTGACCGCAACGGAAAACCCTCTGCCTATTCTGTGCGCGCTCTCACCAGGGACCCAGCTGGTCAACGGGCACGTGAGTTGAGCGCCCGCGGTGTCGAATGTGTTCAAGGGATGTTTTGCTCTTTCACCATAAAGCCGCTATCGATTTTTTTTTCATTCAATAGGCTCATTCGAGGACCAAGAGGCTGTGGCGAGGGCTTTGGAAGGAGTGTACGGAGTTTGGGTTAACACGGACGGCTTCTCGGTTGGCGAGATTCGTGAAATTGTACGTTCACGCGTCTTCTCATGCTGTACTGCCATTATTCATTCAGATTCCGCATTAGTACGCAGGCATGCTCATCTTCGAAGCTGCGAAGAGAACTCAATCGTTGAGACACTACGTCTGGAGCAGTGTGCCGTATGGATCCAAGGTAATATTCTTATTTCTAGACTCACAAATAAATCTCTGAAAACAATTGTTTTTTGAAGCTAGGCGGGTTTAAGCCGGAGTACAGAGCTGCACACATGACTGCCAAGGGGCTCGTCGCAGACTGGCTTCGTGGACAAACTTCGACCGCTTCGAACGACGGTTTGGCATGGACCATCGTTGAAACGGCCATATACACCGAGATGCTTGCCTGCGTACGTCCCATTCGTACATTGATTTCTGGTTTTCAATCTCGCATCCCACAAAGGGTCTATTCGAACCCTTGAACATTCGCGCCGACGGAACTGTGGTGTTTGCTGCGCCTGCCGGACACGCCAAATTCCCCTTGGTGACACTGAAGGATATCGGGTGGTGGGCTCGCTATACTTTCGACCATCGCCCCGAAACGTCTGGGCGAGATCTTGCCATCGTCTCCCACCTTGTCAGTTGGGATGAAATAGCCAAGGTATGAGGTTTGAATTCAATCCAACATGCCTGTTCACTGTGAGATAGACATTTACCAAAGTCACTGGGAAACCCGCGGTTTACAAGGCGCAAAGTGTCGAGGAGTGGTGGAATAATTTTGGTGACGGGGTGAACAGCTTCATTGGGAGTGGTTCTGTGACCGTGAAGCAAAACTTCTCGGGATTTTGGAAAACCTTCGGCGACGAGCTAGCGCCGAGAGATATGGACTGGATTCGTAGTGTGCATCCTGGTACACAAACTCTTGAAGATTGGATGCGGGACAATAATTATACCGGAAGTGAGGGTACGATTCTGAAGAGTGTGGAGGACCATGGGAATTGGGGACTCAACGAGGAGGTTACCAGAAAGCTTTGAATCGAGTAGCGCTGGTTCTTTTTTATTCCATGTACATCTTTAGGATGCAAAACCCCGTCGTGCATACAGTACACAGTTCTGATTAAAGACTGAAAGTGCAAACAGACCCGTTCTCTCTTAATTTCAGGTGCTGTATAGATTTGGCCCTCACCCTCAGATCTCGGCTCTCATATCAACTGCTTACATCTGAATTGCAAATTAAGTGTACCGTCGTGTCACGTTTTTCTCTGCCTACACTAGCAGTCGGGGAGATATCACACATTTCCCCGGGTTCCTCACTACCAAGGGGAATGAATTGCCTTGAAAAAGTATGCAGATCTTCAAATCAGCGGATTAAAGCGGGAGGCATGCCTGATAGAGGAACTTGGCGAGAAAATAGTTGATTGTCCTCGGATTTGAAGATGGACCGGTTTCTGCATGGTGAAGATCTTGCAACGAAGCCAACTATTAATAAAAAATCAAGCTAACCTATAAATTCAGCTCTCCAGATTGATACTAGCCATCAATGCAGTATGCTTCAGCCATCCACCTAGCGCACAGGCCCTACTACTGAAGCCTTAGCAAGGCACATCAGGCGCACACACTCGCAAGACCACCGGCTCGCTTTTGGCAAGCCAGTGACTGTCATGATTTGGATGTTTGTGAGTAGCCGGTTTTGTTCTATCTACTTTCCACTCTGACCTCTGCTTCCAGGATGAAAGCAAGCCAATGCAGATCATCTTGTATCTTCGTGGAGACGGACACTACTGCCTCGCATACAACGCGGAAGTAATCTGTGCAGAAGATGGTTGGGAGGATTATGATACAGGATTTTTTAAGTTATGGATGCCGTTCTGATCCGAACTTCGGTCTGTTCCGACGGTCGCACGTCACCGCTTGTTTCGTCGCCATTACTGTACTATTTCGACCAACTGTTCAAATAACGCGTAACGGCGACCTGTGAATTGAACACTTTGGACCCCTGTAACGCGTAAGAGGCCAGAATTTGTCCAAATTTGGGTCAAAATCGGGGTTAAAAATAAAAAATCGGCGGCCCGGATACCCTATTATAGTAATTTCCCATGGAATGAACTACTGCGTAACACGTAACACCCTGTGAACACTTGGTCAAAATAGTACAGTATTCTCATTTTTGCGAATTAAATCAAGAGCTATCTTGTGTTTCTCGTGGAAACTGAATACTTTGTATTTCGGCACATTCCGTCGGTAGTTGCCCGAAAGTCGCGAGAACTAGAAGCTGCAGTCTGTAAATGAACGGGCCGTCCTTGAAGGACCTTCCTCTTGGGATTGGGATTTTCACCAAATAGAAGAGCTCTTTGTTCTTTGTCTTTATCATGTCTGAAAGGCTCTCAGCCAAAAATCTGCGCGGAACATATTACAGTCAAGCTGCAGTGGCTCAGAATCTCGCGTGTATTTCCTTCAGGCTGCTTTGACACTTCTTACTATTTATTCTGGCTGCCTCTCTGTCCAAGAATCATATGAATTCTACCGAGATTGAATGAAATATTGGCCAGTTATTGGAAAAGGGGGTCTCTGTCTCTACCGGTTCGATCCGATGTCGGACCATTCCGGAGCTGTCGCCAAACCCTGCCACCCAAGAGAATCTGCGCACTTACTGTGCGCATGTACCGTTTGCTCAGTTTTGTTGCACACCTTTTGGTGAGTATTGGTTTCTATTAAAAATCTGGTTCCTGTCCAATATCGTGGGATAGTGGTCGCCATTTATAGCGGCAGCGGGTGCTCTTTGCGAGATTGAAGCTGTGGGATTGAGGGGACTTCAAGCTTCTTCAGCGTTCGCAGGGCAGGCCTGTGAACTAACCTAATTAATTGGGTCTTCGGGGCTACCCCGGTGATGTCATGGCTCATGCAGCACCGTTTAATTTTGAAGTTGAAGCGGAAAGGACCATTTGTGTGACATAATCCGTTGTTTTATTGTTCCGTCGCGGCATTCTGCCACCATAAGACCTCTGTGTCCAAAACTTTGAAGGTGTGTTGTTTAATGTTATACAAGCTCCCCAAAATTGTTTACTGAAAAGAATAATTTTATGAGTCTTTGAGCAGTAATCCAAGCTTCAGCTTGGGCCGTGAATTTATCTGGAGCCACTTGCAGCACATTATTATGCAGCCAATGGTATGTTTGTTAATCAAAAGAAATTTTACAGAGTTCGCGCACCTGGTATTGATTTATGCAGCACCTGGAGTTGATCTGGAGTGTGGTATGTGCTGTACACTACTCCACATTTCTCTTCTGTCCTAGAATATATGAGTTCAAAACCAGCATACTTGTGTATAATTATTCCGCAAACCATTTGAAACCCGCTTTCACAGCCCACCCGGAGGCCGGTCATCGCCCTTTTGATGTGATGTAATTGCAGTTGAATTTGTCAACTCTGGAGGGTTGAACAAGACAAGTTATATACCCACCACTATTCGTATCCTTGGTGAGCTGTAATGGAAAAAGAAAAGAATCTCGATATCTCAATACGTCGGCTAGTAGAGCTACACATCGCAACCACAGTGTAACAGTATATCGACCAATTCACACATACAACCACCTACAGTGCCCGTTGATATGGAATACATCTACTCTAAACCCTTCTTTTTCGGATAACGAATTTGTTCATCGTTGGCTATTCCATAAAAGAAAGTAAGTACGAGCTCATGCCGGGTGCAGCCACGGCCCTTTACACCCAGTATGAACACAGAAGGGTCGCACAGCCCGCAAGATCGACGAGTCTAAACTGAGTCATAACTGAGTCTCACAATGGAAGTGACAGAGACCCAGGCGACGCGCTAGGATGGATTAAGGATGGAAACCAGTGCGGCTTGCATCTGAGCGTCCAATCGCTTCGAGCCGCTGAAGAGCTTGAAGAGCAGGAAGAGGAAGGAAAAGAGTTGTTGTCGACATGCATTTGGGGGCAGACTGAACCCGGCACACCCGTGATCCGGCCTCAAATTGAAAACTCCCCCGAATACAGAACGCTTAGGACCGCAGGGCGTCGCGCTTTGTCATTGGAGATAGAAGTCATGATAGTGTCACACATAGCAGAAAATGTATTCATAAATTCGCTCGCCCGGCTACGAGACAATGCGGAATATGTTATCAGACGGGCCGCACTTATTTGTTGTGCACTTGCCGCTTTGCTACCGAATCAACACCAGCGATTGACAGAGGTACTGTTGCACAGTACAGTTCTCCTCACGGTAACGAATGGATGTAGATTGTTTTCAGGCACTGTGGCCGATCCCCCATGTGTGACACTGAAGTTTTTGAGATGCTTCATAGGATTTTCGAATGTATTTTCAGCCACCACCAAAATATTTGGGAGCATATTATAATAAGGCCCAGAATGAAGACCTGAGAGCACAAAAATATGGAAGGGAAAAGGCATATTTAACTTCCATTTGATCAGAGACTTGCCGCGTTGACCCCGTATAAGATTTCGGCATTCGCTCCGGAAACGAAGCCTTAAAATATACAACGCGGTGAAGGTGAGGTCAAAAGGCCGAAATTACATGAGAAGGAAGACGCATACAATCAGCGAGGCTGATTGGCAAGCAGGAATTTAACAGGGTCACAACGGCCTATGAACAAGAAACCGTTCGAATAGCTAACATGCTGTTTACATGCGCTGAACACGTGTACATCCCACTTCTCCTCCTTACCATCCACTCATGAGCTAACAAATCCCACAGTCAATTTCGATGACGCGGACGTCACGTTCAAATCCTCGGATGGCGTGTTATTCCACATCCATCGCAAGAATCTCGAAGTGTGCACCGAGGGCTTCCCCCCCGCCGAGGTCCCTACGGGGGAGGGGGAGGTTGTTGAGCTCCTCGAGAGCTCGGTGACGCTCGAGCTCTTATTCCAATTCATGTATCCACAACGTCACCCCGCGCTGGACACCACGCCTTTTGAAATTCTCCACCCCCTCGCCGAGGCTGCGGAAAAGTACCAGGTCTTCCCTGCGATGAATATCTGTCACATTCGTTTGAGGTTCGTCTCAACTAGTTGTTGTATCATGTCACCAATAACGTGTTCGGCGCAGGGATATGGTGCACGAGCACCCCGTCGAGGTCGCAGTCTACGCAGCGAAGCACGACTACCCGTACCTTGTGTCTGAGGTTGCGCCAATGATGATAAGCATGTCGCCGGTAGATGTGATTCAGATGTTACCGCCGCACCTCATCCTTCCGTGGGTTCGTTCAATCGTTCCGGTTACGTTTTGGCCCTCGTGCCTGAGGATGATTTTATAGATTCGATACGTCCAAGAATGGACCCGAGTTCATCAAACAGTTGCCATTCAACTCGAGCATGGAGGAACCAATAATCACTCCAGAGGACAGGACTGCTCCCCCGACACATGGCAAGCCTACGCTTTTCAATCTTTGCAACGCCTCGCTACCGGCGTCCAAAGTCTACGAACATTGAATCATGTTTTTGACCACCAAATCCCCGCCTACTCATACCACCGGTCTTACAACTGCTGTAGAGAGGACTTGGCAGAGTGGCGACAGCGCATCGAAGCGGAGATCGCTAAAATCCCTAAATTCAGTACTTTCTTGTAACGTTCCAATTCTGACTCCGATACGAACGTATTGTTTCAATTTCACTACTTCACACATGTCAAACGGTTCCTCCGAGTTCTCTGTATTATCCGTACATCTTCCAAATTTTATTCGCTGATAGAGCTCCATAGTGCGCGGAATCTGAGTGCTTCAAGTTCCAATCCGCGACGGGAAGATCCCAGCAAAGATTTCTAGTAGCGGACAAAATGAAGTGCCCCGAACTTATTTTGCGTGCCGCAGTTCCGTGCATAAGATCAATTCTTATATTTAATCGTCTTTGGAATGAAGCCGAGTACTGCAGCAAAACGTTTCCCGGAAAGGCCGGAAATTATTGTCGCTAGACACGACTCGGAAGGACAGACAAGAAGCGGGTGGACTCGGCCGAAGCAAGATCTAGCACAAATCACGATAGATAGATGGTCTCAAGAAATGTCGGAAAGAGGCGTAAGACTTGCGTAAGACGACCCGCCGCAGCCTGATGAAGATTCCAAACCGGCGTTCCTAAGCGGGACCATGCCGTGTAATACCTACCTACCTACCATGCCTTAGCGTTGTTCCGGAAGCCGATCCGACCCGAAGTCCCACGACTCTCTTTTTATCCCACAACCGTCACTGGCAGGCGAAGCTTGACGGAGAATGTACCAGGTCGCCGAGGCGCTCCCGTAGAACGTGCTCGCTGCGCCACGCCCGGGCCTGCGCTCCGCCCGACGAGCTCGCAACGTATAGCCCGTTCATCAGCCTAGCAGCTTCCCCGCGCAATGGAAGGTGTTCTGGGACTCGAGTCTGGTCTGTGGCGAACGGCGCGCTGGCGGACAAGTATACGGGCGCCTTCACTATGTGCATTCGATTCCCTTCAATATGATTAGCGTGTGAATGCAGCGCCGCGGCCTTTACTGGGAGGGCAGCAGAGCAACTCCCCCACTACGGCATTGTCATATCCATTCCGCTTGGATACGCGCATGCGTTCAGGCATCCACCGGGCCCACGGAGGTGCATGGAGGTGCGTTGTAGACCGTTTTCCTCTTCCCTGCCTGCCTCCCCATCCACCTGCCCTTGCACTCCTTCCTTCCCACATCTGCTGTGCTCTACCATCATATCATCTCCGCGTTCCCTCCCCATTCCGTCCACATCATGCTATTTCCTCCTTCCCTTCTGTCCTCTTTCGCAAACCACCTCTCTTTTCTCCTTCGCGCCAGCCTCCCTGCCGTCAATCCCTTGCTCTCCAACCACCCCATCTTACCCTCCATCTAATCCCTCCGCGCATACCCTTTTCGCTCGTGCACTCCTTTCTACCCCTTCCGCCTTGCTTTTTATACCATCTACTGCGCTTTTTAGTCACCTCCGCTGTCCCTTCTCGTCCGTCCGCACCTTCCGTCCTCGTTTCCATTCTCACTTCCCTTCGTCACACCACGCGTCCCGGCCGTCCACCACCGTCCTCACCACACTCCCACCCGCTCGCCTTTCATTTCCTTCCCGTATCATATACCTCATATCATATATGCACCCAAACTCTTCCGCTCTGTTTCGCCCCGTTCCTCTTCAACTCCACTCCCTCTTGCCTCCCTATCGCTTTGCATCCACGCGCCATCGCCCGCCGCTCGCAACCCTTCCCTCCCACCTTCGCTATGCCTTACCTATTTTCCCTCTTCGCCACCATCGCGCCCCTTCCTTTCTCTTCCCCGGCGTCGTTCTCATACCCACTCCTCCTCTTTTCCTCGCGCCTCCTCCTTCCACCGCACGCCCATCACGTTCTCCTTGCCCAATATTTGCATACTATATACAGTCCACAATTTTCGCCTCGCTTTCCTCCCACCACTTGAATATCTACTCATTAATATTTCACCTTGGCTAACTCCCTTCCGATAGGCTCCCCTGCGTCGCAGACACCTACACCCCTGCCGACCGCTCGTACCAGCCTGATCCGGGGCGCGCAATCGTATAACGTCAGCGGGGTTAATTCTAGACGGTGAGTGGGCAGTAAACTAGTATACCATGCTATGAGAAAGTTGGCTCTTCCTACTGAGGCGTGCGCCAGCCCATTCCTGCCTGTCTTTCTCAAATGCCGGAAGTGCAAGATAATACATATACGACTCCCAACTGTCGGAAGGTGGAGGGTGGTATGCAGGTAGTTTTTACTTCATGCTCAACACAAATTAAATTAAATCCAGGAGCTCGTGTACTTGCGGTGGCTGATTGGGTTTAATTCGGACCGATTTCCTCCCGCCAAAGAAAATGCAGATTGGGTCATTTGTTTGCTGAGGCGAGGAGGTGCGTGCGCCGTGGCTGTGTGGCCGTCTGCGGCGATTCTGCTCAAGTGTGCGCGCATCTCTCGTCTCTTTATGTCCCGGCGATTCGAGACGTGTCTACTGGAGTGGTTTATATTGGGTCGAACCGGTTGTCGATATGAGAATGCGCGCCGACTGAGCTCAGTAAGCACCGCCACATTGGCACCACCCTTGATCCTTAATCCACAGCATTCCGCTTCTTCTGACGTATAGGGCCCAACGTCATAGGACACATGAGGCGCGTAAAATTAGTGGACTTCCTCTCATTCAGCTTAGCACCCACGAGCCTCTTATGTTTACAGCCATCACAAAACGAAAGAGTTCGTAATTTATTCGATTCATGATCTTTCGGCACCCGCAGGGATGGGAGATAGAAGCTTCCGCCCGCTCGCGGGTCGTGAGGCAGTTATTTTAAAGTTGATTCACAGCAGGTATGTACCGAAGGAAAGAAGTCCAACAACGTATCACGGCGTTTCGATGAACGGGGTAATAATACCTGCTTACCTGCCTGAACGGCGTTTCACTGGACGGCGTTTCAATGAAACTAATATAATCGGACAAACATCTATCACCGCACGCTCGTCGCTATTTAGAGCGCAGTCCCGTACTCTCAAGCATTTCTGAATCTTCAGATGACCTCCACTTTCGACTTTGTTATTGTTGGGGGTGGCACCGCCGGCCTCGCCCTCGCAGCACGCCTGGCGGAGGACACTAGTGTTACTGTCTGTGTCCTGGAAGTCGGTAAAGATTTCGCTGAAAATGAAGATGTAAAAGTTCCAGGTAGACCGGATTCGTTTATAAATCGTCAGAGAGGCTCATCCTAGTCTTCAGGGAATTATATGACCAATATTGGAAAGGAGTTTGATGGCGGGCTGTTCAGCATTCCTCAAGAACACGTGGGGAATAGGGCGATCTACAATCCCAGGTGTCTCTCATTATCCTCTCAGAGTACCGTATATTGACCATCAAATAGGGGAGAGGGATTGGGTGGCTCGAGTCTTGTATGTCCAATTAGAAATAATTTCTCCTGACTAGACTTACCACTTGGGTAGTTGAACTGGCTTCAACTCATCAGGTAGGTATCTTCCTCATCGCATGTACCTCATTTCTTCAACTGGCGACTAGAGCGCCTTCCAGTCAATATGATTGTAAGCGAATATCGTGTTCTTTCGTGCAATTCTCATAGCAGGCCACGCTCTTAGCTTTCGAGTCGACTCTGGGGGCCAAGGGCTGGAATGGCATCGAATTTGATAAATATTTCAAGAAGGTACACAAGTCGCGCATGAGCCTTCAGCAGAGCGCTCATATTCGTTGTTACCAGTCCCAGAATCTGCCTCAAGACCAACCGTATTTCAAAAGTAACTATGCACTGACGCCGGAGCCAGCTCTATATGGCGACGGGCCTATCGTGAACGCTGTGCCTCGGTTCGTACCGGCAATCAATGAGTACTATTACAAGGCATGCGCTGAACTTGGTGTTCCATTCAATCCCGTCGGCGTGCGTAGCGTCTAATTTCTCGTGCTATCCTCTCATGAGCAATAGGGTAACGGCGACAATTCTGGAGTGTGGCCGGCCCTTTCCGCAATTGATTCCAAAGCTGCTACTCGAGTATCTTCTACGGTAAGTTTCCACATATTCGTGAGCAGTCTATTCATCACCTTTATCCAGGCATATCTCCAGTCTGGCCAGGGCAAGCCGAATCTCACAATTATCAGTCGGGCGCGGGCCACTCGAGTCCTTTTTAAGCATCCGGCCACGGTACCTGCCGTCGCGACGGCCGTAGTATATACACTTGAGTCCAGCGAGCAACGCCCGGGTGAAACGGAAATGACCGTAGAGGCCAAAAAGGAAGTCATATTGTGTGCAGGTATACAAGATTTTTCAATACCTTTGTCCGTCTGAATTGTGAATGACAGGCACGTTCCGCACCCCTCAGTTACTTGAGATGTCAGGTTCGTGTTTCATCGCGCCTGGGCTCTGCGATATCATAACACGAGCCAGGCATCGGTGATACTGCGCACATACAAAAGGGAATCGAGCGAATTGTTGATCTTCCTGGTGTTGGGAATAACTTACGTGGGTTTCACTCGCTCTGGCCTCCATATGCCACATCTCACACCTTTCCAGAAGTTTGTTCATTTGTCAAATAATTCACCGCCGTCGATTAACTACGATCAGGAACATTTGTCGACGCTTGTCTTGTGTGAAACGGATCCATCGATCGAATCATACGACATCACGATGAATCCAAACCCCGATCTCGTAGCGTTGTCGAAGCACAAAGAGGAATAGTGCGTCGTTGGCTCGTGTTTGACGCCCAGGCTGACCTGGTTGATTGCATAGTAAAACACGAAAGTCGGGGATCTTCTCCGCGGTACCACTCTCGTTTTCCTATGTGCCTCTGAAGACTTTCATGTCACAAGAGAAAATTTCGGAAATCAAGGCAATGGTTGCCGCAGCGAGTACCTCGACCACTTCAATTAAATCGCGTAGTTCGATCGAACTGCTTCAGAAGTGGATGGATGATGAAAATGCATACCAACTGGAGTAGGCTTATCTCTGGCGCACCCCATCGCTTCTGAAAGTCGTCAGGTTCATCATGGTTCCCCACCACGTACCGTTCCTCCCGAATGGGGAGTTCAACAGCGAAAAAATGTACTGCTTCTTTTCCGTCATTGTAGACCACCCTTTCTCTCGTGGCTCAGTCCACACGGATCCTTCTAACCCGGCGGGAAATCCCATCATCGATCTCGGCATGTTTGAAAACGACATAGATCGCGAAATCACGGTAGAGGGAATCAAATTTATCCAGAAGCTGATACAGCACCCATCATTGAGGGACGATGCTGGCGTTCGGGCAATTTCACCTGGTCCCGCAATAAAGTCAGACGAAGACATCAAGGAGTACATCAACCAGGCCAGCTATACCTCTTGCCATCCCATTGGCACCGCGTCAATGCTTCCCCGCCAAGAATGCGGAGTGGTGGACCACGATCTCTTGGTCTACGGGACTGCCAACCTTCGAATTGTATGGGCTCACTAAAAGTCTCCATTTTACGCTTCTCTTGACAACTCGAACAGGCGGATGCATGCATCCATCATTCCTGTGCATCTTAGCGCCCACCCTATGGCGGTGAGTACTCGAGCCTTTTTTTTCATCATGCAATATTCACACGCCCTCAGACGGTGTACGCCATCGCGGAAAAGGTATGTCTGTATATTCCACATGTGTCTTGGTTTAACTCATTTTCCTCTCCAGGCTGCCGATATAATCAAGGCCGCATGGAAGGGTCAACCTGGAGCCTGAATGAGCCTACTTCCGGTAACCACAATTGTGTAGTCTGAATCTACTGGTACCGTGCTTACCGGACCTACCGCCCGGCGTGTGATGAGTAATAGCAAGATAAACGGAAGAAGGGATGGAATGAATGAAATGTGTGCATCGCGACGGCTGCGACAACAGTGTTCCCCCAATGTTGGGGATGGCTGATCATGATCGCACACCCCCGACATTTCTTCAACGGAACAGGTGCTCAGGGACCCTTGCTAAGAACGAATCCTAATAAGGTAGGACTCGTAAAATTACCCACGAGCTTGCGAATCAGACAGTGTGCAAATGTGCCTGCAATTCTTTGGATCTCAGACTCGGTATCCAAAAAAGAAATTGGGGAATTTGAGTTCAACCGTCAACGGGTTCGGGGAATTAACATGGCGACCCCCTTGCTCCTATGTATTGGGGAGCATCGTTGGAGTTGTAATTATTGACATTCATCCACGGACCGAAATAGGTAAACCCAGATGGACCATCGCGCGTGTGAGCTCACATGAAAAATGTTCATTAAACGTTCAAATACATACATACTTCCACAAAATCCACCAGAAATCTACCAGGAAAACTCCCAATAGCATCAAGGCAATAATCCCCCCATCTTGGAGGAGTAGGAATAGTCCTTGCTCACCTGCATCTCTATCTCGACGTCGTGGGGGGAGTCCGTCGTGCTTTTCTTATCGATGTGCACCTTCTGAGGCACGATTAGCTGAAAAAGTAATGGGAGGAAGCGTAGATGAAGCATACCACGACCGGTCGGTGAGTGTCTGAATGATGTACTGGATCAGGCGTTGTCTGCTGGAGTAAATAAGAAGATATCAACGCACGGCCGCCCTCAATATCTGCACGAGCACTGCGTTCACGCGACACGCCGCTCCCGCTCGTGCCTGATTCTGTGCCTCGCCCTCCGGCTGCCGCACGGATGTTCAGATTCAAAAGCTGCGGAGATGTGAGATGGCGATGCACAAAGGGAGGTCTTAGGCAACGCACCAGGGTCAGACAGTAAACGCGACCCAAAGAGTACGCAATGCCGAGAGGGACTACATTCCAGAAATGAGGCTCTGGGCTCGCGAGGTAGGGGGCTACACACTGTTGCTTTCATTCTTTGCAAAGTACCTGCACAAGGCATAACACGTAAGCAAATTAAGTCGACTCGCGCAGTCAAACCACCTACGCGATCAGTGCAGCAACTGAAATCGTCGCTCCTACGGAACCCGTCTGTATTGCCTGGGAGGCCAGCCGTCTTAGCAAACTAGAAGGGCGTTATGAGAGAATTTGGTCGGGCAGTTTGAAACGGCGATGAACTATGAACTCGCACCTCTGGGTATTCGTGAACGGTGACCGCATCTTGCGAAACTCCCAGAGAAGCGCGACGGAAATGCTGACATTTGTGAGCGCCTCGCCGCCGAGAAAGGCGCTATACCAATTCCATCTCAGCTCCAAAAGTTGCGATCTAAATAGAATTCGACGTACGCCGCGGGTACTTTCACTCTGCTGCGCTCCTGATAGGTGGGATAGATTGCTATGATGATTCCGGCTGACAAGAGGCCGGCCAGCTGGGGACGACGGAAGTAAATCACGGTGTCAAAGCCCTAGAAGGCAAAAATTATGTACCCCGATCATAGCGAGGAGAACCAAGAACAGGGAAATGTAGATGTTCTTGGAGCTGAAACAACGAGTGAGAATCGGGAGTGGGATGATCACTGAAACACGCACAGACGCCAGTATCGCAGTACGAGGAAGCTCTGGACGAGGGAGGCCACGAGCCCGGTGGAACAAATAAATATTGGTATGGGCTAGACCACGTCCCCTGAGTACTTTGCAGAAAGAAGTGCGGAACGAGACCTTACCAAATTCTGAGTCGCGAGATAGGGTAAATCGCCTGCAGAAATCATCAGGCCGAATCATTATAGGAATAAGGAAATACATACCCCAATAGATGACCGCATACTGGGTAACCAGTATAAGGATACGGAAGGGGAGGATATTAGAAGCACGCACCAGATATACACAGGCATAGATCGCAATCATGGATGTCGCGTCGGCAATTAAGACGGCGCCGACGAAGAGCTGTGGGACGCAGATTCAGCACGGCCGAGACGGGACATGCGCACACATACCTTGGTCATCAAGCTGTCATTTGGGAAGTGGGTGAAATAGTAGGCGACCTGGAGGTGGTGTAAAGCCGAGCACGAGCGCCGAGTGTTGACTCTTCTCACCTGAGTCAATTCTACAGCGTACAGGCCCTATTTGTGAAGTCGTTAGGGGAAAGAAGTCATGTAATGAGCTGGTACTACCCACCGAATTCAGCCAGGTCCCCGTGAGCAGCGGTCTGGTCGAATCAAATGAGCAAAGACGAAAGGAAGTAGAGAAACAACGTTACCCGATGATGAGGAGCGACATCTTGTCGAAAGATGGAAGGGGTACTCTGCAGACCCTTTTATGTATGATACCATGAAACATGACTCCTATTTGAGTCTCCTATGCTGGGCCGCATCGGTCTGCCGGTTTCTGTATTGTTCCCGCCGTTCCTGTCAAGGACGGCTGCCACGGCCTTGGAGCGTCGATGAATATTTAATCGAGACGGCGGTGGAGCGGTGGAGAAGGGAGCGGAGGAAAGGGAAGCGAGAATGGCTGGATGTATATATATTGAAAGGGGATGCATGCATGAATTGTGGCGAGAGGGGAGGTGCGTATGAGTACGACTGAGAGAAGGGGGTGTGGGGGGATGGAGAACAATAATCGCAGCGGCCGGAGAGCAGGGAGAGGAGGTAGGACTCCATGGGGAGCCGAGGTGGAGGCCGAATCAGATCAAGAAGGTGAATGACGGAAAGGGAGCAGCGCGAGGGAGAAGCGAACATGAAGGAACGCGGCGGAGAACAGAGAGCGCATGGCGCAGATGAAGAGTAGAGAGATGGGAGAGCGGAGGTGGCAGAACAAGGAAAGCGGAGGCAGTAAGCAGGAGTGGGCGAGTATCTGCGTCCATGGAAATGAATAGCTTGAGACGCAGATGACGCCGTGGAGGGCGGGCGTGCTGAGCGCTGCGAGAATAGTGCGGGGCCAGGATAATATGCAGAGATTGAGGGGATAACAACACACCTCGTAACAGCGCGCGCATGCTTGCCCGCGCGGGCCTCACTCGCCCGACGCCCACAGGTCTGACGTCGAGTTGCAGAAATTTGCGGGGAAGTTCGTGAGGGCGCCATGATGAACGCGTCCGTGATGACGGGAACGCAGGTTTGGTCGGGTAGCGTCTCGGTGATCTACTACATCGTCGTGCTGCTCGATTCCCGCTTCGACGACTGCGGCCACTGTGCCAGGAATATTCCAAGTGGTCGGGTTTGCTACAGTGGGGTTGACGACGGACTAGGAAGCTGGAGTTGAGCGAGAAACATCGAGCAGGTCGCAGAACGTGATTGATGTGACCATCACACCTCGGAAACTGCCGGCGCGGTTTGATCAAGACCACCATGTCTTGGCCGCTCGTCCCGCTCGTCTTCACTCTCTGCGGCTCTACTCGGACTTGAACAGGCTAGCTTACCGACTTTACGGCTCTTCCCTTTGCATACGGCCTGTAGCTTCTGCCGGTGGCGTCCTCTCCGAGCCGGTGCTGTTCACCCCTCGCCGGTGGCCCATCTCACCGGGCTCCGCGCTGCTTCGAGGCGCCGGTATTCTGGACCATACTCTAATGTGTCTGCATCGAGTCGGATCTGTTTCAATCCTCCGCTATTTTTCCATACTTTAATTGCCTCTATCATGCAATATGAGTCGGAGGAGCTTATCTACCCATGTGTAGGCTCTCTTGCCAACGATTAAACAAGGCAAGTGCATACATCCATCGCTCCTCACCACAGAATAGCACTTTGTAGCGTTCCATCCCGCTTATGGGTGTCCAATATCTATCGAATACATTCTACAGTGCCCAGTTAATCCGCTCAAAGTGCCTATCCCGGATGGTACAGCGCGACGGGGTCCGATTCACGAGTTCGTTCTGCATTGTCTTTTTCCAAGTATTTGTTACTCCTGGCTGCAGATTCCACCCCTTCTAATCGCATTATACAGGTTTCAAAGCATTCCTTTTCATCGAACGACTGCGCTTCCTGCCATGGCCATTTGGATCATGCAGAAGTACAGGTTCGGCTCCACGGATCGGGTGCGTACAACTTTCTTTTCTTTCCTCGCCTGTTCCGTGTTCTCGACGCACACACTCGGGTCTCATTATATTATTCGAGCCCGGCACTCATGCCACTCGTCGAACGTGGGCTATGGCGTACTACCGCGCTCTTGGTAAGGCCAATTGGGCCCTGCTGCAGCTGCAGAGGCCTGACTCCCCGCGTCGGGATATTCTGTCTCCATACCAGTCTTCCATTCTTTCCCCTCTGCTACGCATCGCACTGAAGTAGATTGGGCCCGACAGGGTAGCGTGGGCAGAACGCGCTAGCTCTAAATCATTGATCCTCCAGTATTCCTCTCTCTTCTCTGCCTTCTCCGAAGTACAACATACGCTCCCCTATCGCAAGTTTGCCCGGCATTTTGCTGCTGGATGCCCGCCGATCTCTGTTTCACGTCAACCCTGTCGTGTCCCCAAAACTTAGTCCCAGTTGTCTCCAGCCCACACATCACCGTGCTTCAACTAGCCAACCAGCAATGAACGTGCATCCAGCGAGGTCCCTGGGGCTCAGCATAATGCAGATCGGCTCCACCCTTCACAATCTGTTCCAAGTACCCTCACATCCGATTCCGCCGAATTGGCCTAAGTGCATTCTTTCCTTTAGCCCACTTTTTTTTTTTTCAATGCGGTTTCCCCTTTACGCCTTGTAAACTAATTAATCTAATGTTACAGTGGCGGCAGAAAATAATGCAACACATGAATTTTTGAAAAGATTGATGCATAGTACCACAAGGAGGAGGTATTTCGTCCCGGTTTCAGTGAATGGAATGTAGCTATATATGTATACTATTTGTGCAAGAAACCAGTACCCAGCCAACGCGATCCCGTGACGTACTCGCGTAGTGACATCAGTGGAGCAAATTTTGAGGTGTAAACAAATCACAACTTCATCACACTGCCTCAAGCATTTCAGGAGGAAGGCCTGCATGGGCGTCGGAAGCAAAAAGTGCCCATGATGACATCTGCCCATCGAAAACGGCGCATAGAGTGGGCCGAAAGGCACGAAAACTGGAATGTCACAGATTGGAGCGCTGTAATCTTCTCCGACGAGTCCAAATTCAACATATATGGATCAGATGTGATTCAGTACTGTGGGAGGGGACCCAACCAGGAGTTTCACCTGTGGAATGTCCAGCAAAAATTGAAGCACAAGGGAGGGAAGGTTATGGTGTGGGGTTGCATCATGTCAAAAGGCTTTGGGCAGCTTGTGCACGTGGACGAGATCATGAATGCGGTCCAATATGTCAATATATTGGAGAGGGGCCTCCTCGGTACCCTGGATGATCACGACATCGACCGCGGATCCATCTACTTCCAGCAGGATAACAATCCAAAACACACCTCAGGCCTCGCCAAACGTTAGTTCGCAGAAAATGGCTTCGAAGTGCTGTCTTGGCCGGCCAACAGCCCCGATATGAACATTATATAGAACATATGGAACCAGCTGGAGGTCAACTACAACCGCCGACCACACCATGCACACAATGAGGACGAGCTATTCGCGATGTTGCAGGAAGAATGGGAAACATTGTCCGCGGAGTATTGTGCCAAGCTTTACGCTAGTCTCCCGCGTCGCATCAACCAGCTGCAGCTTGCCAAAGGCTTCTGGACCGGATACTAGTAGGTTTCACTCTTTTATTTCGCCCTCGTAGCTCATTTGGACCTACAGAAACATCGAGCATTATTTATATTACACCCTCATTTGGCACATGTCATTTTAATCGTGCTATATATTCCCACCCTGACCCCCGATACTGGGTGACTTTCCATAAGCATATTTTATTCTGGGGAATATCCGAGCTTCTTTGAGAGTGCCAGTGATGGCATCAATCGATTTAATCGCTGTTTTCTTATGGGAAAGCCCTCAGATGAATTTATTTAGTCCAAGCTTTTTTACTTTTCACTCCGAATTCGATTAGGATTGACAGCTGTTTGAGGCTCAGGTTCGTGCCAAATAACGCGTCAACAAACACGCTCTTCCTTGCATACTCCTTATAATCCAACAACTATGGATCTTGACACCCTGATACTGCTTCAACACAACAAAGAGAATGAAAAACAATGAGTACGGACACGATTTTGTGGTCTTTATAGTACAGAGGTTCGGACTCGTCGGGGAGGCATCAGGTCAAGTAGACATAATGGATAGCAACCAGTAATATGCCCGGACCGGCAAAGCCGGTCCCCGCCACTGAACTCCACTGGATTTCCACGGCGCATCCAGTGGACTTGAGTGGATAGGTCTCACATCCAGTCACGTTCACTGGATGTTTACGGATCCACTGAAGTGCACTGTATCCATCCCTGTAACCACTTCTACACCACTTCTACATACATTTATAATATATTGTTCCCCTGCATTTACCGTGCTCCACAAACGGCGGATTTCAGCAAATATGTAGTGAAATCCAGTGAATTCAGCGGAGCAATCCACTGTCTTGTTCAACCGTATCCACTGGATTTTACTGTATCCCTTGAATGAATACATGGATCTCACCCATTCTCGTGGACTTTTAATTGTATAAATGCATCAGATCCCATTAGATTTCACAGCATATTCACTGACTTCCACTGTACCCCGAGCCGAAATCCACTGGATCTGACGAGATATCCACTGAAATCCATATTCCCTGTTTGATCTGTTCTGAATTTCAATTGTGAAAATCCACCAGAATCCACTGAATTTGCGCCATACACTGGATGTCTTGATAAATCCATTGGATGTTGATGGATCACTGTGGAAGTACAGTGGGGATCACTGATCCGCATTATCTTATCTATCACGTCCATCATATCACACTGATTACCGGTGACAGTGGATGTACACCGGTGACCTTTGTAGGTCTGGGCATAAAACTCATAGCAACAAAGAGCAGGAATATGTAAATTGTTGCCAGAGAGTAAGCTGGAAGGGAACTATCCAGCCCTGGTGCAGGGTCTGGCGGGCTGAGGTATGTCGTGGCGAAGGAAGAAGAGCGGACTGATGATGCGACCAGATATGACACAAATCTCAATTGAGAATGATGATGGGAGTAGCAGCCGGATTCGTTATATTCTCATAAATGTTGATATTTAATTGTTGACATATGTGGGCTGGCGGCGGATGAAATTGTTTCCGGAGTTTTGACGGAGTGCTTGTATGTAGTTTCAAAAATTCAGTCGAATTCATTGCACGGAATTTGTGGGAGAGAGAAAATCGATGTCCGAGTGGTGTGCTAATATTCGAATTAATGCTGGAGTGGCTGGCTATATTTAGTGCAGAATAAGGCACTCTCGAGTACTTCAAGACGGTGTCGCGCACGCCTGCACGCTGAACCCGTACACAGCCCATCTCGGGTCATTCCGAGCCAAGATTCCCACGGTTCAAACACCGCGTTTCACCTTCTCCGTGCCCATTCCAGGTGTCAATTGCCCTTGCACTGCCTTGTCTACATTCTCTTCCCATATTACTCATTCCAACTGCTTGGTACCTTAATTATGGACCCTTTCCCAATACCAGTCCCTAGCCTTGACCTATTTTGTACTCTCATGCGCATTTTTCCTAAACCTCACATCCGCCACTGCCCTGGAACGGTACCTGGTACCTTTTTATTTAATTCCTACTCAATTAGTTCCCGTTGGTTAAATACTCGCCCTATTTTCAATATAAAACACTTGGTTTTTCCCCCAAGAACCTGCACTAAGTCTCAGTTTTGTATCGCTTTCGCTCCCGCTCCCGCACTTCGCTCGTCGCTTACGTCTACGTCTTCTATTCGTCCCCATTCCCCCATATCCTTGGTCGCACGGTTACCAGTCACGGTGCCGAGCTCGATTGAGACACTCGCACTTTTATCTCCTCCACCTTCCTTGTGCTACTTACCTTTTTAGGTTTTGCTCGCGCTTGGCCGGTCGGTAGGCGTGTCAACGGCGATGCTAGTCGAGTGGGGTAGGTGTGCACAAGGCCGAAGGTGACGATAAATGTAGTCGGAGCAGGTTTAAGTTGGTCGATTAACGCGAGTTCAGCGGGTGTGCCAGGAGCGCTGGAATTCTTCTTCAAAAATTCCTCGAGGCCAACTCGCAAAAAGATGAGAGAAAGCATCGAAGTGGCGTAATAAGGCTCCGTTTGGATGCCGTCAGAAATGAATCGGCTTTACTTAGCATTTTGCGTTTCGGAGAATATTCGGCGCGTTGTAAACCAGGGGAGGGGCTTCAAGAGGCGCATCTAACCCAAGCCAGATTTAAAAAAAAAAAATATACCATGCTCGGCGCTTGGATAAATTGTGAGAGCGGAGGAAAGACAGGAAAGTTATCGATCAAGGGTTTTCGCATTAGAAAATAATAAAACTGACGCTCACGACGACCCAAATGCTCCTTCTGCCTGTGCGCATGTACCATCTCTTCTGCTCAGTGTTGCTGCGGTCAGGTTCTGAACCGCTGGCGAACCTGAACCAGACCTGAACCAGACTTGAGGTCCGGTTCGGTGGCTGTGTGGTTCGCCGAACCCGAACCTGGGATCCAGTTCAAGGTTTGGGCAGGGCTGAACTTCATAGTTGGAGGGTCCCGACTCCCCAAGAAATTCTTAAGCCCACCTCACGCGTGGGAAACACAAGCTCGCTTCGAACCCGTTCGAACCCAAACTGGACCTGAACCCGGGGTCCGGTTCAAGGTTCAGAAAATTTTGCTCTGAACCGGACCTGGACCGGACCGGACCGCGGCAACACTACTTCGGCTGTCCATCTGCGCCCGGGCTCTCAGTGAATAATGCGCACGCCGCAGCCTAACCACTTACACTTGCCCGGGACAAGAGGCAACGATAGCGTGTCTGCGGCGGCCTCCTTCCTGTACCTGACGGCCTGTTTGTGGAGTATCTCGTCTCTCCAGCTCCGCTTGTGAGTACTCATTTAGTCATTTTTTTTAACCCGCCTTATTCCTTCTCCCAATTTCGTCCTTCCGCCGCGAGGGCGG
This sequence comes from Mycena rebaudengoi, assembly GCA_029282285.1. Taxonomy (NCBI): domain Eukaryota; kingdom Fungi; phylum Basidiomycota; class Agaricomycetes; order Agaricales; family Mycenaceae; genus Mycena; species Mycena rebaudengoi. The sequence goes on from JARJCX010000064.1 coordinate 524,798, forward strand.
ACAGCCTCAATCTCCCATTTCTTCCTCGTCACCGTCGTCCCTCTTGTCCTAACCACCCTTGGATCACAAATCTGGTAGAGCCTTCCAAGATCCATGCTGCCGCCGACGTTCCATGCCCCAAGCGTACGGCGACATGACCACTTCATGCCGCTTCCCTCTCGCCACGACATTCACTCTCGCACTCGCTTGTCTTCAATTACGTGCATGATCTCCACCGCGAGACGCGGCTACTTTTCCGTTAGAAACTACTCAGCGGCCGTCTCGTGCCGTCCACTCTCATCCCATCCCTCCTGTCTCCACCCGCACCCGCGCTCGCCCAGCAGACACCACAGGAAGCGCTGCCCTTGTCGCCCCGCTAAGTGCATGACTCCCGCGCATCGTCCGCGCAGCGGAATAGTTCCCATTGGCTTCATATCCCTACATAAGGGCACTGCATATGGACTTTCTGCACGTATCAATAACAACTTAGCCTCCTTATATGTACCTCTTCCTACGCACGCACCGAATATGACCTCGCTAGCCTGGGCCAATAATTTTATTTCCCGCTTTGATTGGAGAGATAAAATAGATAATGGACGATAAGATAGGTTTGAGCTTGAAAGATTGTGTACGCGGTTTCGCTGGATAGAGCCCTCTGAAGACATTCATTTCACCTGCTATATTGTCGACCATATGATCTCATGGAGCCTAAACTGGAGTCCCTCAGGAACCCTTGGAGGGAACTATTTTCGCGCTGAAATAACATTCACGCAATCCGTCATCAGTGCAAGTTGGGAAAGCATTTTCCTCCTCGCGGTGATTGCCCATTATTGCCCATTTATCGATGGGCCATTATATTTCAATAAAATTTCGCTCTGCGTGATGTGCTTCTTGATTAATCGATCTGTTTCCGCTGGATCACGATTGTTCATCGGTGGCATTTCCCGAACCAGAACCGGCCACACGAAATAAATACCCAGTATGACCATGCTTTCTTGACTTATCTCCCTATCACGCTTGTTGTTATACTTGGACATATCTGGTCCCGAAACTTCTCATGGTTCAATATAAGTTTACATCATATCAAGAAGCAGTCACATTGTACTTCTTGACTTTCTCCACAATTAATATGAGCATGTACGAACTGTTACAAAATTCTATGGAAGGTAATATAGTTAACTCATACATGGAGCAGGCAAAGAACATTTATTCCAAGTTATCAGACACTCCTGGGTGGGTGCGGGTCCATATTCTGGCGATGCAACAGGTCGTGCTGGGACGAAATCATATCCGAATGCACGTGTCCCAACAAAGGTGTTGTGACTTCCAAAACCACCAGGAAGAACTGTACTGCCTCTTTAATTTTTCCAAGATCACAATGTGTAAAAGCCAGATTTCTCATGGCCCTCAGAGTAGCAGGATGTTCAGGACCCAAGGTCTGCCTGCTATTTTCTAGCACAAGCCCCCCAAGCTGCTCTGTATCTATCAATTTGCCAACACACCAATATGTGGCCACCAGATTTGCCATGGCAACCAGAGTATCAGGATGTTTAGGACCCAAGGCCTGCCTCATCTTTTCCCGAACAACTACCTCAAGCTTCTCTGCATCTGTCATTTTCCCCTGCTTCCAATATGTGCTTGCAAGATTTGCCTTGGCAAGCAGAGTGTCAGGGTGTTCAGGACCCAAGGTCTGCCTCTGCTTTTACAGCACAACCCCCTCAAGTACCTCTGCATCTGCAAATTTCCTGAGACACCAATGTGTGGCGGCCAGATTTGCCATGGCAGTCAGGGTATCAGGATGTTCAGGACCCAAGGTTTGCCTCGTTTTTTCCAGAACAACCACCTCAAGCTCCTCTGCATCTGTCAATCTCCAAACACCACAATATGTGTTGACAAGATTTGCCATGGCAGCCAGAGTATCAGGATGTTTAGGACCCAAGGTCTGCCTCCTCCTTTCTAGAACAACCACCTCAAGCTCCTCTGCATCATTCATTTTCCCTGCTTCCTATATATGGTTTCAAGATTTCCCATGGCAGCCAGAGTATAAGGATGTTTAGGACCCAAGGTCTGCCTCCTCCTTTCTAGAACAACCACCTCAAGCTCCTCTGCATCTGTCATTTCCCTCTGCTTCTTATATATGGTTGCAAGATTTCCCGTGGCAGCCAGAGTATCAGGATGTTTAGGACCCAAGGTCTGCCTCCTCCTTTCTAGAACAACCACATCAAGCTTCTCTGCATCTGTCATTTTCCCCTGCTTCCTATATATGGTTGCAAGATTTCCCATGGTAAGTAGAGTATCAGGATGTTCAGGACCCAAGGTCTGCTTCCTTTTTTCTAGTACAACCACCTCAAGCTCCTCTGCATCTGTCATTTTCCCCTGCTTCCAATATGTGCTTGCAAGATTTGCCATGGCAAGCAGAGTATCAGGATGGTTGGGACCCAAGGTCTGCCTCCTCTTTTCCAGCACAACCACCTCAAGCTCTTCTGCATCTGTACATTTTCCGAGTTCTCGATATGTGCTCGCAAGATTTCCCATGGCACGCATAGTATCAGGATGTTCAGGACCCAAGGTCTGCCTCCTCTTTTCCAGCACAACCACCTCAAGCTCTTCTGCATCTGTCAATTTCCCGAGTTCTCGATACGTGCTCGCAAGATTTCCCATGGCACGCAGAGTATCAGGATGTTCAGGACCCACCGTCTGCCTCCTCTTTTCCAGCACAACCACCTCAAGCTCCTCTGCATCTGTCATTTTCCCCTGCTTCCAATATGTGCTTGCAAGATTTCCCATGGCAGTCAGAGTGTCAGGATGTTCGGGACCCAAGGTCTGCCTACTCTTTTGGAGAGCAATCACTGCAAGCTCCTTTGCATCTGTCAATTTTCCAAGGCACCGATATGTGTTTGAAAGATATGCCATGGCAGTCAGAGTATCAGGATGTTCTGAGCCCAATCTCCCCATCCTCCTTTCCAGAACAACCACCTCCAGTGCCTCTGCATCTGTGAATCTCCCAAGTGTATAATATATGTCTGCAAGACTTGCCATCACATCCAGAGTTTTGGGATGTTCTGCCCCCAAGGTTGCCTTGACTTTCTCCAGCAGTTCTTCACAGAGTTCTTGTGCCTTCTGAAAATTTGCTGAGTGATGGTATACCTCTTGATATGGGTACAGAAATTCAGTGGCAAGTTGTACACCTGCCAGGATGACATTGTCAATGTGAGGGAGAAGCCTCATGGTGAACACTTTGTCCTTCCAAGCTACGGACATTGCAAGTAGTGTTGCTGCACAGTCTCGGGTGGCATCTAGGTCAAGTACAGTATGTCTGCTCCAGCTATGTACAAGAGGGTGGATAGAGAAAAGACCTGTATGGGGATCTTGGTTGATCAAGGAATATTCCTGGATCTCCGCAGCCATTTCTGCAAAGCTGAGCGTATCCCAAGTCCCAGCTGCAGTTAAAAAGTTGCCCAGAAATGCTCGAGGTTCTTTTGCCTGTTCTTCTGTAGGTCCAAAGAGATCCACATTATAAATAGCAGCATTGGAAAATATTCCCTCTGTGATCCCCTCATGGTGGAGGAATGAGCACAACTGCAGAAATCTAGCTGCCAGCTTGCTCAAGCACTTGAAGCTAATGTCCCATGTTGTGTACACAGACCATGCATATTTGTCATGGGACTGCACAGGTGCTTGACTAAGAAGTCTAGCTTGGTTTTGCTCATAAAGTGCAAGATATCTTCTGAGAGACCGTGTTTTCAAGATGTATGCACCTGCTTGGACCACCGCAAGAGGGAAACAGTGGAGCACCTTGAAAGTTATTGAGTTATTGAATGCCACTATATAAATGACAAATACCTTGACAATCTCAGTCGCAAGTCTTTCTGTCTCACCTGTGGCAGGTTCTGCAGTACTAACAAGTAGGAGCTGCACTGCAGCATGTTCCTCTAGATCAGAAATTCTGTGATGGGCACCTGGTGCATGCACACGAAGTTGGGGGTTTCGTGAAGTGATCAGGATGTTACCTTGACTGCTCTGTGGAAAGAAGTTGAAGAGGTTGAGTTTGGGATCATCCGCGTTGTCAAATATGAGCAGCCACTCGGTGGTAGAAGATGCCAGCCAGAGTGAGGCATCCTCATGATCACTTCCAAGAGACCGAGTGAGAGCAATATTTTTGAGCCCAGCCTGGATGGTGTCTGCAGTGCTGGCATCAATGAAAAAGACATCTTTGAACCTGCAAGATTTTAGCTTTGTATAGGTAAGCCTTGAAAGTGAGAGGCCCCACCGATCACTTGAGGTTTCATGCAGAAATTTCAAAGCAATTTGAGTTTTGCCGGAGCCTCCTAATCCATGCAACAGACAAACATGCCGGTTTCCGATATCTTGGGCAAAGTACCCATGCATTGTGTCTAAGATGTCTCTTCACCCTTGGAAGATCCTTGAGGGTGGAGGACAGACTGTTGTTGCGGGAGGAGGTAGAGGATGTGCAGCAGGTCTCCCTGTTAAATCCAATAAGATTTAGCAGGTTGGAAAGATAAAAATAGCCATACCATGTTTGCTTAGTTGGGCCATAGAAACAGTCTGGGATGATGTATGAGGGGGCGATGGATAAGTTAATGAAAGACCCACCATGAAATTCAGTTGGAGCTGGTGAACACGGCTTTTGTATCTGTTGAGCTGATCTGCAATACTCGTAGACCGTCCAAATTCTGTGAACCGGGTACGAAAGCCTTTCTTCTCAGAATTATGGAATTTTCCAATTGCCCGCTCAATTTCTTGAAGCAAACTGTAAACAGGTTATAGTAAATTCACGGAGACGGGACCGAGGACCACACTTTTTAAGCTGATCACAAAATTGCATCAACCTGCTTGCTGCGTCGGCTCCATGATGGGAGATCTCCACTTGTAACAAGGTAATAATCTCGACAATGCTGCCACATAATTCCATGTAGTCCTCTCGGTTTTTGACCATCTTCTGTTATATCGGAGTAAGAAGGATGAAGAGCCGCTCAGCCTGCGGCAACGCACCTGTACTGCCTCCAGGATCGGTATCACAGGCCCCAGAGCGCTTTTGAGATACGGGAATGGGAGGAGCTCTGCAGCTGCTGCTACACTCCTGGATGCCATGATCAGATTGGCAAGCCGGTCAGGAGGAATCCCTGCAAATGGAGGGGAGACTGATGCCATGAGTAGATTCGACATGGTGGTAGTCGTCAAGAAGCAAAGCGCTCGAAGCTGCGGATACTGCTGACGGAACGACATTTGACAGCGTCTCTCTATCAATAACAACCAAGTGGATTTTGGCCGCATCAGTGCCAGACACTGTTCTCCTTTCAAGCTGTAACGATAGAGCCGTAATAAGGGATAGGTAGGTGGGCAGGTAGCATCACACGGCACGGGTCGAATAACGAACCCCGGTCGCCCAGGATCATCCTACAAAAGCAAGAATAAGTTACACCATCGCCCCCGGACTGAATGAGCTCGTGTTTTCGCATCGATGAGAATGATGAATGGCAAGAAATCGTCAACATTTGACAGCGGTTTTTCTTCGGATAAAGTCCTCTCCACTGGAAGATGGGCTCTGAGCGTGTACAGCTCATCAATCCATAATTTCAACTAGATCGGCAACTGACGCTGAATCTAACATTCGATGTCATATGGCACATTTGAAGTTAATGAAAACAATATGGATGGAGATATGCGGCGGTGGCGCACAGTCGGCTCAATTTACTGCATAACTGACCGACTGCTCCCCGCCGACAAATTCTTGGCCTGCATTCTGTTTTTGAACCCTGATTCTTCAAAAGTCAACATGTATGTACGTGATCCTTGTCCTCTCCACCTACGCAGATATCTCATTGCCTCATTGCCTCATTGACCAGTTCCTTCTTCTGTTCCGTTCTCGCAATTTCTGGTTGGCTACCCTCACTTTATGCCGCTCCTCATTCCTCGTCGCCATCTCGCTAGTTGCTTCCGATTACTGGTGCCTGGACATTTTAACTGTTTGTGGGCCTGTACCTCCTCGGTCGCATCATTCTCGACGCCCATGTTATGAACACCACCTCTCTGCTCAGTTCTCCCCAGTCCACGTATCCTCATACTCCAACCGGACAAACAGCCATGCGGGATTCTGCAATCATCTCCATTCCTCCTTCCTTTCTCCCAGCGCTCCTCATCAGCTCTCTATTGCACGCCACCATGTGTTACACATTATACAAAAGCTCTTAGTCCGCCTCTTGTGTGCGGTCTGTGTTGTGTTTTTCTATTATCGTATTACTATATTAATCCAAATCGTGGCCTCGTTCCAGTTTTATCCGTGCACGGGCTGGGTATTATTGACACAGATGAATTTACGCCTTAGTACATTTTCAAAAAAAAGGAAAAAAAAAAACTAACACACGTCCTCGAATGCATATAGAGGATTTATTTGAGTACTGTGCTCTGGTAGTGGACAGTTCTTTCTACTGGAATTCGCAGAAAAATGGGGCGAAAGGAACGACTTCGAAGGCGGCAACACTGGAGACGTGGGCTGGTGGAGTACAGGTGTGCTATCTCGCAGCCTCCCAGCGACTCGTGATTCTAGGCGATTAATTCCAGGTGCTCTATATCCGTAAAGGAGTCTTTGAAGCGCATAAGGGTAGCGGGAACAGTGTCATCCTTTGGTGAGTAATCAAGAATAAGGCGGGCGAGTGTTTTACGGGAGCGGAAGGTATCGGAGTCCGTGACGGGACAATTGTAATCGTGAAGGTCGATATTGATCGAGGCCACTTCCGGGAACGATGAAAGTGCGCTGTGGATGGAGGAGGTGGGGACTCCACTACGATGGAACAAGCCGAGGCATTGTAGATTCGGAAGACGAAGGAGGGGTTAGAAGAAGGACGGTAGGTATGTAGGTGACGGAATGCCGATTTCTGAGTCCCCTCTACCACCAGACACGTATCGAATAGCGGTAGAATGCGAATCAACGACGCATGTATCCCACTGGCGGCATTGATACGCAGATACCGAACATACGCGGCCAGGTGCGGTTTTTGTGGAAAACCCATGTTAATCGCGTTGCAGTGGAAGCGTACAGTGACCGAGCGGAAGAGACACCGCTGGCCAGGAATGCTGGGGACACCAGGGCGCACGCCTTGAGATTGCGACCATCTGTATGCGGCAACCATGAACCGGAGCAGTAGGGCTCGTGTTCGTTGTCGCAGGTGGAGACATACTCGACTATCTTGTCAATGAGCTCTGGACGCAGGTCCACCATGATAAAGCAATGGGCCAACACCCAGAAGAGAGTCAAGGGCTACGCCTGGACGAAGAACTCGAAGCCAGGCAATATATACCCGGTCGAAGATGTGCAGACGTCGGTGTTCACAGTTCAGACGATGGTGGGGGTAAGCAGTGTGTGTACTATTATTGTTTGATCGTTCAGTCCCCACACGTGCAGACAGACGGTAGCCGCAATTTGAAACGAACTTCTTGAAAGCTTCCAAAAACATAGGAAACAAATTAAGCTGGAATGTTGATGACGACATGTAGGCTAGTTTGTGAGATGAGAAAAATGGTTCTGACGTTGACAAAAATGGCCGGTGTAAACGCATAGGAGGGGATACGAAGCGGAGGCCATTGAATACATCGACGAAGTTCTGCGCGTCGTGGACTCCGACATGGGACCCAGAGGTTGTATTGACGATGGGACCAGTTCCTTTCAACGCGGTGGAAGATCCATATGGGTAGACCGTCAGAAGGACCGTGACGAGGGAGTAGTGGAGAAGTTGAAGCATCGAGAGGGAAGAATAAGTAGTTGACACTGGGCTGCACCCGCATTATATATTCAGATCCCGGAGCACTGGTCGGTCAACGTTCATAGCGTATGACAGAGAATATAGCAGAATTGGCTGGACAGATCGGTCGGCGTGTTGAGAAGAATTGTGAGTCAGCCCAAGAGGTGAGTGATCGCTGGATCTTGGCAAACATTCCCACGGGGGAAGGGGTACCAAATAAGGAAATCCTACCTCAGCGGCGCGATCCGGCCATCATTTTTTCCTTGCCCACTCCAGCCACGTCGCGTACGTGCACCGGAACAGTTCTGCCCCACACGCACATCAACCGCTCCCATTTCGCGTCATTTACGCGTTAGATCCTGTCAAAATCAGTATGGAGAATTGAACCTGTACATACAGCGCGCTCTCCCCTCTTGGACAATAATGCACATACTCTGCTGCCGGGCCCGCTGCCCAGCGCAATACCCAATGAAAATAATGCCCCACTTTTGGAGAAGGGCAATGCTTGTAATGGGACGCGTTTTGTTCAATGTCCTAGATGCTGCACATGGATAAATCATCAATACTGTACAAATCTATCGCCTTTGACCACGCACTATAGCAGCTCCAAGTGCCGACCAAAGAACCGTGGGTGGACCAGGATTGCTTCATAGATCTATACTGATTGAGGTTCACAGATAAAGCCAGTGGTCAGGTCCAAGCGGCACCGCCTATCATTTATGCACCGCCGGCACCATTCCCCGCTTACGGACAGACACATTCTTCTCACGCGCTCCAATTGCACACATGCAACGGCGCGGAATATTCTTGGGGTTTGGGGTATATCTTTGAGACCTATCCTCTATCCATCCATAGCCCAGACTCCCGACATAATCCTGGATATGAACTTCTTTCCGTCGACGCAACAAAATCTGTCATTCGGATCCGTTCCCCGCGATGTTACCTCTCGACACCGCTCAAGGACCTCGGGTGCAAATCCTGCATGGGGTTGAAGACCGAAGTAGATGTTATCCGGGACTGGGCGCACCAGCCGTTCGGTAAAAAGACTCCGAGCCGACTCAGTCACAAACAACTCACGGAGAAACTTATCTCCATCAGTAAACAATTGAAAAATGAGCAGCTGAAGGTGAGAAAAGCTGGTATACACTTGACGACTTTCATATTAATTTTATATTCAGAAGGCCGACTACTTTAAATCTCTCAAGCGGGCACGGAAGAAAATTTCATCTTTCGACAAACTTATTGACGTGATCTCGAATAATGACGTCCCTGGTCTTTCACGCCTGCTTTCCACTGCGAAGAAAGAGGGCTGGAGTGTCATGAAGACTTTTGAAATGATCCTTCTCGCTCTTGGCGGCAAATACCACCCCCGTAATTACACCGATTTCGACAAGGATCTCGCGATTCTCATGTATGAACTTGGAGGTGGTGCCGCCCTCCACGCACTCAACAAAGCTGAAATTATGCTCCCCTCCCGTTTCACAATTGCAAACCTGCGCCGTCACCATTCTCTGCGTATTACAGTCGGCGATGTCAAACTCTTGGACATCATGGAAAATATCGAAATCTTATTCCGGAACATCGATGCCGGCGAACATGCTCGCGTCGGTCATACACTGTGTATCGACGAAATAGCCGCTGATGGCCGACTTTCCTATCTTCCCGAGACAGACGAGATAGGCGGTCTGTGCGAGTACGCCATCTCCGAACTCGAGACTTTCAAAATGGGGTCCGACTTGATGTCTGTCAAGGCAATGGTGAAGGCGATCCGTGCGAACCGAGTCCATGTCGGGAAAGAATTCAGCGTCGCTGCCTTTGCCCGCCATGCGCAAACTGACTATGGGGCCAAACCGGTCCTTCTGATGCCCACCTGCAAGAAAGGCTCGTGGAAATCATCGGCCAAAATACTACAGAAACTTGTACAAGCCTGGAAATTATCGCCGTTCGGTGAGGCAATGCATGGCCGTCTCGAGTCCATATCTTCCGATGGGGATCCGACTCGACGTGCGGCACTCTACCTTTTATGCATGCACAAGAAGCTTGGCCGAGACGATCCACTTTATAAATTTTTGTCCGGCCTTATAGGACTGAATTTATATACAGTCGAACCTCTCGTAACCCATACGCCTGAAGACCCATAACCCCTTGAGACCCATGGATTTTCCGTGTAACCATGCTGGTAGGCGGGGAAAATTGGGGTGTCGCCCATACCCCATGATCCATACGAATTTCCGGCGACCGAGACCCATACTTTTACTATATAAGGAAATTTTCGTAATGATTTCGTAATGATCGGACAAGTAAATTTTCATTTTGTGAGCGCGAAATTGGACAATTCTCTGCATCTATGGCCCGCGCAATTGAGCTCCTTAAAAAAGGCTTTGCTGCCCTTGAAAAACACGTCACGGAACGCAAGGCTACCCTTGAAGCCCGGCTTAAGAAGGCTGAGCGTCTCGACGACGCCGATTCCAGCTGGCTCGATGGTCCCGCAAATTTAATTGATGAGCAGCAGGCGTTGGAGCTCCTTGACGGAGCATCCGACTACGAACGGGGCCTCTCCCGCCTCGTCCCCAAACACCAAGCCGCAGTGCAGCGCCTGAAGGAGTTTGCAGACGGCATGAAGACCTCCGTTCTGGCATCAAAAGTGCCGGGTGCAAAAAGAAAAAGTGTGTGCTCACCATTAGCTTATCCATTTCATGCTGAGGTCTTCAAGGGCCCCAAAATAAACCCGTCATTCCTCCTGGTAAAACTCCGGGCAAGAAGAAAGCTGTCCAGCCGACCTTTACGCATGCCGAAAATGCGACGCTCGAGCAGCGGATCGAAATTCTTGACTGGCACCACAGTAACGGGCGTAATCAGACACGGACAGCGAAGCACTTCGCCCCCAAGTACCCTAACCTGCGTCTCAAGCAGCCCAAGATTGCTGACTGGGTGAAGAACGAGGCAAGATATCGCCAGGAGCACGCCGAGAGTGGATCCAAGACAGCCAAGCGCCCGCGCCAGACCCAGCACCCAGAGGTCACGGAAATGCTGGATCTTTGGGTCGAGCAGGCCATGCGCGATGGCATCGATGTCACCGGCGAAGTCTTGCGTCAAAAATGGACGGCGTTTGCGGAGCTTTGTGGCATACCCGAGGAGGATAGGCTCGCGCTCAGCGCGGGTTGGCTCGCTCGCTTGAAGAATAGATTGGGACTACGCCAGTTTAAGCGGCATGGAGAGGCTGCATCGGCGAGTCCTGAGGCCGTGGAAGCGGAGAGAAAGAGGGTGCGAGAGTTGATTGAAAAAGGCGGATATAAGGCGCGTGACATCTACAATATGGATGAGACTGGGCTTTTCTATGGGTCAATTCACTTGTTATTCTTACCTGCCCGTTACTGACGTGCGTCTTCGTTAGGTTCCCTCCGGATCGTGGGCTTTCAAGGGAGGCTCATAGCGGTGTTAAAGGAAACAAAGTCCGGCTTACCTACGCTTTTACGGTCAATGCAGATGGTGCAGTCAAGCTGGAGGCCTTCATCATTGGCAAGGCCAAACAGCCCCGCTCGTTCCAGCGCCGTACGGCGCGCGCCCTCGGCTTTTTGTATCGGAACAATGCCAAGGCGTGGATGACGACCGTTCTATATCAGGAGTGGATTACTAATTGGGACGCGGAGCTTCGACTTTCTGGCCGCCACATCCTTCTTCTTCAAGACAATTTTGGGGCGCACAAACCTCCCGTGGGCTTGACCAACATTACTGTGGAGAATTTCGAAGCAAACCTTACTGCTCACGTCCAGCCCCTGGACCAGGGCATTATTCGCTGCTTTAAAGCTCATTATCGCTCACGATTCATCCAGCGCGCCATAGATAATTATGACAAGGGTGTTACACCAGCCCACATCTATAACATCGACCAGCTCCAAGGGATGCGCATCGCTGCGTTGGCATGGAACGAGGTGAGCGCGGAAACAATCAAGAATTGCTGGATTCACGCCGGTATTCTTCCGGACTCTGTCTGGACAACGCGCACACCCTCTCCCGCCATTCCCATCTCTTCCCTCCTCAACCCTGTCCGCGAAGCTGAGAAACAGCTCAGTGAACGCCTTGACGGGCTTGAAGAGCGGCAAGTCCTGCAGCGCAGCAACCGTCTTTCAATTGATGCTCTTGTGTACCCAGTGGCGGAGCAGGACACCGAGCAGGCAACGATCGAGGACATCTATCACGCCGTTATTGCCTCTCACAAGGCCCAGAACGTGTCAGATGAGGCCGGTGGCGACGACGACGTTGACGACGACGCGGATACCCCCATTCGCCCCACCCGCCGCGAGGCCCTGAACGCGGCTGCCACATTGCAGAGCTTTGTGGCGACACTCGGTGACAAATATGCGCGGGATCTTGACGCGCTTCTTGGTACTTTTGGGCGCCAGACGCAGCTCGAGGCGACGAATGCGATGACTGATAGTTCTATTACTGATTACTTTACTAGAACTAATTAGATATAGCTTTATTACATGTCCGTTTTGCGTATTTTACCAAAAAAATGGGGCTTTTTTTTTGCGGGACAAAATTCTATTGACCCATACTCTCTCAAAACCCATACCTTGGGGCTTCTACCGAACGGTATGGGTCTTGAGGGGTTCGACTGTACCGGTGAAGGTGGTCTAACAATGGATTTCGACTACAGACACATATTTAAACGTCGGGAATATTTATCCTCTACAGCGACATGACTACTGACACTGAATGTCTCAGGAATCGGAAAATTACTGCGCTCCAAGGAGGGAATCCTTGTTATTGGTGTTGTGATCAACAAGAGCCTAATTGCCCAATGGTTGGAGCAACTGCCAGGCTATGATTGGTCGGATGCGAGTATACACACCCTTCTGAATCCAAAGGATCCTCAGGATGTCCCACTGGCCGTGAAGCTAGTGTTCCTTGTCGCGGAATTGCGACACCTTGATTCATCCGAATTTACCCCATCCGAACGCAAAACTCACCGCGCTCTTTGTCTCCTTGGCGAGACATTCCATGCACTCTTGGAGCCGTTTATTAATCCGACTCTCTCGCTTTCTGAGCAGATCATTCACCTCGTCAAATTGGCCCATCTTACATGTGCCCTCTTCCTCCAAAACGAAGGCGGCTTTATCCCTAATCAGCTCTACGGGGATATTCAGTGCATGGTGAAGAACGCAATCTTCAAAGTAGCACATACAAAAGTTTTAAACCCGTTGCTCAAAGTCTTCCTCTGCCTTCTCGGTGATAATGTTCTCGAGGTGCTTTTTGGAAGGTCACGGATGATCGGTGGTCATTCACCGAACATGGCGATCGACGAGTTGCGCCAGCGTTTTGCGTCTGCTCTCCGCATCGACGAGATTTTTCGCAAGTATCCCCACTTGGAGCGACACGCGCAGCGTCTTAAAATGGCTCGCAGCCGTGATGTTGATCATCTCACGCCTGATGATTGGAAGACAGACACAGCGGGCAAGAGCCATGGCCGCGGCTTCATGACATTTGATCGGCATGGGACCGACACTTGCCATGGCGTTGGCCAGGCATTGCACCATTTCTTTGTTCCTTTGTCAGCGTGTGAACTCAACATGCCGTCTGCGGCTGGATGTCAGCAATCAAATTCAACCTCGTCACTCCCAGCAACTGTGGGTTTCTCTGGCCTAATTGCACTGAGAAAATAAATCTTATGCACCGAAACATTATTTCAGAAAGGCCCTTCTATGTTGTCTTTTCTACCTCAGCTTCATTGAGACAGGGGAAAATATTGCCTAGCCCAGGGTTTAAGCCGCACAAAGAACAACTTGAAGTTGACCACACTGGAGAAGACTGAGACCAAGACAGAAGCATACATTTTTATTGTCTACTTCATCCTTGTGTGGTTCTATTCAAATACAAGATATGGTATGTGGAGGAACGGGTGAAAAATTTGGTTGTCGCTGAATTTGACTTCAAGTCCCACGCTGCCAAACGAAACAAAGAATCCGTGCAATGCCTGGCCAACGCCATGGCAAGTGTCAGTCCCACGCCGATCAAATGCCATGAAGCCACGGCCATGGCCCTTGCCTGCTGTGAGACTTGACCGCTGGATCGTGTAACCTCAATAAATGTTGGGACACCGCCGTCGACGAAATCACCGCTCTTCTGAAGTTATATGGGATTGTCATCGACTTTCGTTTCCATTTCCAAAGGGAAAATTTCGATTTAATGCGGCCGAAAGGCGGAAAATATCCTGGGGTGTCGAAAGAAGTAGATAGATCTTTGGTTGACTCGGATACGACCTGCACTTCCGACCTGGAAGGGGATTCAGAAGGTTCCGAAGATGCGCAGGACATCTTGATGTTTGATGCTCAAGCGGCACTTGTCGCGGAAAAGGTCGCTCGGGACTCTGCCGCATCTGAATCCGACTCACCTCCCTCAATCTGGATTAAACTTGATGACGAGGGACGAAAGGTCGCTCACAAGAAGACAGTACTTCGAGAATTCATGGACCCAACCCTCGATGTTGACAGCGCCAAAAGTCATGATCGCCTTCTCCGAATTCGGTACTTTTCCATTGGTGGAGATCATTGGGATCGAAGTGCGGCCAAGGTTCACAGCAAGGACGTCAGTGACGAGTACTTGCTCAAGCTGCAGGGTCTTTTTGCGACCCTGGTTTCTTTCAACACGTCCAACGTCGCATTGGCAGTCCTTCAGTGCACTGTCATCAAAACCACCCGTACGCATCCGTCAAATTATCTCGACGCTGCCCCGGTTGCTGAGATTAGCCTCCCGGAGAGCCAATACGAGGTTACGGGACAAATACTGTCTCTTGTTCCATTTTTCGGTTCACCCGAGTGCCTTTCTTGGGCGTGGACTACGGATTTTGTCTCATTTGATTCCGCTAAAGCAAAACGCACAACTCCGACTGATGCTCCCGCACGGATGCGCCACCTAAGCATCGCCGTCAATGGACGGCTTGTTCTGCCCTTATCCTTGAAGGATTTCCGACAAGCAACTTTAGAGGAGATACTACAGGCGACGTCTCCCGGGGCAGTAGCAACGGATACACCGGAAGGTGCCGAGACAACCTGGGTCTTCACGAATACGCAACTTGATGGTATGCGCTCTACACTTCTAGATCGCGTGAAAGACGAGCAGGTGCGCTTGAAAATCCCGGTTTTCGGTGCAGTCAAGGACGGGAGGTATCCATATGAGGCATTCATATCAAATGGTACGCTTTCTTTTTTGCACTGTCTCCAACGAAAAATATATATTTAATGGTCTTTAATACAGATCAGAATGAGCGCAATCCAGTTTCACACTGTTTACCATCAATCAAGGCACCCAGT
The DNA here is from genome assembly GCA_029282285.1 of Mycena rebaudengoi. Classification (NCBI taxonomy): domain Eukaryota; kingdom Fungi; phylum Basidiomycota; class Agaricomycetes; order Agaricales; family Mycenaceae; genus Mycena; species Mycena rebaudengoi. Next base: position 539,850 of record JARJCX010000064.1, read on the forward strand.
CTGAAAGACGGTCGGCGAAAATGCCACATATGTCTCAAAGACATCGCCGGCCCGGATCGCCAGAACCACATGGGAGAACACATTCTGTTGTCAATTTGCGGAGTGCAGGAAAATAAATTAACATCGCCGGTAAGCATGGACCGCACGACTTTCATAAGTAACATTTTAAATTAGTTTATGTAGGTGGCTGTCAGTTACCCGTGTGGGTTTTGCGGCGGTTCAATGACGAACAACAGCTGCACCATCGGTATTCAGAGCGGCAAAGCGAGCTCTTCTTGCCTTGATGCGTATCCATTCATGGTATCAGCTGCATCCAACTCCAGTACTTCAAAACCATGCACAAACGTACCAATCCGGTGTGTTTTGTGTGACGACATTCACTGGAAATACAACATGGAACAACATCTTAAAGAACGGCACCCACAATAGGAGAAGACTGTTTCTGCGGAAACCCGAGACGCTTTCTCCTCTAAGTTCTCAATCTCCGCAGCTGAACGGCGCCATTTGGGAGCAGACAGGCCATCGGCACCACAACCTGATTCTGTCGATGGATTGCCTAATGATACTAGGGGGCAGAAGCGACCGCCTAATTCACCAGCTGGTACTCCCCGTCGTACTCGTGTGATGCGAACATCGCATCGTCGGGTAGAAGATGATGCTACTGTCGAGGGCGGTTTAGCTGCTGATGAAGATGTGTTTGTAGAGTAGATCAGACACAATTAAACGCAATATTATTTCTACCTGAAATGGCTGGACCTATGATCATCCGTACTTGCAGTCATACACCGGCCAGTACGCAGCAATGAGCATCGAAACAGAAAGACTCAAAAGAGGATATTTAAAGAATGCCGGAATGCCGACGGTGATGCGATCACTACGGCGATCACCGATGTCAAACTCGCGTGGCCGAATCATATGACAAGATCCAGAGATCGCTCACCTCTTGAGTCAGCCTCAAGAGAAGAACCGGGCGAGCCGAACAGATCGGTCGGTGTGTCGAGAAGAGTTGTGAGTCAGCCTTGGCCCTTAAGAGAAGAACCGTACGAACCGGAACGGTGAGCCGAGCCGCACATGCCGATCTGCGATCACTCTCGCGATTCCCGCCATATCGCTTGTAGTAAACTTTCACGATCCTTTGTCCCGACTTGGTGAATGTCATACTCTTGCCAAATCTGGTCGCCATATAATTATAATGTTTTTAGATCCCTAGGTATGGGCGGGAACAGTCGGATCATATCGCTCGCCGAGCGCCAGCCGAATCCAAGCCCGAATCCGAGTAGATCCGAGTCCTTACATATTTTTCGCTGGGGTTACATAGAAGGAGCTACATATGCTGGCGAAAAACTTTACATCAGGTCCGCAAGGTCAGCAGTGGTGGGAACGGATGATGGCTTATTACCATATTAATTACTATCGTCCTGAAAGTTCAAGTCCTCCCTGTCTAGGTGAATTTATTATTTATTTGAGAACTTTTTTCCCTGGTCATATCCGTATGTATATTGTATGTTCCTACGCTGCGACGCAAGGACCAAGAGACCTGGAGGCCAAGAGGCAAATATGCGTGATGAGACGCTGAAATCCACGAGATACGACGTGAGCTTATGTGAAAGACGCAGTATTGGGATTCAATCTTCAACTACGCTCGGGGGGCACCTGGGCCAGGAGTAAAGTATCAGATGTCTAGCTGTATTCGTGCCGTCGGCTAAGGCAGCTGGGCCCACGGCCCCTTACTCTCCGTGGTGTGCGCGGTGGCTCGGGATGCTCTTACCCCGGACGGTAAGATTGACGAGAAGTAAGAGAACCGCGAACGGGGGACGCTCGGAGGACTCGCAGGATGCGCAAATTCAACCGGGAAGGGCACAACAATGGTGCAATTTTGCGCGCGGTTCCTTCTGAATCGCCTCCAGAGCAGCAGCCCCGCTATTACGAGCACTGAAACAACAACGAGCGTCACGCCGGCGACAATACCGGGGGATACAGTTGTGGCTGACCCATTGGCGTTGGATTCGATCCGCGTCCTGTTGACGTTGGGCTATTATTTACCCTCATTAAAATTTTGAACTCACGCGGAACTCGAGGCACTCGAGGACGAGGTAGAGACTGTCTGTGTCGCGCTGTCAGAAAAAATAAAGGTCAGAGGCTGTCGTGGTAGCTCTTATGGAGGTCAAATTACAAGACAATTGAAGAGTCCCTGGCGGTGCTTTAATTTTGTGAGCAGGGAGGCAAAAGGAAATAGATTGACCTGGTTTGAACGCCACCGGAGGAGCCCCCCGTTGAAGTGGAAACGCCTGCCGAGGGCGTGATTCCTTTGCTTCCTTCGCGCGTAGAAGCACCAGGATCCTTTGGCGTGGTCGTAAATGCTGGCGGGCTGGCCGTCACACTAGCACTGCTGTGAACAATTCAGAAATCCGGACGAGAACTGAGGGGAGAGGTATCATACCTAGTTCCGTCGCCACCATCGGCATTGGCCAGCACTTTGATATCAGGGAAATCATCATCCGAGTCCTCCTCGCTGTCAGAGTCGTCTACGCTGTCCACTGATTCCACGTCACTGTCTACTGATTCCGCGTCGCTATCAGCCGTGGAGTCGACGCTTACACCCCTGATAATCGAGCGTCAGTCATCACACCCTTGAAGCACACATTACACACACCCTTGTCTCCGATTTCTGAATGACAATGAGATTGGTAGTTGGTCAAAGTCTCGCGAGAGTTTTATGTGCGTGGTACTCACAGCCACCTCCCCAGCAACGACGAGTCGAAGCTATCCTCGACGAATAAATCTTCAAAGAGAGAGTCATCATCCGCACCCACTTCCAATGGGCGCAAGGACGCGGAATCGACCGCAACATTGCCCGCTCGCGGGTATATCGGGGCCATCGAAGAGGAGAGAAATCTCAAAAGAAATTAGAAAGAAAATGAAGAAAAAGAGAAGGAAGAGAGGGGGGGAGGAGGGGAGAGAGGCCGAAGACCACTTATGTAGATACGTAGGTGGGATCATAAGTGGAGCGGCAACGCCAAGCAGATCTCACGAAGGTAACCCTCAACAACGCCAAGAAGCCGCTATGCTTTGCTCGAAACATTGTTCTAGCAAGAAATTAGAATGTAAGTTCAAGAGCAAGTCGAAAACCGCTACTAATGTTTACAGCTGCTTCCGAAAACGTTGAGACTAATCATTTTATTTGCCCGCCAAGTTGAAGAATTTCCTCTTTGGCCTCGGATCAACCGCCATTTTCGGATATGACCTTCCCTTTGTTTTCCCTCCATAAATTTCGTTTCACCGTATAGAGCAGCCCACAGGCGTGCAAGCCACGGGTCCAGTCTGTGACTCTGCCAGCTTCAAGTCCTCCGACTCAGAACTGCGATTTGAATTTCCTTTGAAAAACCGGACTGCCGGCAGTTCGGCCTTGGCGAGTCTAATCCTAGCATTGGATCAAACTTTAGAAGATCCCACCCCAATTGTTATGGTGACAAAAGCCGCACCTACACTGCCAACCGCCGCTAATGTTATCGGCGGAACCATTGGGAAGTGCGGATGTGGCGGTACACGTGTGGACGCGGAGATGACGGTGAGCGAGCGATTTTGTGGGCGCTAAAGATCGGAAGCCAAGCAGGGGGCAACTGGGACGACTCACCAATGCTGAAATCAGGCGAAACGAAGATGAATTGGCGTGAGGCCAGGGGGATTAGTCAGAATAATGGTGAAAATGCGAATATAAGCGTATAATGGGCACCTGGACCCCCCGAGTACGTCCAAAAACACCTGTATCCTCTCGTACACATCCATTCTTCGACCCCCAGACCAAACGACAGAAAGCGGTGGCCGTGGGAGCATGTATCCGAGATCAAAGGACACCAAACGACACACCGGAGGAATCAGGTCTGCCCGGAGGGCAATGCTATTCTCTGACAGGTTATTAAGATCGATATCAACGTAGGAAACTTTCGCGCGTTTGATTTTTTTCTTCCCGTTCTGGTCTCAAACTCAGCCAATGTCGGCATTGAATCCCCACAATATCACACACCTGCACGAGTATAATGAAATTGATCGGTAAGTAAGTTAAGAAGGTGTGGAATACATCGGTAGGGTGGATGCTTCAACTTCTTCGGTTACGAGCCGTAATTATACTAATGACACACGGACCTAGCCAGGTGAATTACACCGTAACGCCACGACACGGCTCGCTAACACACCAGTGCTGCGCTGGGCAGCCGGCACGGCAGGGGGGGTTCTGATCTGCGGATCTTCATTGATGGCGGTGTTGTTAGCGCAGCGTACCGTAACCGTTGATTTTTGGCTCGATACCAATGGCGGTGGGCTAAATTAAATAAATAAAGATAATAAAGAGCAATAAAAAAGGGCGGGAATGAGAGCTTTACCTGGCTGTAGTCAAACAAGGACAACGCTTACTTCAGCTGCTTGATGTCGATAGCAAAGATTAGTTTATGTGAAATCCAATTCTCATCCGATAGCCCTCAAAAAAATTGAGAATACTCCTCTGGTATGTGGCACTTGAATATTTTTTTAAAATTGGTATCGGCCCAGTGGAGAGTATTCTATAAACTAACCATCAAAAAATCTCGATACCAGCGGAACTTCAATTCACCGGAACTGCCCGCTGACACACCGCATCAACGCTGCCGTGTACGCCAAACTGTCGTTTCTTTCACTTCTACGGCGACTCTGCGACTCAACGTGCTCAACGTGCTCAACCGCGCCATCCACACGCGACGAACTTCCACTGCATGCTCTCAGCAGCCCTACTCCGCTTATACAACTTGGCTTGGCTCCTCACAAGACCGCTTGCATGCTTGCGGGCAATCGTGGCGGGATTGGAAGCACGCAGGACGTGTAGCGGTGCGTTCTACCTCTGTGACTGGGTGTGCTGTCCTTCTTCTGACACTCCCCTAGCGCTCTCGGGAGCAGAGGTGTGTCCGCCCAAGATGCACAAGTGGATGCGGGGCAAGTGTGCCTGCACGCGAGCATATGCAATCTCCACACCTGCTGCGCCGTCTTTGCGCGACCAAGCGCTTACCGTGCCGTCTTCGCGCGACGCCCACGCCGTCGTGGACGCCGCTGCTACGCTCGTAGCCCTTGGGATCGGGAGGGCAAGGGCATGGAGCGCGCGGGACGTCAACGGCGAGGTGCGTGTTATTCTTTTTATTCCTAGCATGGTATTCAAACCGTCACCTGCAGCACCTCATATCAGGAAGTAGTCTGCGCAGCCCCAAACCAGACCATTGCGCTCGCAACACCGCACTCAGCCTTCCCACATCGTGGATCCGCCCGGACATCTCTGCTGCCGCCATTGCCGCCGTTATGGCTGCCCATCCTTGCCACACATGCCAAAATTGTGCTGCGATTACGCGGCCAATTCTGTATATGTGGCTGGGATGTGGACAACTGCAGCGCACCATCTATCACCGGGGTAATTTACTTGCTTGATATACCGTTATGAGTGAGGGACAAGGTAATTATTTAGATACTGAAATATAATGAATTAAACTAGTCATCGTGTTTGGCGCGCTGGCACGGCACCGTCGGGAACTTGGGGTTTCGTCCTACGCAGCTTTGGTCCGAGCCGCGTTTGCCACAGTCACGACAAAAGTTTGTGCAGAGTGCAACACTCCTCGACCCCTTGCAGTCCAAGAGTGCGCACTTGCGGCAGGTACGTTTGCGCCTTTTTGTCTCCTGTGGCGATTGCGGGAGGGATTCGGCGACACGCTTCTTCGAGAGAAGCTGCATGAATGCCTCTTGCGTAGGCAATTCCCCTCGCTGGATGTGATTGGGGAGAGAAGTTGGGGCGCTGGAACTTGAACCGGATGTGAAGACGACATCCGATGCAGCAATCCCGCTTCCGCTCGTGATTCCCGTGGCTGAGGAGACAAGTGGGCGATGGGATGGTGCAGAAAAAGAGGTTGTGATGGGCTCGACGTGGAAATCGGTGCCATCGTCGAGCGCCAACAACCCACTCGACACGCTGTGAAGCTTCAAACCCGTTTCGGGGACTTTAGGTGCCATATTTAGCCGTGCCGGATTTTTAAGCTGTTCGTTTAAGGGCGCACGCTCATCGTAAGTCATCGATTTTGTTTGCTTGCTGTTGCTGTTAGTCTTCCATGGCCCGTTGAAATAAGCCTTGAGTTGTTCAGGCAGCTGATTTAATTCATAGTTAATCAACAGAGTGTTGGATATCAAAAGTGAGAACTTACCTTGTAAGAGATATCGTCATTCATGTCGGCATACGCATTCCAAATTCGAACGGCTTTGTCGACATTCGTTGATGAAGAAAAATTGCCGAATGCATTTGCCATTAGTTCGTGGAAGAGACGCTTCTCCGATGGGTTGTTGATGGGGAGGACTGCTTTACGAGTGGATTGCAAAAATGCGAGATGGCGGTGGCGCTGTTTCAGATCTAGCAACGAATTGAACTCCGCCATCCCATACTTTTCACGGATGTCTTCTGGGATGGGGAGAACACCAGAAGTTTCGTTGGTTTGTTGGTATAAGTTCCCATTGACCCAGCCGGTTATGAGTAGAGGTGTGATGAGGATGTCTTGAAGGTATGCGAGCAATTCCTGAAGCTCGTTGATGATCCAGATGCTATAATGGCCCTTGTAACGCTGCCCAGTGCTATTAAAGGTACCAACCTATTTTACTGTAAAGCTGGTGATGCATTAAAATGGTCAACGACTCACAAGTAAATTATGGCGCAAAATAAAATCCTTCAAACATGCGTTGACATGCCGCACGGAGACGCCTGATGTGGGGAGCCGAGAACGAAGGTGAGTATGGACTCCACCCTCCGTCATGTTGGTACCACGCATGCAGCGGTACAGAGGTAAACCTGTCTTCGCATCGACCCCCAGCTGAAAATATAATGCAATTCCAGGAGGATCCGACAGATAACCTTTGTGGATGAGATCGAGAATATTTTTGGCTACAGCCCATGCGGCACCATTGAAAAGGGGCAGACCGGTTGTGGCATCTTTGAGAGGACCGAAGGTGCGAAAGACTGCGGATACATCACGATGGAGCTGCTGAGGAGGGGGGATGATTCTTTTACAGCGCCGCCAGAGCCATTCCGGAGATCGAGAAAGGATGTCATCCCACGTTTGAGGCGGATTTTGGCGTGCGCCCCAAGCAACAATCCGAGCCTTGTCATCGAAATCGGGGAGGAAGATGGCATCTCGACGCGCAGCCCATGGCTGACAGAGATGTAGAACATGTTGAAGACATGGAAGGGGTCTTTGAGAGTGCGACTGTATAAAACCTCACTCCACTCGAATATTGCATCAAGAATTTGTGCTCCCTCTTGAGCACTTCCAGGATCGGATGAGTAGCCTGAAAGGGAAGCATGATTATGAGAGGTTGAAGAATTAACCTCCTCCAATAAAAGTGCTCCAAAGTCGGATGGTTCTGGCTCGTCTGGTGATTGTGAGGGAGATGTGTCGGCAGGTGCTGGTCCAGAGGGCGGAGATGCAGTGGCGATGGAAGACGAAGGAGGGTTCAATGATATTCCAAGTCGAACATGACTGCGTAGGCAAACCACCTTGAAAGGTGTGTCGCCAAGCAAGGAAAGCGGTGTTCGACGGTGAGTGGTCACAATGGCGTCAGGTACAACAACTTCGGTGACTTCGACGAGACATCGCGCTGCTGTAATGTTGATTTTATCGAATGGACCCATTAGGCTGCAAATCCGTCCCCAAGCAATGACTCGGCCCTGGTCCGCATTAAAGAGCAGGATTGATGTCCCAATGTCGGGATTTTTTGGAAGAGGGGAAGGAATGGGGATGTGGATGATGGCGTCATAAATGCAGAGACACGCATATACGTCGAGGGCTGCATATTGAATCTGTGGCTCTGTAAGTTGTTCGCGATCCCAGGCACTGCTGAGACGTTCCGATACGTTCTTGTTGAGGCGTAGTTCAAGAACTGCGGCACAGAGATCCGCGAGACCGATTTTCGCTGAGGAAACCAAGAGACGGTCCTTGGCCAGCTTCGCGAGGTCGACAGCACCAGCAAATGGGGTCGGTGATTCCACTGCTTCCTGAAGATACTTCAAGTCGGCATTAACGGACCGGCCGACTTTCAGAATACGCTGATTGGAAAGAATCTGTATTAACGACGGCGGCAAGCGACCCCCGGCAAGCATCTTGCCGATCTAAAATTCATGTCAGAAAAAAAATTTGGAGTCAACGCTGTACTAATCTGGAGAATATAAATATTTTTCTTGTAGGCAATTTGAAATATCGCGGTTTGGCCACGCCCAGTAATGTAGCCTTGATTGGAAGTCTCGACATTCCATTCCGAGTCGATAAAAATGACGAGTTTCTCGTTTGAATTGTCGGCAGGAAGATCATTGAGAATACTTCGCATCGCTGGCTCAATAACCATTGCAGAATCCATCACCTGTATTCGTACGCCCTCCGGGATCTCCAAGCTCTCGAGATGAGGATACTTCTCGACAGCCACAACAGCGTCACGCAGGGAGGGAAAGCACCGCTCGAGAAAATCCTTGTCAGCCATGTTGTCAGTAAAAAAACTGCAGGCTGATCGTGACCGTAGCGTTCGAGCGATTCCCTCATACGATTGAGAGCTAGCTCAAACTGCGAGTGAGATTTTGTGGCGACGAGATTGCAGACTCGGATCTCGCCCTTCTGATTAGTAATAGTGAGAAGAGCGATGAAGATTTGCTCTCCGTTAACTTTTGCAATATGTTTTGCGAGCTGAGAAGAACATTAGAATAAATCAGGCGAACAGAGAAATAAAGAATACCTTGAAGCTGTGGTCAATTGCATTAATATATGCGGTCAGAAGAGCAGTGTGTTGGTCGTATTCATGGCCGTGCTCTTCAACAAATTTATCGAAGAGGTCGCGAAGCCACTGGGAGCTCGGCAGAAAACCGTGATAGCCTTGCGATGAAGTGTCGTCAAAAGCGAGAAAGCTCTTGAATTTGCGCCCCTGGTATTGGGACATTTGTGCGCTCTGTGCCAAGGTGGACAGGTACGAGCAGTGCAGAAGGTCATACTTCTCTAAATGCCGAACTCGCAGGGCGTCTGAGAATTGTTTCGCACCCATCCCGCTCTGAAAGCAAGAGCGCATGAACATAAAGAGGCTCTCCGAGATGCCACTGCGATATGTGAGCATTGCTGGGAAGCTGGAGGATAATGGTCGAGGAAGTCTACGCAGGATACGTGAGTCCCAGCTACGAAAAGTGACCGTCTTGAGTTTTGACTGTGGGTTTACGCAGTTGGGGCACCGATAGCGATAGCCAATGAGCCAGAAGTTGCTATCCAGATCTACGCACCGCCGAGGACGAGGTACATGGCCGTGGCGGTGTAGTCGATGGCCGCACTGAGGGCAGGGAATTCCGGCTGCGACCAGTGTAGCTGGATCCCAGAGGAAGAAGCGGGTACGGAAAAGCTGCTGAGGCTCGAGAGTAGAAGGGTTGTTGCGGGTGGAAAAATAAGGGTCCGTCTCGGGGAACCAAAATGTTTTCTTGTCGCGATAAAGTGGTGGTAAGCCATCAGCGCCGCGGACTCTCGATTCGGCGACTTTTGCATCGAATTGGGACTGTAACCAATGGGGTAGAGGCCGCGCTGTGCGGCGAGGCTTGGGTCCTACTGCCGGAGTCTCCTCGTCGTGACCCACCAAGACTGTGGTGGGATCCTGGTCATCAACTACACCGTCGGTGTCAGGCTCGTCGTCAAGGTCATCCTCGTTACCCAATCCGTCATTCAAAAGCCCTGCATACTCATCTTCTTCCTCTGGAAGTGTAATGTGTGCTGAGGAGTTCGTCTCGGGTATGATTCGCTGTTCAGTTCTGGATGGAGCGAGGTGATTGGGCGGCACAGTCGTTCCCGACAAGGCATCTGGTGGTGGAGGCTGCGCAGGAGATGTGCTGTCAAAAATTGGCCCGAGATTGCTGCTTTGGATAACGTCGGCGGCCTGCGATAAATGGCGCAGGCGTAGCAGCGGCAATGTACCAGGAACATGCTAACATTCAGGGTTAGTACCCGAAAAAAAAGTTGTGAAACATACACTTACAATGGGCCCGTCCTCACGGAATCTTATTTGAAGAGGGTGTGCCGGGGGGATTTTGGAAGGACGGCCTACAGGGCGTTTGGCCGGTGCAGCAGATTCATCCGAATCCGAATCCGAAGTCGAGGCTAGAGCAGCTGCTGCTGCCGCCTTCTGCTTCGGGCCTGTCCCTGGTGGCCGGCCACGACGCGGCTTTGGAATTGAAGGATCAAATAGTTCTTTCCGCTTGTTTTTCGACCCCTTTGGCCTTCCGGGACGGCGTTTAATGTCCTGAGCTGTAGAGGCAACTACATATGATGAGGAGGAAGCTGCATGAGAAGTAGCACTGGGGCCAGATTTAATAGGAAAATTGTTTGAATAAATTGCGCACGTACTTTCCCTGTGTTGCAAATCCATCAGAAATGGTGCTATCGTCGGGGGAGCCAGCCATAGCAGACACAATGCTGCAAGAGCCGAATGTTCAGCAATATTTTTTGCTGCCTACACCGGGTCCTTCGCAGCTACAACAAACTGCAAGTCAAAAGAATAAAATTGAATACCCAATCAGAAACTCACAAAGAGTCTAACAGACACGAGAATATAATTGATTCCAGTCTTCAGAGTTTGATTGTCGGCTCACAGCAAGAGAGAGAGAGCCCGACGCGTCTAAATATACCACCGTGCCGTCCGAGCGAGATCCAAACTGGGAGAGGTTTGACCGGAGAAAAGCAGCAAAAAGTGGAAGACAACAGCCCCAGATAGCAGAAAAGTCGATTAACAGAAGAGCCGGCAGGGTTTGGCAGTCCAGAAGGCCGACGCGACTGTGTCGAAGAACGTCTCAGAAATAGAAATAGAGTGAGGTAAAAGGGGCCACCGGGCCGACCACGTGCGTAAATTAAAACTCCGCCGGTATCGATATTGGTATCGACAACCGCCATCAGTAACGAGCCGATTTTTTACTGTATATTTTATTGATGTAGAAATGGTATGGCGGCGGCTGATGGGGATAGCACAGTGGGGCCGTCCCGTCATGCCGCCGTCCGCCATCAATTTTGTCGTGCCTGCTGCCGGCGCCGCGCATGCGCTGCCTTCCTCCCTGCGTTGGAGCGCTGCCCCGCAGCCCGGTGTACACGCTCACGCTTACGCAGCATGTGCTATGCTGGACTGAAGTGAGTTATATACGCGCCGCATGAAAGTATATTGGTGGACACCGCTGGACATCACTGGCCACCGGTGGGTGCGGAGATATACCGTCAGCCGTCGTGACGTGCTGTTGATCGGCCATCTTCGGCGGCAACCAGAAGTGTTCGGCAATCAACTTTAATCAACACTCCCAAATACGCACTGGAGTTCACTGGGGTTCGCCAGATCAACATAGGGGCCTCCATTGGAGTTCACTGAAGTTTACTGCAGATTGATGCACCAAGAGTTCCACATGATAATCAATCACCACCGTGCTTCGCCAATCATCACCCCTGTCCCTGTTGGCGGATTGAACGGTCGTGGCGCCGTGTCTGCACCCGCACCCTCTGCGGCGCCGTCTCTGTGCACGCAGGTCGCCGCCTCAGCCCCCGTTAGGCTTCCAGGAACAAGGAACTTGAAGCCATCAATCAAATGTTGTTTTATTATTTTACTTTTAGTTTAATATCGTGCAGGGAGTCAAGCCGTAGCTTCCGAGTCTCTAAACATTCTGGGGCGCCGTCTCTGCGCGCGCAGGTCGCCGTCTTAGCTGCTTTTCGGTTTCCTGGAACAGGCAAGCCATCTAATCAATGTTGTTTTATTATTTTACTTTTAGTTTAATATCCACCGAACACCAGCCAATGTGCCTGGTGTTTACTGGAGTCCACTGGCTAGTGAACTCCAGCCAGGACCAGTGAAATCCACTGGAGATCTCACACTACCACTGGGTACCATTGGAGATCGAATTAATCTGTACCCAGTGAAAACCGGTGGTTTTTGATGGATATTGGTGGACATTGGATCAGAAAATTTGACATGTTGGGGGATGTCGTGGAATGCTCGCACCCACTGATCCCCACTGTAGGTTGGTGGAGAAGGATTTTAAGGGAAACAAATCTCCAGCGATGCACAGTGGACTCCAGCACGGGCCGTCGGCGGCGGCCGGCTTTTCCGGCTCCGCGTATATTACTGACTGCCGTCAGGCGCGCTTGGTAAATGCACGACTCCAGCCATCTGCCAGCTAGGACAACCCCGCTTGACCTGGCACTTTTGATGTTGATGGTAGGAATCCTTTTCGTTGATGCGGCCAATTATTTCAATATTTAGGGAATACCGGAGCCGCGGCGGGATGTCCTGCATGCTTGCCGGTTTGCCGCGCTGATTTGATTGCATGTATCATCTTCCCATCATTGCTGATCCGCGTCCCGCCCACACCGCCTGTCGTGCCGCCCACCCCGCTCGTGTTGCCCTCGCAGACTTCTCGCACCTCAGCATATATTGCTGCCGTTGTGCTTTTCTGTCGTATATACATACTTAACTCCCTAAGCCTCCCTTTTACCTTGGTGCACCCCAGTCGGATGGTATTTCTTGAAATCAATTCATTTTGATCCCTATTTTGGCCTAAACATAACCGAAGGAGCCAATATATTGTAGAATAAGTAATGTATCATCTCGTCGGTTATCGTTCTTCGGGAGTTAGTGTAATTGCGAATTCTTGTCGCGAACTGACTCTCGGACCTGCGGGCCGGTCAGCGCTTCACGGGCGCTTAAAACACAATCCGAGCAATAGCGCAAGGACTAGGGCTAGGGAAACCCCAGAAATAACCCAGAGAGCTTCCATAGGATGTACCTTCATGAATTAAAAACATTTACACTCAAAACTCAAGCCATTAAGAATATATGGACATTGGTTAAACTTGTATGACATGTTCATTACGGTTTACAGTATTCAACTACCTGACCTTTCGAGCGTGTTCAGTCAACGATCATCCTAGAAGGTTAAATACCTCGGCTCTTTCCATCTTATCTGGTTCACATGACCTTATTATTCACTCCAGGCACTACTAGTATGATATCTGAGCCTTCCATGCCCCGAAAATCATCAAAAGAGGTGTTTTTGAGTGAAAGATAAACCTCTTCTAATCATCTCAAAGTCTGGATGGGTGTGTAGGAGTAGTTATACTGTCTATGAATCTGAACTGACATGGCATAAATGAATCTCATTGCAACGAAATAAGCCTGGTGATCAGACCCCAGCGAGGTCTGAATCATCGTGCAGGACTTTGTTCCACCCCCAATTCATTTTTTTTAGGGCTCCTGTGAATAGAATACACACTTAATCCAAGAAAGCTCAATGACATATGGCTACGATGGAAAGGGAATCATTATTTCTGCTGCGGGTAGCAATTGAGTGAAATCTCGACCAGAAAAAACGATCAAGTTCCAATTTCTCTTCCTAAAAATCCTTGTGTACACAAGATTTGCGATCTGGAAGATTGATGCAGAGTTAGCTCCCCTACGCGTCCGCAATTCGCAAAATCATCGAATTTCAGGGGGATCATTCCAAATTGGGGACATCGATCACGTCAATCAGTGACTGTACCGCTCATTCCCACCATCTCACACGCAGGAGGCTCTTCAAGCCTACTCCTCGGACATAGTTTAGCACGCCACTCGCAGTGCAATATCCAGGCTCGAACCTTGCCTGTCCCATTCCTATTGCATAATGCAGAGGTCATGAGCTCGAGCTGCACCGGGATCAAAACAGATGCAGCCCAGAATTGAATGAAAAGGTGTGCTATGTCTCTGTTTGCCCGTATTTCGCTTCCTTCCCCTGTAAAATGTATCCTACATATGCACTGCATATCCTGAAATATTTTTGCGGCTTTTGAAGCAAATTCGGCATCGTTGTTGGCATCGTCGCCAACGACGTCGAGGACATCTGATCGTTATTGATGGCGGCGTCAAGTAAGCGTCAAGATATTTAGATCGCTAACCGTCGCATCCATCAAATGGACCCACGGCAGCACCCCGGCCGAGCCATCAACCAGAGAAGGGGCGAGGACATGTGGGAAGAGGAGAAGGCTATTGGGAACAGCGCTAGCGGTGGATGGCTAGAGCCGTGGATTTACGGTGCAATTTCCCTCGCTAGTGCCGTGACATGAGACAAATGGTTAGTGACACAGGTGCGGTTACGGCGAATAAAATCAAGACAAATACAAAGACTCAACGCTCACTGACCTAGGATGAATATCCTTCGGAACAATAGATACACCCCTCCGCGGTGGTTCGCAATTCAATTTTGCAGCTGCCTGCCGGTGTTATACTTAGCACTGACTCTCTGGGTCTCAATAAAGTCCTGAGCTGGTGCATTACTGGAATATTTTCTCTTGTGGTGATTGAATTACGTTCTGGTACGCAATAACGGTGCCCGAAGTACTTCATTTGAATTCATTATTTTGAATCGGTGCACATGTGCAGCATACAATGAACCACAGCGTATTATTATCGGGTGGTTCACAAAGTAACTTATGCAAATTAACTTAGCCATACAAAATTTACTTTACTTTACTTTTGGCTGGGTAAGTTAATTTGTCAAGTAAAGTAAAGTAAAAGTAACAGTTAAGTACGGTAAAGTAAAGGCAAGTAAAGCAAAGTACTGGAAAGTACAGTAAAGCAACGGCAAGTTTGGACAAGTACCACTGCGACATCCAAGCGAACCTCGATTCTGATCTCATATGCGGTGTCTCGCTTGCACTTCATTTCATATGCATATTATGCACTGGCCAAGGACCTGATAACTGGTGAGTTGATATGATTTCCTGTGCGAAGATGCATTCTCTGAGTTTAATTGGTTTGTAGGTCATCTTCACTGAAGCTGAAGCGGTCAGAGGACGGGCGGGAGGCGGAAGTGGAGAAACTTCCACAGGACTCCGGCACGCACATCCCTTCGGCCCAACGCAAGCCAGCCACGAAATCTAAAAGACAGGTGTTCCCACCCTCAACCGCGGTGGTGCGTCGTCACAACAAAGGATATGTCGTCCTCGATAGCGAAGGAGAGGATGCCGGATATTGGATACTTTGATTCAAGCTCCGCTAATTCCGCACAATTCATGGTTGCCCGCATTGAATAAGTCATCGCACGCTCAGATTGAGCCCCAAACTCGGAAACACATTCTGTACCAGGTGTAACTTGGCTGGAGTGATGGGATAAGCAAGTTTGCGCAAGTTTTACGATGAACTTGGAGCGCATGTAGCACAAAAGCGAGTCAAGTAAAGTCACAATAAGTTGATGAGTCAACGGGTCTTTGACTCTAAATGTTCAAACTTTGTGCATACTCTGCCTCATTCACCCTATGTGCGGTGCCTGGGGTCAAAGGAGCAGCTTAACTTGATGGCATTGATCGCGTAAGTACATTTGTTCGTGTTTGCTTGATTTAAACTTAGGTGTGCAAGTTGACTTTAGTGATAGACAATGAGTAAAACAAAGCTAAAGCTAGTTCAGAGGTTTACTTTCCGCTTACATTGATCGAGATAAATTCTCAGATACGCCTCATCAACCCGTGCGGTGTCTGCAGTTAAACGACGGCTTTGCCTAACTTTATCGCATTGATTGCATAAGTAAGTTTGTTTGCATTTGTTGATGAATTTGGGCGTACAAGTCTAGCAATAGTAGGTAAAGCAAAGGTCATAAGTTCTCTGCACTCACGTTGACCAGAAATGCTAAATACCGTGTCAGAAATGAATTTACTGCCTGCTTATGCTTGAACTTGACATCAATTGATATCTGCGGAGTTGAAGATCTGGCGCCAGCCCAGAACAACGTCGGAACAAGGGCTTAAATGTTTATAATGAATGGCATGTGCTGCCTACCTAATCCCTGGCAGGAATTATGACTCACCAGCATTATCATAACCAAAATATCTGTCAACTATGTATCGGGCCAAATTCACGCCTTATAGCCCTGCCGTTGGAATGTAGATGTTACAGCCGATAACAGTACCGAAGGCGCGGATGAAAAAATTCCCGTTTTGGGATATTTTTGACCTTATTCAAAGAACTCCTTATAACTCGATGAGTTTTGCATGTATTGACCTAAAAACTAGATAGAATTAACGGACTAATTCGTGCGCAATTAATGATAGAGCTGGAATAGAAAGAAAATCGTATTTTCAGGTGTCTTGAGAAACTAGGACTTCTGAACGAAAATCTACGCTAGCATGCCTAAATCACATCCAAAGGAGTTGAAATTTTAGGAGGGAGTGTTTGTAACTACTACAGTAATTGTAATAGAGCCAGAACTGCGTATAAAAATTACCTCAGCTTTGTAGCCTTCAATTGAACTGAAATTGGTATCAGAGGGCTACAAAGCTGAGGTAATTTTTTATACGCAGTTTTGGCTCTAGGACAATTACTAGAGTAGCTACAAACACTCCCTCCTAAAATTTCAACTCCTTTGGATGTGATTTAGGCATGCTAGCATAGATTTTCGTTCAGAAGTCCTAGTTTCTCAAGACATCTGAAAATACGATTTTCTTTCTATTCCAGCTCTATCATTAATTGCGCACGAATTAGCCCGTTAATTCTATCTAGTCCTTAGGTCAATACATGCAAAACTCATCGAGTTATAAGGAATTCTTTGAATAAGATCAAAAATATCCCAAAACGGGAATTTTTTCATCCGCGCCTTCGGTACTGTTATCGGCTGTAATGGAAAGGAAAAATATGTTCACTGGTCTATATAATTTCATTCATCATCCTGCCTAGCGTCCACTTCCAAGCCTTATCAGGAGGCATCTGGTGCATCCAAACTGTAGAAACATACTTCCAATTCACTCACAGTGCAGGTAGAGCTCCAGGGAGTACATTTTCGAGTAAAAACAATCATTCTTTAATGGTCCAGTAACATTTAAAGACTTTCGAAATTTTGATGGGGTGTCATACCATTCATAACCCTCGATGTCCATTATCAGTTGTTTTGGGAGAACGAGGCTTAAACACATCGTTGGCCAACATTATTTGTAGCAAATCTCGTCATATCTTGACTTAGAAGTCCATCCAATGACCGGGAGAAAATCACTTTTGAACCGTCGTCTCTGGAAAAAAAATCTGGAGGATGCGTGTACCGTACATGTAACGACCGGTACTTTGTGGGGATATTGTTTCTCGGTGCGTTGTAGAACCCCGAATCTCGGCGATCTCGAGCTCGAGCGGCGCGCTAGCGCAAGCCGTAGGCGCCCCAGGGGACCCTGATCGGTGGGGTGAGTTACAGGCGACTAAAAGCGTAAACAAATGAGTGGATGACGAAGTCGGCGAGAATAAAATGAGCATTGCGATAGGGAGTAAAAAGATGTGCGTGTGGGTGTAATATGTTACTCATGTGTAGAAAGGAGAACGGATGGGATGGTGGATGAGGTGAGGACGGAGATGGGCGGCAGACGGGCGTACCGAAAAAGAAGAGAAGTGGTCGTGAGGACGATGGTGGAAGAGAGGGAGGAGGGAGGGAGAGCGGAGAAGATATGATAGAGAGGGGGAAAGAGGAGAGAAAGGCCAGGCGGACGATATATCGATGGAGGACATGTATGTATAGAAAAGGTGGCGGATCAAGACATGGAGGGCGCGCTCATCAATTCAATTTGAAGATGAAGCACCTCCATGTCGTCGTCATCAAATTTGACTCCGCCTCTTCAACGGCCCAGGGTTTGAGTCGTATGTTATCTTTCAAATCCGGCACTTGACAAGCCTGTAGAGTGGGAGTTAGGTATTGAAAAAAAGAGTAAAGAGATGAAAAGATAAAAAGGACGCGGATAACAAAGGGGGAGGGCGGAGGAATTTATATCGAGACGGAGATGGGGGAAGGCGTGAAGGGAGGTGCGTGGATGATGCGCCGAAGGAGTGCGTATAGCGAGATGGCGGCTGCGGTAAAAGATGAGAGACAAGGTGGAGGAGGGAGGGAGCGGAGGGAAGCGAGAACGGTTGGATGTATACATAATTGAAAGGGGATGGATGGACGCCCGGCAACAGGGACACATTAGGGAGAGGAGAGCTGGGTATGAGGACGACGGAAAAGAGGGGGCGTGGGGCATAGATGGAGAACAATGAGCGCAGAGCGCGGCCGGACAGCAGGGAGAGGAGGCAGGAATGGAGCGGAGGTGAATGGATACATGTATCGGCGCGATGGGGATGTGTCGGACAGCAGTGAGGCGTAGAGTGGTGGATATGAGAATGACGGAAAGGGAGCAGAGCGAGGGAGACAGCGACCATGAAGGAGCGCAGCGGAGAGCAGAGATCGCATGGTGCAAAGAGCGGAGGTGGTAGAAAAAGGGCGGGAAGAAGGAGTGGGCGAGCAATAAGGGTATGCGCGCGCATGGAAATGAATACATCTATGGGTGGAGTAAGAAGGATGGAGGAAGGGATGGTCTGTGAGCCTGGTCGGCGCAGTTGAACGCGTGGGCGCAGCCGGGGGTGACAGATATGACGCCGTGGCGGGTGCGCGCGCTAAGCGTCGCGAGGATGGTTCTCGCTTGCCCTACCTGGGCGAGAATAATATTTAAAGATTAGAGGGAATTACAACGCACCTCGTAAACGCGCGCGCATCCTTGTCCGACGTCAACTCGCAGAACTTTGCAGGGAAGTTGCCGAATCTCGTGGGAAGAACACGTCCGTGATGACGGGAGCGCGGGGTTGGGCGCGGCGTAGGTATTGGCGGCGTAGATAGCGTCGGACAGCGTCTAGGTGACCTGCTACATCGTCGCGCTGCCCCAGCCTTTTCGATGCCCGCCTCGGCGACCTCGGCCACTGTGCCAGGAATATTCCAAGAGGGCCAGCTTGCTAGGTTGCGGTTGAAGATTGACTAGGAAGATTCGAGCAGGCCGGCGAGAAACATCGAGCAGGACAGAGGAGTGATGTGACTGACCATCACGCCTCGGAAACTGCCGGCGCGGCTTGATCTCGTTGGCCGTCGTCCGCTCGTCCTCACTCTCTGGGGCGCTATTATAATAGGCCCAGATGTGATAATGTGACTAGAAGTGATAATTCACTGATGCTCGCTGTAATTCTTATTCCTATGCTCTGAGAAAAAAGAATGACATGCAAGGATGTATTATCGAAGGTCTGGCAAACTTATTTGAGTCTTGGAGCCCACTAGGCGGACAGAAAAAAATGAAAACCTGTATTTTTGATGCGATCAAAACACCGCCAAAAAGCGTTATCACTTCTAGGTCTGATCCTCGGGGACCTCATAACTTCGTCGAAAAGCATCCAAAAATTATGGCACTCAGGAATACTACTTTTCATATGTCTAAGAACCTATAAACAAATACCGAGAGGTAACGGCCCAGCGGACAGAACGAAAATGGAGCCATCAAAAGTCATTATCACTTCGGGGTCTAAGATAGTGCTCGGACTTGAACAGGTTACAATCTGCCATTTCGTCCCCGACCTCGTCGTCCCTCTTGTCCTAGCCACCCTTGGTTCACAAATCTGGCAGAGAGTTCCAAGATCCACGCTGCCGCCGACGTTCCCTGCCCCAAGCGTACGGCGGGATGACCACTGAATTGCAATTCCGACGGTACGACCACAGGCCCCCGGACACTCACCCATAACTCAGTCCGCCGGGGCCGAAAATTGTCGCTGATTTACCTTAGGATTTTGGGGGTTTTAGACCTTGATTTACCTTACAGCGGACAACTCTTTGACCATTTTTGGCCAAAAATTTTCCCGCCCGCCATTTTGGCGGGCGAAATTTTGAAATTGGTGGCTATACACCTCGTGTTTGCTCAAAAAGAAAATCTCGAGCCACCAGATTTACCTTAACCGCGGACTGAGTTGGATCACTCTGGGGCCTGTTTTACCTTACTATACGGACTGGAAAATCACAAATTTTCCTCATTGATTTACCTTAAGGCGGACTGAGTTATGGGTGAGTGTCCGGGGGCCTACGACCACCTCACGCCGCTTGTCTTCAATTACGTGCATGATCGCCACCGCGCGACAGGTACTCTTCCGCTAGACACTAGTCAGCGGCCACCCCGCGCCGGCCACCCCCATCCCATCCCTCCCGTCTCCACCCGCACCCGCGCTCGCCCAGCAGATCCCGCAGGCAGCGCCGCCCCTGTCGCCCCGCTGGACCACTTGCCTCTTCGCGCCCCTGCCTCCGCGACTGAGGCGCCGAGGCCCGCCCGGCAGCAGCGCATGTCGCACGCACCTACTCCTCCTGTCACGCCGTTTGGAGGAGGTACCGCGGCGAGTGGGCGATGTCCGCGTTTTGCTGGCGAGCGCGCGCTCATGGTGCTTTGTGCGCCTCGCCTCTCTCAATGCGCGCGTGGGGTGGTGGCGGGGTCACAGCTGGGTACCGTCCCGATGGGCGATCCCCACTCATCGCGGTCTTCGCGTCACCACGATCATCATCTCCAGCGCTGCGGGTGGCCCATCCGCGGCTAACATTGGATACGACCGGTATATGATGCGAGCGCGGGTTGGGCGGACGAACACGGTGCTCGATGCGATGGGGATGCGGCGGCCCGTTGTGGGAGCGAAGGAGGTTGAGAACACGAGTCGTGAGAGCGGGTGGGGGTAGAAGGCCGCCGTACGTGCTCGCGACGCGGATCCTTCCGATGATGGTGCGCGCTTCAGTCAGATACGGGGCGGGCGCGGGTAGCAAAGCTGCGCTGTGACGGCAGGATATTCACTCCGCGCGACAGTTTTGCGGGCATTATCGCATCGCGAGGGGAACGGGAATCGACTCGCCGTGCGCCTCGGCACACCGCACCACGGCCTCCCGCAGCGTCGGTACGTGCGCGCCCGCGGTGTTGTGCGGACCATATGTGCCAGCATGTGGGCGGGCAGTCCACCACGCCATCGAGATGCGCACGGCGCAGATGCCACCGTTCTTCCTGCAGTCTCTGCCCCCTTACCTCTGTATGACTCCTGCGCATCGTCCGTGCAGCGGAATAGTTTCCCCCCTCTCCCATTGGCCTCATATCCCTGCATGAGGGCACCCACATGTGGGCTTTCCACACGTATCAATAAAACTTAGCCCCCATATATGTACCACCTACTTCCCCTATTCTATCACCTCGCTGCTAGTACCCACTCCTCTGCATTATATAACCTCGGTAGCCTGGGCCGATAATTTTATTTCTCGCTTTGATTGGACAGATAAGATTAGCTAATGAAAGATAAGACAAGTTTCAGCTTTGAAAGCTTGTGTACGCGGTTCCTCTGGATAGAGCCCTCTGAAAACCTTAATTTAGCCTGCTATATTGTCGCATATATAATCTCATGGTGTGTGTGTCTCTGTCTGACTGTCCGCAAGAAACCTTTTGACGCCATTGCACACCGAAATAAGATTCATGCAATCCGTTGTCGGTGCAAGACGGAGAAGGATTTTCCCTGCTGCGATAATTGCCCATTGATCTATGGGCAATTATATTTCTATCCCGTTCTGCGTGATATGCTTTTTCTAGAGTAATCAATATGTTTCTTCTTGATCAATATTCTCGCTTTCCCTCGACGTCTCCTCAATGGCCTTCAAAATAAATAACCAATATGACCGTACCTTGTTGACTTACCCTCACACAAAACAGGAGGACAAAATGTTTATAGAACGGAGTTTACTTGGCAATGGTACAAGCAAAGAAGATTAATTTCTATATTTCAAACAGAAATGGAGAGATGGCTACTAGCTAGTGGCCCATTGTATTCTCTTCCACATTCTGGCAATGCAATAAGTGCTTCTGGGCCGAAATTGTATCTGGATGCATGGGTCCCAATAAGCGTGTCCTGACTTCTACAACTACCGTGAAGAGCTGTTTTGCCTCTGTAAATTTCCTGAGATCACGAAAAGTGGTGGCCAAATTTTCCATGGCAATCAGAGTAGAAGGATGTTCAGGACCCAAGGTGTGCCTCATCTTTTCTACCACAACCATCTCGAGCTCCTCTGCATCTGTCAATTTTCCGGGTCTCCGATATGTGTTGGCAAGATTTCCCATGGCAATCAGAGTATCACGATGTTCAGGACCCAAGGTCTGCCTCCTCTTTTCCAGCACAACCACCTCAAGCTCCTCGGCATCTGTCGATTTCCCGAGTCCCCGATATGTGTTGGCAAGATTTCCCATGGCAAGCAGAGTATGAGGATGTTCAGGACCGAAGGTCTGCCTCCTCTTTTCCAGCACAACCACCTCAAGTTCCTCTGCATCTGTCAATTTCCCGAGTACCCGATATGTGTTGGCAAGATGTCCCATTGAAAGCAGAGTATCAGGATGTTCAGGACCTAAGGTCTGCCTTAGCTTTTCCAGCACAACCACTTGAAGGTCTTCTGCATCTGTCAATTTTCCGAGATCTCGACATGTGCTCGCAAGATTTCCCATGGCAAACAAAGTATCAGGATGTTCAGGACCCAAGGCCTCCCTCCTCTTTGCCAGTACAACCACCTCAAGCCCCTCTGCATCTGCCCATTTCCCCAGTCCCCGATATATGCTCGCAAGATTTCCCATGGCAAGCAGAGTATGAGGATGCTCTGAGCCCAAGATCTGCCTCCTCTTTTCCAGCACAACCACCTCAAGCTCTTCTGCTTCTGCCAATTTCCCAAGTCTCTGATATGTGACTGCCAAATTTGCCATGGCTTGCAGAGTATGAGGATGTTCTGGACCCAAGGTCTGCTTCCTCTTTTCCAGAACACCCATCTCGAGCTCCTCTGCATCTCTCAATTTCCCGAGTCCCCGATATTGGCTTGCAAGATTTCCCATGGCAAGCACAGTATCAGGATGGTCTAGACCCAAGGTGTGCCTCCTCTTTTCTAGCACAACCACTGCAAGCTCTTCTGCATCTGTCAATTTTCCAAGGGACCAATATGTGTTGGCAAGATATGCCATGGCAGTCAAAGTATCGGTATGTTCTGAGCCCAATCTCCCCCTCCTCCTTTCTAGAACAACAACCTCAAGTGCCTCTGCATCTGTGAATCTCCCAAGTGCACAATATATGTCTGCAAGACTTGCCATCACATCCAGAGTTTTGGGATGTTCTGCCCCCAGCGTTGCCTTGACTTTCTCTAGCAGATCTTCACAGAGTTCTTGTGCCTTCTGGAAATTTGCTGACTGATGGTATACCTCTTGATATGGGTACAGAAATTCAGTGACAAGTTGTACACCTGCCAGGAGGACACTGTTGATGTGAGGGAGAAGCCTCATGGTGAATACTGGGTCCTCCC
This sequence comes from Mycena rebaudengoi, assembly GCA_029282285.1. Lineage (NCBI taxonomy): Eukaryota > Fungi > Basidiomycota > Agaricomycetes > Agaricales > Mycenaceae > Mycena > Mycena rebaudengoi. Next base: position 563,038 of record JARJCX010000064.1, read on the forward strand.
AAGATGCTGACATTGCAAGCAGGGTGGCTGTGCAATCACGTGTGAAATTCATGTCAAGGACAGCATTTCTGCTCCAGCTGTGCACAAGGGGGTGCATGGAGAAAATCCCTGTATTAGGATCTTGGTTGATCAAGGAATATTCCTTGACTTCAGCAGCCATATCTGCAAAGCCGAGTGTATCCCACATCCCAGCTGCAGTCAAAAAATGGCTCAAAAATGCTTGAGGTTCCTTTGTCTGTTCCTCTGTAGGTCTCAAGAGCTCCGGACTATAGAGGGCAGCATTTGAAAATATGGCCTCTGAGATTCCCTCATGGTGGAAAAAGGAGCACAGCTGCAGGAATCTGGCTGCTTGTTTGCTCAAGCACTTGAAGCTAATGTCCCATGTTGTATACACAGACCATGCATATTTGTCATGGGACTGGACAGGTATTTCACTGAGAAGTCGACTGCTATTTTGCTCAAAAACAGCAAGGTATTGTCTCAGAGAACCTGTTTTTGAAATGTATGCACCTGCCTGAACCACTGCAAGAGGGAAGTAGTGGAGCACCTTTGAAAGTTTAGTTATTCAATGTCATATACTTGGCTTGTGGGCCACTGCGTCGCATGGCATTACGAGTCCAGTCCCAGGGGGTCTACAATATGGATAGCTCTAGTTGAAAATTGGGCAAAGTTGCTGCCAGGCTTGGTGATGAGGCCGGATTTTTATTTGAGCTCAAGAGGGATCCTTCCATATTCATTCCATCCTTGGGGTCAAAAGAATTACAAGGCTTACTTATGAGTAAAGTAAACCCTCTTTGAGTGTTCCAGCCTTCAGCTAAGCTAAGTGCCTGTTATGGCCCGTTGAACCGTATGCTTGTTGGATCAAACAACTTCAAGGTGCATCACTACAGAGTTGAGTATTCTGAGGCCCATTCCCTGACAAAGAAGAGAGTTCAATGAGTATTTCCTGATAGCAGAGTAGATATTCTGGACAAATTTTATTTGGAAACCCGGTTCCCAAAAACAGCAATGCTGCCACTGAACTCTGGGTGATGCCAATGTACTTTAATATTAAGAAAGCCCCTTTTATATGCCATCCGTCGGGTCTAAAAAATCACAATGCCCATAGGTATAGTATTTTTTTTTGAAAGGTTTCCACCTTCCGCTGAATGTGTTTTATGGTACAAAAACACGGTGAACCATATGTTCGATGGGATCAAACGAGTTCAACATACCTCGGGACGTTAACTATACTCACCCAGTGGATTGAAATATTCTGAGGCTTATTCTACTTCATAGAAGAAAGTTTAAGGAGTCTTACCTGACACTATAACAAATATCCTTGCACGATAGATGCTTCAGACACAAACTTTCAGTTTTATGATTACACCGAAGGCGCCGCGAAAAAATTCCCATTTTGGGCAGATTTTGATCGAATTCAAAGAATTGCTTGTAACTGGATGGGTTCTACATGTATTGACCTAAAAAGTAGATAGAATTGACGAGCTAATTCATAAGCAATTAGTGATAGAGCTAAATAAGTGAAAATGTTATATTTTTGGGTGTCTTGAGAAAGTCAGAGTTTCAAGTGAGAATATGGGCTGACATGCCCAAATCACATACAAATGAGCTGGGATTTTGGTAGGAGCTATTTTTGACCACTCCTGTAAATGTCATAGAGCTAGAATAGTTGATTTACTACAGAGCACAGGTATATAAGGTAATTTTATCCCATTTGATCTGAAAATGGTTTCAATGAGCTACAAAGCTTAGGGAAAAGATTATATGCAGTTCGGGCTCTATGACATTTACGGGAGTATTTATAAACAGCCCCTGCCAAAAGGTCAGCTCATTTGGATGTGATTTGGGCATGCCAGCCCATATTCTCACTTGAAACTCTGATTTTCTCAAGACACCCAAAAATATAGCATTTTCACTACTTTAACTCTATCACTAATTGCTTCTATCCACTTTTTAGGTCAATACATGTAGAACCCATCCAGTTACAAGCAATTCTTTGAATTCGATCAAAATCTGCCCAAAATGGGAATTTTTTCACAGCGCCTTCGGTACTGACATTAGCTGTAAATTGCATTGGTCAGTTTCCTGTTGCCCATTCTGTTCTAATAAATTTCCCTAAAAGCTTACACATGTCTACAAGAGAAGTTAAACACCGTCCTGATCATTTTCAGTGCCGGAATATGTTGAAACGAGCGGTTTTACAGAAGGGCTCTCCGGCATCGGTGATGGAGACCTCATTTGGAGGGGTCCTACTGGAAACCGGGAATTATCCAGATATTCCTGCCGGATTTTACGGGTTGCTGATTCAAATTGTGTTGGTTAGTTTCGTATGCTGCTCAGAGTGTAAAAAGATTCAGGTCCTAAAATTTGTAGGCTGGTCCCCAAAACATTCACTTTCACTGGTAGGTGAACCCATATTTGAAAAGTTTGAGCGCGTATTTAAAAGTGACAGTATCCCGGATTCCTATATTTATCACTCGACGTCTAATTTGACCATGACACCCAGCCCAATTGCAAATCAATGGAGGTAACAGCATCCCAACTATTACCTGGGCCCATCTAATTTTACTGCATGTGCTTGTCCATCGCCTTTGGCGATGACGAGAAATCCCCACCAAATATTTATGGCGGGAATCGGGAGAGGCAGCATTGTTTCGGTCGTCGTCGTATGAAAAGGGCGTCGCGGATGGGAAACTACTTGTAAGTCCTTGTCCATGTAGTCCCTTTTTCCTCCTTTTTCTTTGTAACAGTACAGTGACTTTATTCTTCTTTCATTTTTTGCAGCACTTCTGTATACCCGTACATTTGCGATGACCATTCACTTAATGTTTGCCCCAATGTTTCCCATGAGGCTATTTTACGCCGTAAATTTGATGTTACAAGAACTTCACTTTATCATTTACTCTCCACCAGAAGAACTACTACACAACAGCCCACCCTGCCTCATACGCATCGTGGCTGTGTGCGGGTGTGTAGGGGAGGCCTACTCCTTCCCCCGGTCTTTCAACCAACGCACTCAATATTTTATTTCATCTTTATTATGTCCTTATCCATCACAACAATTTGTTCATTGAATATTCCTTGCACTTTCCTATTGTTATATTTCTCTCACCGTAGATTGATGTCATTGTTGCATTTGTTAGCGTCATTTTACCTTATTCAGGCTGCTTCAAATCGGTTTTCTAATCAAAGAAAGCCTCATGCCACCACTCAGCAACTTAAATGTTAGTAATAAGGTTGATTACAATTCTTCCTATCTGTCTACTCAAAGCAACCACTTAACCTGTCACTGAATCCTCCGCCGACATTAGGTGATTGTCTATCAACACGAGTCATGCCGAATGCACTTCTTGTTTGGCATGCAACAAGTAGTGAAGCTACAATATTATCAAGTCAGAAATAAAGCCATGGCTAACACATACAACCCGACATATTCAGAAAGGGGACCTAGCTTGGCTATCAATTTATCCTCCTTCTTAAGTGATCAAACAGCAAGGATCGCCAACTAATGACTCAGATAGGTTACGTGATTTGCTTGTGAGTGTCATCCACAACACGTAATCAAATCTTGTCAACAAAGTTAAGGTCTTCAGCAAATAACCCAGAATGAGCCAAACTAATCTATGAGAGTTTTAAATATCATTATACATTGGAATTATTTTTTCAAGCAACAAATGGGAAGGAGGAGGCATAAAAGACAGTGTCAGTAAACTGCTCACCATCAGTGAAACAAAGGTCAAATATTATTGGATTTGCGACCCAAATGGAAGGGATACATGTATAGATGAAGCAGTTCGAGTTTGAGATTTTTCAGGCTACGGGGAGAGGAAGAATATATTTTCGGTGAAAGCGTGACACCGATCGCACCCTTTACGGTCAAAGTACACCAGACGTTATTGAGCAGTGCAACGACATCCAATTCTCGTCAAAACCTGCCTCGGATCTCTCTGAGGGGTCTGGAGGACTGCCGCACACTGCACTGCGCTTGCGCAGTGAGCCATTGCCCTAACATCTGGAAACGAGACTAACAAATTGCGGCTTCCTTTTTGATTGAGGTTAGAACTCCGACACACTCTTTGCACCGCAACTTTCGCCAACCAGGGACCAATACATCATTTCACAAGTGTAATTATGGCTCGATGTCAAGGCTTACAGGGTTCCGAGGTATGTTGTGCGGCCAATTTCTGGCACTGTTGAAACAATAAAAACCCTGTATCTGCCAGTGGCCACATGGCAAGTCAACTTGTGCCTTATTTCGCTTTATATTCACAGCCAATCTACTTCAAAGATGCTGACACATTTCAGCCTCAAACTCACCATTTAAAGTGGAAGAAGGCCCGTGGTCGTGACAGAGATGTCTTTCTGCATGCAGGATGCGCACAACTACATCAATAGCTCTCCTCTCAAAAGTCTATGCTCCATCAGACCCAACGTCAGAGAGAAGCACATCTAAGCATCCGGCACTGTGGTAGGTTCGGATCAAGCCTTTCCTCGGTCCGGACAAGCAAGCCAATTGCCCTCTTTTTGCCTCAGTCCGTTCTAAATCTGCCACTCTTTTGTCTCTCAGATTTCAGATAAATATTAATGCCCTTCTTTCACTTACAAGAGTCGGCACCTTCCCTCTGTCGACCACGAGAGAAAACTCAACACAGGTCTAGGAAATCAGCAATTCGTGGCTATGTCTTCGGGCAGATTCGAACGAAGTCTCTCATTAAAAATATTTCACCCACGTATTAGTCAATAGAAGCGAGTCTCACACTCCACGAAGACCTTCTGTCGACCACGAGAGAAAACTCAACACAGGTCTAGGAAATCAGCAATTCGTGGCTATGTCTTCGGGCAGATTCGAACGAAGTCTCTCATTAAAAATATTTCACCCACGTATTAGTCAATAGAAGCGAGTCTCACACTCCACGAAGACCTTTTTATGCACTTGTGACCTGGTATAATGAAGTATACTTAACATCACCCTCAACTCAAGGTCTACTCGCTCCTCAGCATCCTGGACCTGTTCCAGGAATCACATCAATCACGCGAAGACCTTTTTGCGTGCCTGTGACCTGGTATAACGAAGTATAACTCAGATTTCCCTAGCGAAGCACGTGAAGTCATGTGCGAGAACGGCGGCTTGTTCCGAACCTAGCACTGTGGGATGCCAAATAGATTTGACAGCTACACGTGACGAAGGAATCCGCAGGAATTTTGAGCTGAAGTGTGGGAGTCTGTGGAGCTGATGCAGCCAATGAGAACGTAGTAAAAACACCTACCAATCGAGGCTGACGGACATTACTGTTCTGAGACCTAGTTACCTACGGAACCAGGAATCTAGACTGAAAAAAAGCAAATCAAAAATCAGACAATTGTCACTGCGATTCTGTGCACTCACCTCTCAATAATAGTATCAAGTCAAGATAAAGCCATGACCAATAGACCAAGTGCACACCACGTATAATAACCAAAAAGAACCAATGCCAAGCCAAGCACAGAACAAGCCCAGTGAAATAATGACTCAAGCAAGTTACGTGGCGAGTGTAAGAGCTTTCAAATGCCTCCGCCGCAGCTGCTAGACGCGCCGAGAAGCGGGTTAGGCCCGCGTCGCTGCCTGGTAAGCGGGTTGTTGCCCCTGGCTCATCCTTTCTCACCCCCTCTGCTAAAGGCCGTCCCACCAACGACACTACCCCCAATATCCTATCCCCCATTGACGTCGATGCCGCAACCTTCGACGCCGTCGGTGCCTCCACGCTCGCCTCCACCCTCCTCGATATAAACCTCGGGGGCTTTTTCGATGCCGCCACCGCTGAAGTGACCACTCTGGAACGTGCCATCGAAGCTAGCCTCGCGACGGCACCTGAGGAGGTCCGCTCTGATCCGCACTTCGACGCGGAAATGAGGATCGCCATGGCGCGAAGCCTGGGGAGCGACACCAACCGCTCCTCACAAGGCGCGTCGACGTCCCGACGCCCCACCGGCGCGTCAGGCTCACCACCCAAGCGCCCCCGTATAGACACCTCCGGCACCACACGCGTGACACGTGCCTCCAGCGCCGCGGCAGCCCGCGCGGCGGACACCGCAGGGGCCACACTTGCAGCTGCTGTTGGCAGCACCTCCGCCCCCGCTACTACGGCTCCACTGCCCCCAGTCATCCCCCCCGTCCACACTACCACCCCATTCCTCCCCCCCCAAGGACCATCCATACCCGCAGCTCAGCCGCCGCCGCTGCCCGTTACCCAGGCCACCGGCGCCGCCGCTGCAGGCCACCCCACCAATGCTACTGCAGGAGCTGCGCCTCAGGTCGCCGCCGCTGCTGTTGTCGCCGCTGCAGCCGCGCTACAAGCCCCACCCCCTGGCGCAGTAGCCCCTAACTGGGTTACATACGACGGAAACCCCCCGCGCGCCTTCCTTACCGCCACAGACAATGCCCCACAGACGGTAGGAGTCGACCGCACGGTCCTAACCGCCAACGCAGACCCAAACCAGATGCAAATCTGGGACCAGACCCCCGACGCGCTCCTTGTATACGTCGGGGGCGGCAGCTCAGACTCCGTTGCAGACGCGCATGCTGCCGCCGCCCTCATCGCCGATGTTGTGAACTTGCCACCTAACGTCGTACAAGTTGGTGCGGCAACGCGTGTCGATCCTCGCCAGCCGGCCCCACCTGCCTATGCTGTTGCCGGTGTACCCCCACTCCTAGGCCAGGAGCTAGGCCGCCTTCGCATACTGTGCTCCACCACAATCACACTCTTCGTCACCGCCCTTTACCCGGCCCTCTCCGGCTTTTTAGGCATCCATCTGGAAACTAACCGTGGTCTGTAGGTGTCTGTCCCAGACACTATAGACCACATAGTGCTATAGACCAACCCCCGTCTGTTTCAGACGCCCACAGACACTCCCAGACCGATCATCAATCTCGGCTAATTTCGGCTAATTTCGGCTATCCCAACTTGGCGAGGCATCAACTGGCATCAACGCGATTTTAGACAGGCCGTGGCACTGAATTATTCTGAAATTGGTTTGTATTTGCCGTTCCTTGCCTGCAGACTCCAGAGCATAAAGATGTCGGCAATGGATATATTGACCAAATCGTACGGAAGGAACAAATGCTCGTAGATCACTAGTACTAATAAAAATAGCTATATATCCTACTGGTACTCTCGACCCACGACGGCATGCTAACTAGCTAAGTTCTGAGGCGACTTGAGTTGTGTATTTGACCGAGAATTGAGGGAGCTCTGGGTCCTGGAACCAGTGATCTTGTACGTTGCAAGCTTGACCCTTCAAGTTGAAATGTGACCCTTGAAGCTTGAAGGACTTGAAGGGGGAACTCAGAAAGATGGGCAAATTTGGGGAGAAAGAGAGTTGCGGGGAGAAAGAGACTCGCGTGCGCATTTGGATGCGCTCTTACTTATAGAGATTCGAAGTGATTTGGAGCAAATAAAACGGCACCGTGTCGGCACGTAGATCACCATGTGCAAGAAGTGATGGTATGGCCTGGTATGGCGCGACCATGTGGAGGCAATGGTCTGGGATGGTCTGGCAGAACGTAACTGTGTCTGTGGCTGTCTGTGGGTCTGATTCTGTCTGGCACAGACGGCCCCTGTCTGTACTGGAAAAACCTGTTTCCAGATGTCGTTGAGGGTTTCACCTTCGCTAACTCGGCCCAAGGAGCTGTGGACGCCGCAAACGCCATCCTCACGACCCTCAGCACGTCCAACAACTTCATTCAGCTCATCGTTTCCCACCGCGACGCCCTGCCCGCCAACCTCACTATTCAGCGAGTCCTCGAGATAGTCCTCGGATCTATCACCGTCGCCCCCATGGAGCTACTGTCACCACGGGGCCGCCGCGTCGTCTGGCAGGTCTACATGATGGTCACCACCAACGACTCCGCGCATCACCACGCTATCCGCGACGCTTTTGCCCAGATCACCTTCGGTACTGGTTTCAACAACGCCGGCACCGTTCGTATGGATATGAGGTGCCGCGGCTGTCTCTCCATCGATCACCCCACCCCCCTCTGCCCGTTCCCGCTCTTGCCGGGATGGATGGGGTACACGGCAACTACCCTCGCTGCCAACGCAGGTAACAACGCCAACCGTGGCGGAAGGGGCAGCGGACGCGGTCGTGGTGGCCAAGGCCGTGGCGGTCGTGGACGAGGAGGACGCGGAGGACGCGGAGGACGTGGGAACTAACACCCATTACGCCCTCGTTACATATATGAACATGTTCTTTCCTACTCGAGGTACCACTATCGCTAGATTCTGTATTTATTCCTCACCGTAACCATATCCCTTCTTTGTCCTCAACTCGTGAGGGAGGGAGAGTCTGAACTAAGTCTGAAATATGCGGGATTGCGGGTGTGCGAGGATGAGACTCAAACACCAACGTTAACATATCTCCCACTTAAACGTATCTCGCTAGCAGCCATTACTGGCCCAAATATACTGACCGCTGCATCTGCCACGGGACAGGAAAGCCATTGTAATGTAAAAAGCGGAGACCTATTTAGGCCTGAGCTAGCCGCGCCGAGAGGCTTCTAAGTCTTGGGGAAAAACTTGTTGGTGTCCATCCACTGGCGAGGCTTAGTACTCCTGACATCTGCTCGCCTTGGAGACAGGTTATAGTCTACCCCGTACCGGTGTACGGTCGTATCCCGAGTACGTAGTTCGACTGCTGCTTTAAATCGATTTAACGTCCTAGACGTCGAAGGTTGCGGCAACGGTGAAGGTTCTGGCCTTTCCTCCTCTGGAGGGGTCATTGGCTCAACTGTCGGCCAAGATCCCGATGAGGGAGTTGGAGAGATTGGTGGCGGTAGCACGGGTGGATGTGCGGTAGTGCGTCGCTCCCAGAGAATCGCTGAGGCCGCTCGGGAGAGTAATCCCTCGAGTGGTCCTAGTGCTGCATCTGGTTCTCGCGCTGCAAACTCCCAAAACCCACCACGCCTCAATACCAGAGGCCGAGACGCAGTCTCTCATGCCAGACAGGCATCGTCCACGACCGTACGGACACCCCCAATTCGCGGGGCCCAGGATCCATCGAGATCCACCACTCCCTCTGCTCAATCTGAGCCAAGGAGTCCTGCGCGACGCCGCAGGAGAAATCAACGCCCTAGTGGCACTCAAAACGAGGCCCCCACACCTCGTGCGACCCACCTTCCAGCTGACGACGAATCTGCACCAGCATTCTTCCACCGCAAACGAAGACTGCAACAGGAAAATAACCCCAAAATAGCCCGCAACACACGCGCACAAATCAGATTAAATGCATTAAACATTAAAGGGCGAACCCTGACAGAGGATGGCTCCAGTAAATGGCCACATTTAAGTAGGTTGATGTATGATGAAAAAATTGGTATCCTCGCAGTGGGTGAAACCCATCTCACAGACCTACAAAAAGATGAGATAGAAGCGAACCCCGCCTGTAAGAGACTGAAGCTATTCACCTCCATCGATCCCGATCGCCCAAATGCAGCAGGGACCGCCATTGTTCTAAATCGAGACCTCACAAACATTGAAGGAGTGGAAACCTGGGAGATAGTCAAAGGCAGGGCACTGCTAGCTAAAGTCCCCTGGCACGGCTCTCGAACACTTACTGTCCTCGTAGTCTACGCCCCGTCAGACTCCATGTTAAGCAATAAAATATTCTGGGATGATCTGCACGATGCATGGATGACCAGAAACCTCCCTGTTCCAGACACTTTCCTTGGAGATATGAATGTTGTTGAGGATCCTATAGACAGGCTCCCACACAAACCTGACGATGACAATGCTACAAGTGCTCTAGCAAGATTCAAGCATCTATTAGGCTTCAAAGATGGGTGGCGAACAACGAACCCAGACTCCAAGGCCTACACGTACACACACGTCAACGATACACACTCGCGTATTGACCGAATTTGTGTCTCCGATGATCTTTTCAAAGTATGCCGAAACTGGACTATTACGGACGTTGGGAGACTCACCGATCACCGAATGGTCTCGGTCGATATATCAGCCCCAGAAGCCCCGTTCATCGGACCTGGAAGGTACGCCATCCCGCTTTTCCTAATGAAGGATAAAGATTTCCTAGACTATGCAATAAGCGAAGGATCCAAAATGGAACAGATGCACGACTCCGGCTTAGGCGGAGATATCCAGCTTGCCTTCAAAGACTACAAGGATAAAATAGCTACCTTTGCACGGAAAAGAGCCAAGGAAGCTATAGGAGCACTGGAACAGAATAAAATCAAACTCCAAAAGAAGAGGGTCGACGTGCTAAACATGCCGCAGACCACCCACACCGATGCGGTGACCTTTCAAAAGTCACAGGCATCAGAAGCAGCGAAGATCCAAAAAGAGATTAACTCCATAGTGGCTAGACAGCAGGCCCGGAAGAAGATGTCAACGAACATAAGGTATCGGACCCAAATGGACCACATCACCAAGTTTTCTGTGCGAGTGAACAAGGACACCAAGCCGCGCGACACAACCTACCTCCTCCAAAGAACGGATGTAGTGCCCCCTATAAGCAGTAAGCGTTCGGAAGATATGGCCGAACTGGCCCGCAACTACCACAATGATCTGCAACATGACGAGTCAGAACTGGACCCAGGACAAAAGCTCATCTCCATCCAAGAGGTACTCCACGATGCAGGCCCTGTGCCGCTAGTGCAAGGCATGGAAGAACTGGGGAAAGAACTCAGTGAGGACAACGTGATAGAGTCAATGAATGCCTCCGCGAAGGGAAAAGCCCCAGGGACGAACGGAATCCACACAGAGCTATGGCAAGCTCTTCACGAACGGTATAAACGAAGCGTGAGAGCGGAAGCACGGTCCGATGCCGGCGGCTATCCGACAACAGATCAACCGAAAAAGTTCAATGTCGCGAGGTTCCTCACCCTCATTTTCAACGCGATAATAAATTTTGGTGTCACCAAGGGCACAGATTTTGCCCTTGGGTAGATGTGCCCAATCTTCAAAAAGAAGGATATCACAGACATAGCCAACTACAGACCAATTACAGTGTTAAACTCCGACTATAAAATATTCACGAAAGCCCTGACATATAGACTGGCTAAAGTAGCACCAGCACTTATCCACCCAAACCAAGCAGGTTTCATGAAAGGCAGGAAGATTGCTGATCAAATATTCCTTGCCATCGACATGGTGGAGTACGCCGAGGATGAACTCGAGAATGGAGTCATCTTGGCCCTAGACCAGGAAAAGGCCTATGATAAGACCTCCCATAATTATTTGTGGCGCGCTATGGCGCACTATGGCATACCGAGGGTTTTTATCAACATAGTCAAGTCCCTGTATGAGGATGCAGAGACTCAAGTAGTTATAAACGGGGTTCTCAGCTCCCGTTTCAGGGTTATTCGCGGTGTCCGTCAAGGAGACCCCTTATCATGTCTACTATTCAACCTCGCGATCGAGCCCTTAGCCTCGATGCTACGAAACTCGAACCTAAAAGGGTACAGGATCCCGAACCTCGGGCAACGCCTGATCACAACACTCTTTGCCGATGATACTACTGTATATCTCAGTGCTGAGGACTCCTTCCAAGACCTCGAAGGCATTCTAGCTAAGTGGTGCAGAGCATCTAGTGCAAAATTCAACACTGGCAAGACCGAAATTGTTCCTATAGGGACCCCTGAATACAGGCAATGGGTCCTCGACACCCGTAAGATGAACGACGCGGACAGGCCCATTCCCACCTCAGTGAATATCGCCAAGGACGGCGAGTCAATACGAATTCTAGGTGCACGGATCGGAAACAAAGTGGACCACCATGCCATCTGGACACCAACTCTTGAAAAAATAGATGCGAGCCTGGAGCGATGGGGCCGAAGCTACCCAACTCTGGAAGCCCGGCGCCACATTGTCCAGATGACGATTGGTTCCATGACGCAATATTTGACCCAAGTCAATGGGATGCCGAAGTCGATAGAGAAACACCTCATAAAGATCCAACGTGAGTTCATGTGGGGCGGATCCAAATCCTCCCCAGTACAGAGGGATATGCTGATGGCCCCCATATCGCAAGGGGGTAAAAATATGTTTGATTTGACAGCGAGGAACCAAGCTATCCAAATCATGAAACTCAAATCCTACCTGGACCTGGACCCCTTAACACGACCGCTGTGGGGCTACACAACCGACAGGCGCCTGTCGCGACGTGACAAGAAAACCTCAAAAGTCATTGGGAACTCACACACAAATATGTTCACACAACGGTGGTCCGCAAAACGCAGTGCCTTGAAGACAGACCTCAAGGACATGATAAATTGCGCACTGAAATTTGGCATCTTGTTTAACACAACGAACCCCCAGAAAGTCCTCCTCATGCAGCTCCCAGTGTGGCACCATCTCGGCGAAGACCCCATAAAAGTACAGATCAACAACAACACAAGATGCCGATGCCTTCGCGATACCCATGAGGTCTTTACAGTTGGTGACGCGCTCCGTGCGATATCCCGTCTGGATGACCCTGCACACCGGCCAGGCAAGACCTGTGCATGCGGCGAATGTATTAGCGACCGGGTTTTTAACGTTTGCAAAAATCCGCATGGATGCGCCATGACCGCGAAAACAAGGCTCGATCGGCTGCTCCCGAAGTGGGACCCCAGAACCCTGAAGGATGAAGAAGCCCAGCCAAACGAACAAGACATAGCACTGGAGGAGGAAAACAGTGTGATTTTTACAAAGGCACCAGGAGTCACAAGCCTTACTGATGGCTTCCGGGTTTTTACAAACACCAAAGCCATCACCGCCGCCATCGTCGCGGCCCCACCCCAAAGACACGCACACCAGGACACCCCCATAACGGTGACCATCGCGGGACGCATCGGCCAAGGTGGAGAGGCCGATGCAGTAGCAGGAGCCGGAATTCACTTAAATACAAACACCCCAAGGCAAGTGTCCCTGAGACTACCCATAGCCCTTGAGCAGTCTACAGCAAGTGCAGAGATAGTGGCTGCACTAGTGGGTGTTCAGTCAACCCCAAGAGACACCGAACTTAGAATTGAAAGCCGCCGCCGGACCGTTATGAGTGCCATGACGAAGAACCTCCGAGTGTGGGAAGACCGCGGATGGATTGGTGTTCCACAGAATACCCGAGAACCGCTCCAAGCATTAGCGGCTGCCCTAAAAGAGAGGACAGCAAAAACCGTAATATCCGTAGTAGGAAGCCGCGCGAGTACAGAGAGTGCTTCCTTACAGAGCGCAGAGGCTACGAGGAAAGCCGAAGTTGATGAGATCCGCTTTCACGTGCCCGTGGAAATGCGGCTGGACGGCGCGATGCTGTCCAAAATGACTCAGGCGATTGCCTATAGAGGAATTAAGGAACTAAGGAAGCCTGTATCCCGCAAGGCAACGGATGAAAACATCCTAACCATCCAAACGGTCCTAAAAGAAATTTTTGGGACGTCAACGAAACCATCAGTCATCTGGAAATCTATTAGAGACAAGGATATAGGCCGCCAGATCCGGAATTTCCTCTGGAAGAGTATCCATGGTGCTCTGAGAATAGGGAAATACTGGAGTCACATCCCCGAATGCGAAGACCGGGCAGTATGCGCCCATTGCGAGAAAATTGAAAGCCTCGAGCACATATTGCTCGAGTGCACGAGGCCCGGCCAAACGCAGGTCTGGGAGCTCGCGAAAGAGATGTGGTTGAGAAAAAACTCAACCTGGCCCAACCCTTCTATGGGAATGGTGCTCGGTTGCGGGCTATCAGTGTTTAAAGACACGAAAAACAAACCCCACTCCGGCACCTCACGATTGTATAAAATCTTAGTGTCCGAATCAGCACACCTAATTTGGAAGCTGCGGTGCGAGTGCGTAATTGGCCGAGACGGGGGTACCGCCGACTGTAAGTGAGGTCCAAAATCGCTGGTTCAAGAACCTAAGCCTACGCCTTGAGATTGACATTAATCTCACTAACCGCCTAAAATACGGGAAGGAATATTCCATCTCACCCTCCGTCGTTCAAGATACGTGGAGCGGTACCTTGCTTGAAGAGGAAAAACTGCCAGAAAACTGGCCACGAGAGCCTGGGTTTTAGTGAGTATAGCGCCGATGAGATCGATGAGATCTCCGTCCCTGCCCGCTGGTCGGCGAGGCCGAAATCGATAACTGGCGTTGAGCCTCACACTGTTGAGTGCGTAATGCATTTCCTCAGAGTGGAATTGAATTTTGAACTCTCGGAGGTTTTAATCCCTCCAAATACTTACGTGTCTGCAGGAGGCTAACCTATTGTTAGTTGTCCTATGGACAACATCGTACCACTAAAAAAAAAAAAAAAAAAAAAAAAAAGTAAGAGCTTTCAAATGTCATCCAACACACGTAAAAAAACCTTGGCATCCTACAATCAAAACTTATAATAGAACACAGCGACCCAGAAAAGACACCGCCATCAAACCAGGGCAATGGTATTCCCACGGCTAGTCAAAGTTTTGAGTCTGAACTGTGTACAAAAAAGTGCCCTGGAAGTGCTTATAAAGAACGATTACCTAAATAAATTTAGGACTCGTAATAGCCATGACAAATACCTTAACAATTGCAGTTGCAAGCACCTCATTCTCACTTGTGGCAGGTTCAGCTGCAGCAGCAAGTAGCAGCTCCACTGCGGCCTCTTCCTCCAGATCAGAAATTCTAGGTGCATGCACACGAAGCTGGGGGTTCCGTGCGGTGATCAAAATATTTCCGTGGGTGCTTTGAGGAAAGAAATTGAAGAGGTTGAGTTTCGGATCATCTGCATTGTCAAATATAAGCAGCCACTCAGTGGTACAAGATGCCAGCCAGAGTGAGGCATCTTCATGATCGCTTCCGAGAGAACGAGTGAGAGCAATATGTTTGAGCCCAGCCTGGATGGTGTCTGCAGTGCTGGCATCAATGAAAAAGACATCTGTGAACCCGCAAAAATTTTAGCTTCATGTATGTAAGCCTTGAAAGTGAGAGGCCTCACCGATCACTCCGGGTTTCGTGCAGAAATTTCAAGGCAATTTGAGTTTTGCCAGAGCCTCCCAATCCATGCAACAGACAAACATGCCGGTTTCCGATATCTTGGGCAAAGTACTCATGCATTTTGTCCAAGATGTCTCTTCGACCTTGGAAGATCCTAGAGGGTGGAGGACAGACTGTTGTTGCAGGAGGAAGTAGAGGCTGTGCAGAAGGTCTTCCTGTTAGATCCAATGAGATTTAGCAGGTTGGAAAGATAAAAATAACCCTACCATGTATGCTTAGTTGGGCCATAGAAGCAGTCTGGGATGATGTGAGGTAGCGATGGATAAGGTAGTGAAGGACCGACCATGAAATTCAGCTGGAGCTGGTGAACACGGCTTTTGTATTTGTTGAGCTGATCCGCAATACTCGTAGACCGTCCAAATTCTGTGAATAGGGTACGAAAACCTCTCTTCTCAGATTTATGCAATTTTCCAACTCCCTGCTCAATTTCTTGAAGCAAACTGTAAACAAGATGTAGTGAATTGACGGAGACGAGACCGAGGATCACACTTTTTAAGCTGATCACAAAATTGTGTCAACCTGCTTGCTGCATCGGCTCCATGACGGGAGATCTCCTCTTGCAACGGGGTAATAATCTCGACAATGCTGGCACATAATTCCGTAAAGTCCTCTCGGTTTTTAGCCATTTTCTGTTATATCGGAGTAAGCAGGATGAGGAGCCGCCCTGTAACAACGCACCTGTACTGCCTCCAGGATCGGTATCACGGGCCCCAGAGCGCCTTTGAGGTACGGGAACGGAAGGAGTTCTGCAGCCGCTACTACAGTCTTGGATGTGAGGATCAAATTTGCCAGCTGGTCAGAAGGAATGCCTGTGGATGGGCGGGAGACTGTTGCTGTGGGTGGAATCGACATGGTGGTAGTCGTCAAGAAGCACAGCGCTCAAGGCTGTCTGGAACAACATTTGACAACGTCTCTCTATTAATAACAACCAAGCGAATTTTGGCCGCATCAGTCGCAGACACGTGTTCTCAATCCAAGCTATAACAATAGAGCGGGTGTTTTCACATCGATGAGACTGGCACATGGCAAGAAATCATCAACATCTGACAGCGGTTTATCTTCGGATAAAGTCCTCTCCAATGGAAGACGGGCTCTGAGTGTACACAGCTCGTCAATCCATAATTTTGAGTAGACCGGCAACTGACGCTGAAGCTAACATTCGATGGCATATGGCACATTTGAAGTTAATGGAAACAATATGGAGATACGCGGCGGTGGCGCACAGTGGGCTCAATTTGCTGCATGACTGACCGATTGCTCCCCGCCGACGAATTCTCGGCCTGCATTCTGTTTTTGAGCCCTCAGTCTTCAAGAGTGAACGGGATCAAATCAAGAGGCGTAATATTTTCGTGTTTTCTTTTTTTTTTGCTCAAACGGAGCAGTCGTCTGGGCACAATTCAGACAATTTAGCGTATATATGAACACTGAGAAGTTGACTCGGCGTCATTCGTCCCATGTGTATGGTGTGACTGTTAAAAGTGTGCCGGCTGCGTGCACTGACGCGTATTTTTTTGGAGGGTGGTACCCATGTCAATCCCATCTTAGGGGTGAATTTCAAATAACTTAAATTAATTATTCACTGCATTCAGGCCCCAGGTAGCAAGGCCCCGTGGCGAGCCGTATAGCCGGGAAGTAGCCGGCCCCAATGTCGATATACTACCTAACTGTTCTCATTCTCAGCCTATCTTAGCCTCGGTAAGTTAAAATATACATATATAATAAGTTTTCAAACGCGTGAAAGGCTGTCCAAGTACCATTTAGGCGCCTACACTGCCAGCGGACATTCCACTGAAATGCAGAGAATCACGTGTTCGTGGATAATCGGAATCAAGTCTGTGGAAGTTTACTGGAGCACCCACTGTGCTTCTACAGCTTTACGAGGCCGTGGAAAGCCAGTGATCTAAGCTGTGGGATTTTGATAGCGGCATCTGATATCCCATCTAGGACCTCATGCACAAATTATCTCTAAGTCCCCCGACATGAATTGCATTTGTTATCTCCCCGTCTGCCAACTAAGTACCATGGTAAGTCAGGCAAATAAATCACTTGATTGATTCCCTTTCCTTTCTTTTTTTCAGCACCCGGAACGTGGAAGTGGGGGGAAAAGGAGCGACTGTGTCCAAAATACGTTTGCATGGCATATGTCAGAACAAATGGAATGACTTTAAAAGCCATTATGGCCCAGTTGGACTTCTTGATTTCTCTCTTTTCTTGCGCCGTCGGTTCGATTCTTTTGGCGCGCAGAATTTTGACATATTCTGCGCCATCAGCGGTCTCTGCAATTCAGTGAATTTGTTCCTGTGAATCCACAGCCTCGTAAAGTTGTGGAAATCCACTGAATTTAGTCACGTAGGTTCTGCAAAATTCTGTAATCGCCCGATCTCTGCATTTCAGTCTGTCTCGGTAACCGAGACGGTCCGGTCTGATCCGCGCCACGCGCGCTCGGGTAACGAAAATAAGGCAGAGATCAGACCTGAACGTCTGGGGTAGTTGGTGTAGTAACACCCCCCATCGAGTCACATCCCTCGTCCCTCCCTCCCTCAGTCCACTTTCTGGCTTTGGGACTCATTCGATTGAAGAATACTCCTCTTAAAAATGGTGTGGCAGCTTTCCTGCATTTTTTGGTCTGCTTTTGCGCTTGTCTGGCACAGGCTAAAGAAGTGCACAATTTTCTGCTATATCAGCTTCAGTTCGGCCCCAAGGGCTCAGGAAAATCCATTAATCTTCACAGTTATTGCATATAGATGTGCTTGCATAATTCTATCACCTCTCCGCGCATCCTGGCCCATGGACGACACGATATCGGCGGATGTGTGACAATGCAGCTGTGACTCGATGTGTTACTACACCAACTACCCCAGACGTTCAGGCCTTCAGGTCTGATCTCTGCCTTATTTTCGTTACCCGAATGCGCGTGGCGCGGATCAGACCGGACCGTCTGGGTTACCAAGACAGCATTTCAGTGGAAGGTCCGCTGGCAGTGTATCGGATATTTTATATTGTTGTGTTTTGACTCGGCTCACTAGCCATCTCCACAATCTTGATGGAGCACGCGCTCTGTCGAGCACGCGCCAACTCTCCTACTACGCGACACCTCTTAGATACAGGCTACTTCACATCCGCTCCCTCAGTCGTTTCCCCTCTACGACTGAGGTGAGTTATATTTCCACATTTACTTCCGTTACTTATTGACCCTTGCTAGTCTGATACATACTTAACAGGTAGCGTAGTATTAATGCAGTCGTTTCCCCTCTACGACTGAGTCTGATACATACTTAACATATATTACATTATTCGTGCTCATATCAGGCCCAGGACTCTCAACATTGCCGCGATATATTCGACAAGTTTGGTGCGAAGCATATGCGCGGACCGTACTTTAACTCTTTCACATTCGTCTGTACACACGTCGCGTGCCTGAACGCGTGATTTAGGCCCATGCATCATGGCCGTTGATACCTACAGCAGTAGGTCTGCACCCGCACTGATTGATTGATGGGATCTGATCCGCGTGATGCGCGCACAGCATACGCACGTCAGACCACCTGCCCGTGCTTCTATCATTCTATGTATGGACTCTGCCGCTCCGAAACCTAAAGGAACCCACGGTGGGAGGCGGGCCGGATCTGGGCGCAAGAAGAAGCTTACAACCCTGGGAAATCCACCAGAAAGCCCAAACTTGCGGCGCAGAAATCTGCCTCGTCCTCCTACCAATTCTGCTCGCGCTGGACCATCACTCATTCCTCCCGGGTCAGCGGCCCCATTCTTTGGCCCTTACAATTCTCATCAAGCCACGCCTCTTGCAAATTCAACAATTACCTCTGCCCCAACTGGACGGCCTGCATTTTGGTCTGGTATTTGGCATGCTGCAAACACTAGTCGCGAAAATGCACCCTTGGAACCAGGACTTGCCGATAATTGTATGTAGTTTTGTCTTATTT
This sequence comes from Mycena rebaudengoi, assembly GCA_029282285.1. Taxonomy (NCBI): domain Eukaryota; kingdom Fungi; phylum Basidiomycota; class Agaricomycetes; order Agaricales; family Mycenaceae; genus Mycena; species Mycena rebaudengoi. Next base: position 581,981 of record JARJCX010000064.1, read on the forward strand.
TATCATTGAATGCACATTTATTATCATTGGCAGCAACTCGGTCACATATCTTGCCAGGGGAGTTTGAGCAGCTCACCGAGCAGCTACACTTCATAGACGAGAACGACGAGTACGCGGACATCGCCTCTGGCGATAAAATTATCAATGATAGTCTCGTTGATACGCTTCTCGAGGCTTCTGGCGCCAACTCGACTACTGCAGAGGCGGAGATGAATTCCTCGGAAGCAGGGAGCAACTCGGTCCTGCAAAAACAATTCACTGAGCTAAAGGCTAAGCTCACTCGCGAGATCACGGAATATGGAAGCCCTTTGTGCTACCTTCGAGGCGATTTCTACGACCGTCCACCCCACCCTGTCTTTGCACTTCATCGTAGTACAGGTAGCAAAGATGGTCTTGATCCGACAAAGCTTTATGCACGCGATGTCTTTATATGGATCCCATCTTTACTTCCTGGTGCACCGGAACGCTTCAAATGTGATTGTGGGAAGCCGCTCTCTCGAAACGGTGATCTTTCCTTCTCATATACCGTGTATTCCATATTTATAATCAATCTTCCAGGTTTCAACAACGACCCGATCGCACGCCGAGTTCGCTCCCTACCCAACGATTTTTTTCTCTTAACAAATCGGTTTGTGTGCAACCCTCGGCGTCCCACCAACCCAGGTTGTGGGAAAAGCTATCAAGGGACCGACCCTCATATCATCGCACAGCTTCCCTCATTTGTCCAGCCAGCATTTCCCGGTATTTCCCTTTTTATTTGATCCCAGAAGAGGAACTCACGCGATGTAGCATATATTTCTGCCCGCGGTGCGGTTTCAAAAACAATGATGTGGCTGATGTGCAATACGTTCGCGACGCGATTCGGTCCCTCACCATTTTCCGAGATGGTCTCCGAGGTCCAGCACCGGCACCATGCGGACGGGGAACTGATGTATCTCGCTGCGGTCATTTTTTACGGCCAGCGCGGACGCAAACAATTCTCCAAGTTTGATGATCGCCAAGGGTATGCTGGATCACCCACGTCAGTTGGGTATTTGAAGGGTTTATTCACGGATTTTGTGACTGCCCACCGCATCTACATCGAGCGTGATATCTCCTCATTGCCGCTAACGGTTGCGAAGGCGGATCATACCTTCCAGGTGAGTCTTTATCTACACCATGTGATTTTTACTAACTCGAATTTGAACCAGTTCCTCAAGTACATAGGCGGATTAAAGGGCGAACCAATTTTCTCCGCGGCGTATAACATCCTCAATGAATTTGAGCATCCTCAATGAATTTGAGGAGCTTCGAGGTCATTCTATGACTCAGACGAAGTCGCTTTCGTTTGTCCAGGATCTGTGGGAGCGCATCCAAGAAGGTCTGAAGAATGCGAATCATCCACCTACACAGGTTCTCTACACGGATTCACCGCAGTGTAAGCCTCACATTACCGTCATTTGATCCTCTATTTAACTTTCCCTCAGCCGAACGATCATTTCACGAGTCAATCAACAGCTCCCTGACCAAAAATGTCGTACCAGTGACCGAATGGACGGATCTCCCCTCCTTAACACGGAGCCCTGACGCTCTCATGACTCTTGTTTCGAACTCAATGGACATTGAAGAAACAGCTAATGCTCTCCTCGAGGAACTGGTACAGATTCCATCATCATCCTCCCAGCTTCATGTCGTCGCTCTTGCCATCAAAACTGAGCAACGCTCAGGGGAGGATTCAACTCTTCTTGATATAATTCAGCTCCGAACCACAAATAAAATTTGTGTCTTCAAGGTGCGCTAATTTCTCTTTGATTTGCGGCGCCATGAAATTTAGGCTCCTGGTAGGTTACAGCTCTTACCGCCCGCAGTCATGTACTACCATCGCTCCAAGCCATCCTGACCAACCCCGCCATTATAAAGGTCGGCCACTCGATCCGGCAAACACTCGAAACGATTTCTCAAGCCCTCTCTCTGCCGGAAATCAGTGACGTCTTGAAAACTCGCAATCCACCAATGCTCGATCTCGGGAAGTATGCAAAGTTGAAAGGCATACTCGAAGATCCATCGGTCCCGCTCACGGCATTGGCTGGAATAGTTCTCAAGAGGTCTTTTGTAGCGCCCCAATTTTTGCCGTACCCGTGGTCGGGGGCAACCTCTGCGCAGCAAAATGATTTTCTATTCTCGGAGATCGACTGCGTATGGCAAATCTATCTTGCGCTCTCCATGCGGGACTCTGTTGGGCTACCACTCCAGCCAGTGCAGGCCGTAACCCATGGCCAGCTGGTAACACTAGTCCAGGCCTGCAAACCGATCGCCGAGGGCTCAATTGTAGCTCCACACAACGGTTTTTTAAATGCGGTAATGGACAATCAGGGTCTCACGAAGAAAATAAATATCTCACCCTCGCGCTCCCTTATCCGGATTTCAAAGGTGATATAATTTTAATTTTATCTGTCCATGCATGTCTAAATTAACTCTTCCAAGGTTCTTGTTCCCGGTGCACTTCACTCATTGCACGGGCAAACAATGGAGTGGATCTTCAGCCATGGTGCACATGCTGTTGTCACGACTTCACAGCTTCACACTCGAAATGAAACTGCACCGATTTCAGGTGGCTCCCTCCGCATGTTTGCATTTCCAACACCGCCGACTCCATCCGACGATGATACCGAATTTTCCATCACTTACGTTCCCAGCAGTATGAATGACTTTGATGATGATTCAGACGACTCTGACGATGACACGGATTCTGGAAACGATATCTACAGTCAACGGCTAGTTTTCGAAACGGTGAGTCACTTACTATATGTTCTGCCGATTTTTTTCTGACAGAGAGCAGGACTCCGATGCGATGCAGGGAATCGAGACGAATCCCCCTACCTCCTGCGGAGATGAAAATGTATGTTGTGCTCATCCCTGCTATCTACATATTCTAACCGTTCTCATAGAACATTCATGCGGATGTCCTCATGGCAAATCTCAACAACACTTTTGAACTATTGCAGCAATCCGAGACCCTTCCCTCCCGTGTGCTCGATGATGCATTCCACTACATGGACCGACTTCTCCGGCTCTTATTGAAGAAGCACTCCGCCTTCAAGGCTTTTGCACACGATTTTAGTGAAGCCATCTTCATTCGCGACAGGTCGGATACCCTCGCAGTCCGTGCTGTACTCGAAAAGAATAACATCAGCTGGGAGTACGCGAAGCGCGCGAAAGGCGATGCCCTGAACCGGCGGATTCGACGCTACATCCCAGAGCGCACGGTCCTCTTGAAGAGATTGGAGTAGCTCTTCAGTGCTTACGCTGACATCGAGTGCACCGTGAAGAAGAGCCGCGGCGTCTTCTTTTCCGACGAGGCCAGGGAGATGGTGGTACATTTGCTTGACACCGTGCGCAAGGGCTATCTCTCTGACCCTCCTGGAATTTCCCTTTATTATTTGATGGGGAAGGACCGTGATGGTTTAATTTATACCGCACCGTCCGTGGGACAAACTCTGTCGAAGGCGGGTTCCACATGGCGGTCCGTCGGATTTTTGGCTCACTACGAGCATCTCCCGAGTTGGCAGAGTGCCTGCTGATCAATTGGATACTTCGGCGAAACAAACGGGTCAGAATATTTCCGCTCCTTTCTTCCTTATTCTAACCGCACCGTAGGTTGGGTTTCATAATCGGACAGGCGAAAAATTTCGTGGCCATTGTGACATCTGGATCAGGGATTATATTGTCGAACTTGCTATTGCGGCCGGCGTCAAAACTTCTTTCCCTCTCCCTCGCGTACTCTCCACCCGAATCGCTACGTCCGAGACCATCGGAATTCTCCCCATTTCCACAACGCTCGCTGGCCATCTCAATATCACGACGCTTCCAACCCCACGCATCACCAGTATACCCCACCATCGCGATACTCCCGTCCACACCATGACACGGCTTTCCACCAAACCGACAAACCCATATCAGTACCTTCAGTTGCGCCAGCGCGTACTTACGCCGGTGGTCCCGGTTCATACACACCAGGAATATATCACATTCAAGAGCAATATAAATCGCCACGAATTCAGAACGGGTGGAAAAACATATCCACCACACGAACATTGGAGGAATGTTGACTTCGATAAATTTGCCCAATGGTGGAACGCACAAGTGAATTTCCAATCTCGCTCAATCACAGACTCCAATCTGCGCCTCTACTACAAACTTCCTCAGCATCTCGAAGCCCATCACAAGAAGACTATATCATGGTCTTCCGAGCGCTCCACACTAGCCGCGGGTGCAAACTTTGCTGCCCGAAACGAGTTCCTCGAAATCCTCAATTCGGAAGATAACTTTGTGGATGTTCTTCCCGCAATCTCGTTCACCGCTGTTCCCGACGGAGAAGACGATCTTTCAATCTCAGGTAAGTGGTACAAATTATTTCCTGACCGTTCGTGGAATTATTTCGTGTCACTCACCACTTTCACAGCATTATCTATGCCCATGTCCTTCGACTTGATGACTGGGCGGCCAGACGTGGGGGAACAGCTGGAGGCACAGTTCCCTGAATTTGAACCTCATCCCGTTGTTCCAGCTCCTTTTAACCCGCACGAAATTCCACCTCCCTTCGATCCAGACGACGAGTTCGACGTTCCAGCCCCGGGGCAATCGACCGCTCCGGCACTGCATCAAATTCAACGTCAAATGCTGCTGCCCGGTGCTTCTGTACCAGAACCCACAACGTCCAAATCTGCGAAACGGTGTGCCGTGTGCGTGAAGGCATTTTGCCTTGAGCGACACAAGTGTCCAGGTAGGTCAAAAAAGAAGTTGTGCCTATGCAAGCACCCTCGTATGGCATCCGGGGACAGAGCGCGAATCACAGAGGAGGTTATACTGGCTTATTGGGCACAACGGGCGCAGTCCTCTGGGTCTTCGTATTCCTTTGCACACTGTAAATGTTCCCAACATTATTAGACTCAATTTTATTGGAAAACTTGTTCTATCTTTTGGGAGAAGCTCTTCTATGCATGTCATGAATGATTTAAAATTACTTTGGAGGGCACGCGCACCTTTTCTGGCACGCAATCCGTGTTGTTTTCTGCCCGTTGATTCATAACGGCTTCTCATGCATATTTGACACAAATTTGGGTTGAAAGTACATTGACTATGCACAAACTGGGTAAAGTACAGCTAGAGGAGCCGAACGAGAATTGCGCGAGAGCGGCATGAGCCTCGAGACCCGCGCTTTGTTAACTTGCAAGTTTTGAGACTCGGAGTACTTACCCTGGTAGATTTAATTTATACACTTTGATGCAAGTCCGACTTGAATGTTCAAGGGCTGGCGGCAGCTGGCGGTTGGCGGCATTGTCAAACGCGTCGGGCCAACGTCGGCTGCGGTGATTGCCAGCGGGGATCAATCGGGGATCAAAAATTCTTGAAAACCCATTGGCTGGTCCTACAGCACTTTGGGAATTAACTCCGTAGGTCGTAGGTCTTGATAGCGGCTACAATCAGCGGAACGCCTCGGCATCATGTAGGCCAATCAAGATAAAAAAATCGTTTTTCGCGTTGGAAAGCAGTCTGGGACGAAAGTTTTGGTGCAGATAAATCCTTTGTAGGTCTCTTAATCTCCCTCTCTTTTCTCCCTTTCCTTCTATTTCTCAACTTGAAAAAACTTGAGAAACCGCGTTTCTTGCCCCGGATCCACAGCAATAAGTCATGGGCCGTGATTTAAGTAAGACGAGACGCGGCTCGATTCTGGGCTGGAACATTAATTTTGTTATCCACCATAAGACTTTATTTCAATTTATTGAAGGGTGAAAGGACTAATCGTCGACGCACCAGCCCTCCGATGTTGTCTGAACATCCAGATTTCATTTACCCTGCCTTTCTTGAGGCTCAGCTGGAGTAGGCGCGGATTCGGTTCAGCGCCGATATAAGACATGCGCCGCTACTTTTGGAGTGATTAAATCGGACCGAACGTTTTCCGCGGGTATTTGGTAGCTCTGGAATTCAATTTAATTTTGATGTTAAAGATGAAGCACAGGCATAAAATATTAATGACACTCCACCTTCGAAGCAGTATTTTGTCTCGCACTTCTGGCGCTTGGCAAAGACAGGAATGCTAGAAAAGTAAGTAACCCAGATTTTCTCTGACAGATGCATGAAAGACCTCCTATCGACTGGAACGATACGATCATGAATACGTTCCAGTCCACCATGCGCTCATACTTACATGGTGTCAAAGTATTTCGCTGCTGACTTCACCTTGTTTAAAATCTGCGCACTGCCGATCTCACTCTAACGGCCTTAGCGGGCGTGAGGCGTCGGAGGCGGCGCTCCAGAGTGATGAAATGAATATATTAATAAACGCGGAAGGGATGTAGGGAAGTGACGAGAGAAGCATTATGAGAATGGGATAATTTTTATGATTTTATATAGAGAAGGTGGAAAGGAAGGAGTCAAGTGGATGACATATCGACGGTGGATGGGGGAGATGCAAGTGAGACAGGGAGGGCCGAAGCAAAACTAATAAGGTGTGCAGGGAAGGGCCGAAGTGGAAAGGTTGTAATACGCGGAGAGGAGAGTGGGTGGGGTGCGGGGACGGTGAGGATGGGGATGGATGGCAGGGAGGAAGAGAGGTGAATATGAATGAGAGGGAGGGGAGGGACGGGAGGAGCGCGCGCGAATGGTGGATACGCCAGGACAGGGAAAGAAGACGGAGAGTTGGGATGATAAGAAGGGAGGGATGAAGGAGTGAGCGCGTGAAAAAGCGATGGGTGTGAAAGATATAAACTGCGGCGGCGGCGCTCCAGAGTGATGAAATGAATGTATTCATAAATGGGGAAGGGATGGATGGAAGCGACGGGAGAAGGATTATGAGAATGGGTTCATTAAATCTTATAGTTTTATAAAGAAGGTGTAGACGGAAGGGGGCCGAAGCGGAAAGGGTGTAATGTGCGGAGAAAAGAACGGATGGGGTGCGGGGATGGCGAGGACGGGGATGGACGGCAGGAGGGAGGTGTAGCGGAGGGGGGTTTGGTATAGGAACGAAGGAAAGGAGGGCTGTTATGAGCGCAGGACACGGTCAACATGAAAGGAGAGCGGAGATGGGTGAAGAAGAAAAAGGAATGCGGGTATAGTATGAGTGCCGGAGACGGCGGGACGCAGGAGCAGTTGAGGAGGGAGAGAGGAGGGGTGGGTGAGGAGGAAGGGACTGTCAAACACACAGGAGAGCGAGGAAGAAGCGAATCAACACGAAAACGAAGGGGGGTGGGCGTTGATATGAGACGTGTACCAAAGAAAGAACGGAGAACGGGCCGAGATGGGAATTGAGGTATGGGCGCAAGAGAAGAGAGGTGAATATGAATGAGAAAGACGGGAAGGGAGGGAGGAGCACGATGTACGCGGACGAAGCATGACCAGCGCGGGGCGTCGGAGAACAGGGAGAGCGGCGATAGTGTGATGGAAAAAGCAATGCGGAGGTGGGGGGGGACGGAGTGACGGAAGATAAGAGGGAGGAGGGAAGGAGCGGAAGGAAGGAAGCGAGAAGGAGGGGTGTATATATATTGAAAGGGGATGCACGTGCGCCGGGCGGCTGGGAAGCGTGAGGACGAGAAGAGAGGTGGGTATGAGCACGATGGAGGACAAAGAAAGAAGGGCACAGACGGAGAGCAGGGATGGCTGAATATATGTCGGCGCGATGGTATGTGTCGGACGGCAATGAGATAGACGTGAAGTGGATAAGAGAATGACGGAATGCGAACGGCGCGAGTATGGCTGCGAACACGAAAGAGGGCGGCGGAAGGCAGAGGAGAGTACAGAGATGAGGCGGGAAGAAAGATGGAGAAAGAGGTGGTAGGACGGACTGCGTACGCGTGAATAGATAGGTAGGGAGGGAGGGGATATGAGAAGATAGCTGCTGGATGTAGAACGGAATACAACGCATCTCCATGCAGCTGGCGTGAGATCGATATAAATGACGTCGGGGTGAGTGAGTTCTGAGCGCTGAGCGTCGTGAGGATGGTGCTCGCCTGCCCTACGGGGCTAGAATAATATAGGGGAATGACAATGCACCTCGTAAATGCGCGCGCAGCCTTGTCCGCGAGGGCCTCACTCGCCCACCGTCCCGACTTCGAGTCGCAGAACTTTGCGGTGAGGTTCTGGGGCGCCCATGATGAGCTCGTCCGTGATGATGGGGAACGCGTTGCGTACATGTCGTCGGCGACTCGGATAGCGTCTCGGTGGCCTGCGACATCGTCGCGCTGCCCCCAGCCTTCTAGATGCCCAGCCACTGTAATATTCCAAGAGGCGGAACTGTCTAGAATTCAATTGACGACGGACTAGAGGGATTCAATCCGGCCTGGGAGGGAGGCTTGAGCGAGGTGAGTGATGTGACTGACCATCACGCCTCGGAAACTGCCGGCGCGACTTGATCTCGTCTTGGTCGCTCGTCCGACGTCCGTTCGTCCTCATCCTCTGGGGCGCTACTCGGACTCGAACAGGTGGCTTTACGGCTCTGCTCTTTGGATATGGCCTGGGGCTTTTGCCGAGGGCGTTCTCCGAGCCGGGGCTTTTCACCCCTCGCCGCTGGCCCATCTCACCGGGATTCGCACTGCTTCGAGGCGCCGGTATTCTGGACCGTACCCTGATGTGACTGCTTAGAATCGCGCCTGTCTCAGTCCTCTGCTGTTTTCCCATACTTTAATTGCCTCTATTATGCAATGCAAGCCCATTATAAGGAGAGGTAGATCTTAAGAGAGACCCCGACTGAACCTAACCAAGTTCTATTCAGAAAAAGGTGCGGCGTCAGCGTTAGGATCAAGTTAAGTCTGATCCCATCGTAGACGCCGCGCAAACTACAAATAATAATGATGACTAATGGTAACTTAGTAAGTAATAATAACGATGAGCGAGAGTGAATGGGTAGTCGTCGGTGAGGTATCCTTACACCCTCCCCCTCTGGATGAGAATCCGAATCCAAGTGAAGACCATGCAATGGTAAAGAAGTCGGGTAGCGTAACACCACCGCGGCAGCACCGCGCCACGAAGCTCTTGAGTGTAACACATCGCAAGCTCCTCAGCGCGTCCTAGGACTCCATCGGAATTGTGCCAGGGGCGCAAGGGTATTCGGAGGTGACGCCTTCACGGAGCGGGGCATGTGTCAACGCGTCCCATTTGGTGACCTCCGTGTCCGCGAGTTTGCTGATATCGTCGACGCTAAAAGGACCCAGTCCTTTAGTGAAAACGACGTTGGAAAGCACATGGCCGTCGCGCTTGTTCCGGCGAGCGCGCGCATAAGATTCCAGCACCGCGATGTCGCTCCCAGTGCGGTCGATCCCGTGTTGGAGCAGCCAAGAAACGGGATGCGCCCAGGTGATGTTCGCGGTCCCGAACGGGTAGTGCTCCAAGGGCAAGCGCCCGAATTGGAGCTCACCGAGCTGCGCGATACGGAAAAACATGCCGGGTACGGATAGTATGCGCATGAGCAGCTCAAAGAACTTTGAGCGCTCAAACGATGGGCCGGGGCGGAGGCGCCTAGGCGCCAACGCGTTGATTGTGTACCAGGCGACTACGTCGTCGGGCCACGGGGATGCTCTCTCCGTGACCGGGTATGCGCCATTCGCAGCGCGCATGCCAAGAGGCCATTCGCGGGTTGCCATCGCGTCGTACATCTTGACCGCGTCCGCGTAAGAGGTATGGGTGCCAGACTGCACTCGAGCGTTGGGCGTGACTGCCTCGGCGATGAAGAGCGTGGTGGAGTCCTCGCCTATGGTCGAAGTGCCGACGAACGCGTGGCGCTGCGCTGTTGCCTCGGGCATGAGCTCGTCCTGAGGCGCGGCTGGAGCAACGGTCGATGGGACATGGGCCGCACGGGAAACGGTGTTGCTCTTGGGTGCGCTAGGGCGGCCCGTCGTGATGAGCCAGTACTCGCGATTCGCGCCGCCTTGACGTTTGAGGAGAACCAATTGGCCCTCAGTGCGGCGCGCCTGACGATGGTCGCCAAACGCGACGAGATAGTGGTGCACGATCTCGTGGGCCTCGGCGCTGCCGAAGCTAAGCCAATGTAATACGTTGAGGGCCTCAGCCTTCGTGACGATGGCCTTGTTGCCCCATCCATAGACCGAGCTGGGGATGAGCGGCGCCTCAGTGAGATACGCAGCGCCAGGGCCAATCTTCGCAACAGCTGAAGCAATGCGAAAATTTTCTTCCGCAAGCCAGTTGGCGTCGAGGCCACCGTCGTCGCTGCCATAGTCGGATACATCGCCTTGGGCGGTGGCCGACGGGAACATCGGGTGGCCAGCAGCGGTGAGTGCCGCTTCACGTATCTCCGGGGGAAATACAGTGCGCGTCCATGGCTGGCTGCGGGCGCCTTGAGCGCCTCCGCGGCCGCCACGTATAGCACCACGTCCGCGCGACGCGAGCGCGTTGTGGCGCAATTCCTCATCGCGCCCGTCGTAGCGCGTGTCGTTGAAACGCATCATACCGGGCGTGACGCCACGGCCGCGATAACCGGCCTGAGCAGGGCGGCGCGGCGGGGAGCGGCTCCGGTTGCGCGACGATGACGACGCGCGAGAAGAATGAGACGAACCAGAACGGGAGTCAGAGTATTGATTCTTATTCGTCCACGCGGTAGGGGACCCGTTGGAACCTCCACCAAAGTGGTGGGGCGCAGGTCCGCCGTGCGGGCCATTATTGCTCGCATAGTGGGCAGGCTCATTCGCGGAATCCCAGGGACGGTTGTTCCCAGCGCGATGATCCCGTTGCATGGAGCGAGTCCTCAACCGAGACGGGACAAATTGTGGCCATGGCGCATCGAAGGGGACGCCCAGCTCGGGCACCCAAGTCGGGTTGCGATCGGGGCCGTTCCAGGTCCCTCCATAGATGCGCCTGTCGAAGAAACGGCCAAGGTCGTCGCGGTTCTGGATGTGTGTTTCGCTGTCCGCGTAACGGTTCTGTTGATAAGACATATTCGGGCAAAGATAGTTCAAAAGGGGGGGCGGGCGAGGGTGATCCATGTTGGAGTTGAAGTACAAGTTTTCGGTGATCCCAGCGCGGGTATTCTTCGCAACAGCGATCATTAGCGAGGGGTCGGGTATTTTTAGAGAGTTACAATCATGATTCTCAAGATCAGCGGGTCAACTCTTGCCAAGTTGTGACGCCCATCGTCTCCAGGTAGCTGTCCATCGCGGCGCATTCTTCAAGGTGGCGGCGGGGTTCCCAAGTAGAGTCGCCAGCAGTCCATTTGACGAAGAATTGAACAGACCTTGGGCCCGTCCAGCGGTGAGCTTTGACTTCTTCCACATGCCAAGTTTGATCATCAGGGATCCCAAAGTCATAGAACCTGTGGATCTCCCTACTGGGGAACAGCACCTCGTCGTTGGGCTCGTGCGCACGCAACAACGATCCGTGAAACGTGGGGTGGATACGCCGCCGTTTGAGTTCAGCGGGGAGATCCAAGACGTAAGTCGATGTTTCGGGCCGGCTTGCCAAAATGACGTATGGTCCCACAAACTTAGGGGCAAGCTTGCGCGCACGTCCCTTGGGGAGATTTAAGTTCTTGGTAGAAAGGTAAACCTTGGACCCGACGTCATAGGGAACCTCCTCGGAGCGCTTTTGGTTCGAGTGGTAGGTTGCACGCACTCGGGCTTCAATTATGGAATCGTGAGCTAACGCGATGTTTGCCAGAGCGCGGTTCACGAAGTCTTTAACCCCTGGAAGAGCGGAAGCATCGTCGGGAATATTGGTCAGTCTGGGGACATAGCCATAGTTCAATTCGAAAGGTGCGAAGCCAGTTGATGCGCTAATGCTCGAATTAATGGCGAATTCAGTCATGGGCACATGATAAACCCAGTCGCGTTGTGTAGGGTCAACCATAGCGCGCAGAATCTGCGACACATTGCGTATGGCGCGTTCGGAGGCGCCATCGGTTTGAGGATGGAATGAGGTTGACATCAATAGGCGCGTACCTGTCAGTCGGTGCAATTCGCGCCAAAACTTCGAGGTAAATTTCGAATCTCGGTCAGAAACGATTGACGAGGGAACTCCATGCAGGCGAACAATGTCCCGGACGTACAGCCACGCGACATCGGAGGAAGTATCCGTAACGCGCATGGGGACCAATGCCACCATGTTAGTGAGGCGGCAGATGACAACAAGCAGGTAATTATATCCTAGGCAAGGAGGAAACGGGCCCACAAAATCCATGCCAACCGATTCCCAAGGGTGTTGGGGAACCGGCATGGAATGTAGCTTTCCGGCGGGTGCTTGATTGCTAGGCTTGCTCATGGCGCAAGTACCACAGGTCGAACAGAACTTGTCGACGTCACGGCCCAGCTTAGGCCACCAGTACCATCGGCGCAAATATTCAGCGGTGCGTAATTCGCCGTAATGGCCAATGGTGACATGGGACTGTTCAATGAGCATTTCAGGCAGCATCCGACCGTTGGGACCTCGGGGGGCTCGGGGAACGCATAGAACTCGGTTGCCGAGTACGTTTTTGCAGTATAGTAATCCTTCACTCAACGTGAACATCGAGTAGGAGCCAGGTTGCGTCAGTACCTTGGCGAACAGTGGGTCCTGGTCGTAACCGAGGCGTACAGACTCAAGGAACTCAGAGTCTCCTTCAATCGAAATCGAGTCGGGGGCTACCGCTTTGATGGCATCCTCGAGTGATATGGCGGAGGTGTCCTGGCCGTGAATAGCTAGGTCCTCCGCATTACGCTCGAATTCGCGAGCCTCGATGATACGATCCTCAAGAGGTTCACGCACTCGTCGCGCCATCACCGCAATACCCTGGTTGACTTCGTCGATACGCAGTGGTGTCAAGTCCTCCATCTCAGGATCAAGGTGGATATCGGCGCGAACATAGTCGGAGGCCTCGTATAGGTCGTACACGGTGTCATTTTCATACAGGCGGGACAAACAATCCGCAACTTTGTTTTGTACGCCCTCGACGTGGGTCACTTCAAAGTCAAAACGAGACAGATACTCGTCCCAACGAATGAGGCGCCCGTTGCTAGTGTTACGAGCCGCTGTTTTTACGCTGGTAAGGGCTTTATGGTCAGACGCGATTCGAAATCGGCGTCCTAACAGTTTGTCTTCCCATTTGACTAGTGACTCAATGATGGCCAAGGCTTCTTGTTCGTAGGTTTTGTACGACCTCTGGGCAGCAGTGAACTTTTTGGATAGAAAACCGGCGGGGCGACAGGTACGCCAATCGGGACCCTGACCGTAGAAGGCTCCAACGCCAACCACAGATGCGTCACAAACGATCCAGATAGGATCCGGATTATTGGGGTCGATGGGGCGCAGTATGGGGGTTTTACGGACAATCGCCTTGATACCATCAAGACAGTGTTGGTGGAACGCACGCCAGACGAAGGGTTGGCCTCCGCGGCAGATGGACTCGAGAGGGGAGGTGAAGTGGGCCATGTCGGGGAGAAAGTGGGCCAAGTATTGGATGAGTCCTAAAAGACGAAGAACCTCCGTGTGAGACCGGGGAGACCGCCATTCGAGTACCTTGCCAAGTTTCTCTTTGTCGGCGTGAAGTCCTCGGTCATCTATGCGATGACCTAGACAATCCATGTCCTCCGAATAGAAATCACATTTTTTCTTGCTTAAGTACAAGCTTTCGGAACGCAGTCGGCTGGTGACTAACGCCAAATGGGACTCATGCTCTTCAATGGTTTCAGAGAATATAAAAATGTCATCGAGGTAGACGTGGAGAAATACGCCAATCACATCACGGAATATCCAGGTCATTAAACGCTGGAAAGTGGCAGGCGCGTTGCAATCGCCCTGTTGCATGACGTGAGAGTAGGCAGTTCCGAACGGTGTGGAGAATGCAGTTTTCCATACGTCCTCAGGCACTATCCGAATCTGTTCGTACGCGTCAGACATATCAATTTTGGATCGATATTTGGCGCGTGCGACATCCATACGTATAGAATCCTGGTCGGGGAATGGTGTAACGTCCTTCACGGTGTTGTCATTCCGTTTGCGAGCGTCAACCACGGTGCGCAGTCCACTGTCCTTCTTTGGGAGGCATAATAGCGGGGCAGCTTGAGAAGTAGGAGCCAGTTCCCACCACCCAGCCTTAACGTAGCGTTCGATCTTAGCTCGCAGTAGTGGACGAAGAGCCTCAGGACAACGCGGTTGATGGTAATTGTATTGGAGGGTCTCATCGACAAGCTTAAGCTCATGATTAATATCACGAAAGGGGGGCAGAGTGAGCGGGATAGGACCCATTAAGTCGGAGCATTTGTCAACCCATTGCGCACGTAATTCATGGGCTCGAGGGTTAGGAGTGATAACCAGTTGGTCCGGATCGGGGTTGACTCGAGCGGTCATCAATCGAATGGAGTCCAACGCCGCTTCGAGGGCTTCATCATTGATCCCATGAGGGTCATCTTCTCCAGTGGAAGAAACGGGATTAAGGGAGGAGTGAAGGGATACACGATCGAGGACCGTGAGCCCAGGGGTGCACCGAGTCCTATTGAGGGGGGAGAAATGTAGGAGATCCTTGTAGTTGCGGTCGATACGAATGTACACTGGAGGAAGGGGTCCAAGGTCGGGATCCCAGTCCCAGTCCTCATCCAAGTCGTCACAGTCGCTCTCGGAGTCAGAGAAGTCGTCGTGTAACTCAGGGAGTTGGGAGAAATCAGGGTCAAATTCGCTTTCGAGCACATAGATTCGGGGGTAATCCCAGGGCAGAGTAGGCAGTAGGTTAATGTCATCGTCATCCTCGACATCCTCCATAGTAGCTGTTTTTGAGAAAGAAGTAGCGTCGAATTCGCTCTCTGGCACATATATTCGCGGGGAATCCCAAGGGAGTGTGGGCAACGAATTGAGTTCATCGATGTCTTCGACGGCCTCCATGGTAACTGAGGGGAAAGCGTGGAGGCGGGGTATATCGGGGTTAGCCAATTCGGCCAAGAACTCAGACTCGAGCATTAGGATAGAAGGATGGCCGGGGGGAAGTGTAGGTAGGGAACCATCAAGGTCCTCGACGATCAATTCCAACGAGGCGGAGGGGTAACGAACAACAAGAGGAGACATACAGGAAGATCGGGATATCGATAATGGTACAGGGTCGTCTGAAGGTATCTCGGAGTCGTGCAAGCAGTAAAGAGGGGTATAAGCGACTTGCAACTCAGGAGGATCCCCAGGGAGTCATAGATTGGATGGTAGGGAGACACGAGGGGTATCAGAGCGGACTTCGGAACGAGATGTCACCAGCGAGGATTCCTCAACGGCAGATAGCGCCTTGACGACATGGCCGTTGGGGAAGCGAACCTCACGTTTGCCAAAGTCCAGGATCAACCCATGCTTGTTCATGAAAGGTGTCCCTATGATGCCATCGTAGCGGTCGAGGTTGGCGATATCGCAGTATATGTGACCCCGGATGCCACCGAAAGATACGGGAGTGCGGGTACCAAAGCTGATCTTAGACCGGCTGCCCACACACCCCAATTGGAGGGTGACCTGTTCGTCGAGCCGAATGAGAGGCGACTGGGTGGCACGAGCATATTCGGGAGTTAATGAATCTATGTTGCTTCCTGTGTCGAATAGCACATAGGCCTTAGACCCGCCAATATCCAGCTCAGCAGTCAAACAGGCTATCTCTCGAGAACGTCGAGTAGGTTGATCATTAATCCCGACAACCGGGATGGGACGAGGGCGATTAACATTAGCCAAGTGTTCCACCCGTTGAGATAAATGGTGGAGCTCGGTAGCGCTAGTTTCCGTATCAAGGGAATCCAACCCAGGAGAGAATATGACTGTGTCTAGAACCCCAGCTGGGTCAAGGCCCTGGTTGGCAAGTTCTTGCAGCACCGCGGCGTGTAGCAGTTCGTGGTGGTGTTCGATATCGGGATCAGTGAGCCCAGGATCACAGCCAATGGTGACAGAGGACACGTAGAGTAGTCCTTGATGATCGCGGCGAGTTTGGTACAATCGAGTAGGGAGGGACGGGAAAACCACGACGGAGTGGATCAGGCAAAGATCGCCGTCTCTCGGCTCCGGTATGATCGGAGCCTCCATTGACACTTCCTGTCGATCGTGAGAATCGTCTGGCAAAAGGCTTGTCTCATGGCTCAGACTATCATCGTATTCTTGATTCATCTCCCACTCGAAGTCCTCAGGCGGATCGGAATATCCCGTGCCAAATATCCACTCGTTACGACTTTGTCTAGCCGTCAGGTCAGGTCGGTCTCGAGAAGATGCTGCAGGAGCTGGTACGTCTGAAGTATCCACGAGGTCATCTCTAGCCTGGACGGCCAGCGACACGGACTCAACGCGGCGGAGATTTCTTTGGCGTTCCCGCCAAAGAGGACCTGGGGACAGCGACACTCGGTGGGAAGTAGCATCCATACGGGCATTGTCGATACGATCTTGTAGACTGGGAGGTCCAGCTGAAGCGGTGTGGCTACTAGACTCTCGGCGACCAATTGACGTGGGGCTAGGCGTCAACGACAATCCACGGTTAACCGCTTCACTCCAAGAAGGGCCAACATGAGGGTGTTCGCCGAATATACGCCCTTCCCTTACTATCCATGGAGCCGATGCGGGGAGATTATGAGTGAACGGCAACAACGATCCAGGAGGTATCACTGGATCATCGGGGTCAACGCGGCGCGAGTGCAAGCTGATAATTGGGGCATCTTCGCCACTCGAGCGCAGAGCAGGATGGTCGAGGACCTCCGATCCCGGAGTCGAAAGCTGCGCCCATAGATCACCGTCCTCCGACTCTCGGTCAGCGGTCTCTGTAGGCGAGTCGTTGCGGGGACTACCATGCTCAGAACCCGAGTGGTAACTAGGAGGAGCAGTAGTGGGTGAGTCGCCAGATCCGCCTGCTTCGAGATTTAGGCCATGCCCATAGAGTATCCCGACACCAGTCACGGAGGCATCACACTCAATCCAGATGGGAGCGGGGGCTCCGGGTTCATTGGCAGCGTCAGGAGGGGAGCTGTCTTCCTCAGTACCTTGAGTAGGGGAAGAAGGCTCAGCGTCAACTTCATCAACACTCGAGGTGGGTGCAGTGAAGAACTCCTCGTCGGACGCGGGGTGCTCCGTGGGGTCCATGTCGGAGTAAACATCGAGGCTGATAGAATCCCCGGTGGGACTAGAGGGTGAGTCATCACTATCCGTGAAGTACAGAGCCTCGTCGTCTCCGGGCAGACCATCGTCAAGTCGCGGGACAGCGCGATTGCGGAAGGGGTCCCGACGATCTAATTCCCCAAGGATCACGATGCGCAACGAGCGAAGCCGAGCAAGGCGGTTGTCATAAATGGTGAGTACCTCCGAGAGTCGGGTCACTAGCTCAGTGTTGATCTCAGTAACGAACGTGAGCAGGTTCACCGTCCGGTTACGGGTAGGCGTGGTTCTCATTCTCGCAGCGGACAACTCCGTGAGGGAAGCTCGAATCAGCATACTCGTGGCCAAACGCTCAGCCGAGGCAATCTCGATGCGATGGAGGAACTCGGCCGCTTCAGTTTCAAGAGCGTCAACCGTTCCCTCGAGAGAAACCAGAGATACGCTGAGGTTGGGAAGGGGAAAGTCGGTTCCAATCTCAGAGGCCGCTTGGCGATTATGCTCGGCGGCGCTCAGTAGTAGAATGGCATCCCATTCCTCGGTGGCTGCTCGGGACCAAGCCACGCCTTGCTGTCTAGCTTGGAAGGCTATGGTCAACTCGGAGAAGGTGGTACTCTCGTTCAGCGGGTATTCGTGAGCAAGATAAAGTTGGGAGCGAATATCGTCTCTCTCTTCGTCGGTGAACGGGTCCAGTCCATTCCGAATCCGGTGCTCATTCAGCCTGAACAGGTCGAAACTAGCCTCATGGGAGAACAACGCAGCAGGAGTGCGAGGTGCCCAGGGGAAGACGCCGTCATGCCGAATCTCGAGCATAAGCCGGATAATGGGAGTTCGACGAGAGTCGGGACCAAAGTCGATTTCATCGTCAGGGGTGACCTCGACAACCCGACGCGAGAAGTAACGAAGCTGCATGGCTCCGATACGAGTCTCGCCGGGTTCGTGGAAGTCAATAAGGTCCGAAAGGTCAGCTTCCT